>CM053582.1:336771068-336879253 GCA_028627135.1 Pseudochirops cupreus | reverse complement strand
TACAGAAGCTAGGGTCTCAATTATGGCATGATTCGCTTATCAAAGAAGATTTTGAAACAAGTTCTCTGTTACTCCTGAATATGAGCTTCTGCTGATGGGTATAAGCAAACACGGATTCCCAACCATTCTGTGGCTGTATTTTTGCAGTTCCTGACTAGCTATACAGAGGACAGAGAATCTGCATCTCATGGCAAAGTTTAGCAATTGCCAAGGGGAAGGAAAGGTCATCCGTTCTCACTCTTTACAAAATTGGTGATGTCACGGTAGCATGTAAATAAAGTGGTTCTCCACAAAGCTTTATAATTAGTAAGAAACAATGAGGACATGTTTTGTTTTGTTTTGTTTTTAGTTGAAATGAATGAACCTTTGCCTCCGACTGGAAGAGTCAAGCTTGATATAACTATACATCAGCGGTTCTCAACCTGTGGGTTATATTTAATTTAAATACATCTTACATTATGATGCATAACAGTAGCAAAATTACAGTTATGAAGTAGCAACGAAAATAATTTTAAGGTTGAGGGTCACCACAACATGAGGAACTGTATTAAAGGGTCATGGCTTTAGGAAGATTGAGAACCACTACCATACATAAAACTATACTAAAAGGTCTAGTGTATGTGAAAATCAAGTTTTCTCAGTGCTATCATAGATTTTAGAAACTAGAACAATGAATGAGAAAACATTCACCAGTTCTTCTAAATCTACATTTTTAAAATTTAAAACAATGTTTAAAATGAAGCTACCACCATTCATTTACTCATTCATTTAGTCAATAAATGCTGACAAATCCTACTTCTTGTCCTCCAAAATTCCAATGATCTGTTCATTCAATAGTCCTTAAACATCACCTGTATTTCACTTTGCAAACCACCAATCTGTCAAACTATTTGTCAGCTGGGACTCTGATTAGTCAGTTTTGTGGCAAGGAGAAGGGAATGAGCATTTATTATGTTCCGGGCGCTGTCATGCACTTTACAAATATTATTTCATTTAATAATGGGTGCATGAAGTCATGAAGACCTACTCAACAATGCATCACCCCTATCTAGTAGCAAAAAAGATACATGCATGCTAGAGAACACAGAAGAAATAACTTTTATTTTTGCAATTCTTTTTTTCCAACATATTTTTCAGTAATACTACACCAAAAAATAGGAAATACTGGTCTTTCTTTAATGCCTCCTAAGCACCCAGGACCATGTTGTTGGCATTGTGAAGAATACAAAATAAATATGTGTTGTGATCAAGGACTTTTTGAGAAAGACTCATACGTCATAGGTGATTGCAAGAAAAGGACAATATAAAGTTTTAAAATGCTATATAAGAGTGTGGTATCATTAACGTAAATTGACCGCCATATTTCATTAGTACCAACAGTTATGTAGTGCCTAGAGGCAGCTAGGTGTTACAGGAGATAGAGTCCTGCAGTCAGCAAGACCTGAATTCAAAGCCAGTCTCAGATACTACTAGCTAGTTGTGTGACCCCAGGCAAGTCAACTTACTTAACCCACTTAACCTCTGTCTCCCACAGGACCCTCTAGGGGTTGGGGGAAAGAAAGCAAAAAAAAAAAAAAAAAAAAAAAAGAAATGTACATGATAATTTTGTTGTATATTTGAAAGGAATAACAAGCTGTGCATAGTTTCCTGTACAATCATCTGTTTTAATTGTACTATCTTACGGAAATGTTTGTTTTATTCCATAAATTAAAAATTAAATAAAAAAAAAAGAAAAATGTGGGTAATAAAAGCACCTGCCTACTAAGGTTGTTGTGGGGATCAAATCAGATTATATTTTAAAGTGCTTAGCACGGTGCCTCACATACAGGAGGTGATTAATACATATTTATTTCCTTCCTTTCTTCTATCTTTTGTTCACTCATTGGGTCATTCTTTCACTTCATCTGTAGAGCACTGGTTCATCAGACAATTTGAACAATGGGTATTGGGCAATAGAGACTGACCATTAATTAGATCCATACCATAGCTCCTTCCAATCTTACCATACATAGTGATATTGTCTAGCATTATCAGAGAGGGCACACGGAGAAGATGTTTTTTATTGGTTAGGAACAGAGGTAATTTGGGATTCTAGATAGAGAACTGGTAAAATTGGAAACCTTAGCGTCCCCAAGCAACTTTACAGAATTCTAAGTCACAGACCCGCACTGTAAGAGAGAGTGGCCTCACCAGGAGTCCTTTATTTGAAATTATGATACCCTTCCTTCTCTACCTCCCCCACCCCCAAAAAAGACTGAGCAACAGCTCACATTGATTGCAATATTATATGAAACACGCAGGTGCTTAAAATTTTTAAGTTTTAAATTAGGAAGGGCCTCAAAATGGACTTTTTTTTTCCTTTACAGGAACATGGACATGGCCAAGGAAGTTACCTTGAAATCACGTTACAGACTTGTTAATATGCATGTATAAGCATACACATAAGACACGGCACTGAGGAACTAGTTCCTTGGTTTTCAGCTTCAATACAAAATTAATTTTCAGACCACTAATAACCGTGGTAACTCATCAAACCTGCTAAAGTTTTATTTTGCACTTACGGCTTCCTGTTGGTATTAATATTTTAGCTCCTCCCTTAGTAATTACTGAGCATTTGGTGGCAATGATAGTAAACTGTAAAAATAATTTATTGGATATTTTCAAAGGACAAGGGTATATTCAAGGGTTGGGCTACATGGTCCCAAGGTTCCGTCAAGCTCTAGATCTATGAGCATGAGTCTTTTTTTTTCAAGTGACTCCAGCTGCAGGTAAAGTATACGATTACCTATGGGAGCATAGGCTGATACAATTTAAGCTCCTAGGTACAGTTCCAAAATGCCCAGAATAACTTATGATGATAATAATAATGCTGTGTACTTACAAGAATGCCCTTCTCTGGAGTTAAGAATGCTTCACAGACTTTATCTAATTAATCTATACAATAGCCCTGGGAGTTAGGTGGTAGACAGGTATTATTATATTAGCTCCATCTTACAAGTGGGAGAAAGAGAGAACAGTAATGAAATCCCTGGCAAGTTGTGTTAAATCTGCTGAATGAAGGAAAGGAACCTGATCTCCCTTAGTCCAGTTTAGTGTTCTAACCACTAGGGCAGAATTTCACATGTATTTGATAATTAACATCCTAACATCTTGACTTGATTTGGTTATTCTGAGTCTTTAAGTAGGGCACCTAGGTGGTACAATGGATAGAGCACCAGAGTCAGGAAGACTCATCTTCTTGGGCTCAAATCTGGCCTCAGGCACTCACTTGCTATGTGATCCTGGGTAAGTCACTTAACTCTGTTTACCTCAGTTTCCTCATCTGTAAAATGAGCTGGAGAAGGGAATGGCAAACCACCCCAGTATCTTTCCTAAGAAAACTCCAAATGAGATCACAAAGAGTCAGAAAAGACCGAAACAATTCAGTAACAGCAACAAAGAATGACAGGAACCTGACAGTACCAAATTCAACTAAGAAAGTCACGCTTCTGCTATCGCAGGTACAAAGAAAAAGGAGCGAAATGAAATCAAAACCCAAAAATTCTGAAAGTTGTTTTATGGTCACGTTTTTCACACTGATCTCACGGATATCAGGAACAGACTTCTCTAAAGTGCATGAAAGTCTCTGACTAGATCTAGGAAATAAAACAGTCTTGATATTCTTTTTTTTATGGACTTGTATTACTTTGCTTCTTAGCAACCATTCTATCCCACAAAGTGTTACACAGGTTAGTGCAACAATAGGTGGCATTTCTTACCCTTTGCCTACAAGCCTGTTTATTACAGTGGCAATCTCTTTGGAACATCTCTATGGATAAAGGAAGTCTGCTCCAGGAATAGTGTTTGAAATACGTGATTATAAGGTCTTTGATGGCTACCGTATAGTACTATGTATCCCAGTCATGTGAGATCAGCAATTTTGTTGAATAAACAAAGCTTCCAAGGTGATCTGCGTGGACTCAGGAGCATGATGGGAATTGAAAGGAATTTCCACACACTAAATGAAGAGTAGCTGAGGCAGAAAAAAAGCAATTCAAAAGACATACTTAATTTAAGTTTGAATGCTTCTGCTGGTTGACACAGGTCTAACACAAAAAAAGACGCTAAGGACCCTTCTTTTTGAGGGAGAGGCCACATAACAGTTGAAATTCAGCAGATGACCAGCAGATGGAAGAAGAGAGCATGAAAGGTACTCAATTGAGCAGACCAGCAGATACTAGTAGATGACAATACTATAACTGGTCAGCAGGTGGGAGCAAAGTAGAGTGAACATAAGGTAAACCAGGCCAGGACAAGCTTCCAGCACAGAATTCGAGAACCGCATGATAGTTCAGACCAGCAAATGACTTGGAAATGGAGTGAGGCACATTTGAGGAATGCACATGGCAGCAATGGAGATAGTGAGGGGTTCAAGTTGACTACAGCCCTAAAAGCACAATTTACCATGGCCACATGAGTCCCCTTTCCCACCAAGGGTGTGGAATCAGTGGGAGGATGTATCCGGGGAGAGGGAAAAGTTAAGACCTTCCTTGTCATTTATTTTTGCCACACAAAAATGGTAGGAACTTGTGAGTTTTCAAAAAACTCATGAATAAGGTGGGCATTGGATCTGTACATTTTTTAAAAATCTCATATTCAATGCTACCCACCTATATACAGAACTAATGAACTGGGTGCAAATTGAAGTATATTTTTCCCTTTATCTATCTATCCATCTATCTCTTTCCTTCTTTTAAAACATGGCCAATATAGAAACGCTTTGCATGATTTCACACGTATAACTGGTATCATGTTGCTTGCTTTTTTTAATGGGTGGGGGAAGTGCTTGAGGAAGGGAAGGAATTTGGAACTTAAATTTTTAAAAGAATGTTAAAAATATTTTTTTTAAAAGTTTAATATTCAACTGACTCTCCTCAATTAAGCTGATAGTAATTGTTCCTGGTACCTGGAATGTTTGTGGTATAGTGGAAAGATCACAGGCTTTGTGACCTGATTTCAAACCCTACCTCTGACACTTAGTATCTTTATGACATCTGGAAAATAATTTAATTCTCTCTAAGCCTAAGTTTCCATCTCTGTAAAATTTGGGAATTGAACTAGATTGCCATTTATTGGAACTTCCAGCTTTAAATTTATGATCCTAAACAAAGATAATCCCTAATGTTTATATGACATTTTAAACCTTACACTCCCCCTGCATTATCCCATTTGGGTCCCTTATCAACCCTGAAAGGTAAATACTTATAGATGTTATTACCTCTCTATTAGAGCTGAGGAAACAATCTCTGAGAGTATCAGAGGTCTTCTTGACTCC
Source organism: Pseudochirops cupreus (assembly GCA_028627135.1). Taxonomy (NCBI): domain Eukaryota; kingdom Metazoa; phylum Chordata; class Mammalia; order Diprotodontia; family Pseudocheiridae; genus Pseudochirops; species Pseudochirops cupreus. The sequence goes on along the minus strand of CM053582.1, from coordinate 336,873,939 downwards.
AAGTATAGCATGCTGTCTCTTCTCTACCTTATCACAATTTATTATATAGTCACACACACTGTGTGTGCTCTTATTCTGTATTTAGCATATGCTCATTAATAACTACTGTTATTTTATTGTTCCTTAAAAGGTCAGGGAGAGGTTCTGTGTATTTTCTACAAAACTCTGCACAAGGCCATTCACAGATACCAAATGTCTTCTCAAGACAGTGAAATGCAATGATTGTAAAAGTGAACTTGTCAGTCAGGTGGCTTGTCTAATAATAAACACATCTGGCAACACCTTTGTCCAAAATTTTTCACGTGGGACTTGCCAGCAATACTGATTGAATATCATCTCACAGGTGTGAAATCTGAGCACACAACACTCTGGAATGCACTTGAAATAAATTAAAATATAAATGGAAAATATTGAACAAAATATATTTTCAACATAGAGCATAGATAACGTTAATATGTGATTTTCTAAGTCAATATACACCCCAGGTATAGTTTGTGGCCCTCATTTTTATCTGAATTTGACACCACTGATGTTGATGACTTTCAACAATGGCCTGGCTATCTCTAATGGGTGTTAATGGGACAAATATGGTCTGGTAGAAACAAGCTTAGAGTCACAAGGCCTGGGTTCAAGCCAGCTCTGCCATTTATTGATCTGTGTGACCTTAGATTCTATTTCTAGGCCAGAGTTTCCTCATCTCTGTAAGATAAAGGCATTGTAGCTGATGTTGTTGTTCAGTCATCTCTGATTCTGTGACTCCATTTGGGGTTTTCTTGGCAAAGACACTGGAGTGGCTTGCCATTTTCCTTTCCAGATACAGATGAGAAAACTGAGGCAAACAGGGTTGAGTGACTTACCCTGGGTCACACAGCTAGTTAAGTATTAGAGACTAGATTTGAACTGAGGAAGAGGAGTCTTCCTGATTCTAGGCCCAGTGCTCCATCTAACTGCCCTGCAAAAACTCTGGAGTTAGCCCAGATGTGCTTTCTGCTCTAAGAAGTGATTCATTCCTAGAAAACTCAGAATCTTGTCAAAGCTGTCTGAGCTTTCTCTCCAATACACTTAGCAGATGAGTAGCCTCAAGTGATACCCTTCACCAGTAGATGGCGATCATACACCAGTAGGGTGGCATCCTGACTCTCATCTATTTGCCGTCCATAGAAGTGCATTTCCCTCAAAGTAGTCATCACTGAGTAAGGGGAAGGTAGGAACACATATTCATCAGGTAACATCAAGTAGGAAGATAAGCAAAAGCAGGGATTGCCTAGACACTAAGAGCCAAATTTTGTTACCTTTCTCAAAACATGCCAAAATTAACCCAATCATAAATAACATGATTAACCTATAAAGCACATCTGGGTCTTGGCCTTTTACAATGAAATTATAAGTGGTTCTATAGCTGAATTTTATGTAATAAATACACACAAAAATTGAAACATGAAAAAATATTTCCGTTCAGTCATGTCTGACTCTTCGTGGCCCCACTGGGGGTTTTCTTGGCAAAGACGCTGCAATGGTTTGTCATTTCTTTCTCCAGCACATTTTTACAGATAAAGACTGCTGGGAGACTTGTCCAGGGTCACATAGCTAGTATGGATCTGAATTCACATCTGAACTCAGCTCTTCCTTTCTCTGGCACTCTATCCAATGTACCACCTAGCTGCCACTAGATGTCAAATTAAACTAAATTCGGCTTTATCTTGCTTAAGACTTACGTAACCTGATAAATGTGATAATTCAAGTTCAAAGAACTCTACGTGAATTGGTCACTATGACTTCTGGTTAAGAAGCTCAGTCTTTGTTAAGTGAGCTCTGGAAGAAAGAAGAATCTCCCAGATCCAAGCATCACTACCTGTCTCCCAAAATGAAAAGAAAAAATGGTTGGTTAGAAGGGGGTAGTTCAATATCATATCATATCCTCAACATAATGCAAACAATAAAGAAATGATGAAAAATTTAAGGCCACAAAACATTTTCTTGCTTTTTTTCCCAAGGAATGAATCAATAAATCCTTAAGCTCCATGTTTCTAACATTTTCATCAGGGTTCTAGAATAAATTGAGCCACAGAATAACAGTCAAAGCACTTCTCTTAATATCTCCCCCTCCCCATCTTCTGCATTCTAAGGACTCTGAACTAGAGTAATGCAAAGGTAAAATCTTTTCAACAGTGTTAAATGAATCCTAGGACTTTGTACACCTGCAGTTTATTACACAGAACAGAACAACAGTAAGTGCCAATTACCTGTACATTATGTTTAATACCTTGCCACACAAGGGGCCCCAAAATTTACAGGTGCCTAATTCAATTGTATGTGTAGCCTACCGAAATTATTTCTGCCACCTAACATATTTTTCTTACTGAAAAACTGTCAATGCCAACATTTTAATAAGAATAATTATACATAAAGTCTGCTCATTAGCTTAAGAGAAAGTGGGATTACATGGCCCTACAGTGCCTATGAGTAATACCCAGCATGAATGCATCAATTTTCTCAAAGAGATTTAGTCTTTACTCTTCCAAGTCACAGGAGTAGAGAGGGAGATGAAAATTTCTTACCTCTTGTGCAGTCAGGGCATGTTCCCCGGCCAAAAGCAGCATGCTCAGGCCTCCCATTTGCGTAGGATCTATTAAGAAAACAATTAATATGTTAAACCTATTAAGAAAAATAAAATATTTTGGGAACAGACCTTTTACAAAAATTTGATTGATTTACTACTTTGTTGCCTAAAATGGTATTCTCCAAAATATTCAAAACATGATGAATATGATGTAAAGAGAAATCCAGTAAAACTACAAATCCCAGTTTAGGACCAAGACTTTCAAAGCTGTTTGTGGGAAAATAAGTAGGGATTTAAAACAACGGTGTCATCCTTCCTCAATATCGAAGCTGTTTTGTGGTATCAGTAAAACGATCTCCTCCTTTCCCCCCACTCTCATGGCATTTTAGATCTTCTTAGGAAGTTATTACAGTCTGTTACATTTATTTGCGCAATATTCAAGTTGTTCTGTCAGACTGTAGGCTCTCTGAGGTCAGAAGTTTTATGTCTGTCTTTCAGCTTGGTATGCCTTCAGTGCCTGGCAAACTGAATACTGGCACTCAGTACATATCTAGTGATTGAATGGATTGATAATAAAGGCAGCTAAATGAGAAAACTTTTCCTCTTCCCTTTCTGCTTGCAAGTTTAGATGAGGGAACAATTCACTGAAGAAATTCTTTGGAACAAAAGCATACCTGTCCCTGTCCATCTCCCAAGCAGCCTGAGAGATAGAGAACTGTTAATCGTGCCAAGTGAAATTAAGGATGGTAACAAAGAAGCAAACAAGACTGCAGGAACTCTGAACAGAGAGGACTTTTAAAAAAAAAAAGGTCCTATTATTCTAGTGGACTTTGCTCAAATCTTTAAAAAGAAAACCTGAATGTGTCTAAATCTATTGGGCTTTTGGGTCCTTGCTAAAACTATGTTTTAGGTTTAAAATTCTATACGAATTTTTCAAAAATCTGTTCTTCATTTAACAGAAACAGAAAGTTAAATGTGGTAAAGGAACCCCATGACCCCTGAGTTACATCTGAATAGAATGAACACTATGTGGGGGGAAAATTAGTTGAATATTCTCAAAACATCTTTATGACACTATTACAAGATACTTTAACTTGTGAGAAGATGCACATATACCTGGAACCACAAAGCAAATAAAAGGTGCCAGAAAAGACTCACTAAAACGTAGAGGCCAACAAAATTCTCATGAAAACATAGGAAAGACAATATAAAGTAACCCGAGATAACGTATAATCTATAAGCATCTCAAGGTAATTAAACTTCCCTGTGAGAAATTTTCAGACAAACTTGAATAAGAAAGTGAGAGACCAGGTACAATAAATGCATCATTTTACCAAAGTTAGGACCCTAATTAAGTCCTTTGCTATTATTTGCCAGGGCTCCAACCATTTTGTAGGCAAAGGAAAAAAATAATACTGAACCAGTACTATAGGAAAGAAACAGAAAAACAAAATCATAAGGGATTGTTTAGGGCAAGGCAGACCACAGAATGATTAGGTGGTTAAGAAATAAACCAACAGAGGAAGGCAGTCACAGATGTGCACACACAAACATGGGGCATTTGACTGATTTAGCAAAACAAAGCTGTTTACTTTTTTCTTTAACCAACAAATCCCTCCTTAATGAAATGTTAAGTGAAGACTTTAAGTGTTACAGTAGCGGTTTCAGCATACACTTAAGTCTCTTGTTTCTAAATGAAAATATCAGGGAGGAAAAATATGAGTGAAGAAAAATGAAACTTTAATTTGGTGCTTTCAGGCACTTAAAGAGTGCTACTTGTACAGTTGTTGTTCCAGAGATTAAGGGGACTGAATGTTTACTTCCCAATAAAGACAAAGATTTGTAGGTTCAAATTATAAAATAACACTGAAATATGCTTATGTGTTAATTTATTTAACTTTATATCCTCCTTCTTAACAAGAGACTTCCTAAGGCTGCTGGGATTATGCTAAAATATTAGCTAATAAATTAGAATTATTCGTTAAAATAACTTATAGTCCAAAAATATTTGGAAGACTCAGTCGATATGACCACACAAATATTACACTCTGCTTTCCTGAGAAAGTTCACCCCATAACATAAGTAATTTCCCCCATTTTGGAGATGGTCCATTTTACTACTTCTGGATTATGGATAATAGCAGAATACCATATGCCGAGTGCTGTTGGGGATGAGACACACAATATACCCTCTGTTTAAGTAAAGCTCTAACTCTGCCTTCCTCGTGCCTGAGAATGTCCTCCAGGAGCACCTCTGCACGTGTTCTTTCTTAAACACAAATTACTCCACTTTCACTTTTGTTGAAAAGGGCATAATTCCAGGCTGAAGTCAGACATCGTATACCAGACTTAGATTATGGTTCCACGACAAGAATTATGGCCATCATAAGGAAGAAAAAATTCACAGGAAAATAAGGGGAAAGTTCTTTGACTCTTGCTAATTTTACTTCACCCATTGAAATAATTTATTGAAATTACTGACTTTTACAACATTGATACTGAGTGAAAGCAATGTCGTATTAAACAAATGGAAGAGAAGCAGGGGAAGGTGCAGACAAATTGAAGAAATCAGTGACTTCATACTTTCTGTTTCCTTAAATTGCAACAGTGTAGCATAATGGACAGACTAGTAGATTTGGGGTCAAGAAGGACCTGAGGGGCAGCTACATGGCACAGCGAATAAAGCACTGGCGCTGGAGTCAGGAGAACCTGAGTTCAAATGCTGCTTCAGACACTTAACACAAAACTAGCCATGTGACCTTGGGCAAGTAACTTAACCTCCAATCGCCCTACCTTCCCCCTCAAAAAAAAAAAAGGCGAAAAGAAGGACTTGAGTTTGAATCCTGCCCAAGACACTAGTTACATGATCTCATTTTATCTCTATGAACCTCAGTTTACCTATTTTTAAAATGAGCCTGATAATACCCAAAATACCTACCTTACAGGGTTAGGCTCAAATGAGATAACTGCACACAAATTTACAAATTTTACAAGAGCTACATGAAAGTAAGTCAGCGTTACTGTGAGCTTCCTGAAGAGCAGCAGTGAATACACAAACAACACTAAAGTGTTAAAAAATTATCTAGCCAGAGCAAGAGCTAGAATTGGTGCTCCATGAACAAGCAGACAACGGAACCCACTACCGACCAATGATCCGGAATTCAAGAAGCTGATGAAAGGAATGTGAGGCAGGCAATAATCCAGATGCCTCACATTTGCTAATAACATTCAAAAATACCCTATTTTTCAGAAAACTAGTTCAGTAGAGCATCGACTGAGGACCTTGGCTTTTTACCCTGCTACCTCAAGCAGAAATCTCACAACTGATTCTACCAGCTTGCTGTCCCTGGTCGGTAAATGATCAGATAAAATAAGAAAGTCATGTCTAAGTTACATATAGAAGGTATCATTTTGGGGGCTCATTGCTAATGATATGAGAGACACTTCAAATCACCTATATTTGGCTTTACTTCTTCCAAAGTGGTATCACAATGTTAGAATTAATTTAATAGAACTTCATATACCCAATAATCAAGTGCCATGGGAATTGCTAAGAATATGAGGTATAAAGATTAATCCATCAACACAATGTGTTGTTTACTGGGAATGTCTAATTTTTTTCTAAGTTTCCCTTCCAGCAGATATATTTGGTGCCTGGTGCTTAAGTGCTTAATAAATACCGGTTGAATGAATCAATCAATCAATTAACAAGGTGTTTTTTTAAGCCTTTTACTATTTTCTAGGCACTGTGTTAAGGGCTGGGAACACAAAAGAAAATGCAAAAACAGTGTCTCCCCTCAAGAAGCTTACATTTTAATGGGGAAGCCAACATGCATAAATTAAAACACATAAAGTAAATAGATGGAAGGTATCTTTAGAAAAAGATGACACTGTCATGTCAGGGTTAGGGGAAGGTAAAAACTAGGTCTTAAAGAAAGCCAGGGATTCTAAGGATTAGAGGTTGGGAGGAGGAACATCAGAAGGAACAGAGATAGGAGATGAGTTGTGATGTGTAAGGAACAGAAAAATAAGATGAAAACCAACAGAAAGTGGTGAAAAAAACCCAAGGAACAGACAATATTCAGGAGGAGAAGGTGGTCAGTGATGTCAAATACTGCAGAGAGAGAGGATGACGAACATGCATGGAGAACAATGGAGATCAAAAGGAAGTTATTAGATTTATCAATTAAAAGATCATTGGTTCAACCACAAGTCCAGAGGAAGAATAGAATAACAACAATGACGATGAGAGCTAAACATTTATACAAGGCTTATTATGTGCCAGACATTGTGCTAATAAGAACTTTACAATTATTATCTCAACTGACCCTCACAACCACCCTGAGATATCAGGTACTATTATTATTCCCATATTTACAGACGAGAAAACTGAGGCAAGCCTAAGTTGAATGACTCGTCTAGGATCATGTAGCTAATTAGTATCTGAAGCCAAATTTGAATTCAGGTCTTCTGGGCTCCAGGTTGAGTATTCTATCCATTGTGCCACTTAGCTGCTGCTGCTGAATGATGACAATGAATGATGATGAAGCCTTCCTGACACAGAGTGGTGACAGATTTACGGTAAAGAACTGAGACTTCAATTTTTTGGACATGGCAAATGTGTGTTTCGTTTTGTTTTTTTATTGACTATGCGTACTTGTTATAAGGAGGCAAAAGAGATCACTGGCAATTTTGGAGAGAGCACTCTTGGTTGTTTAGTTCAGTTTAATGAGGTCAGCAGCCAGATTGCAGAGTTTATAAAAGAGTAAAAGGAGAGAGAAAATGGAAGCAGCAGAAGTAGAGGGCTTTTTCAATCAATTCCGCTGAAGAGATGAGGAGATAAAGGAAAACAGCTGGTGGATATAGTAAAATCTAGCAAGGATTTTTTAAAACCACGGGAGACCTGACAAATAGACAATAAGGAGACCTATTTGTAAGAATGAATGAAGGAGCCAAAAGACAGGATGAGACTGAACATTAGAGAGCAGGGGGTGATGCCGGCGTTAGTCTTCTAGAGAAGATGGATCAAAATCCAGGAGAAGGTGATCAAGAGTGCACTTCAAAGAGTTGGCTTTAGCAAGCAGAAAAGGGACCTCATGATCAGATACTGAAGCGAAGGAGGAAGTTATGGGAGATGATATCACAGTGGTATGAGAGGAGAAGAAGAGGATGAGAGGGAGCTCCAGCCAAATGGGTAACTTTTTGGGTGAAATATGGGGCAGAGTTCTCAGCAAAGAAGGTGAAGAGAAGAAATGATGCGGGACGCTTGAAGAGAAAAGAAAGTTTGAAAGAGTGAATTAATATTCTGAATCTGAAGGAAAATTAAGTGTAGCTAACATAATCTATATGGTAGCACCCAGGACAAGCAAAGTTTGTACTGGACAATTTTCAGAGTAAGTAAAAGATTCTTGCTATATAAGCTAATAAAAGGGTTTTGTTTTTGTTTTATATTCCATGACTCAAAAGGAAAGTTCCTATTTCTAATGGCTTCACTTTGGATTTTAAAGCTCTTTCCCCAGAAGAGAAGGGGAAGACAGACAAACACAATTTTCTTGGAATACTTCAAATCACTTCTATTTCAGCCTAAAAATATAGATGGACACATTCTTGACCTCTAGGTCTTGGGATATCAGATATTCCACACTATTTAATTCTGTCACTGTTGTATCTGGTTGTTTATTGGAAAAGCTTATTTTTTTCCTTCAGTCTACTGTTTCTAGAAACACCTAGATTACCCACAGGAAGATTTCAGTTTTCTGTATCAGCAATCTTTGATCTCATTGTCACTGTGAACATTCTCATCCATTAATGATTCCCACCCAAATGAAGTCTCATTTTTATTATTGATGCTCAGCAGTATAAGACGGTCCCATTTTGTGGTTTTCAGGTGGTCTACCTATTTATTAGTCCACTCATAACAATTCTCACTGTTAGAAATATTATCAAGATGTAATAAGTGTCATTAAAGGAGAGGAGGTAATAAGGGACCCAACTTACCTGCCATCCCAAAGTTAAGCTGAGGCATTTCTTCAGTCTTTGCTTTCTTGGGGCTTGGTAAATCTTTTCCAGAGTCAGATGGAAAGGCCCACAGCTTTTTTCGTGTATTAACAGTGGGCGTTGGAGATTTCACAGGTTTGTTTGTTGCAGGACACCATTTATAGCCAGGATTGGCTTTCATAAATGCATCTTTGTACTAAAATAAAAGAAAAGGTAAAAAATTACAACCTGACATACTCTATTCAAACAAAAGAATTCTAACATCCCACTATATTATAGTTAAACTTTGAACCAGCTAATAAAAAGATAAAGCTTTACAATGTCTATATCTCCTCACCTAATGAGGGAAAGGACAAAGCTACAGAGATTATCATACTCCTAGGGTTCTTTCTTCTCTAGTGGCCCCAAGACATCTAACTGCTCATCATAAGGTCCCTAAAAGAAATTCTCTTTGTAGGGGAAAAGTCTCCAGATATTGTGCTCTTTTTAAAAACTCCTATTTTTTGTTTCACCTTTTAGGAAGCTGTATGTGCTTGACCAGGAAAGCAACAATCCTGTATGCTTATACATAAAAATGTTCTTGAAGCTCTCTGTTTAGCTCAGGGGTGGGGAACCTCTGGGTCAGTGGCTTGATCCTGCCTCTTGCTTCATTTCATTTGTCAAATACAGTAGAAGCTTTGTTATCTGTGCTGAGAGATTCTGAGGACAGAAATGCAATCTAAGATGCCTCTGGATCACTTAGCTAAGCCAGGGAAGGAAAGAGCCAAGGACAGACAATGGGAGAAAAAGGGACAAGAGGGTAAGTCACAAATGCTAGGACTTGTTATCTATTCACTAAGAATTTCTGAAACTTTCAACCTCTTCTTCCCAGATATTTTCCATCCTCTATAAATGTTCGATCATCAAAAATCTTTTTCCTTTTTTTCCTCTGTCTTCCCTGTTCTCTTTCTATTCTTTTTTTTCTTTTGTGCATTTGGTCATGAGACTGAAAATCAGGTATATTTATTTTAATCTGTCAAAAAAATTTTTCTCCTGTTTCCTAATGTTATTTACTCTATTTTATTTAATTCCTACTTTAATATATCCTGGACCTGCTGGCTAATTAATCAGATCAAAAACAACATATCAACTGTATGCTCATGTATAAAAACAGTTACCACAAATCAAAGTTGCTTTTTACTATTAAACTGATTAGTTAAATACGTAACTGGTTTTTTGTTGTGTACTAGAGACTTGGTTAGGGGGATAAAAATACATATTTCCTTCTAAGCAATAAACTTTTTCCATTTTTATTTATAAAATGCACATAATTAAACCACAATGCAAGTTGCATAATGTGATGTTGAATAGTAAATGTTCCATAATTACTCAATGATATATTTTTAAAGAAAATTCTTTTAATCATAAGTCTTTCAGAATCACAAATAGTCTAATTTAACTGCAAAATACAAAGATAAGTAAGTTAGGTATTTCTTTTTTTGATACAAATAGAAAGTGTAACAAAGGCTTTTTTCAACTCTTATTACAAAAGCAGGGAGTTACAGTCTTCCTCTTGGAAAAAACATTTTTTTTCAGTCAATGATATAGGACACTGTAATATACCATAGAAGATGGACCCATTCATAACATACTCATATAATGAGGGAACTTAACACAATAAATATCATCCTCTGAAGATGGAAGAAGCAAACATGGGCATAATTATTGTGTGCTGGCAAGACACCTGGATGGATGTGTCACATATAGACAGTCAATGAAAGGGCTTTCACTCTCTACAGTGTGAAAAGACTTTTGTGCCCATTACTGCTTATCATGATAAACACAATTATTTCTCCTCATTTTTTGTAGTTTAAGTGAGCTTCATCCTGGTGAAAGGTGCTGTCCTGATGCTACCAGCATCTAGGATCCTTCTATTTATAGAATACAAAGAACACAGGCAGCAGACAAGCTTGCAAGCTCCTTTTTGCTGATTCAAACTCTGCTCAAGATTAACCTCTTTCACAGGAAGAGGTCACTTCATTTGCTAAAACTCACTCCAGCTGATAATGCTGACAGGTAAGTTAGAAATGATCCAATAAAGTGCAAGGAGTAGTAACAATAATAGTATTGATGAAAACAAGCACAATGAGGAAGACAGAGTTAATGCTCCCTGTCTTTCAGTGTCAAAATGTGGGGAAGACTTCCTTACTGCCTCTCTCTTACCCTTCAAATCCAGTCAGGAAGATCTACAGACTTCTGTCTCCAGCGTCTCTCAGACTCAACCCTTTCTCACAGCCCTCTTCCATTAAGGCTGCCCTCTTTTCCACGGTTTGTAAGGACTTTTTCACTAGTTTAATTTCCCTGCTCAAAAACTGTCAATAGAAATTCTTTATTGCCTCATGTAGAAAGCACATTATCAATATTCCACATCCTCTTAGTCCTGGCTCTAACCTATCTTTTCGACCCATCTTCTACCTTTCCCATTCATGCAAGATATGCATCAAATGACTCTTTTTCCCCTGAATGTTTCCTTCAGTCCCTTTGTTTCCTTAATGTGATTTTCACACTTTCTGACCTCTGTGCCTTTGTCTAAGCTGTTCCCTTTGCCTAGAATGCAGCTCGCAACTCTGCACATTAAAACAATGTCCATTTTTCTTGGTAACAAATATTTATTAATAATATTTGGTTTTATGTCATTTTTATTGTTGAGTCATTTCTATTGTCTCACTCTTTGTGAGACCATTTGAGGTTTTCTTGGCAAAGATAATGGAGTGGTTTGTCATTTCCTTCTCCAGTTCATTTTATAGATAGGGAAACTGAGGCAAACAGGGTTAAGTGACTTTCCTAGTGTCACACAGCAAGTAAATGTTTGAGGCCAAATTTGAACATGAGTCTTTCTGACTCTAAGACCTGCACTTTATCCATAGTGCCATCTAGCCCAGCAGTTCTCAACCTGTGGGTCGCGACCCCTTTGGGGGTTGAATGAACTTTTCACAGGGGTCGTCTAAGACCTTCGGAAAACATGTATTTCCAATGGTCTTAGGAAGCGAGACACCGCTCCTCTATTGGTCTCCAGGCAGGTCCGCCCACATACGACTATTAAAGGGCTGAGAACCACTGATCTAGGCATATCACTTTCCAAAATATATCTCTTTTCCTCCCCTCCCCCAAGAGTTATCCCTTGTAACAAAGAGGTAGGCATAGGGATCCAATAGTAGAGATGACATTCTCTCCTCTTTTCTTTGAAATCAGACAGTTTTGTAGTATTTTTTGCTTTCCACTTGGACTGTTGTAGTCACTCTGGTTTCCTGGTTCCGTTCCTTTCACTTTGTACAAGCCTTCCCATGATTCTCTTTCATCACTTCCTACGGCACAGGAATTAGACTTGTGCACCACAATTTATTTAGCCATTTGCCAAGAGGGCGAGGCCACCAAATGGGCAGCATGAGACCAAGAAAAGTTCAGTGGATTTAGGACCAGAGGACTGTGGCTCCAATGGCACTTCTTATGCCTACTACTCATTTGCCCTTGAGGAAGTCATTTAACACCTGTGGGTCTTAGTTCCTTCACCTGCAAAATATGACCGAGACAGATATCCCTCCTTGCTCTGGATCTGTGATTTCACTTTGTGTTTCTTTACTACCTCAAAAGTTGTGCTGCTGTCGATATTCTGACGACTAGGAGACCTTTTGTTAATAATGACAACAAGAAATTAGTATTTATATAATCCTTTATGGTGTCAACGCGCTTTACAAATATTATCTTTTTTTAATCCTTAAAACGACCCTGGGAAGTGGGTGCTAACGATCATTCCCATTTTACAGATAAAGGAACTGAGGCAAACAGAGGTTAAGTGTGACCTGCCCAAGGTTACACAGTTAATAGGATCTGAGGTGGATCTGAATTCAGGACTTCCTTACTGTACCAGAACTCTAGCCAATACCCAGTTGCTTAGCAGCAAACTTCCTAAGTCAAAGGGTATGGAAATTTTAGTTCCTTTCTGAGCAGTATTCCAAATTGTTTTTCAGAAGACTGGTTGCCCAATACTACCCTCATCATGAAACTTGTTTTGCTAATCTCCTCTAGAAGACAGATCCAGGGCTGGAAGGGACCTTGGAAGCTATCTGGTCTAATTCCCCACCCCCTTCTATTTTACAGATGAAGTAAAGAGATATTAAGTGACTTGCCCAAGGTCATTTAGGTAGTAAATAGTTGAGGTCACATTTGAATTTGGGTCCTCAGACTTCAAATTCAGCATACTTTCCAATGTACAACAGTCCCTTGACAATTCCCTACAATACTCATTAGGAACTTATATATTTGTTAAATGAGTAGTGTCCCATTTAATCCAAAACAAAAAATAATTACCAAATCCTTTACTGCTACAGACATATATATTTTATCACATAAATGAACTTTTGCCTTTGTTCAGGTTAGTCCCAATATCTGGTTTTAGTGGAGACTAAGACAGAGGAATTAAAGAACTCTTGGGTCACGTGAATAATCCCCCGAACTGGTAACTAGGAGCTGAAGGTGATGAAAGTCCAACTTCTTCCATGACTATGAAATGTCAAGGTCAACAGGGTTAATCCTGTAGACTCCTGAAGATCTGCAACTGGTAATGGTTCTGAAACCTTTGGTAGCTCCCAACCAGCAAATATTTACCAAGCGACAACTCTGTGGACAGACTTGGAGAAGCTCATAACTTGCTCAGAAGATAAAATATATACATATAAAATGATTATTAGCCATATATTAGATTATGAGGCACTTGATTATTTTTGCCTCTCTTTGTACACCCAAGGGCGCAGGCCAGCGCCAGAGCACAGTAAGTAAGCAAGGCATACTGTTTGTTGACTAATGGCTGACTGAAGGGCAAAGATAACGCCTGTGAATGAAAGGTACAGACAATAATGTGCTCTAGAAGTTCATAGAAGAGAGAAATCGCAGTGGGCTAGGGAAGACAGGGAAAGCATCACAGAGTAAAATAGCTGAGTCTTAAAAGTCAAGTAGATGTCTCATAAGGTAGAAGAATCATGAGAGAATTTTTAGACAGGAAAGAAAAGAGCCGGAGCCTCAATATCCTTCTTCTTCATATTCTGGAACTTACCATTAAACCTCCAACTTTTTTTTTTTGACAAAGCCCATTACCAGAAGTAGAAGAGCCAAACAAATAGATCTAACTCACTAAAATGACTAATGGTTTGAATCTCAACCTTCCCCTAAGGTATAACTTCTAAGCAGAAAGTGAATTATTGGTGACTACTTGGAGGCATTCAGCTATTTTCCAAAATTATCAATCATCATCTACAAGCACTAAGATCTTGTATCAAAAAAAGCTCTAACAACTAAAATGCTACTCTCCAAGAAACCCTTCTTTTGGGACACACATTCACATTTCAGGCGAGTTAGCTTATAAATTCCCAACCTTTTCTGCACTTCACTGGTCATGCCAACTATTTTGAATCTGTTTTCATTATGTACATCTCCTTACATATATTATTTCATAGCCCTCTGTACATAAGAATGGCATTATTTTTGTACCTCAAATGACATAATGCCCTCTCTATATCAATTGCAATATCAATTTTCAATGGAGTACTTGATGTGCTTCAATGAAATCTATTTCCTAATTATTCTGATGACAATTTTTAAAAGGACTCTAACGAGAAGCCAAACTATTTCATGTTTTTATGAGTGTTAATATTTTTATTGCTTTCTGTGGTCCAAAACTTCTCACATTTAACCAAATTATTTCAAGAGTTTGATTGTTTTTAAGCTAAGTGGAATGATCCACTCCCTATATATAGTTAAGTGATGTAAACACAGAATCCTGGCAATTCTCGCTTTTACAAAAATTCTGACAACTGTACCAGGAGAAAAAAATGGCATAGTCACCATTAACTTCTTACTTCTGTGAGATGTGGAGGTAAATTTCTTCAGTCATTTCACACTAGAATCAGAATACACAGTGGGAAGCCAAGACCCTTCCAGATTTAAAATTTTATGATCTATCAATCAACATGCATTGATTATTACTCCAACTAGAATTCTATCACATACTACTTTAAGTATTTTCATTGGGAGAATTATCATTATATAAAGGACAGAAACAGAGGATATATAACATCTCAAAAGTAGCACTGATCTATACCTACTTTCCCCAGCTCAAGCTCCTTCCTTTAGAAAGATTTAATAATACTGTTCACATACAAAGACACAATGACATACCATACTGGTTATTTCAATCATTCTTGCTATTTTTATATTTTAAACAAAGAGAAACTTGGCTGGACTAGCATTTTTTCCTGACAGTACATTAAATGATGTTTAAGGTTTTAATGGAGCAAAAAATATGAATACTCAAATTATATGACTATTAAAAAAAACTACCAAAAAAGGATAAAGAACTAATGGTTTAAACAAAGCCACCAAAATAAAAATTAGACTCAACTGAACTAGCCCAGCTTCAATTAAAACACTCCTCGCTGGCTGTTCTTCCTGTCAAAAATTCCAATCAAACAATAGGAAGACATCTATGAGAAAGTTTCGATATAGTGTGCCAGTGTACCAGCCTTACACAGAAAAGGAACTTAAAACTTTGTGCCAACTGAGGTGAAGAATCAGGCAGCAGGAAAACCAGGAGAAATACAAATTGCCCTCCATTCTTTTCAAGAAGCAGCTTGGTCTGGTAGGTGGACGTGGACATGGAAACAAACCTCCCTTTTCTCGTTTATAAGGCTGTACCAATAACACATGCAGGGCTCCAACTCAGAGCAGTTGTGAGGCTCAAACTGGTACAGAGATTCTTATACCTTGAAGTTATATAACAATAGTTATCATTACTTTTGGGAAATGTAATACAATCTCACGAATTTGGACTAGTCAGATGGTCAGTTTGAATTTGGTGAAAAGCTATATTACGTATTATTCTTTAATTAAACTTTAAATACATATCATAAGGAGCACCAGTATTACCAGCACTTATTTGGCAATAAGTCAAAGTCGGTCCTTTCACCTACTGCTAAGTAAAGTCCTTATGGGAATAGCCCTACTAAATGAGACAGCATTTAAACACTTATTAAATAAACATTTACTATATGTGAGGTCCCATATTAGGTTCCAGGAAAAGACAAAAAAAATACCCCATTTTGTCTCTTCAGGGAGACTATATTCTATTGGGGAGAAATAGGTAGACAGACAAACAGATGGATGGATAATGGAAGGATGACTGTGGGTGCATGGATGGATGGATGGATAAACACAGAACAGGTCAGTTTGGCTAGAATATAGAATGTGTGAGGAGTAATCAGTCCAGAGAATGACTTACAATAAATATACCCATGGATAGGAGAGACATTATGGTAAGGTAGACAGAAAGCTGGCCTTGAGCAGAGTAAGCTGGGTTCAAGACCTGCCTCTGACACATATTAGCTGTGTGACTCTGGGAAAGAACCTTAGCCTCTAAGTCCTCAGGCAACTTTCTAACACTAATTGCAGAGAAGGTGCTGCGCTGTTTTGTTCTACTTCCTATCTCAATTTGGTTCCTCCATTATTATGAAAAAGAACATATAAAGGAAAAGTCTAAATATATAAGAAGCAACTAAGAAAAATGAACGCAAATTATAATTGCTACCATTACGGATGCTGGGTAAATTAGGTACAGTCTTGTTTGACTTAAATATAAGGATGTTGGGGTGGCGAGGTGGTACAGTGAATAGAGCAACAGCCGTAGAGTCAGGAAAACCTGAGTTCAAATCTGGCCTCAGACACTTAACATTTTATGAGCCGTGTGACCTTGGGCAAGTCACTTAACCCCAACTGATGGACATCCCCTAAATTTCCAGTTTTTTGTCACCACAAAGAGAGCTGTAATAAATATTGTTGTACATATGGGTCTTTTTCCCACTTCTATGATCTCTTTGGGACACAACCCCAGAAGAGGTATTACTGGGTCAAACGGTATGCAATTATTTATAGCCCTTTGGTCATAGTTCCAGACTGTTCTCCAGAAGGGTTGTATCAGTTCCAGTGATCAGACCACCACTTCCCCACAACTCATGCTTCCAGCCTTGGTGTAAACCTGAAGAAACACAGAGAGACCTCACCTGGCCTCAACACACACCAGTCAGCTCCAGTTCAGCACCAGGTAAGCATTATACAGCTTCCACCTGCCAGAACCAGAGGCTCCAGCACACAAAGCCAATAACCAGGTCCCTAGCCGCCAGCACAAGAAGCATGGGACACAGCCTCCTGTACCCCAGAAGCAGAGATTCATTTTAAAAGCCAGTAAAAAGGCAAATACAATGAGAAAAAGCAACTTAGAAAAGCAAAGACCATAGATTCTTACTATGGGGACAGGGAAGATCAAAATGCAAATTCAGAAGAGGCCAGCATTGTTACTATACCCACATGTGAAACCTCAAAGCGAGAAATGAACTGATCTCAAGCCCAGAAAGCCTTCTTGACAAAGCTCAAGGATTTTAAAAATCAACTTAGAGAGGTAGAAGAAAAATTGAACAATTCCTTTAAAAATACAATTGACAAAATGGAAAAAAATTCATGGAAGAAAATAATTAGTTAAAAGTAAAATTGGCCAAATTGAAAGGGAGGCACAAAAGCTAACTGAAGAAAACAATTCATTAAAAATTAGAATTGGGCAAGTAGAAGCTAACATCACTATGAGGCATCAATAATCAGTTAAACAAAAGCAAAAGATGAAAAAAATGGAAGAAAATGTAAAATACCTCATTGGAAAAATAAATTACCTAGAAAATAGATTCAGGAGAGAGAATTTAAGAATTATTGGTCTATTGGAAAGCCATGATGAAAAAAAGAGCCTGGACAGTATCTTCCAAGAAATCATCAAGGAAAACTACCTCAAGGTCCTAGAACCAGGGGGTAAAATAGTCATCAAAAGAATCTACTGATCACCTCCTTACAGAGATCTGAAATTGAAAACACCAAGGAATATCGTAACCAAATTCCAGAATTATTAGATCAAGGAGAAAATACTGCAAGCAAGCAGAAAGAAACAATTGAAATATTGTGGAACAACAGTCAGGATCGTGCAGGACCTTGCAGCTTCTAAATAAAAGATCAGAGGCCTTGGAATATGATATTTCATAAGGCAAAGGAGCTTGGATTACAAGAAAGGATCAACTACCCAGCAAAACTGAGCATAATCTTTCAGACAAGGAGATGGAAATTCAATGAAATAGGGGACCTCTAGACCTTCCTGATAAAAAGACCAAAGTTCAGTGGAAAATTTGATCTTCAAATGTGAGACTCGAGAGAGGCATAATAAGGTAAACAGGAAAGACAAAACAAACAAACATGTTATTCAATAAGGACAAACTGTTTACATCCCTGCATGGGAAGATGATACTTGTAAATTTGAGAATTGTATCTTTATTAAGACATTTAAAGGGATACACATAAACAGAGGGTGTGGGTATAAATTAACTGATGTGATGATTAAAAAAAACTAATTAAGGGGTGAAAAAGGATTGTAATGGAAGAAGAAGAAAGGAGAAGGCAGAAAAGGACATCACATGAAGAGGCACAAAAACATATTACAATAGGGGGAAAGAAGGGAGGGAGGTAAGCATTGTTTGAACTTCACTCTCACTGGATTTGGTTCAAGGAGGGAAAAATATACTCCTACTTGCCCTATAGGCAATAGGAGGGGAAAGGAGAAAGAAAATGGAGGGGGTGGTTAGAAGAGAGGGAAGAAGTAGCAAGGAAAAAGGAAAAGAAAAAGAAAAGGGAAGGTGGCTGATAGAAGGGAGAGAAGATTGAGGGAGGTGGTGTAATAATGTAACTTGAATTTGAAGATCCCTCTGTATTGGGGCAAAGGTAACAGGTACTTAGCAATTAGTAATTAATCAAGCCTCTGTTAAAGAAACAGAAGGTATAAATCCCTGTTGCTGATGTAACAGGAAGGTGTTGGCTGAAACAGGAAGAAGCTAATGCTGTGTGTATATAAGGAGAAGCCCTTGCTGGGTCAGACAGATCTTCTTGGAGCAAGCTCCGTGGAGGCAGAAGCTAGTACTACCGGGAGGCTGAAGAGGAAACACTCCACTACCCCCCAGGCTGGAGAGAATGATTTTGAGAACCTGAATGAAGTGATTTTGATTCTAGGAATCAGCTGAAAGTTCTGCTGAGTCCAAGGGCCAGCTGCAGCTGCTTAGGATTTCTGAGGGCCAGTCAGAGCTGAGGGCCAATGGGAGATGCTGAGGCTGCTGAGGATTTCTGAGGGCCAGCCAGAGCTGCCAGAAGACTGAAGAAGCATGACTGTGATGCTGGCACTTTGTATTAACTTGTTTGTGGCTTTGTTAAGCCTTGACTTCCCGGAAGCAGAGACTGTGAAGGATTTAAGGTGGACTGGAAACTGAACTTCAGTGTGGAGCAGGACCTGCATGGAGAACTGGACAAGGAACTGGGAGCTGTCTGCCTTTGAACCCAGGTGACAGTTTGGTGAATTCAGGTAGGATCTGGGACCATGGAAGGGGATCCAGGGAATCCGAGAGACCACCCCAAGTCAAGCAGAAAGAAGACTTTACTTGGATACTGTGTCCTGACTGAGAAATTGTAATTTACTAGTGACCTAGGAGGTGGAGGCTTTGTGTATTTTCTGATGATTTGAATAGTGAATGATGAAGAGTAACTGAATGACTGAGTTGATTGATTGATTAACTAAATGATTGTACTAAGTGACTGATGACTGAATAAGTGACTGATTTGTAACTTAGTTTGCTCCATGAGTGGAGTACTTTGACTATTGTACTTTGTGTTCCTTAAGGAAGCAAACCTCCATAAGGATGATTAAATGATTGAGTTACTAAATGATTGTTCTTTGTTCAAAACTTTGTGACCACTGTGGTGGAAACTGTGTGGCCATTTTAGTGACAAGCTGTTGTGACTACTATATTTTGATTTTCTGTGATAAATTATAATATCATAAATGCTGCACCTTGATTTCCTGTAAATTTTTTACTTTTATTTGTTATTGAATAAATAGTGTTTGCTATGCTGTGTAATCTGAAACTTTGAAAGCTGTTCACAGTAGCATTCTTCTGGAAAAGCTGCTCGTGTGTGGCTTTACAGGCGTTGGTCAAAAGCAAAACTCTTTTGAGGAGGGAAAGGGAGAAAGGAGAAATAAAAGCATAAAATGGGGATGGGGAGAGAAATAAGATTGAGAGACACAGATAGTAATCATAACTGTGAATGTGAATGGAATGAACTCTGCCATAAAATGGAAGCAGAGAGTGGAATGGATTAAAAACTATAATCCTACAATGTGTTGTTTACAAGAAACACATTTGAAACAGGGGGATACACACAGGGTAAAGGTAAAAGGGTAGAGTAGAATATATTATGCTTCAGCTGAAGTAAAAAAAAAAAGTATGGGTTGTAATCCTAATCTCAAAGTAAAAGCAAAAATAGATCTAATTAAAGGAAACAAGGAAGGAAACTATATCCTGCTAAAAGATACCATACACAATAAAGTAATATCATTAGTAAACATATATATGCACCAAGTGGTAAAGCATCCAGATTCTTATAGGACAAGTTAAGGGAGTTACAGGAAGAAATAGACAGGAAAACTATACTAGTGTAGTGCTCCAGTGCAGCCTTCAGGAAGGGGACCCCTAGCAGTCAGCCCACCCGTACCCCATACCTCCCCCTCTCTGAACTTGATAAACTGAATCTCAAAATAAACAAGAAAGAAGTTAAGGAGGTGAACAGAATTTTAGAATAGGTAGATATGGTAGACCTCTGGAGAAAACTGAATGGGGATAGAAAGGAACATACCTTTTTCTCAGAGGTTCATGGCCCCGACACAGAAACTGACCATGTACTAGGGCATAAAAACCTCACAATCCAATGCAGAAAAGCAGAAATATTAAATGCATCCTTTTCAGATAATGATGCAATAAAAATTATACGTAATAAAGTGCCATGAAAAGAGAGACTAAAAATTAATAGGAAAATAAATTATCTATTTCTAAAGAATGAGTGGGTCAAACAACAAATCACAGAAACAATCATTAACTTCATGAAGAGAATGACAATAATGAGACAACACATGAAACATTATGGGACGCAGTGAAAGTGGTTCGTAGGGTAAGTTTTATATGTCTGAATGCTTGCATGAATAAAATAGAGAAAGAAGAGATCGATGAATTGGGCATGAAACTGAAAAATCCTCAATTAAACACCAAATTAGAAATACTGGAAAACCAAAGGAGAGAATAATAAAATTTAAATTAAGAAAACTACTGAAGTAATAAATAAAACTAAGAGCTGGTTTTATGAAAAAAGCAATACAAACGATAAACCTTTGGTTAGTTTGATTTTTAAAATAAAGTAGAAAATTAAATTACCAGCATTAAAAATGAAAAGGGCGAATCACCACCAGTGAAGAGGAAATTAAAACAACAATTAGAAACTATTTTTCCCAACTGCATGCCAACAAATTTGACAGTCTTAGTTAAATGGATGAATATTTACAAAAAATAAAAATTAACCAGATTAACGGAAAAGGAAGTAGAATACTTAAATAACCCCATCTCAGAAAAAGAGATTGAGTACGCCATCAATGAACTCCCTAGGAAAAAATCTCCAGGGTCAGATGGATTTACAAACAAATTCTAGCAAACGTTTAAAGAACAATTAATTGGTGAAGTAGGAGTCCCACCAAATTCTTTTTCTGATGCAAATTGGAATCCCTAAACCAGGAAGAGACAAAACAGAGAAATAAAATTATAGACTAATTTCCCTAATGACTATAGAGGCAAAAATTTTAAATAAAATATTAGCAAAAAGGTCACTGCAATTTATCATGAGAATAATATAGTGGGATTAGACCAGGAATGCAGGGTTGGTCCATTATTAGGAAAACGATCAGCTTAATTGATCATTTCAACAACAAAACTAACAGAAACCATATGATTATCTCAATAGATCCAGAAAAAGCTTTTTGACAAAATGCAGCCCCATTCCTATTAAAAACATTAGAAAGCACAGGAATAAATGGAGCCTTTCTTAAAATGATAAATAGCATCTACCTAAAACCGTTATTAAGGATTATATGTAATGGAGATAAACTAGATGGCATTTCCAACAAGATCAGGGTGAAACAATAATGTCCATTATCACCACTGTTATTCAATATGTTACTAGAAATATTAGCTTTAGCAATAAGAGAAGAAAAAGAAATTGAAGAAATTACAATAGGCAAAGAAGAAACTAAGTTATCACTCTTTGGTGATGATATGATGATATACTTAGAGAATCCTAGAGAATCAAGTAAAAAACTGCTTGAAATAATAAGCAACGTTAGCAAAGTTACAGGATATAAAAAAAAAACCATAAAAATCATTGGCAGTGCTATATATTACTAACAAAGCCCAAAAGTAAGAGATAGAAAAGAGATATTCCATTTAAAATTACTGAAAACATTACAAAATATTTGGGAGTCTACCGACCAAAACAAACCCAGGAACTATTCAAATACAATTACAACTACACTTTTCACATAAAAAAAGTCAAATCTAAATAACTGAAAAACATCAGTTGCTCATGGGTAGGTCAAGCTAATATAATAAAGATGAAAATTTTACTAAATTAATTTGCTTATTCAGTGTTATACCAATCAAACTGCAAAAAAAATATTTTATAGAGCTAGAAAAAAATAATAACAAAATTCATCTGGAAGAACAAAAGGTCCAGAGTATCAAGGAAATTAATGAAAAGAAATACTAGGAAGGTGGTCTAGATATACCAGATCTTAAATTGTATTATAAAGCAGCAATAATCAAAACTACTTGGTACTGGCTAAGAAACAGAGGAGTAGAGCAATGGAATAGGTTAAGTACACAAGACACAGTCGTCAATGACTATAGTAATCTACTCTCATAAACCCAAAGACTTCAGCTTCTGGGATAAGAACTCACTATTTCACAAAAACTGTGGGAAAAATTGGAAAACAGTATGGCAGAAACTGGGCATAGACCAACATCTGACACCATGTAACAAAATAAAGTACAAATGGGTACACAACTTAGATATGAAGGCTGATACTATAGACAAATGAGTAAGGAATAGTTTATCTGTCAGATTTATGGAAAACGGAGGAATTTATAACCAAACAAAATATAGAGAACAGTATGAAATACAAAATAGGTCATTTTGATTACATTAAATTGAAAAGTTTTTGCACAAACAAAGCCAAAGCAACCAAGATTAGGGGAGAAACAGAAAATCTGGAAAGAATTTTTACAACCAGTGAATCTGATAAAGGCCTCATTTCTAAAATATTTATAGACAACTGAGTCAAATTTGTAGGAATACAAGTCATTCCCTAACTGATAAATGGTCAAAGGATGTGAACAGATAGTTTTCAGAGGAAGAAATGAAAGCTATCTATAGTTATAGAAAAAAATGCTCTAAATCACTATTGATTAGAGAAATGCAAATCAAAACAATTCTAAGATACCACATTACACCTATCAGCTTGGCTAACACGATGAAACAGCAAAATGATAAATGTTGAGGAAGATGTGTGAAAATTGGAGCACTAATTCATTGTTCGTGGAGTTCTGAACTGATCCAACCATTCTGGAGAACAATTTAGAATTATGCCCAAAGGGATATAAAAACGTGCATCCCTTTGACCCAGCAATACCACTTCTAGGTATCTCTTCTATTAAGAGATCATAAAAGTAAGAAAAGGACCCACATGTACAAAAATATTAATGGCAGCTCTTTTTATTGTGGTCAAGAATTGGAAATCGAGGGGATGCCCATCAATTGGGGAATGGCTAAACAAGTTGTGGTATATGAATATAACAGAATACTATTGTGTTACAAGAAATGATTAACAGAGAGACTTCAGAAAAACCTGTAAAGACTTCTATGAACTGATGCTGAGTGAAGTGAGCAGAACCAGGAAAACACTGTACACAGAAACAGCCACAGAACTATGGAGTCTGAATGCAGGTCAAAGCAGAATATTTTCTTTTTTTGTTTTGTTTTTTTTCTTTCTTTCTCATGGTTCCTCCCGTTCGTTATAATTCTTCTATACAACATGACTAATGTGAAAATATGTTTTACAGGAATGTATACACACAGCCTATGTCAGATTGCATGTCCTATTAGGGAGGGAGGCAGAGAAATTTAAAACTTATGGAAGTGAATGTTGAAAATTAAAAACAAATAAATTAAAAGAAGTATCAGCCATCAGTGGGGGAAGCAGACAAGAACTATAACCACAAAAAGAACAGCATCTCATAGCATATAGTTTCAAATAGCATTATATTCCTCAACAGCCCTAAGTAGATGACTGCAGAGCACAATAACCAATGTTCATAATGGTGACCCTGAATCATCAAGAAAATGTTAAATCATGTCCGATATCAACTTGGCCATGCACGGGCTGTTTAGTCATTTTTCAATTGTGTCTGACTATGATCCCTTTTGGGGGTTTTCTTGGCAAAGATAATGGAGTGTTTTGCCATTTCCTTCTTCAGCTTATTTTACAGATGAGGAAGCTGAGGCAAACAGTATTTTTATGTAACCTTGCCTAGGGCCACACAGCTAAGAAGTGTCTGAGGTTGGATTTAATTCAGGTCTTCCTGACTTCAGACAGCCCTCTATCCACTATGCCACCTACCTGGGCATTATCTATTTTTAGTAGGAAAAAAATTAAATAAAGAGAATCAGAGCTCAAAGGGTTATATGTCAGTTATTTGAATGATTCAATAATGTGGAAGAGTTTATTTCCTAATGTGAGAAAGGAAAAGGTATTTGTTTATTTTAATAGTTTTAAGGTACAATATATTCAAATGCACTGAAACTAATATGAGGCTATAATAAGAGAATTGTATCTCAATAATATGAAATCCTAAAGAAAAAAAAAATAACATGCAGGTGAGATTACTGAACCTCTGTTGTTAATCTAATAGAAGAAATATTTTAAAAAATCACAGAACTGGAGACTTACTTTATCCTGATGTTTAAAAAAAGAGAAGGTATATTCTGAAAAAAAAATAATGAAATATGCTAGCGAGCTTGATACCAATAACTGGATAAATTCTAGAATGTATTATTAAGAAGGCATTTATTAGGATTTAAAAAGGGAAGCCATAACCAGTAATAATCATCATAGGTTCATTAAGAAAAAGTCATGATAGGTTAATTTCATTATCTTTTTTGACAGGGCTACCAAGCTGGTAGATCAGGGTAGTGCTATAGAGCAAGGAGACCTACATTTCTACATGGCTCCTGTACTAGTGACTGACAAAGTTTCACAAAATCCTTGTTAAACAAGATGAAGAGCTATGGACTGGATAATAGTACAGCTAGATGGATTGAGCTAGTAGAACAGTATGACCCAGAATGACTGATATCACCCTAAAGCCAAGTCTCTACTGAAGTGCTCAGGGTCTCTGTTCTTGGTCCCATCGTGCTCCATATTTTTATCAATGAATCTGATAGATACAGAGATAGAAGATTTATCACGTTCACAAAGGACAGGTTACTTGCTCTCTCTGACACAACATGCTATCTCCCATCTCTGTGCCTTTGCATAGGCTGCCCCCATACACACAACTGAAACTTGGAATGCACCACACTCCCTTCCTACCTCCCCAACAGATTAACTAAGAATCCTAGATTAATTCCATTAATTAATTTCATAATTTATAAATCATTACTAATAAATTAATAATTAATAACCCCAGATTAATTTCAAAACTCAGTTTAAGTACTGCCCCCTCGATATGACATTTCCTGATCACCCCATCTTTTTGCACATACTCACCATCTAGTTACTTTGTATTCACTTTGTGAATGTATGTATTGTATCTTTGAATATTTACTTTGTACATATTTTCTTATCTCTGAATATAATTTTGCATTAATAGCCAGCTAGTTAGTACAGTGGTAGAGTGTTGAACTTGGAGTCAAGAAGCCCTGAGTTCAAATCCCAACTCAGATAAATATTAGTTATGAGACCCTAAGCAAGTCACTTAACCTCTGTCTACCTCAGTGGCCTTATCTACAAAGTGGAGATAATAATAGAATCTACTTCCCTTGTGAGGATCAATGAGAAAATATCTGCAAAGTACTTTGCAAACCTTAAAGTGCTATATCAATGCTAGCTATCATCATCATCGTCGTCATCATCATCATCACCATCATCATCGTTATCATCATCATCACCACCATCATCATCACCATCATCCCCATCATCATCCCCACCATCATCATCACCATCATCATCACCATCATCATCATCACCATCATCATCATCCCCACAATCATCATCATCCCCACCATCATCACCATCATCATCATCACCATTATCATCATCATCATCACCACCACCATCATCATCATCATCACCACCATCATCACCATCATCATCATTATCACCACCACCATCATCATCATCATCATCACCATCATCACCATCATAGTTATATATTTACACATTATTTCCTCAGATGGAATCTAAGCTCCTGAAAAGTAGCCTTTTTTTTGTCTTTCCATCTCTAACACCTATACACAGTAGGTTAACAAATTATTGCTCATTAATTGGAAAAGGATAGTTAACGTAGGTTGAGAGAGTTTGAATTAGAGAACATCTAAACGGACTGTTGCCATGGGAGTCATGGGCTGATGTTAAAGTCATACGCTTCACACCTGGTAACTGTAAAGTTGTGATGTACAAATACAGGATGGGTGGGAGGGCTGGAGAAGGATATGCCAAGACTAGAGTTCACATCTGAAAAAACGAAAACAAAACAAAACAAAAACCTGGCCGTGTGAACATTGGTGTAACACGTTGGACCCAAAAGTGCATGTAATATTTGTAATAAAAGTACGCTGTCCAAAATGACTGAAAGAACTGTATGACGGTACATTTTATTGGTCAGTCCAAATTTTAATATTGTTTCTAGTTCTAGACATTAATTAGTGAAAAAAACTAACAAGTTATAACATGTCTAGAGGAATGTATTAGTATGATGACCAAGCCACACAAGAATCAGCTGAAATTACCACTACTCCACCCATGCCTTAAAGAGCTCAAAGGAAGGAAAAGTTCCAACAAGTAACAAAGTCCAACCACACTGACAGGTTCTCTGAACCCACCTTGGGCTTTTTCTCCTCTTGTCTGGAATATGCTTTCTCTGCTTCCACTTGTCTGAATTACACTTCTTCATGGCCCAACTCATGGCCACTTCCTTCAGAAAACCTCCTCTGGACACTGTATATCCCAAATGAACTTATCACCCCCAACTATGACCAAGACCACCTTCAACTACTTTATTTCTGTTAATGTCACTATCATCACTCTTCCCTTCGCCTCATCCCTGCGTCTCAGTGGCTGCTCCCCTAAATAGCACTTTAAGGTTTACCAAGATAACACACCTCCGAAAGAGATAATGCAATAGTATTTTCCCCACTTTTTATAAATGAGGATAGAACTGTCTGTTCTACAATTAGATTTCACCCCTAACCACAGATACAGACATATACATATATGTGCATTTAAATGCATTAGGAATATGTACATTTAGATATATAGCTATAAGCATACATATATCTATACATATATCCACATGTATGTGTGTGTATATCTATGACTATATTCATAAAGATACAGATTTGACATTTTTAAAACACTTTTACAAAACCAGACCTTCAGTAATTCTTTATTGTCTCTGAGATAAAACGCAGCCGCCTATACCTGGCATTTGTAACTCTCCACAACAGGGGAATCTATCCTGCCTTTCTAGTCTCATTTTAATTTCTCTTTTTCATATGCTCTTTCCAGCCAAACCACACTACTTTATTTTTTCCTAAGCTCAACATTCCTCATCTTCTCTAATATGTCAAGCCATTTACCACCTAGTTCCAATCTTTTCAGTCCTATAACACAATACTCACCTTAATATACCCAGTGGTCCAGTCAAACTATCCTGTTCCTTGTCTTTCAACATATGACGTTCCCTTTTCCATCTTGGTGCCTTTGAAGTCTCTCACCCACCTATTCCTGAACAGACACATACCCCCTCCCCCATAACTTCTTATAATCCCTTCCTTCAAAGCTTAACCCAAATATCACCTTCCACATGAGACTCTTCCCGATTCTTTCAATTACTAGTACTTTCTTTCTAAAAATTACCTTGTATTCATTTGAACATGTCTTGTATGTAGTTATATACATACATACATAAATACATAAATACACACATATACATAGAATCTATATTTACAAAATGTAAGCTCTCTGAGGGCAAGAAATATTGAATTACTCTCTTTGTAGCCCCAAAGCCTAGCACGGTGCTTGTCACACTGGTAGAAAGATAAATCTTTGTTGACTGACTGCCTCTTCTTTCTCATCAGCCATTTTCTTCATGTGTGGAAAGCATTCCCTCCTTAACTTCATCTCTCAGAATCCTTACCTTTCTTAAACACCCAACTCAGGTGCCACTTTCCCCACGATGCCTTTCTCTGTTCTCCTCACTTGCTAGTGTTCTTCTCCAACAGTCGTATGTTTACTTCTCAATGTTTAGATTACATCCCACTCAGTAGAATATAAGCTTCTTGAAAGCAATTTATTTCCTTTTTGTCAGCCTCTGTATTCCTAATATTTAGAATACTATCTTATATGTAGTAGATGCTTAATAAATGTCTGCTGAAATTTACTTATAATAAAATAAATTTATTAATTGAATTGGATTATCTGTAAAGCAAATAAAAGCAATCAGTGTGAGAGTACATTAGAAAGGTAGACTGAAACTGACTGTGAAGAGCCTTCAATGCCAGGATTGGGAACCTGTATACCTGAGTAGGCAATGGGAAGGTGCTGAAGTTCTGTTTGTTTTCTTAGAGGAAGAGTACAACAATAATAATACTAACAGTGACTCATATATAGCATCTTGAGGTCAGTGAATTCGAGATAACTAGGGCAGCGGATTGAAAAATGTATCGGAAAGGATCAGGAGTTTTTATTTTATCCCAGAGGCAATAAGGACTTATTGACAATTTTTTTCAAAGTTGACCTGTGCCTTAGGAATATTATTTTTACAGTTGTGTGAAAGTCTATTGGAGAAGCTGAGAAACAGGAAGCAGGGAAAATCAATTAGGAGACTATTATCATAGTCTTATGAAGCATCAGTGAGTGAAAAAAAAATAGGAACTAATAACTCTATCATGAATGCCCTGTTTAAAAGAAATGCTGTGGCAAAAGAACTGAGGAGACTTGAGAATAAATTTCAGATGAAGAGTTGGACAGAAAAGACATCAAAGATGACTTTCAAACTTATGAAGCATGGGTGTCTAGGAAGATAAGACAGAAATAGGAAAGGTTGGAGTAGGTCAATAGGTGGCAGATTTGTGGAGAAAGAAAATAATCAGTTCTATTTTATACACGTTGACTTGAAGGTGCCTAAAGATGACCAACAGGTAGTTTCTGATGAGGAATGGGAGTTCAGGAAAGAGATTAGTACTGGATATATACACAGTCAGCTAAAAGTTATCTTCAAAGAGAAAATAATTGATCCTACGAAATGAGATATGAGAGAAGAGGGAGTGAAAAAGAAAGCACACTCTAGCCTTGGGGGATTTCCATGTCTTGGGGAGTGGGAAATGGTTGGAGATTGAAAAAAAGAGGTCAAACAGGTAAGATAGGGACAGCTGTGATAGGAAACCCACTACCTAATGGAGAAGCTTTCTTCCTCCCTAGCACCCCATGCAACACACACACACACACACACACAGAGGCACACACACACAGAGGCACACACACACACAGAGGCACACACACACACACAGGACAGGACCTGTGATTGCATTGATACAGAAAACTTCTTGGTAAGGAAAATTTTCTCTTACCAATGCAGGTCAGTATCTTGTCTTCAATTAGATTCTGAGAAAACTGCCTAGGGAACTGAGAGATTAAGTGACTTGCCAGCACTTTGTCTTTCATTGAATGGAAATCTTCATTCATTGTTCCTGGGTCTGCCTTCTGGAACCTTGTAGAATAATTTTAATCTCTCTTCTAAATAAGAGTCTTTCATATGCTTATAAACAGTCAAAATATGATTTTTCTTCTCCAACTTATATATCTCTAAATTTATTTGAATAACCTTTTTTTCCCCTCAGTATCCTGATCAACTGAACCTTTTGCACCCTATTAGAATATAAGGTGCCTGAATACAGAGCATCTGTCTCAACATGTAATATATCCTTGTCCTTGTTCAGTCATGTCCCACTCTTCAGTATCCCATTTGGGGTTTTCTTGGTAAAGATCCTGGAGTGGTTTGCTATTTCCTTCTCTAGTTCATTTTACAGATGTGGAAACTGAGGGAAACAGGGTTAAGTGACTTTCCCTGGTTCACACAGCTAGTAAGCAGCTGAGGCTGGATTTGAACTCAGGCCTTCTTGACTCCAGGCCCAACACTCTATCCACTGTGCCACCTAGCTACCCTGATGTATAGCAGACACTATTATTATTTTATTAAGATAAACATTTGTTAAATTTTAATCTTAATGCATACGCTCTAACATGGATTTATCAAAATCAAGTACTAATAAATAGATGAAAGGAACATTCAGGAGTTAATGATTCAAACGGTATATGAATTTCTGTCTTATACTTTGTATTCTTTACAGCAAGCTGCTAAGTGGCATGTTGGAGTGCCCCAGGTTCAAATCTGCCCTTGGACACTTATTAGCTAAGTGGCTCTGGGCAAGTCACTTATCTCTCAAATTCAGTTTCCTCATCTATAAAATGTGAGTAACAGTACCTACCTCCCAGGACTGTTGGGAGGATAATGGGAGATATATTTGTAAGTCACTTTGCAAAGGTTGAAGCAAGTGCTGTACAAACAGCAACTACCTAGTAGTAGTAGTAGTAGTAGTAGTAGCAGCAGCAGCAGCAGCAGTAGTAGTAGTAGTAGCAGTAGTAGTAGTAGCAGCAGCAGCAGTAGTAATAGTAGTAGTAGTAGCAGAAGCAGCAGTAGTAGTAGTAGTAGTAGCAGTAGTAGTAGTAGTAGTAGCAGCAATGGTAGTAGTAGTAGTAGCAGCAGTAGTAGTAATAGTAGTAGTAGTAGCAGAAGCAGTAGTAGTAGTAGTAATAGTAGTAGCAGCAATGGTAGTAGTAGCAGTAGTAGCAGCAGCAGTAGTAGTAGTAGTAGTAGTAGTAATAGTAACAGAAGCAGTAGTAGTAATAGTAGTAGTAGTAGTAGCAGTAGTAATAGTAGTACTAGTAGTAGTAACAGAAGCAGTAGTAGTAATAGTAGTAGTAGCAGTAGCAGTAGTAATAGTAGTAGTAGTAGCAGTAGCAGTAGTAGTAGTAGTAATAATAATAATTATTACAACATGCTGTATGTAGCAGTCATTCAGTAAACAATGGTTGTGTGAATCAGCAAAGGAATGAATGACTCCTGTGACATTCACCTACACCTACGTGTCTAATTGTGATGTGTCCTAGCAAAGTTACATGCAAACCATTTTAGAATAGTGAGTTTTCCAGTCTTCCCCTCATCCTTCTCTTTATCATGATTCTATTAAGAGAAATGAAAGCTATGGGAACCAGGGTATTTGACTATTGTATTATTAATTCTGAAGTTTATTATGTTGTCCAAGTGATAAATGAAATCATACAATAATGAGTAAAATCATAAAATAAGTTCCTTTTCTAGAGACGCTGTGACCTATCTACTTCAAGTTCAGAAGAACATTTAAATAGGCTAAGATAACATAACTTCTACTTCTTCACTGTTCTGTCTCTGGATTAGTCATGAGTCTCTTAACTGCAGTGGCACATTCAGAAATCAGAACCTGTGAACATTCACAACATTGCACCATCATGCACATTGCCAAAGTTAAGAAACTAACATAGGTTGCATGCTCGGAATGATATTTTAAAATTTCTTGTACCCTGTTCAGTAGCAAATGTCTTTAGAACACCTAAGACACCATTCATCCATGAAAATTAGCACAGAATAACATTTCTAGAGGAGAAACAAAGTGAAAGTAAACCCAAGGGCTGACTATTCATGCTCCTTACCAGAGGCAGCACCAGTACCAAAGACTTTGGGAAGAGCTGATGCAAACTAGTGGTTTAAAAAAAAAAATTAAACAAAAAAACAAAAGGACTTCATCTCCAAACTTGCATTGCTCTTCATGACAGACATTTCCCATATCTCTAAGTTTTAAAAGTTTGATTTTTTGAGTTATTCTAATTTAAAACAAAGTAGGAAAAAAGCTGTCAATTATTTTCCTTCAACTGGAAATGATTGAGCAGATGAAATATTCTTTAAAAATGTTATCAACAGTTGCAATTATCAAAACTTAATGATAATTATTAAAAATAGAAAAGTAGATGAATAGGACAGCTAAGACAAGGAAGAATCAGAAATAACTGAACTCAATCACCTACTGGTAAATAAACCCCAAAACATAAATTACCTAAAACTCCTTCTCTGATAATAACTGCTGGAAAAACTGGAAAGTAGGTTGGTAGACATTAGGTTTTAGTCTAACATCTTATACCATGTTCTAAAATAAATTCAAAATGGATATGAGATTTAAATATTAAGATCATATTGAAAAGAAGAAGAAAAACACATTATATAATTTTTTGCAGCCATGGAAAGGAGATGAATCCTTTTTAAAAAAAATAAAATTATTTATTTTTAGTTTTCAACATTAACTTCCATAAGTTTTAAATTTTCTCCCCCTCCCTCCCAAAGACAGCTTGCAATCTGATATGAGCTCTACACATACATTTCTATTAAATACAATTTCACATAAGTCGTGCGGCATAGAAGAATTAAAGCGAATGGGAAAAACCAGGAGAAAGAAAAAAACCTAAATGAAAGAAACAAAAAAAGAATATAATCTGCTTCATTCTGCATTCTTACTCCAAAGTTCTTTCTCTGGATGAGGCTAGCATTTTCCATCATGTATTCTTTGGAATTGTTTTTAGGTCCTTGCATTGCTGAGAAGGGCTAAGTCTATCAAAATCAGTCTTCGCATACTGTGGTTGTTTCTGTGTCCAATGTTCTCCTGGTTCTGCTCCCCTCACTCATTATCAGTTCACATAAGTCTTTCCAGGTTTCTCTGAAGTCCTCCTATTCATTATTTCTTATAGCTAAATAATATTCCATTACATTCATAAACCACAACTTGGTCGGCCATTCCCCAATTCATGAGCATCCCCTCGATTTCCAGTTCTTGGCCCCCATAAAAAGAGCTGCCATAAATATTTCTGTACATGTGGGTCCTTTCCTCATTTTTATGATCTCTTTGGGATACAGTACCAGAAAGTGGTATTGCTGGGTCAAAGGGTATGCACATTTTTATAGCCCTTCGAGAATAGTTCTAAATTGCTCTCCAGAATGGTTGGCTCAGTTCACAACTCCATCAACAATGAATTAGTGTTCCAACATTTTTACATCCTCTCCAACATTTATCATTTTCCTGTTTTGTCATGTTAGCCAATCTGATAAATGTGATGCAGTACCTCAGAGTTGTTTTGATGTGCAACTCTGTAATCAATAATGATTTAGAGCATTTTTTCATATGACTATAGATAGCTTTAATTTCTTCCTCTGAAAACTGCCTGTTCATATCCTTTGACCATTTATCAATTGGGGAATGACTTGTACTCTTCTAAATGTGACTCAGTTGTCTATGTATTTTAGAAATGAGGCCTTTATCAGAGATACTGGTAAAAATTCTTTCAAGGGGATGAATTCTTAACTAATCAAGGGATAGATGCAATTACAAATGTTAAGATAGGCAAGTTTGATTATATGAAGCTACCACGTTTTTTCACAAATAAAAGTAATACATTTAGGATAAGAAGAGAAACAGTCGACTAGAAAAAAGAATCACTGTCCAAATACCTGATAACAATTTTATTTTAAAAAAAAGAATTTTATGTACAAGATATATAGATAACTCAAAGAAATATAGCAAAAAGGCATTACCTAATAAAAAGGTAATAAGAACTTATGGATAGAATTCTCAAAAAAAGAATTTCAAAATATTTGCTACTGAAAGAATGCTTGAAATCACTAATAATAGGAAAAATGCAAATCAAAACAACTCTGAGATTTTGCTGCATACCCTGCAAATTGGTGAAGATCACAAAAGAAAGGAATAGTCATTGTCAGAGGGCTTATAAAAAGATACCCACATTAATGCATTGTTAGTGGATCTATGAACTGGCACAACCATTCTAGAAAGAAATATGAAGTTACAGAAATAAAATGACTAATAGATCCAAACATTCTGTTCCAGAAATTTGATCCCCTGCTAGAAATATACCCAAAGAAGGTCTCTGGCAAAAAGAAAAGCAACATACACACCAAAATATTTATAGTGACTCTTTTTGCAAATGGCAACAAAATACTGGAAACAAAGTAGATACTCACTGATTGGAGAATGGATAAAGAAATTGTGATATGTGAATGCAATGCAGTGTGTTCTGCTGTAAGAAATAATAAATATGATACAGAGAAGCACAGAAGGACTTACATTAACTGATTCAGAAAGAAGTATGCAGAAGAAAACAAATGATTATTACAGCAACGTAAATGGAAAGAATGACAACTACAAAATCATTAAAACTGTATGTTGTGAAATTGTAACTAAATTTGGCTCCAAAGAAGAGATATGAATATAGCTAGCTACATTTTCTCCTTTTCAGATATCAAAGTTCATCAATCTGGAATATTACATGCAACTGTGGTTACTTTTAATGCATTGACTGGGTTGGGTGAATTTTTTTTTCTCTTTTCTCTTTCTGTTTTTTAAATAAATCTTTTGTTATAAAGGATGGTTCTGTTGTAGAGAAGGATAAGGGATATAGGAGGAAATCTAACTGATGTAAAAAACAAATTATATCAATAAAATAATCAACTTTTAAAAACCCACCACAAACATAGCCATGCACTTAAGGGAAGGTGGTCTCCTAAAAAGGAAGAATATTTTTTTACCCCAAAGCTGAAAAAAGATTATACACAATCAGAAATAAGGTTTTAGAATCAACAGCTCAATTAACGCTTTAACACACAAAGAAATAATAGAAGTACTGAATACTTTAAATTTGATCACTGAACTCTCTATGGGATAATGGCTCCAAGTTTCAGACTACAAATCAACTACATAATAACTCTAAAATAGCTGAATCTTCCAGGTACCTTTCACAGGAAACTGGACGATGAATGACTTATAAACTACTATAAACAGTGGGAAATGGTGACTGACCACGCATTTTAAGGTCACCACTCTTAACAGAACTGTGGGTTGTCAAATTAAGAAATTTCCTTATAATAGCATCACAGTGGAAAATTGTTTTGGTATTATTTCATATTATCTTTAATATTAAGTCTCAGCAGTCAGATTGGGAACCTAATTAAGTAATTAGACACAGAGTTCCTGTATGAAAATAATACTTCCTCCCCTTAAAAGTGGCCACCTATTGGGTTTGTAAATTAGCTGTGTTTAAGAAAAGGCAAACAATCTGTTTGGAACAGGCTGTATGTTATCCCTACTCAGCAATCCAAACAACACACTGAAGTGTTTAATTATAGAAGTGTAACATAACAGAGCTCAATATGAGTTTTCAAATAATGGGCTCCTTTTGTTTGTTAACTGTATAGACTTAAATATGAATAGATGATAAGTCTATTTAATGGAAAGGAATTGCTGTTTAATATCTTATTGGACATCTGCTGAAAGAATGAATATCATCTATCTTTTTAAATAAATTAATTTTAAAATTCTGATTTTAAAAAATACAACACAACTGGCTTCAATAATTATTAAACATAATTCCAACAAAAATGACAGAAAGATGCAATCACGTATAAAACTCTATATTCATTAATTACACATCTACTATGCCCATAATAATTCATTCAAGATGCAAAAATCAGGGAACATTTTATGGGGAATGTTTATGTTCCACGTTAGCTTGTTAACAACTTTATAAAAATCCGGAGCCTGACAATGTTATTTTTCCCCACACTGAGCTATCTAATAAAACGAGTCACTTGAAACTCACTATTTTCTCCCCTGCTGGTTGTGCTTCTCACAGAGGTTAAACAATTGTTTGTTTGTTTTTATGAACTAAAGCTTATTTCTCTGAGATGAGATATTAAATACAACCTATCAGGCTTACTTCCATTCATATTTAGCTATTAAATATTCTTTTGTCTTCCTTTTATTTAGGGCCTGATTACAAAATGCACAGCAAAAAGGAATTTAATTTATTTTCTCAATCCATTTAGTAAACAAAACCCAGAGAGTTTAAGAAATATAGAAATTGCTATCGTACTGGCACAGATTAATGTTCTATCTCCTGAATAATCTCTCCACCTAGAAATGGCTGACATTAAGTATTTCAAAGTGGGTTTGTGTGTGTGTGTGTGTGTATACATATGTGTATACACACACACACACACACATGCACACACAAAATAAAAAGTATACACCTTGTTCTATCATGATTTTTTTTGTTTTGGTTTCTTTTTTTTTTTGGAAGGGGAAAGGGTAGCACAAGCTTTAAGACTTTACAGAAACTGAATCAAGACGGCTCTTTCTGTAAATAATCATGTTCGATCTAGTCCAACTCTTCATGGGGAAACTGAGGTCTAGAAAGAACAAATTGTTTTCCCCAGGTCACACAGGGCAAAAAGAGACCTAAACGCCATATCGCCTGACTCCTTGTTCAGTATTCTTTGTTGTACACTACATTGAGGTACTCTACAAAGCCCTCACTTGAGTAAATCAAGGCCAAGTCATCATAGCTCCTGGAAATTCTTCCACTGAAGTTGCTCTGCTGCCACAATAATTTACTTCTAATATCCAGCTGGTTTTCTCTAGGGTCAAATTCACAGGGGATAAAGAATCTAATGATGTTTTCTTCCTTAAATTCATAGCGGAAGATTGCTAGATGTATGCTTCCAATAGTAATAGCATCAACAATGAGGAAAAGCATCTTGGAAATTAGTTGCCAATGGCAACTTCAAGCAATATTTTTGAGTATTTTTACAGAATAAGGAGACACAACTAAGAGAGACAAGATTCTTACATCCTCATCACTATCACATAGCTCGAGATTCGCTCTGGGCACAGAGTCAGTGCTTAATAAATATCTAATTCAGTAATTAAAAGCTTCTCTTTAAGGCAGTAAAAAACTAGAAACTAAAGGGATCCTCATTGATTGCGGAATGGCTGGACAAATTATGGTGTAGAAACACAATGGAGTACCATTTATTGCGCTCCAAGGCA
The DNA here is from genome assembly GCA_028627135.1 of Pseudochirops cupreus. Taxonomy (NCBI): domain Eukaryota; kingdom Metazoa; phylum Chordata; class Mammalia; order Diprotodontia; family Pseudocheiridae; genus Pseudochirops; species Pseudochirops cupreus. The sequence continues at coordinate 336,837,078 of CM053582.1, read as the reverse complement.
ACAAATGAAAAAAACAGATGATTTCAAAAGGACACAGAAAGACTTCTATGAACTGATGTTGAGGGAAGTGAACAGAATCAGAAGAACAATTTTATACCATGACATCAGTATTATAAAAAAGAACAATTCTAAATACTTCTATATGCTGATAAAGAATAAAAAGAGCAGAGTCAGAACAACATTTTCCATAAGAACAAATATAATCATAAACAAATCTGAAAGCTGTTAGAACTACGATCAATACGATGACCACCCACAATTCTAGAGGGCCAACAGCGAACCGCGCCGTCCACCGCCTCTTGCGGAGCAGAATGAGACATTCTTTTTAACCTTCTCAATGAGAGAATTGTTTTTCTTACCTAAGCACATGTATTACAAGGAACGTGTTTTTAATTTTTTTAATAGGGCCAAAGTTAGGAGAGAAAATAGATTCTGCCTATTTAAAAAAAACCAACAACAATTAATGAAATTTTAAAAGTATAAAAATACCTAATTGAGTTATTGTCACAGTAACTCATAGCCATCATAGTTGCTAATCATTTTGTGGATAATACATACCTCCTTGGCCATGTCTGTATATTTCTGTTTTTCCTTTGGGTCTAGAACTGCCCACCAATCAGCCAGTATCTTGGTAGCACCACGGTTATCCAGCCGGGGGTGTTCCTGACGAACAAGGGAGCGATGGCGTTTACAAAATAAAAGAAATGCATTCATTGGTCTACGAGCTCGCTGCTCTGAAGATTCATCATCTTCAGTCTCATCTACATCGTGCTCTAGGCCATCAGCTCCAAGAAGTTGGACCTATTAGCACAAAAATAAAAAAGCTTATTTAGACACTTTCGCATTTTACCAAATAGGGAAGTTAAAAATAAAGTACGATAACTAAAGGCCTGAAGTGATATAACATATTAAAAAGACTAGTAGAGGAAGTTAGATTTCTTAGATCTATTTAACAATTTTAACACAAATAGTCATGACAGTCCATTTTATCCCATGGACATTGTATATTTTCAGATATTATAGTAATGACTATTCACTCTTTTAACAATTAGTAACAGCAATATTTTAATTAATACTTAACATCTGTGAAAATGTCAGTGCTTAAATATTAAAAAGCAAACATAGATTATGAAAGAAAAGAAAGAAGGAAGGAAGGAAGGAAGGAAGAAAGAAAGAGAGAGAGAGAAAGAAAGCTAGCCAGTGAATGCCAAGTTAACTGGGCAGCTTCTGGCCAGGGAGAGGGAGAGGGAGAGGAAGAGACAAAGGAAGAGGAAGAGGGAGAAGGAGAGGGAGAGGGAGAGTCTTCCTGACTCTAGGTCCCACACTCCATCCTCTGTACCTTCTAACTGCCCAGGACTCTGGAGAACAAGCTACAACCACTTCTAGATAGAAAAGTCATTGACTCAGTGCAGATTAAAAAATATTTTGAGGAGATACGGCTGCTGAGGAAAATTTGTCTTGTTTGTCTATAAGTATTCACAACAGCACCCCCCTGCCCTTGCTTTTCTAAATGGGTGGCAAGAGGAAAAGATTTTGGAACTAAAAATAAAACAACAATAAGAAAATCTATCCCCAATTTTCCTTTTTCAGTTTTACATATAACTATTCTCCCATGTGAACCTTCTGCTCAAACCAAATTAGTTACTTCAGAACCCCTGAAAATCATTTTACGCCCATCCTCCTGTTTATTTATGCCGTTTTTAAAAGTCTAAAATGCCCTCTCCCATCTCCGACTTCCAAAGTCTTTCTCTTTCTTCAAAGTTTTTCTCAGATTCTCACATATAACAGGTACTTAATATAGCTGTTGAATGAATGAAATTTGTGAGAAATTTCACAAAGGCTACGTGAGAGGGAAGAAAAATAATAAATCATGTTCAAACTTAGGGAAACATAAAAAACACATTCATCAATGAAAAAAATTCTAACTATAACCGTAATGGGCTTCAAGATAGCAGTTATGAACCCTAAAAGGGATTTAAGACTCCTTCCTTAGAGGTGTGAACCCAATATCTTTCTTAAGGGGTCTATAGAATGTCCAGAATTACCAGAGATTATATAAAAAACAAAAAAAAGATCTTAATCTTGGATAAAATTATGGTATACTTGGAATATTGTACTTTAAAAGAAAGACAAAGTTGGAAGGAATCAAAAGGAAAACGGAGATGGAAGATCCTCTAGAATAGAGAAGAGAAAAAAATGCTAGACTTCTGTCTATAAAGAAGCAAGCTATGACCACACAGGACTAAATATGACAAAGAATTTTTAAATTATGAAAGACTGAAAATATCTTCACCAAATCCTAGAATATCAGAACTGAACAGGGAGGGGCAAAGCCTACAAAAATTAAAAATTGTAATTTTATAACAAATAAAATGACAAGTTATTGGATATGGTAAATAATCTAAAGATTTAATTTGTTACTCTTTAGAGTTGGTATAGGGTAAACATGAAAAGTATTTTAAGAAGCATTGGTTTATAGGAAAATAGGTCTATAAATGAGCTGCTAAAAGAAACTTTAGCATATATCTCTAACTCCCAATGTTCTTATATAGGAACATAATCATGTTTGTTCACACAATATGAATAGACCATTGTCTTAATCTAGGATGGTATGTATTATGTTCTTTGTTTGAAACACAATTTCAAATATACCCTATTTCTACATTTAATTAACTGGCAAAAAAAATAAAAACTGTATACTGAGTCAATAACTGTAGAATTTCATTGAATTTAAATATAACTAGGCTTCTATATAGTCTGGGGCACTTAGCATATGCTACTGGTATAAGAAAAGGCACTATGACTGATTGGTAGAGAGAATCCTGAGGAAATGTTATATCCCTGATTAAGGGTCATACTTGTAGTCAGCTCTTCAGGAGACAGAGAGATGTGGACAGAGAATATTCCAGGGAATGGAGAGAAGACGACTCTGAAAGGTGCACATATGGATACGGAATCCAACTCTTCAACATGTCAATGATTTCCAGCTTGCTTCCATAAAAGCTTCAGTGAGACAATTCTTTGAATGAGATCAGGCCTTCTTTCTTGGTTTAACCTTGGGATCTTATCTCACTCTTATTTAAAGAGCACATTCATGTTTTCTGATTTGTGTTTTGCTTGGATTTAAATGGGTTTACTCGCTATTTTCTATTTGTGACAGCTTTTGTCTAAGTTTCACAGTCTGATGGAGAGGAGCTAAGATGGTGAACGTAAGCTAAGGGGCTAGTCTTTGCCTTAAGAAAGACCACAGAAGTGGTTTGCTTTCTGAATTCTTAGTTTCATAGCCATTTATCTGAGATATTGGAGTACGAACATAGAAATATAATTCTAGACACTAGAGAAGAGAGTAAACCGCATCAAAGTGCTGTTGAGGCTTGCCTGTTTCTCAAGCTCATTTTCTGGTGCTATAGGAATGGACCCTGGTTCTCTTCTTTTCCACAAATGTGGCCAGATTCCATACTACTTACAAGCCACGTCTATACATGAAGACTACACAAGGGGACTCAATGCCTATGTTACATATGCAGAGGAGCAGAAAATTATAATACAGAAAAATCTCAGGACCATATCTGTTTGGCCCTAGAATACATCACAAATATTTTTGGACAAGGGTTTTTTTTCTCCTATATAAGTGTTTTGCTTAGTTGATTATTAATGTTTTGTAATTGTTGTTTTCTAGGTACATATTCCTTTAGTGTTCTGAAAACGGCTCAGGAGCTGGGACAAAGCAAGAACTTAAAAATGTGCTGTGTATAATGGAAAAGTGACTAGAAAGTGTTTTTATCATCAACTCACTAAATCAGTGTTTAATATCTTCATCAAATGCCCTAATTACCTTGTCAATATCTTCTTCTTCCTCTTCCTCTTCCTCCTCTTCAGAAAAATCTAGAAGTTTCTTTGCTAGTAACGGATGCCACTGAAGACACTTCCTCTTTGGTCGTTTTCCAGCTCCTTCCCCTTCTGCTGAGTGATCCTTGTTTCTATTACTGCCTTTCATTACTGTGACCTACAGTGAGGGATTGGGGGGAGGGAGAGCAATCAAAAGAAAATTTGATTAAATTAGTTTAGTCACTTGAACTTTAAGCCAATTAATATTCTAATGACTAAATAAACTAATCTACCCACTTGGGGATTTATTGGATTAAATAAAAACCAAAGGTCACAATCAAACCCAGATCTACTCGGCCAAATTAAAAGAATACACAATTCCTTTCTTCTACTGGTTAACTTCAGAACTTACTAGCAAACAGGATGTTTCAAGGCAATCTTGCTTTGTGTACACTCACTGATATAGATCCACTTTATTAATAAAGGAAAGCAATTGCCCAATAAGTATATGCAATCTGATTTTCATAGCCCATGCACCGAATTCTAATTAATATATTACATTCTTGGGAGCTTGTAGGCTCACAAGATTTATCAGCTCTGAAGAAGAAAATCTCCCCCAAAGACTTGACTGCCAGTGAGCCAACATTAAAAATAATCCAATACGGTAATAACAGTTACTGAGAATCTTTGTTATGAATTAATTCAATATAGATTTATTTTAAAATGCCACCTGAAAATCTGTCAGTGGACTCTCAAAGGGTGCTGACATCATTATCAGGAAGGCAAATCATTGCTCCATGTGTTTGTCTGAAAAATATCTCCATGTGCTGCTTGAACAGTTCATAATTGCCGCTGGGTATCTCTAGCAATGACATTACAGTGGAAGCATTCTGTTCTCCCCACTTTCTCCACGCTGACTGCCCAAACAAAGCTAACAAATACCCCCTGATAGAAAAGCAGGTTGCTCCTTGATGAAAAAGTTAGGAAGTTCAGTGTGATTTTCAAGTATAACTTCTGTTATGTGTTGGGCAGTGGGGTTTGAGTTTACACTCCAATTTTCCAAATGAAAATATGCAGACATCTTTTCTTTCCACAGATACCTTTGTTTTGTTTTGGGTTTTTTGCTCTTTTTGGAGGGGGGAAGGTAGGGCAATTGGGGTTAGGTGACTTGCCCAAGGTCACATGGGTAGTTTTGTATTACGTGTCTGAGGCTGGATTTGAACTCAGGTCCTCCTGACTCCAGGGCCAGTGCTCTATTCACTGCGTCACCTAGCCACCCCTCCACAGATACCTTTGACATGTGATGGGCCAAAGTCTGCTAGGCTTTGTCAAGGATTACTGTTGTCGAGAATAAAATGCTGCAAGATTCTTTTGGAGGCATTTATACATAGGTAGTGAATTACTATAAGTATGCTATCAAGAATCCACTGAAGATACCAGGTTTGGGAAAGCACACACTCTACTGGAAGACAACGATGAAATACATAAAAATCTGTTTTACACATTTTCAGGAATCTATCTATAAAACAATGCTGGTGTTTTCTTTGAACCATCCATGGTCAGAGCAAATGTATTCTTGATGTTGTTACCGTTATTTAGAATTGAACATTGTGATTCCTAGTTTAGCTTTAAAATAAAATTAAAGGGTAAGTTTCCCAAACTTCCTGATCTTTTCCTGACCTCCCTGTCTCTGTTTGCAGATATATCTTTCATACTCCCCAACTCTCAGACCCCATGTCTGATTAGCTGTTGAATCCTACTGACCCTCCTTGGTACTATTTCTAGCACCTGTCCCTTCTGTTATAGTTCCACTGCTACCTAAACAAGGTCTTTAGGCATCCTAATCCTTTCAGATTCTTACCATTACCACCCACTCAATATATCACTGCCCCAATCAATTTTCCTAAAGTAGAACTCTTATCCTGTTATTTTCTTCCTCAAATATATTCAATGGACACTGAATAAAATTCACACTCCTTAGTTTAACAATCAAGACCCTCCTTAATTTGGCCCTAATTTCCCTTTTTTCCTGCCTTCACATAACATAATCCAGGTACAATGAACTTTCAACACACTGAGTCCTCTTAATACATTCTTTTCTTCTCTGATTCCTCGCCCTATGTCTGGAATACCTTTCCACACCAACTTATTACATCCCCAATGGCAAAATCCTACTCAACACTACAGAGACTGCCTTCTCCATTTGGATACCTTCCCTTCCTTTGGTTTCTGTGATATTGAACTCATGGTTCTCTTTGGTCATCTGCTCTTTCTCTTCTGGATCCTCATACCTTTCCATTCTTTAACCCCAGGTATCACCTAATGTTTTGTCCCTAGTCCTCTTCTCTTTGGTCATCTCATTAACTCCCATCACTTCAACAGTCCCCCATATGCATAAGACTATGAAATGTGCCTCTCTACTCTTGATTTCTCACAGAGTAAGAGCCATGTATTTCCATCTACCAGATTCCTCTATCAATCTGTAAGATCCAAGGGCAACTTAAGCTCAACATTTCCTCCTGGCATGCTGCTAGTAACAACAGCTAATGCTTAGTATTACATGCCAGGCACTGTGCTAAGCACTTTACAAATGTTATCCCCATTTTGCAGTTAAGGAAACTAAGGGAAATAGAGGAAAAGTTTTAAGGTTTGCAAAGTGCTTTAAAAATATTATCCCATTTTATCCTCACAACAACCTTGGAAGGTAGGTGCTAGTATTATCCCCATTTTACAAAAGAAGAAATTGAGGTAGACAAGTTAAGTGACTTGTCCAATGTCACACAGTTAGTGTCTGAGGCCAGATTTTCCCTATGGCCTTCCTCTTGCTATTTCTTTGTCTCTCTGTCTTTCTCCCTTGCGCTCGCACTCTCTCTCTCTCTCTCTCTCTCTCTGTACGCACACACACAGAGGAACATTTGAAAGTAATTCAGAAATAGGAAGGAAAATTAATTTTTATAAAAGGTGTAAAGGAGAATGGTATGTGTAAAGACAAAAGAAAGAAAAATGTTGAAGACTAACACCATTTATGAAGAAACAAAGATATAATTTTGTTATAGTTGTCCTATGAAAAAATGACATTTTCAAATATGATTTCTTATACTTGAGAAGTGGCTAATTAAGATAAGCCGGTAAAGTCAATGAAGTGATATATTTACTTAAGTGGGCCATGTTTCTACCCATACTACAACTTTACATAGATTAAAGGAGATCTCCAGAATAATCCTTCCACCATGTACTATTGGTGATCAGTCTACTTTAGCTGAGGTGCTTCAGAACTGTATCGTTTCGGCATTCAAATGTAAAGACTCAGAATTGAAAGTTGTGATCTATCAAATGAATAATGCATTATAAAGCACTTTTTAAACTCTGATCACTTTGATTACTATGATCAAATCATAACACTGAGGTTATTGTCAATTATAATTACTTATCAAATACTTTGCCTTCTTCATTTCCCAGTCCAAAAAGAGGAGTTCATAATTATAATTTTTAAAATAAGGAAAATCAGTGTCTTGCAATGCAAACAGCACTGGATTCGGTCTCAAAGAATATCAGTTGAAATTCCAACTCTGCTACTTCCTACCTGTGTGTCCACAAGTAACTAAATTCATGTCTCTGAGCCTCAATTTCCTCATCCATAAAGAGGATTTTATTAGATGGTCTCTCAACTCTTTTCCAGCTATAAATCTATGATCCTATGTTTATTCTTCTAGAGCAATGGTTCTCAATCTTCCTAATGCCGTGACCCTTTAATACAGTTCCTCATGTTGTGATGACCCCCAACCATAAAATTATTTTCGTTGCTACTTTATAACTGTAATTTTGCTACTGTATGAATCTATCTGATAGGATCTATTTTCATTGTTACAAATTGAACATAATCCACAGGTTGAGAACCGCTATTCTAGAGTTTATTAGAAATGAAATATTCATTTTACTGGAATGTATTTGCAAAAGTCAGTTTAGGAAGTATAAATGAAAATGGCACCTAATTTTGTTATTTAAATACAATATGCCTACTTTAGAAACAAATGGAAAAAAGCAACACATTAAGAAAGAAGAAAAAAAATAAAGGCAGCACTATGTCTCTTGAGAATACCTATTCCCTACCTTAATCCCATATTCTTTAAAAAGTATGGCACATATGTCTCTAGTGTTACAATGGCACATGACCTTCATGGATATTACAGACTGGCAAAGTGGACTTGGTAGGTTTTTCTTTACTTAACACCAATGTATTTGGGAAAGACCTCTTAGCAAACTTATTGAGTTTTTCTTCAGAGCCCCCACATTTCCTTTTCTTCACTTTTTTCTGCCTTCCACTTCCCAATGCCCTCCCAATCATCAAGGTGTTCTCAGGAAATGATATAATATCAGTCATTTACAACTCCCAGTAAATGTAACAAAATTTATTACTACTTTAATAAGCACTGGCTTATCAACTCTTGGAGAATTTAAGGTATAAATGAATAGGTGAAAAAAGGAGGTTTTTTTTTTAGTGGAAAGGAACTTAGACCACCCAGTACCACCAATCCCCCACCCCACTCCCCCCCAAAACTTACACACTGTAACTGCCTAACCCGACCACACTTAAAACAAGCCTTGGGTTTAGCTGACAATGATCTAGTTTCGAAAGTTTTTCTTTTAGGCTGCAGGGAAGGGCCAGATCCAGAGCGACTGTTACAACATAGTATGTTTGGTTGTCCATCCTTTGTCATATAAAGTTTCAAAGATTTTGTGACTTTCCTGGACTTCAATCCTTTGCACTTTGCTCCAGAATAGCTTCCCTGATCTTTCCCATCTATGACCTGCCAGCTCAGATTCTGGACCCTGACAGTACTTAAGTCTTATAACCCTTGAAGGTCCTTATCAGGTAAACACTGCATAGCATATTTATCTGTGACTGTCTTATTCCCCTGATGGAATATGAGCTCCTTAAGGGTGGGGAGCAAATAAGCAACAAACTGAAGGATCCACGATATGTCAGGCACTGTTCTAGGCAGTGGGAATACAGAAACAAAAAAGGGAAACAATCCCTAATCTTGGGAAGCTTACATGAGTTTTCAGTCTAGTAAAAGATACAGGATTGGGTGGCTAGGTGGCACAGTGAATAGAGCACCAGCCCTGGAGTCAGGAGGAGCTGAGTTCAAATCCAGCCTCAGACACTTCACACACACATTAGATGTGTGACCTTGGGCAAGTCATTTAACCCCAACTGCCTTACCTTTCCCCTCCAAAAGGAAAAAACAAAAGATAAAGAATCACGCCTTACGCACTTAAGAGCTCCCCAGTCCCTAGCAGAATACCTGACACACATGAGGTGCTTGGTAATTTTGTTATATTGTATTATATCATTGTATCATATAACATTGGCATGTATTGTACCGTAACGACATGCAGGTAAAAGCATCTCCTGGAACCAATACCTTGGAAAACTTGCCAATAGTATTCATCACTCTACCTCTCACAGAATAAATGGTTTTCAGGAGTATGTCTTGTCATAGCACAACAAAATGTGAACATTGAGACACCAGAAAAATGAAGTATTGGTGACCCAGAGTGGGAAAGCAAGTACTCTTATCTCATGATACATAGCAGCACAACTCAATTAGACTAACTATAAAGCTCCTGGGAGATAAATGCCCTGGCAAGTGCTAAATATTATTACTTGTGGTAATTCTAATGACTTTCAAACTAGAGATGGCATAGATGAAAAATTTCTCATTCAGAGAAGTGATGTTCTCCTTTCAGATGCAATTCAGCCCTACTATTCCTGCAAAGAGTGCTAGCCAACAGCTCTGGATTGTACACAAGCAGCTCTGAGTTGAAACCTTAGCTCTGTTAAGATGCTATCAAGGGTCTTCTCATGAATACTAATGAGGCACCCACTGTTCAGAGAAGAATGGATCTATGCTAACAGTCTACTCCCACAGTCTTATGGAACTGAGGAATACTTATTTTTAAGGTTGAAAACTATAGAAATTGATATTTAAGCCTTGGAGTTCAAACATAATGGTGACAGTAGAATGTTGCTCTATGTTATCATTGCAAATGTAGAAACAGAAACAGAATGCAGTGCAAAGAAAATATGTATGTTGCAAGGAAATTATAATTAATTTACATAAAGGAATCAGTATAAAGTCCAGGATATTTTGCATCCAGTATACACCTACAGGTGTTCAGAAGCCCACATTTTATCTTGCCCTAAAATTTCATCTAGTCTCATGAGTCCCCACATTTCCCTTCTTAAATTAACAAAATGGTGACTTCTTTCTTTCTTTTCTACAAGTCAGTCTTTTCACATGATAATTAATTCCCTTGCCAAAAGAATTATCATTATTTAACATTATTAAACCTCAGCAATTCAATTTTAGTTTGACGAATATTGCAAAGTACTTTGCTAGGTGGTAGGTATACAAAGAGAAGAAGAAATGAGAAGGGAGGAGGGAGCAGAGAGAAGGAGGGGGAAGGGGCAGGAAAAGGAGGAGAAACCCCACCCCCAGCATTTTCTGCTCTAAAGGAGGTAAGCTTCTACTACTATTTTATGCATCACAGTATAAAGGCACCCCTTCAATGAATGTCAACTGAACCAGGCAAAACAGCTACTGTACGACATCCTATGTAATCTGGCCCCCAATTATTTATTTAAACTCACTTGTTACCTCTTCCTAACAAGGATCCTTTTCTTTTGTCAGGCCAAGCTTCCTTGACTCCCATCTTCATACCTTTATTCATTCTATTCTCCCTGAATGGAGCACCTTCATTCCTCTTCCCCGTTTATCCAGAAACTTTCAAATGCTTCAAGCCTTACTTCTATATAGCCTTACTCCAGTCAAAAAAGATATTTTTCCCTTTCCAAATACTCAGAGCTTTATATAGCTATAATGTATATTTTGGCACATCATTACATTCAATTTCGCATTTTATTGGACATTGCTTCTTATGGTTCTCTGTTTCATGTAAGTTGTCTACTTCAAAAATGGTAGTAGGAAATTTTGTAGTTTTGCACATAGGCTTAAAAAAGGAAAGTTTTGCACATAGGCTTAAAAATTCAACCGCACAAACTAAAGGATTGGAAATGGAGGCATAACTAGATAATAATTCATAGAGAAAAAGTTTAAAGGTTTTAGTGGACCACTAGTTCAATAAGAATTAACAGTATAAAAGCTAATATAAGAAGACTTCATTAAGAGAGGCATAGCATACAAATTAAGAGGTATCAATCACACCATGCTCTTTCCTGAACAGACATTTGATTTGCAAGTCATATTTGAGGAAAAACCCTGACAACCTAGAATTTGTTCCAAGGCTGGTGAACAGGTTGGTGTAAGAACTGGAAGCAATGTCCTATGAGAAATTAGGGACATTCCTCCTGAGCAAAGACTTGTGAAGATAGGCCAACTCTTTTCAAGTATTTGAAGAGCTGTCACAGGTAGAACTGGATTAGACTTGTACTGGCTGGCAACAGAAAGCAGAACTATATTACTATATATGCTATGTTATTCATAAGTAATAGGAGAAAGCTGCAGAAAGGTTAAGTTTTATTAAAGAAAAACTTCCTAATACTTAAAGAGTTCCTCCAAAGTGTAATGAGATGGCTTGAGAAGAAGTAGTTTCCCTTTCCCTGGAGATTTAAAAGAGACTGGATGATATCCTAGTTGGGAGGTTGTAAATGGGAATTCTATTCCCATGTGGGTTAACGGCCTAATTTCTTAAGCCTCTTTCAACTCTTTTCCTTCCTATAACTCTGATCTTAATTTCAGGCTTTTCGTTATTTCCACTTTATCATGCTGCCAGCTCTATAGAATGGCCAGGGGCCATATAGTAGAATACTTCTGCACCCACATCTACATCCCCACTGCACAATACTGTAGTAAAAATTAGGTACTCAATAAATCCATGCAGAATTAAATTGGCTTGCAATAAAAATTATTCCCTTGGTTTTTTTACTTGCTTTCATAGGTTTAAGTGATGGAAAGGTGAGAAAGTAAAACAAGACCGGAGTTAAGTTTTTTTATATAAACCGCTTATTCTTTATTGTGTATTGATATGTGTTTACTGATTATGTTCATGATAAAAATATTTTTAATGACAGCAACAAGGTTAGTAAGTGATGGGGGGGGGAGTAATGAAGACAATGAGCAGAGATAAGAAAAAAGATATGGAGAGGAGATTAAGGAAAATTCTGATGAATTCTATTTTTGAAGGTGTCATTGTAAGGGACCAACAACTTTTGGTTCTCATTCAAATCTTTGCTTCGTGTGTTGCAAAATCCACTCATCATACCCAAGAATACAGGTTTATCTTTCTTGTGGCCATTCACTAAAGTAGGATGAAGATACTTGTGAGGTAGCGATTCTAGCTAGGCCCTGGACTTGGAGTGAGAAAGATCTGAGTTCCAATTCTTCCTGAAATACCTCTTAGCTGTATGAACCTGGATAAATGAGCTCATCTCTGTATACCTCAGCTGCCACAGTATCTTTTCTTTTAGTCTTACAAAGTTGCTTGGACGCTGAACCTTAAGTGATTTGTCCAGGTCACATTGCAAGAAGACTTTCATGGCCAACCCTCTATCAACTATGCCATGATGGTGGGAGGAGGGGCTGCGGCATAAGTAAGGTGGGTTGAGGTCTTGTTCTCTATAAGTGGGAGAATAATCCAAAGCCTGGTAAAGTTCACTTATTTGCCAAATTTCGTAGCTTTATCCTTCTTGACTTCTCTGTAGCCTTTTACTCTATAAACCACATTCTCTATCTGGATACTCTCTCCTGTACAGATTTTTGTGGCACCATGGAAGGCATCCACTGGATTTGGCAATGAAAAGACTGTTACTTGCTTTGGAGAGATCAGTGTCAGTTGAGTCATGAGGCTGGGAACCAGATTGCAAAGGACTGAGAAGTGAGTAAAGATAAGGAGTGTAGACAGCTTTTTCTTAGGAGTTTGGCTGTGGGAGGGAAAAGATATACACGTTGCTAGCTTGAAGTGATGGTTGGGTCAAATGTGGATTATTGTTGTTTCTGTTTTAACAGACTAGAAGAAACCTGGACATGCTTGTATGTAGCAAGGAAAGAGCTAGTAGATAAGGAGAAACTGACAATTTGAATGTGAAGGTAGGGAATCATTTGGGAAGCAATCTACTGGAAGAGAAGGGAGGTGGTAAGATCAAGAGAGCATGCAGAAGGGATGCTGATGGAAAGCAAAAGGGCCAATCACAGACTAGAACAGGGGTTCTTAACTCATTTTATGTCTTGGATTATTTTGTCAGCCTAGAGAAGTTTACAGACCTTCCTCAGAATAATGCTTTTAAAAGTATAAAATAAAAAGCACAGGATTATAAGGGAATCAACTGCACTGAAATATAGTTAGCAAATTTTTTTTTTAATTTCACAAATCACAGGTTAAAAAACCCTTGGACTAAAGATTGAGACAATGGGGAACGAGCAAGTGATTTTGATACATAGAACTCAAAATGAATAGTCTCCATTTTCTCTGGAAAGTATAGGGCAAGGTCCTCCATCTAAGAGGGCCGGGTGAGGTTGGGGAAAGAAGACGTAGTTTGGAATAGAAGCTGTTGGAAATGTGATGGAGTTGATGAGAGGATACTCCAAGTGTTACCTTACTGAAATGGGGGGCGGGGCTAGTTAAGATAAGATGACGTAAATCTGTAGTGACTTCCTCCAGCACTCTCCCCTGGATATAAGTAGAAGAGGCTGAGGAAGATGATGGCAGTAACTGAAGATTAGGGTTTGGCACAGCATGGATGGTGACAGAACAAAGGAGCCAGTCATTCTAGAGGAGCATGTCATTGAACTGTTCAGGTACGAGGTCAAGGTTGGGAGGGAAAAGAAAACCATAAAAAGGTTAACAGTATAAATTAGTATTGAAGGGTAGAAGGAATAGAGGTTACCGTGAGGATGAATAGCAGATCAGAAGTGGGGAATAGAAAGAGAAGGAATGCTAGGGGCTTATGGCCAGATAAAGGATTTCCAGAATTTTTTATTATGGGAAGTATAACTCATATAGGTAAAAGACAGATCAAAAATATGACTGCCCCTGTGTATGTCTAAGTTGCAGTGAAGGAGTAGCTTTTGGGAGCTGAGGTAGCTGACAAACTATGAAGGCAGAGGGTTTGAAGTAACAGCAACTCTACAATGAAGTCCATTAGAAGAAGGAGTAGAAGTACAAGGGTTGGGGGAGAAGGCTGTAAGACTCAATTTCCTTTAGAAAGGAAGGAGAAGGGACTGAGGACTGAGAGGCAATTTTCTTCAGTTAGACCGAATCTCCTGGAGAGAGTGAATCTCAAAGGAAAAGAGGCTGCAGGGGAGGAACTAGAAGTGTCAATGAGAACAAGGACATATCCTGTATTCCTCCTTCTCCCTCATCTTTCCTATATAATCAGTTGTCAAGTAAGGGGGGCAACTTAGTGCACTGGATCTGGAGTCAGGAAGATCTGAGTTCAAATCTTGCCTAAGATGATTAGTAGTTTATATGACCCAGGGCCAGTCACTTAACCTGCCTACCTCAGTTTCCTTTTCTGTAAAATGAGCATAATAACAGCACCTACCTTTCAGGGTTGTTGTGAGAATATAATAGGATAATATTTGTAAAGCACTGTACAAACCTTAAAATGCTATATAAATTCCAGGTATTATTACTGTCAATTCTAACTCCATAACATCTCGTGCAGTCATACCCTTCTTTCCACTCATATGGCCTTTATCCCACTCTAGGCTCTATCTGAATTGCAACAGTATCTTCACAATTGGTCTTCCTGACTCAAGTCTCCATTCACCACAAAGTTACTAAAATGATATTTTTACTTTTTTTTGTTTGTCTTTTTTTTTTTTTTGGAGGGGCAACTGCGGTTAAGTGACTTGCCCAAGGTCACATGGCTAGTAAGTTGTTGAGGCCGTATTTGAACTCAGGTCCTCCTGACTCCAGGGCTGGTGCTCTATTCACTGCGCCACCTAGCCACCCCCAAAATGATATTTCTAAAGCAAACAACTGATCACATTAGTCCAATGCTCAATAAACTCTGGTGGCTCCAAAGTTATTACCTCCAGGATCAAATATAAATTCCTCAATTTCGCCTTTAAATACCTTTACAATCTGATCACAACTTACCTTCTCAGGCTCTCCTTCACATACTCCCTGGTCTAGCCCAATCATCCTTCTTGCCATTTCTCAGATAAAAATTAATCTCCTCTCTCTGTGCTTCCCATCTCCATGTGTTTCACAAGCTGTCATCCATCAAGCCTGAAATGTGTAGTACTCCCTTTTCACCTCCAAGCCCTAGTTTCCTTCTAAGCTCTCTTGATATCACTTGATACCATGGGCCTTTCTCTACACTCCCAACATCTAATGCATCCCTGCCTCCCCCAGCTATTTCCTGTTTATTTTTTACCTATGCAAGCATGTACACATGCATCCTCCAGAAGAAATTGTGCTTTTTTAAGGAAAGTGACTATATTCTTTTTCCTTTTTAACCCTAGTACTTAGCCCAGTGCCTGACACATATTCACAACACTCAACGGATCACAAAGCCATTTTGCTGAACATCATTGAACAGCTGAAAGCCACAAATCTGTTATTCCTGTGGTTAACTTTTCTAGAAAGGAAGGAAGGTTGGCCTTGGAGTAGGTAAGACATGGGGTTTATGAGATGTCCAGGGAGGACTAGCACCTCTGGAGTGAGGGCTTGCCAAGTCCTTTTCAGGGCTGCTCAACCACCTTTGGTGTCCATCTTCACTCAACACTCACCTGTGGCTCCAAGAATTTGTAATATGTGTTGCAGTGACAACCCGGTAAATCTCAGCATAAAGCTGATAAGATCAAGACTGATAAGATAAAATCAAGGTAAGATCAGGTTGAGGGTAATCAACAGACCTCAAAACCTGTCAGTAAGTTAGAAAGAAGTCTGCCCCCAGCATGTGAGAACTTTCCCCCGTAGAATGGGCGGATGAGAACAATTTGTTCCAACGGCTATGAAAGTAGCTGAAGCACAGCATCTGGTCAGGGATCAAAGACACCGAAGTCATCCACTGCACCCTGTACCATCCGCAGTCAGCTTGACTTTTGCCTTGCCACTGGATTTCTATGACTCAGGAGGAGAGAGGCTGACTACTTTGAACAACTCTACCTCACTTAAATCCAATTTACTTGAGAGTCAAGACATCACCTGTGATGTCACTGTTCCTCTTTAAAAATGAAGGATGAGCAACAAGTAAGACATAGGGTTCAAGTCCTGTCTCTCTGATACATATCAGTTATATGATCACACACAAGTCATAACTCCTCATTGCCTTAAACAGCTCTCTAAATGTACACGTTATGTAAACATAGGTTGGATCAGATCCATTATGGATGGAGGCTGCACATTGGGAGAGGTGCCTGCAATGATGGTTCTTTGGACCAAAAGAAAAAACAGAAGGAAATGGAAGTGGTTGGAAAGAAAACACACACACGTACACACTTCTGTGGTATCTGTTTGAATACTAGAAAACAAAAGGAATAGAACCTGTCATCTCCCTTTTGTGACATGTACGAATAATGAAGCATACTGAAAATGAAGATGAGACGATGTTATAACCTGTTCCAAAGGCCCTTTCTTCTCCTTCTGAGATTTCCGCAAGGTTTCTGCATTATACTTTTCTATGGGTTGCATTGAGGCAACAGTGCATAGACTGCTGGCCTGAAGTCAGAAAGATTCATTTTCATGAGTTCAAATGCAGCTTCAGACAAGTCACTGGACAAGTCACTTAACCCTGTTTGCCTCAGTTTTCTCATCTGCAAAATGAGCTTAAGAAGAAGATGACAAACCACTCCACTATCTTTGCTAAGAAAAACCCAAATGGGATCACAAAGAGTCTGATACAACTGAAACAACTTAATCACAACAACATGTGCTACCTAGACTAACTTGTCCATTTGATACTGTGCCTGAAACAGGGAGACACAGAGGACATTTGGTGCAAGAAATCAGAGACACCATCCAGGTAGGTAAAAAAAAAAACAACCCACTAAGCTATCTGAAACACACATGGACATTGGGTTAGATTTCTTTCTGAGGGCTCATTCTCAGCATCTACTGCCAGTAAAATAAAAATTCTAGTGATGAAAGAATTTTTGGACTGTGAGCCTTTTTTATCTAATTTCTCACTCTTCCTCTTACTTTGCCATTTTAAAAAAGTTCACTTCAATCCAGTAAGCATTTATTAAATGCCTACTGTGTACAAAGTACTATCTTTGGGGTGGGGACAAAGATAAAAAGGAAATTATCTGCCTTCAATGACATTAAATTCACTCATTTTTCACATTATGATAATATATTCCATGGCCCATTTCTCTCTCCTCCATTTGTCCGTTTTGTTCCCCTCTTATTTCTTCAACTTCAGTCCTAGAGCTTTCGAATACTCACTCAATACATGATACTTACTTCCATGCCACTTATACAAACTTAACATTTGGTCAACGTATTTAGTTGTAACATCATTTTTGCTTTACAAATTTCATAAGGACAAAAGATGTGACAAATTAAAAGAAAAAGAACAACCTTTTAATTTGTACTCTAATGACTCCTATTAAATAGAAAATGTCTCAAAAAAATCATAACCCTCCATCAAAAATCAACGATCTTCATTAGACAAGATCTCTTCGCCTTAACACTATTGCTCTCTGTCCTAAATGTGGTAAATCATTAACATCAACAAGTTAATCTGAAATAGTTTTACTCTAAAAACCAAAGTCTCTCAATCGTATTTGGTTAAATTGAATACCGTAAATCAGGTGGCCTGACATTTCTGCCCCTGAAGATGACTTAATTACTTAGTCACTACTTCCATTCTTTTTTTAGTAAACACATATTGGACAGAATTATCCCAGTCTTTAAACTGAAGTAAGGCCTTTAAAAAAGTGTAATCTCATCATTTGGGGGGCCATGACTTTGTAAGGTTAAAACAGATTTTCTTCATGTTCTTTTCTCCAACAAGGCACTCAGAACAGTGCTTTGCATACAGTAAGTACTAAATCAATGCCTAAATGAATGAGTTTGTCAAACACCAGACGATTGCAGAAGCAATTAACCATGAAATCCTGAATAGCCTCATTGACTGGAATACTTATAAGATAAGCTTTCAGCTTATTTTTCTTTGGACAGCTAAGGAGAGAGCAGAAAGTCATTTCTGTTTAATTTTTGTTGAAAAAACCATCTTTCTCAAAGGTGAGTTGACTTTCCTAACTTAACAAGTAAATATATTGAACATGAATGACTCTTCCTCTGATGATTCGGGGTGCCACCGTGTATTTGGGTCATCAGTATGAGCATTCATTATTCTCACAACAGGTATTCAAGTTATGTGTCCGAGTTGAAGACAAAGTCAAAACTCCAAAAATCTGTGATTTTGTCAGGGTGGGAATTTCCTCTACCAGATGCAGAATACAACTTGTATATAAGTTAGTCAATAAGTCTTAGAGAGTTTTTTGATACCCAAAGGAGGTTACGTGACTTACCCAGGATCAAACAGCCAGTAAGATCAAGGTTAAGATCTGAACCTCGGTCCTCCAGGATCCCAATGTATCACTAGCTACTTAGTATACTGCCTGTAAGTGTTTAGTATGTTTACTAACCCAAGAATAATGTATGGAAATTCCTTAATTTTATTAGGGCTTGTTATGCTTTTTAAGAAAAAAAGAGCAAATCCTAAATTCTAGGAAAAAAATTTTTATACCCATGTCGGAGTGCATAGAAAGAAAAATGCCATTTCCATAAAATGCCATCTAGATTTGCTCGCTCCTCCCCACTACTCTGCCATTTTAAAAACAGAAACAAGCTGAGAACACAGCACACCAGAAACTTTGCTGGGAACACAATCATTCACATTTAATGGTTCTTCTTTCAAGCAATAAATGCTGGTATACGGATGTACCTGTGGGGATTTCTTTTTTTTCCCCCCACAGTAGTTTATGCAAATCGACTCCAACTGCAGCCTAGGTTTTATGCTCAGGCACCTACTTAGATTTAGACATAAAATCAGCTCTAGTTTAAAAGGAATATTAAAATCACCTGCAAATAATAATTATGATAATTGTAAGTGATTGCCCTGGAAAAGCTGTAGCTATAGTGGAATTATTTTAAACAGCATTTGATAGTACGGGACAATTATGCATTGCTAGTCATGAGACTAACTAACTAATTTAGAAACACGCCAGTGTTGTCTAAGTATTGAAAATAAGTCAGAGATTCTCATCATTAATCAATTATGAGATCTTCCCTTAAGCAAAACCACAAATAACCTTATACTTAATCAGTTCCTGACCAGAATTTCCAAAGTGAAATACTTTACTAAGTCTTCTCACCATTTACTCCAAGTAGTCATTTTATAGGTGAGCAGTAAGACGCTGAGTTAAATGGCTTTTCCTAGGTTAAAGAAGGGTGGATAGAGAAAATTGTGGGATAAAAACCATGCTGTTGAGTTTCGTGGTTCACAGACCTATGTCCAAGCCTGGGCTACTATTTTGTTCTGTTTTATTTTCCTAGTTCAGTGGTGGATTGATGGGATGATAATAAAGGACCCTTGTGATAACAGCCACAGCTTAAATTTATTTGTATATTTCAAAGTTTACAAAGTGCTTTCCTCACAATTCTGTGAGGCAGGTAGCCTAACAATTATGATCTCTCTTTTACATATAAGAAACTCACTAATTGGGAGGTGCTCACTTACGTTAAGTGTCACAGTCAAACCCACTACTCGATTCCAAGTACAATGCACTTTCTCATAAATGTCTCAGGAATTAATACTTTAAGAGAATTTTTGCTATGCAAAATGTGTTCATTTAATAAGTCCAGAGTGCATATTTAATAAGAGAAAAAAATATCCTCTAGGGTTAATAGATACTTTGAATTCTTTAATTAAAATATTATTCACTTAATTTTTTGTTCCATAACTTCCCTTTTCTGGAAAAATTAATACTCAACTGAGAAAAATATAGCTTAATTTTTTAAAAAAAGGCATTTTATCCTTCTAGCATCCTTAACTACAGAGAAAGTTTTCCTTTTTTTCCCATTATTAATATTAACTAGGGGTTAGAGACTCCCCACATTTTTTCTTAAATCTGAAGAGGGTCTTGGTTTGGACTGTGCAGTTTTGTGACAGTCATAAGCTGGGGAAAAGTCTAAGAAAAAAAAGAAAGCCCTGGCACTTGTAGTTTTATGCGCTTTTTACAGTAAGCTGTGCACATTTGGTAAATATTGATGTTTCAGGACTTCAACTATTCTCAGAAGCATCATGACTGACAGCTCTTGAGTGCTGTGTCTTTCAAAACAAATATGTCTTTTTGATAGGGAACACATGCAGTCTGTGAATCCAATTACTCTATGAAAGGGAAAGTGGGGCAAACAATTTGACTTCTCGATGTTTTTATGTCATTTAACATCCTTTCTATATAGAATAGGCTAAATCTATATCTATATACATACATACATACACACACATATACATATATGTATATATAACATGTTTTATGAAAGCATTTCACTACTTCAAGCAATTATAATCATAATAATGAATGGGAAAAAAGGAACTCACTTCTGTTTAACTGATGATGGTAGATATCAGCTTTCCAAAAGTTTATTCCTAAGAACACTCAAGTTCAGGATATTCTTTTTTTTTTTTTTTTTTCCTCAAAATACACATATTTATTTATTTTGCTTTTTGGAGGCAGGGCAATTGGGGTTAAGTGACTTGCCCAAGGTCACACGGCTAGTTTTTTTTGTTAAGGGTAAGTGTCTGAGGTCGGATTTGAACTCAGGTCCTCCTGACTCCAGGGCTGGTGCTCTATTCACTGCGCCACCTAGCCGCCCCTCAAGTTCAGGATATTCTTAATGAAAATTAGCTCATGATTGCTCAGTTATTTTCAGACATAAAATGTGCAACAATATAGGTTTTTGGGGAAAATGTTGCTCAAAAACTTGAATAACAACATTAAGAGAACCAACTCAATCAATATGTCATTAACCATCCTGATATTGTAAACAACATTTTTCCTATGTGTCGAAACTCAATTCTGCTTACCTTGATGAATTTTTTGATCTATCCATAAAAGAGACACAAAATGCAATTGTGACCTTCAATGACATATTGCCCCTTTCCCCTTAGTAGAGATGGGTGGAAGAAAAAAGAACACTGAAAGCTAAGCATGACATCATTTTAGACCATTTACAAACATTAGTTAACTTAGTGGTACTCTAACTGTGCTATCTTTGCCCATAAGTCTATACTCCTAGAGGAATTAAGTCAAATTCATATCGATGTGTAAATGAAACCAGTTAACTAGCAATACAGATTACGAATTCTCCTTGGAGAAATGAATGAAGGAGTTGAAGGAAATGGTTTTCTGGTGAAGCCAAAAGTAATAAGAAACATCATTTTGTTGAATATTGAGACATCTGGAATTTCTGTGTTCATTGTAAGAGTAATCAAGGAAGACCACTGAAAACATAATTATAACTTATATGCCAGCCACATGCTGAAGACATACAAGCAGTAAAATTCTATTTAGAACTTAACAATATCCTCCCATCAAATTAAATTAACATGTATCTTTATGTCTGATGGTTTCCAACTCAATTCAACAAGCCTTTACTAAAAAGCTCCTACTCTTGGAAAGGTAAAGTTTAGTTACTGAGAAAAGAAACACAAAAACCCAACAAAACATTCCTTGCCCTAAATTCTTACATTCTACCAATTCTACCTACAATGGGAAGGCAGATAAAGGGGAGAGCACTGTAATTTTCATACTGGAAAATAAAGTTTGGGGTCACCTAGACATGAAGAAGCCAAAGGACTAGATAGAAATTTTATGACTCCTTACAATAATTATTTTATTTAATAAGAGAGGTGAAAAGAGCAACGAAAAAGTATATAATTTTTTTAAAAAAGAAACCTACTCTTAAAAGACAATATAGTATGTTACCTACATAGAGGCTTTTTTAGAAATAGTTGCCTGTCAGCTTGATGGGTTAAAGAGGTCGAAGTAAACCACAAATCCAAACAAACACTAAATAGGAGAAAACAAGCAGACCCAATTGTCTACAATAAACAATTACAAAACAACAAAGAGGAAGTGAGCAAATGTGTCCTGATTCATACTCATTCCAAGAACAGTAGGGTAAATCAAATCACTGGACGTCTTTGGGTCTGAGTTTCCTCATCTTGGTGGGAGGTTGCCTCTCTGATCTCTTGAGTTGCAGAGTCACGCCATCAAGCAATAAGATAAATTTCTCCCATTCCTTGCCATGTCTCCATCTCTCTCCATCTTTAATGTCCCAGCTCACTAAAGGAAAGAAAGTCGCTGACTGCATAAAAGCAATGATGGAAACCTTATCATGCCTGCTACCCTAGTGCCAGGACATCTTGCAAATCATCTTGTCTTTGCTCTGCTGATCCCGTTTGTACCTTCACATATACGTACAAGCTGAAAGGAATGAACGGAAAGGGAAGATGGCGAGGTAATCTGAACATGCAACAGAAAAGAGCAGTGGCCTTCCAAACTGGGAAACTGTTCAGTGGTCTTCCTTAACAGGAATCTCCTAAATGATAATAATTGTGGTAGCAATTATACTAACAGCTAGCATTTGTACAGTGCTTTATGATTTCTCAAATATTTTACATACATTATCTCATTTGATCCTTATAGCTTCCAGTGAAGTAGGTCCTGTTATTAATTTTATTACATAGCATATTAGGTTTGCAAAGTATTTTTACAAATACTATCTCACTTGATCCTCACAACAATCCTGGAAGTTAGGTTTTATTATTACATCCATTTTACAGATGAGGAAATTGAGGCAGGCAGGTTAAGGTACCTGCTCCAGGACTGGACAGCTAATAGGTGTCTGAGGCATAATCTGAACTCAGACCATCTGTAATGGGAATCTGAAGATCTTCCCTGCCCTTGGCCCTTTGGTAGGCGTAAGTAAATCTGAGAACCTTCCCTGATTTGAAAATATATTCTGCCTCCTAACAGGCTGAACGTGGTCACATGGAGCCCGTGGCTAGAGGCTTGTTTTTCAGGAATGCCCACACCTTGTTACTTTGTGATTGGGCAGTAGGTCAAGAGGGTTGTGACATTCTCTGACATAAGATGTGAGGTTTTGCTTTGGGGCTCACTTTGAAGGAGTTGTATGATTTGGCCAGATGAGATTCTGGGCAGCCAGCCGTTAAGCCCCTCGGCTTTGAAAACCCAGATGTTGGTGCTTCCCTCGCTGGTACTAACTAGGTATGGATGTAATGGTCAGACAGCTGGAAGCCCTGTCTGCTGGTCTGTTTCTCTGTCTGTATTTTTTTGTCTGCTTGTAACTTCTGTTTGCATTCTCTGAAGTTCAGGTTGCTGACTTTTTCCCCTCAACTAAGTAAATGATATATGTTTGATTGATTAAAGTAAGATTGTTAACCCATTTTGAGTTGCTTTCCTTCAGAAAAGCAGATCTAAGAACCTGTGCTAGCAGCCACCCTGGGTATGCTAGGGTGCTCACTGCTACACCCTCTTAACTCCATACTCTATCTGCTGTTCCAAGTACCTGCTCTTATTATGATTATTCTTGTTTTACAGATGAAGAAACTGAGGCCAATAGAGGCTGACAGAGGTCAAGTGACTTCTCCTAGGGTTAGACATCTAGTAAATGTGTTCAAATAATCAGGGCATCACAAGCAAAGGCTGACCAAAGAAGGGAAGCAGCCAGCTAGCTTAGCATCCAAAGTGTTGGCCCTGAATGCGAGAAGGCTTGAGAGTGAAAACAGCCTCAGAAATGTATTAGCTGTGGGGCTGTAGATAAGACATTTAGCTTTTCTCAGTCTGTTTCCTTGTCTGTAAAACAAAAATAAAAATACTACCTATTTGCCCAGATTGTTGTGATGAACAAATATGGTGACATCTGTAAGGAATTTAACAAATCTTATAATGTTATGTAAGTGTTAGCTATTATTATTAGGAGAGGCTTATCATTATGAAATGCCAATTATCATCACAAAATTATGAAGTACATTGTTATAATTATAAAACTGTTATATATATACATATATAATGTCTCTGTCAGAAAGGTTGTGATAAGACTAGTATTCTCCTTCAATACTTTATTAATTTATTCCCCTCCAATTACTGTAGATTATAATACTACTTTTGCATACCATGGTGTTTCGCAATTATTACAGGGTGATAAAAATGCCTTCCTTTAACAATACTTGATTAGGTAGTAAGTACATGATTAAACAGTCTCTGGTTAAAAAATCTGAGCTGGTTTTACGTTGTCTTGAAGAACAAGAAGGATCTGTCAAAAGCAACAAGCCAACCTCTTTTTACCATAACTTTGAATCTCCTGTCATGTGTTTTGTTTTCCTCTTGTTTTTTTAAAATCAAGAGTAATAAAAAGAGACTGACTTCTTGATTCTGCCTCTTTTCAGTCAATATAACTTATATCAGTCTTTTCAGTCAATATAACTCCCAACTATTAAAGCTTCAAATGTTGACTTCTTATCAGTTTTTTGTAGATTCCATTGTTGACATATTCTCTTGATTTGGCATGAAATCATCTGGAAGTCATTTATGATAATACCAAACAACAAAATTTAAACTATTTTTTTAAAAAAATTTCTATGACTAAACTGACTTTTCCAAATACCTAAATTCAGTAGCTCAGGTCTTAAATACTTCTTTAAAAGGACTGTATTTTCCTCCTTTATAATCAGGAGAGAGAAAAATGAAAGGCAGGAAGTAGCCTAACCATGAAAAACTAGTTTTTCTTTGAAGATAGATAACTAACTACTGTAGTTTTTTTTTTAAAGCATATTTATAATACCCAAGCTACTACTCATCTTGGATATATTCCAAGTACAAAAGTCTCTCTCTGATCACTCTGTAGCTTTTTCCCCTCACCACTGACAGCTGACATAGATGTAATTAGTTAGAGCAGCAGTTCTCAACCTGTGAGTCACAACCCCTTTGGGGGTTGAACAGGTTGCCTAAGACCATCAGAAAACACATATTTCTGATGGTCTTAGGAACCGAGGACACCGCTCCTCTATCAGTCTCCAGGCGAGTCCGCCCACATGCAGATAAGCCCACATAAGAATATTAAAGGGTCACAGCATTAGGAAGGTTGAGAACCACTGAGTTAGAGGAATACTGTCCATAAACAGCAAAGTAAATGTTCTGAAATAGTCATATAAATTATTCTCTCTCCCTTCCTCCCCTTTTCTCTCTCTCTCTGTGTCTCTCTCTGTTTTATCCTACAATTACAGCATCACTGATGTCCCACGTCCCACCTATCTGGGTACAATAGGAAACACCCATAGTAAGAGGTACACACATAACAGAAAGTCTGGAATTTAAGAACACCTTGAAAGATAAAGCTGTTAACTGATGAATTGCATATTTTGGTTTTGTTTTTTTATCTATAAGTCAAAGATAACAGACACAAAATTTTCCACAAATTGACACACCTGGTCCTTCATTCTACATGCTGCTGCCTTCCTTTAACTTCAGCTAAAGTTTCTTTCTTTCACTGCTTGCTGATATATTTTACCGTTAATTGTCAAAGTACTTAATGTGAGAGTATTGGCCAAATGGATACCTACCCAGAAAAAAACCCAGAAAAAAATGTGTTTATTCAGAATTCCCCCACCCCTCCCTTCAATTACCAAAGCCAAATTTTTTTTAAAGCTGTTCTCTATAAGTTCCTCGTCATCAACAAACTGTGAATTAGGTCTTCTTTTGAATAATGAGAATTATAAAAATTATAACTATAAGGCCCTGGTGCTTACTTTAAATATTAATGAAGAAATACTATATTCAGTCTCCTTTTCATTTGTTTTATTGGTTTACTGTAAGGTTCTAGCACACAATTATGGCAAACTGGGGCCCTTTAACACATGGCCTCAAAAAAGATTAAGTCTTACATTCTTATATAAAATATATGTTCAGTAATTTCAGCTGTGTTCAACTCTTTGCAAACCTATTTTGGTTTTTCTTGGTAAAGATACTGTGTAGTGGCTTGCTATTTCCTTCTCTAGCTCATTTACAGATAAGTAAACTAAGGCAAACAGGTTTAAGTGACTTGCTCCAGGCCACGCTGCTGGTGTCTGAGGGCACATTTGACCTCAAGAAGAGTCTTCCTGACTTCAGATCTGGCACACTATCCACTGCACCACATACAGGCCATAAACTATATAGTCTAATGTAAACTATAATTTTGTTCCCTTTTCTTTTTAAAGCTCATTCAGTAAACTGCCTAAAAACCTGAGGAACCAGGTAGGAAACTTATTCATATCAACACCATGGGTATGATTTCTGTGGTACTCATGCTTTCTAATCTTTAGTGATGTTCACTTTTACCACAATGATATCTGAAGAAGCCAGGGAGTGCAAACTTCGGTAAGTCACACTTCATCACAGAACAGTAAGACCTCAAGAGGAACTGAGCGTTGAACTGGCCCAACCCACTTATTTTATAAATGAGGAAACAGAGACAGGCAGGTGAAATGGCTTCCCACAGCTAGCAGAATAATAGGATTATTCATCTTGAGCTGAAACAGACCTTGGAGGTCATCCAGTCCAACCACCTAATTTTATAGCTGAGGAAAGGTTAAATAACTTGCCTGAGGTCCCATCAGTTACAAATGACAGAACTGGCATTAGAACCCAGGATTTGTGTGACTCCATTCTTTTTGCTGTACCATTCTACCTAAGTCTTCTGCATCAAGCTCAAATGTTCTGAGTGTTTTGATTCCAAGACCAATGTTCTTTCAGGCATCTTCTTTAAAAGAAATGTCGAGTGCCTACATACAATTAAAGCCGTAAAATGGTCTAGTGTAAATTGTGCAGGTGGGTTGTGCAGTGGTTACAGCTTGAGTTCAAATGTGGCCTCAGACATTTACTTATCTGTGTGATGCTGGGCACTTAGTTTGACCTGTTTCTTCAACTGTAAAATTAGCTGGAGAAGGAAATGGCAAACCACGAAGGTATCTTTGCCAGGAAAACCCCAAATAGGGTCAACTGAACAACAACAACAACAAGACAACTTGACAATAATGGAATTATCCTTTCCTATTGCAAAGACCTTACAGTTTTGAATGTAAAAGTTCCAAAAAGAACATTTGTCTTTTGATACAGGTCCAGGAATCTACCAAGCAACATTTTTCAGAATGGTGGCCGCATACTTTGATTTTTTTTTTAGAATAATGTTAACTGCTTAAATTTATACACAGAGACACAAAAACTTAAAGCAAAAATAGATAAATAGAAAGAAAATGAAAATGCGTAAAACATGATCTATCACTGGAAGAACATATCTTCAAAATTTTCAAGAGATTTAGATAATTTTCTTTTCTTGTTAAAGAAAATATTTGCTGTTAAATAGTTGAATTTATTTTCAGATTTCTGTGATGACCAAAAGGCTGCACTCTCTTCTCAAGTGAAAAAGAAATGAAATTAAACACTTTTCTGACTGGTATAAAACACAGTTAAAACATATTCTTAAACAGTGGGCAGTGGTTTCTCAAATTCACAGAGCCCACAAAAAATGACACATTTCTGAAAATCAAGAAATAAGAAACTTGGAATTAAGGGGGGAAAAAATCCCATCAAAACCCATGAAATAGCTTAATGGGCTAGGGTATCTCGCATTGAAGATACCACTGTGTATGTAGCATAGATAATCGTTTTCGCTTCCTGAACCCCTTTGTGACCATGTAAGGCTATTTCACACTTGCTATAAATTTGGCTGCCTCATTACATAATTACTGCAACCAAAGCAAATAGGCTTTTTGTCTGAAATTCAATTACTGTGGGAGGTTTTGTGGTTTAAGTATCAAGGACTGAAGCATTCACTTGACATTTAAACAACTATATACACAGAGAAATAAAGCATATACTCAACATAAAAAATCTTAATTAGGACAGAACTTAAGAAAAATAAAACATTCAATTATTGCCTTTCTGCGTCAAGATATATTTTCAGAGTCATCAGAGATTAAGGAGACACTCTAAGCCCAGAGAGAGAATGAAAATGTTATCTTGCTCTGTTTCGAGCCAGTCTACATAATTTGGAAATGTCATGATCAGAAATCAGAGCTGGTCTACTTCAGCGCCAACAACAAATTTGTCTAAAAAACACCAAAGTGGACAGCTACGTGGCACAGTGGAGAAAGCATCAGCCCTGGAATCAGGACGCTCTAAGTTCAAACATGGCCTCAGACACTTCTTAGTTGTTTGACCCTGGACAAGTCACTTAACCTCAAAATACAACAACACAAGAAAAAAGCAAATGATAAATAACTCGGGGTCCTCAAAGATGTTATAATCAAATAATTCATAAGTCATTAACACTGGAGAAAGAACTGAGTCATAGGAAGAAATTTATGTTAAATAAAAAGAGGGAAAGGTACATTTATAATATAAAATAATCTCAGATAATCTTAATAACTTTAATAATGCATACCATCTTCAATATACTAGGGAATCTTTCTCCCAAAAGAGTAGTTTCAGTATCAACTCAGGCTCCCTTTCTCCCATTCTCAGCTTCTAAGCTGAACAGCAATTTCTTCAACGCAGTTGGGTTAAAAAAAATTAATTTAATTTAAAAAAAACCACAAACAGCAGTAAGAATACTTATTTTTCTCTAGATGACAGAGAAATTAGTTTCATTGCCTGCTCAAAAAAAAAAAAAAAGCCCCAGCGTCTCCCTATTGACTCCAGGATGAAATACAAATTCCTCGGGTTGGCATTTAAAGGTCTTTACAATCTGGCTCCAGCCTGCAGTTCCAGACATTGCTCATTACTCCCCCTTCACACACTCTACATTCCTGCCAAATTGGCCTGCTTGTGATTCTTCCTGCCCAGAATTACATCTCCCCTCTCCACGACTTTGCACAGGCTGTCACCCATGCCTGGAAAGCACTCCCTCTTCACTTCCACCTTATTAATCCCCAGCTTTCTTGAATGTCAAGCTCAGGGGCCTCCTCTTACATGAGACCTTTTCTGATCCTCCAAGCTGCTATCTCCCCCAACTGCAAGTTACCTTTTCATTTAATCCGAGAATATATTATATATTTACTTATCTTTGTACACTGTTTCTAGCTTCGAATGGCATTCCCAATGCCAAGCATCATCCCAGCCACATAACAAGTGCTTAAACATTTTTTTAAAAGACTGATTTGATTTTATTACAGAACCTTATAATGCTTACAATAATAGGGAATAATTAGATTTCACAGCATTTGATGCTGCTGCTGTCCAAGAAGAACACTACTCAATTGGTACAGCTGTTGTGATTGATGTTCATCCTTCCTCCAATGACATCAGGAAGGTGATGTCTTGACTTGCAAGTGAATTGGATTTAAGTGAGGCAGAGCTGTGCAAAGCCATCTGCCTCACTATCTCCTCCAGAATCATCAGAGTCCAGTGGCAAGACATCAGTCACGGTCTTAAAATTCCTTAAAGATTTATATATCTGATTATTATGCTGCCATTTTTTTAATTTTAGGATTAAGCAAAGACTTACTGAATTAAGGAGAAAGTTACAGTTTTACTGTCAGTGAATAAAAGGACGATTTTTCTGGTAATGTTCAGTCCAGTGTGATAGGTATATACTGTGAATGCCATGTAATTTACTGGCTACATATAAGTAATCTATTCCAGGAATTCTCTCATTTTCAACAGACCTCACATTCAGGTTTAAAAAGAAAAGTTAAATTAGGATTTATGTAAATGCCTTGATTCTCAATAAATTTAAAATGATTCTATTTACAAAATTTCATACTGATCTTTTTAGAATATATTGTATAAAATGAAGTATATCATGCAATACTAAGTGGCAGTACACGTCAAATTAGAGTTAGTCCCTCTATCCTCTAGTCCAATGCCCTCATTGTACAGATAAAGAAACTAATGCCCAGAGAGGCAGAATTAATTTCTCAAAGTAAAAAAAAAACAAAACAATTAGTAGTAGAGGAGGACTAGAACCCAGGTCTTCTCATTCACAGTTCAGTTTTTCACTGTATCAGGATGGATGACATCTCTCCAGTCCCTCATTTCCTCTCCATTATGTTCTTCTTATCCATGAAATTACTAGCTACACGCTTCCCTCACAAGGCCACTGATAAAATATTATAAAGCTGCTGGAAAAGATAAAGGTGATACATAATTAAAATCAATATTGTGTTTGTGCTCCCACTAAAGTTCTGCTTCAGTGCCTCATCATGGCGTGGAAATGACCCTGGACCCGGAAGGGTATAACTAAATGGAACATAAACTCTGGCAGGTTCTCACACGAAGATGAAAATAAGTTTTGAAAACAGCCCTGCTAATGGACTGCAGTTCTGTTGTCTGAATAGCCTAAGTTCAGAGAAAATTACCACCAAGTTGCTACAGGGAATGCATTTTTTGAACACAACAATTCTTGAAGACTATATACATATATACACACGTATGGCTTTTGAGAGGCTGGGACCGGCATTAGTTCAGGGAAATCACTGGTCCTTAAAATTGAAGTATAATGTCTTTAACTACCATTAACCTAGTGAGTTACTTTTATCACTGTTAAAAAGTGATTATCTAACATGCCATTTCTGTCTATCACTGTAATAATATGCATAGTCAAGAACAAGAAAAATTTGGCTATTTAAATGTGTGTGTGTGTGTGTATGTGTGTGTGTGTATGTATGTATCTGCTCCACGAGTTCACCACTGTTAAAAGGTGGGTAGAACGTTTCAACATGGGTTCACTGGAACTGTATTTGGTCATTGTCCTGATCAGAATTTCTAAGTCTTTAAGAGTTGCTAGTCATTACAACGCTGTTGGTAGTGTGCGTGCCCTGTTCCCCTTGTTCGGCTTTCCTTACAATGCATCAGTTTATACATGTCTTTCCAGGTTTCTCTGAAGCTGTTTCCATAATTTCTTACAATACATTCATATGCCAACATTGGTTCAGTCCCCTGTTAATGGGCACCCTTTTAGTTTCCAATTTTTTGCTACCACCAAAAAAAAGGTGCTCTAAATAATTTTGTACATTTAAGTCCTTTTCCTCCTATTATCTTGATCTCTTTGGGTTAGAATCCTAGTAGTAGTATCTCCTATCAATTAATCAGTCGTCAAGCTATTAGGAGACACTCCTTGCTCTATTCAGCTCTGGTCATCCACAGGTCAGAGGCCAGTTCCAATTAGTTGACACAACAAATATTTATTAATGACCTAAGTGCCAGACACTGTGTTGAGCACAGGTGGTTGATGTTTAGGTATTTCAGCTGTGTCCATCTCTTCATGTCTCCATTTGTGGTTTTCTTGGCAAAAAAGTCAGAATGATTTGCTATTTACAGACAGAGGAAACTGAGGCAAATGGGTTAAGTGACTTGCCCAGGGTCACACAACTAGTAAGTGTCTGAAGCCACATTCGAACTCAGGAAGATGAGGCTTTCTGACTCCAGCCTGTTACTCCATCTGTCTCACCTCCTAGCTTCCCCCAAGCAAAGGTTAAAAAAATTAAAAGGAAAAGGAAAAGAGACAGGTCCTTGGACCTTGGGGAAAAGACAATACACAAAAAGAAGCTGAAAGGTGGGGTGGGAGGGGATAGAGTTACCTGGAACGTTTGAGTTTTATATAAAAGAAAGATCTGGGAAGAGTTTAATGCTCCATCCTCCAACCCTCCAAAGAGAGGAAAAAGTCAATGGAGGGTGAGTTTGGGAAGGTTCTAAGTATCAAAACCTGAGTGGATCTGCATGATGATGAGATTTCTGGGACTGGGGTAGGGGTGGAGAGTGTGCTGGGAGGGGTGTGACTTGTGGAGATGCTGTTCCTTAGGGTTAAACCAAGTACAGCTATTGATGAGAAATATAATTTAGAAGCTTTGGGGGCACTATTGCAAATTGTTTTCCTAAGTGGTTGGAGCAATTCGTAGCTCTGTCAACAAAGTGTGTACTGTGCCAGATTTCCCTCAGCCCCTTCAGCACTGGTCATTTTTCTCCCAATCTGCCAATCCGATGAATGTGAAGTGCAACCTCAGGGTTGCTTTAATTTGTACTTCCCTAATATTAGGTATCTGTAGCATTTTCCCCCCATTTGGCTACCGGTAGCTTGGGTTTCTTCCTCTGCCAACTATCTGCTCATATCCTTTGACAATTTGTTACCTAGGGAATGGCTCTTATTGTAATAAATGTGAATTGCTTCCTTGTATTAGCTTTGAAATGAGAACTTTATGAGAAAAAAAAATGCTGCAAATATTTTCCCCCAGTTATCTGCTTCCCATCTAATTATAGCTGCATTGGTTTTGTTTATACAACTTTTTAATGTTATATAATCAAAACTGTCCAGTTTATCTTTTGTGACCCTTTCTATCATTTGATCATGAATTCTCCCATCCATAAATCTAAAAGGTAATTTCTTCCTTGCTCCTCCATTTGGACTTAGGATGTCATCATTTCTGTCAAAATCATGCACCCATTTGGAGCTTATCCTGCTGTATAGTGTAAGCTGTCAGTATACACCTACATTCTTCCACACCTTTCTACCTAATGCCATTTCACACTTTTTCTATGTACAAGCAAGATCTGATGTTGATTTTGGGGATGAAGTTAGAATTGAGATGTCATCATTGTGGTGACTGCAGCCACTAATGCTTATTGTCAACTCATCTGTAACTCACTCTTAATGCATTTCAAAGATTACTGAGAAGACGTGACTTGTCCATGAACATGGAGCAAGTACTTGTCAGAAGTAGGCATTGAATGCTAGTCTTTCTGACTCCAAAACCAGCCTTCTAGCCATTATATGAAGCTGATTCTTAAAGTAGAATATGCTAAGGAAACAAATTACCAACAAGGATCAATATCTTTTATGAATATATGACCCAGCTCTAAATCTATGATTCTGTGAACCTGTCTCGGGCACGGACTAAGAACTAATTGAACAATAAAGTTCAACCTAATGTTTCAGATCCAATTTCTTGGCAACGAGCCCAAGATCATCCTTAGGTTTATTTTTGGTTTTTTGTGTTGTTTTTTTAACACTATCCAGCACTTGAAATAATTTGCATAGGATTTGTCTAATGTTTCTGAATTGAGGATTAAAAAATTTGGGATATATGAAGACAGATATACATAGATATGTATATATACACATATATATATGCATGTACACATATATGCATATATACATACATATATAGCATGATGGTGTGTGTATGCACACACGTGTATATAGGTATGCAAATATATACCTGCTACATGTGTCTACATACTGATATACATCTACTAGATATATATAAATTTCTTCTCCACCCCACCCTGTGACTACAGGCTAAACCTAGTTTTACTATGACATTTGACATCACCTTTCTCAAAATTTTGGAATTTAAGATTAAGGATGTAATATTTTGTACTTGGAAGTTCAAGGTGATCCTGTTACCATTATAGAATTCCTTTAATAATACTGAAGTTGAGGAACAAGACCAACTCCAACCTGACAGGCTAATAACACTGTTATATCAGACAAATTTACATGTAGCAATGAACCCTTGAAAGGTAGCTTGGCCTGGCAATAGAAAGCTGGCCTTCGGAGTATGGAAGATATGGTTTCAAGGCCTGCCTTTGACACTTACTAGGTTGTGTGACATCATTTAATCTCTCAATGGCCCCAACTAACTCCCTAAGACTATAAATTTACATAATACTTAATGATCTGTATTGGTAGGAGTTTCTAAACCAAGGAAATCACAGGTCTGGCTCCAAGAAGGAATTTTTATCACTAAGAACACATTCATTGTCATCACCATTGCCATTCAGGTATGATTTTTTAAGAAGTCCAACTTACTAACTATATGACTCTGGGCATGGCACTAAACCACTCTGCGTCATAGGTTTTTCATATGTAAAATGAGAAAGTTGATCTAGATACCTTATATGGTTACTTCCAATTCCATATCTACAATCCTATGAATTTTGCTAATAAAGTTGTCCAAATATCAATCCACATATATACTGTCTTCCCTCCCTTCCTAGCTCCAAAAAGATTAAAGTGTTTTGAGAATTCCCAAACTTTGGGCCATTACAGAAATACAAAGCCAAATAGATAAACTTGGAATGTAGAATAAAATTTTGGAAAATAAGACAGATTACCAATCTCATAAAATTAAAAACCATCTTGAATTTTTTACTCACAAACTTTTACAGTTTTTAATATTTAACCCGAAAAAAATATAAATGTGTCTAGATGAGTAGAATATTCTAGTTGTCAAAAAACAAAGAGGATCAGAGAAGCATTTCCTTCAGGAACTAGGAAAAGTAAGAACAATTCAATAAATTCACAATTAGTGTTATTTCAAATAAATATGAATGACATGATTGTTCATCTCTGTCTGAAGACATAGCTTCTTCCTCATTTCCTCCCCAACAGTAAAATATGTACTGTCAGATATAACCTATATCAGTTCCTCAGAGAATACTTCTCTCCCTTCAAGACACACCTTAAGAACCACCTTCAACCTAAGGCCTTCCCTAACCCACTCACGTTCTAGTGCCCTTTGTCCCAAACTATGGGGCATTTAACTGCTTTGTAGGCAACTAGGTGGTGGAGTGGATACAGTGCCAGACCTGGATTCAGAAGATTCATATTCCTGAGCTCAAATCTGGCATCAGACACTAGGTATATGACCCTGGGCAAGTCACTTAACCCTCTTTGCATCCACTTCCTCATCTGTAAAATGAGCTGGAGAAAGA
The DNA here is from genome assembly GCA_028627135.1 of Pseudochirops cupreus. Taxonomy (NCBI): domain Eukaryota; kingdom Metazoa; phylum Chordata; class Mammalia; order Diprotodontia; family Pseudocheiridae; genus Pseudochirops; species Pseudochirops cupreus. The sequence goes on along the minus strand of CM053582.1, from coordinate 336,802,492 downwards.
AATAGTAAATCACTTCAATATCTTTGCCAGGAAAACCCCAACTGGGGTCACAAAGGGTCAGACAAGCATGAACAACATTTATTCCTTTTATATTAATTTATATTTACATGTATGTGTAGGTATGTGTGTATTTCTTCTTGTCATCCAAGCTCCATTAGTATGTAACCTAGTTAAAAATATTGAAAGCAACAAGGAAAAAATATTTAAACACTGGACATACATTCAGGATTTCACAAGACCTAGCAGCGTCTACTTTAAAAGACCATAGGTCTTGGAACATTATTTTTCAAAGACCAGAAGGGCTGGGGTTGTATCCAAGAATAACTTACCCAGCAAAGTGGAGCATAATACTGAATGGGAAAAAAAACGAACATATGACAAACTGAAAGACTTTTTGTACCAAAAAGACCCGAACTCAGTGGAAAATTCAATATAAAGCGTCCAGAAGAAATATAAGGAAAATATTAAAGACTAATTATAAGGCACTTATTAAGGTCCAACTGTTTGTGTATTGTACTTATATGTATACGAATGTCCTCTCCATGCAATCTTTATGCTCCTCAGTCACATCCAGCACTTCTCCTTTTTAACCTTGTTCACCCATTTCCCTACCGAGAACGCAGTCTCCCCACCTCCATCTCTGAAACTGCTGAATGGTAATTAATCTTTTATAGGTCAATTCAAATCCCACTGTTCTCGTAAGGCCCTCTTGGAGCCCCTTTAGCAGAAGGCACCTTCTTTTCATCTTGGCTTTCATTAAAAAAAAATCCTTTGACTCTACTAACCACGTATCTCTTGTGTATCAGAAGCAAACATATCTCTCCCTCAGACTCCGAGCTCTCTGGGGTCAGGGATCAAGTCCTACATAAATGTGTTATCTCTCTCTTGCGTTCAACAGGCACTTAATACATATTTATTGAGTTTTAATTAGTTTTCTCCTAACATTCGTACATTTAGTAATAGCCAATGGCCAACCCAAATGAAACAAAAAGTCATCTTTGAATATTCTGCCCTGGTCCGGCAGAAAAAGGATTCACCTCTGACCTCTCGTCTCTATCGAGCCAAAATTAATACCTGTGGGACAACCTAGTGAGGAGCATAAAAAAAGAATCAGAAGACACGATAGCAATTGTAGAAATTTATGGTCTTTCTTGTTTCTCCTCAACTATAACACCTTCTCGGGCACCGAACTACCTGTCCGTTAATCCACTGGCCGACAAATATTTACTAATCACCGAACATGTGCCAGGCACTATGTGCTAAGCTCTAGATGCACTAAGAAAGAACAAAAAAAAAAAAAAAAAAAGGAAATCCATACTCTCAAAGGAACTTACAGCCTAAAAGGGGAGACAGCATAAAAATAACCATGTACAAGTCAAGCTCTATAAAGGATAAATTGGAAATAACCTGCAGGGAACTCACAGTCTAACAGGGGACACAACAGGAAAATAACCATGCAGAGCACAATTCAAGCTATTCATTACAGAAAGAAGGTGCCAGAATTGGCAGAGACTGGGAAAGGCTTCTTGTAGAAGGTAGGATTTTAGATAAGACTTACTGGAAGTCAAAGGGCAGAGATGAGGCGGGAGACCACTGTAGGAAGGGGAGGCAGTCAAGGCAGATGCTTGAGAGTTGGAAGATGTCTCATGTGAGGTACAGTCAGGAGTCCAGTGACAGTGAACTGCAGAGTATATGGTGAATGGGGGTGGACGGGTGGGTGAGGTATAAGAAAACCAGAAGGGTATGTGGGGGGAGGGTGTAATTTATGAAGGACTTTGAATGCCAAACATGGGATTTTATATTTGCTGCTGGAGGTGATAGAGAGCCACTAGACTTAACTGAATAAGGGGGATGGCAGGGTCGGACCTGCCCTTTGATAGCTATGTGGAGGACAGAACAAAGTGGGGGAGAGACTTATGGCAGGCAGTCCCACTGGCAGGCTATGAAGTAATCCAGGCTTGAGGTAATGAAGGCCTATGTGAAGGTTGTGGCAGTGTAAGAGGCAAGAAGGTGAATGGTGAGATGTCAGCAAAGTGAAAACAGGTCTTTGCAGTCCATTGGATATAGAGGTATGGGGGGGAGTCAAAGATGACAGCTAGGTTGAGGGCCAGAATCCTATGTTCCCTATCTTTCCTTACTGCTTAGATTCTTGTTTCCGTTTTTCTAAAATTATAGAACATTTTATTTCATAACCCAGACTGTAACCTGAAGGGCAAGGATGATGCATTATTTTTATCTTTCTATCACAAGTACCAAGCACATAATAGGAGCTTAATAAATGCTTCTGTGGATGGATTAAAATGCCTGCCTACACATGTACTAGCTATAAAACCTCAGAGCACCGGCGCTGGAGTCAGGAGGACCTGACTTCACATCCGACCTCAGACACTTAACACTTACTAGCTGTGTGACCTTGGGCAAGTCACTTAACCCCAACAGCCCTACCCAAAAAAAAAAGAAAACCTCATGGTTTAGCTTGCCAGACTCCCAAACCTACACTCTTTTGACCTGCTAAGCTTATCCTGAGCTGCTGAAACTTGAGTATATCAAAGGCACCAGAATTTGAGACACCTAGATGGATGAAACATTTTTAAGCGAGGAAACCATGACGTAACCTCTCAATCAAACCACTTAGCCCTACTATTCCTAATCTTAAAGCAGATTTTGGCTGAATGCCCTGTGTCTTGGTAAATATAATCACAGCAAGGAAGATAAAAGGGGTGGGGAGAAAGAAGCCTTTTGATTGTGTCGTCTAGGTTTTTTAATGATATTCATTTAAATTTTTTAAAACACCTACCAAAAAGTTTCTACAACCCAAAAGTTGGAGCCATCAGGATCTATCTTTTGCTTTTGTCCCTATTTTTACTTCCACCCAGAAATGGCATGGGATTGAGGGAAGAGTAAGGAAACCATTCATTTCCAGCCATTATGCTAGCATCTCCTTTGGGCTTGGTTTAAGAAGCCCAGAGCTCACCCCAAAGACAGCATGGTCTAAATCCCTTGAAATTTTAATTAACTAATTAAAATCTAACTAATTTAAAGTAATATACATATATGAAAAACTAAACTCCATGACTTTTACATTACATTAACTTCTATAAAAGATAAACCCCACACACTGAGTTCCCTTATTAGCAAGGGCTACTTATGCTGCCATCTTAACAAAACAAGTCAGTTTTGCTGCACCCATCACTACTTGTAACCCACTGTGAATTTTAAACACCTGTGATGTAGCTTCAATAATGAAATCTGCTTATAATGACTGCCAATTTCAAGAGAACCACAGAAAGCTCCACGGTTAAATGAAAGAATGAGCCCCATAATAGGGCTTTTTAAGTGATCCTAAAACAATCTTGCACAAGTCTAGTATTCATATTCTTAGTGCTTCCTGGAACACAAATGTTCAAATCAACCTAAAATAAATCGCCATAATAATCACCAACCATGATCCTAAAATAACAGGAGAATAATCAATGCTCATATACTACATTTAGCCTAGGGTTCTCATCTGTTAAATTCTATTACACGCGCATGAGTCACATAAAGTATTTGTGCATTCTGGAAATCTATGAATACAATAGGATGTGCTTAAAAAGTCTTTCCAGGTATCCTATGGGGTAATCTCGTGTATATGTATTTTCCTATAGAATATTTAGAACAAGAGTTGCAAATTCCCTAAGGGTTAAATTCACAAATATATTAATACAAAATTAATAAAACAAGCAACATTCTATTATTTTTCAGCTATTTTTTACTGCCATATTGGTTTCAGGTAAGAAAGTAGATGTTTTGGAAAGGAATATGAGTAGCGGAAATATAAAAACATAAATATAAAATATAAAAAATTATATATAAAATATAATATAAATATTTTTAAATCAAGTCAATTTAATTCTTATTTATTAACCTCAGAGCCTGTGAGATAGGCCTTCAGATCTCTAATCTCCATTTTTATATTAAAAAATAAGATAAAACAAATGACTCATCCCATGTTACAAGGAAATAGAACAATGAGGTACTCTGTGTGACCCTGGGCAGGTCACTTCATCCAGTCTGCCTCAGTTTCCTCATCTGTAAAATGAGCTAGAGAAGGAAACAGCAAAGCACTCCAGTATATTTGCCATGAAAACCCCAAAATGGGTCATGAAGAGTCAGAAGTGACTGAAATGACGTCACAACATGACCCCACATACCACACTACTTCTTAACAGTCATTAACGAGATGGCGTATATTGTCCACAATTCACACTGTTTACAGAACCACCTTGCTTGCACACCTGGGAAAATGCAAAGAGAATTAATAATGACAATTTAGCAACTAACAATTCTATAATATTTTCCCTAAGAGATTGCAAGGCAATACTGGAAAACATCCCTGCCCCTGAGAAGTGAATAATTAAAGAGTACCTCTGCACACAGTGGGCATTCCAAAATATTTACGGACGGGTATTTTTCAAACTAGCTTTATATTTTATAGCTCTCTAAATATATAATAATTAGAACCTTAAATGTTATTTGAATATCCTTCCTAGTGGATGTTTCATATCGGTTAAACACTGATAGGAGAAATAATATTCAGTTTCAGGGAAATGCTTTTTCTCAGGTCCAATAAAGCCTCATTAGATTAAGGAATGCATTACGTGAAATTACTCAGAACACAATTATTAGGTGCCACCTAGTGGATGCTTTTAGAGGGTTTTTGTATTTGCCGTCCTATATTATTGCATTTCCTCCCATTCTTACACAGGAAACAGAGTTAGATATCTTAAGCCCAGAATAAGCCTGAACACTCCCCTCTTCCACACTACCCACCCATCCCACACCCTCCAAAGGGGAAAAAAAATAAAGGCTAGTGCATCCAAGAATGTGAACTACATTCCACAGAATCTTCAGACTCTTATAATCCATACTTACACTTCAGCATTCATCACTTATTGTAATTACTAAATAATATCCTCCATCTTTTTTTTAAGTCAGACCTGACCGCTAATATTGATTTTAAACATCTGTTTGGGCATGTGATACTCTTTCAGTGAATAAGGAGCAACCCAATTATCTCCTAAGTGGTCAAGTATGTAATAAAGCAGCTTATACAAGTTTGGAGAGAGATTCAATTTAACAAACATGCTTTTACCAATCATCACAATGATAATAACAGACAATAAGCATCATTACACTTGAGCTGTGATTACAGTTACTGCTGCTCCATACCATATAAGCCTAAATTCATTTAGTGAAAATAAAGGAAATGAGATACGTGAAAATTAACACACTTCTCTACAAAGCCTTAGGAGTAACATCATTCCACGCTCACACGCTGGCTATAACAGAAACATCCTACCAAAAAGGACAGCAGAGATTTCCATTATGGTAGATTAAGATACAATTAATTGAAAATATTAATGGTTAATGTAAGCTCAAAGACAAAGCAAAATGGCAAATTGAGGTAATTATCTAGTCCTGTTCTCCAGTAATTCAGATAAAGGTTTTTAGTCAGATTTATTCTGATGAAATACATTTTTAGATAAATTACAGTAACGTAATTAGACCATCTCTTTACTCTGGACATGGAGACATTCTATGAGTGTTTTGAAAACATTTCAAGGGCAGATTATTTATAAGGGGTTGGAATCTATGTCAGTGGAAGGAGAGCCCATGCTGGAGAAACCATAAGACCCTGAAGTATTAAAGATATTTATGCACATGTCTTATTCTCCTGTGCCCCATTAGATTATAAGAGCCTTTAGCACAAAGAACGCTATCTTCATTTTGCCTTTTTATTCTGCATTTTTAGCAAAGAGCCCTACCTACAGAAGGTGTTTAACAATCTACCTTCCATTAGTAAATGACTGAATTCTAACTTCCTTATATTGGCTAGAATTTTCCCTTTATTCTCTATCATGCTGAATTTATAAAATGCCTTCCTTTAAAAAAGTTTTTATTCTTACACTGATCATAGGGATCTACAATGCTGAGTGGGAATCTACCTTGGAGATCATCTAGTTCAACATCCGATTGTGCTCAGGAGGCCACTGAGATCTAAGGAGGTTCCCTAACTTGCCTAAAGTGACACAGATAGTTAATGGCAGACCCAGGCTAAGCTAGCTGCTGCTGTTGTTATCTTCCATTCTATCACATGTCTGCATTCTTCCGCAGATTTTCAATCTCTGTTCATCAAAAGTGTACTTAGTTGATCAGTTGTGTCTGACTCTATGTGACCCCCACTGACTTTGTCCATGGGGTTTCCTTGGTAAAGATACCAGAGTGGTTTGCCATTTCTTTCTCCAGCTCATTTTACATGTAAGGAAACTGAAACAAACAGGATTCAGTGACTTACCAGGGTCACACAGTTAGTGTCTGAGGCTGGATTTGAACTCAGGAAAATGAGTCTTTCCAACTCCCAGCTCAGCACTATCCACTGTACCACCTACCTGCAAATCTATCTATCCATCTCTCTAATCTATCTACCTACCTACCTATCTGTGCTATATAATATGATTAATATTATATACTATATTCCTATGGTGATATATAACAAATGTACTAAGTGCCTACTATTTGCAAGGCACTAGGAATAAAAATATAAAAGAAGATAGTTATTGACATAAAGGCATTGAAAATCTAGCGGGGGGGGGATGGGACATGGACACAAATATATCTTTAAAATGGAGCAAAGGAGAGGTTCAAAAAAAGTGCTTTGAGGAACCTGAGGGTGGAAAGAAAACTTCTAGCTGAGGGAACTTATATACTTGTGCACATAAAGGGTGTTCAAAAGTCTTACTCTAGTTCTAAGCTATTAAAGCTTTAATGACCCCCAAGTTATTAAAGCTTAAAACTACACTATGATTTTTAGAACACTAAGTATATATACATTTGGCACCATACTGTTTATACAGGTGTTGAAGAAAATTGAATGAAAGTTGTCAAGAGTGAAGTCTACAAAAAGCTTCTACAAAATACAGTGTTAGTAATCTTGATGTCTTGGATTGGGTAAGAATTTGAGAGGCCAGTAAACAGGGTCGCCAGGCGTCAAACTGACTGAGGAAGTTGGTGGCCTTTAGGAAAATTTCATCACCTCTTCAGGAAAGGAGAGAGGAGGTTTCTTGCCTTCTACCACTATTTTCCCAAAGTTTATTTTGGCAACTAATGAGGCTGTCTAGCGCCAGTCCATTCATTCATTCATGAGTTTACAGTTTTCCCCTTGGTGTCTGTTGTTGTAAAGCTGGGAGCTGCTGATTTATAGCAATACTCAGAAATTTACCAACACAAGAATGCACACACATAGTCATTCTCATTTAATCAGCTTGTGTTTCACTTCCCCAACCCTAAGATTTGAATTACCCTCTCACATTTAAAATATGGTACCTTCTGACTGTGGTTATGATTTTCTTTCCCCTTCTTAAAACACTGTCAACTTCTCGCTGAAGAATTATTACTATTTTTATATTTGTTACTATTTTATATGTTTACATATTTGTGTATTTTTCTATTTGTTAAATTTTTAAGGAACACACATCCATGTATATTTCACAGAAATTATTTATAGCACATGCATACAAACATTGCAAATTAAAGGGTTGATCTGACTGCAGAAATAAATTGAGGCCAAGAAATGATGGCGAGGTCAACCATAAAGCGGGTTCTTCGTAAGTTGCAAATGAAATCACTTTATAAGGTTTCTATACAGATATCTCACTTTAGTTCCTATTCTATAGAACAACTGTATGAGCTATTTGTAAGAAAAGGCTTCAAGAGGCGGCTAGATGGCGCAGTGAATACAGCATTGTTCCTGAAGTCAGGGATCTACATAGGGATCTACAATGCTGAGTGGGAATCTACCTTGGAGATCATCTAGTTCAACATCCGATTGTGCTCAGGAGGCAACTGAGATCTGAGATTCCTGAGTTCAAATCCAGTCTCAGACACTTAACACTTACTAGCTATGTGACCTTGGGCAAGTCACTTAATCCCAATTGCCCTACCTTCCCCCCTCCAAAAAACAAAAAGCAAAAAAAAAAAAAGGTTTCAAACAAGTGGCATCACAGATCAGGTATTCCTACCAGATTACAACTCCTGCCAGAGGTTGTAGGGTTAGTCATTCAGAGCAATTCTATATCCTCAGGGTCAGGTAATCCTTTTCTCCTCCCACTCCCCACACTTGGCAATACACTATGATCAAAGTAATTAGGTTAAATGTCAAAACTTCTGAAGCCACTAATATCTCACAAACTTCTAATAAGAGCCTTTCAAACTAATATAAAAGTTTATAATCAACAACAATATAGATGTACTCTCATAAGCTAGGAATACACCTGTGAAAATTGATGACTAGTGAGGCAACAACCTAAGGATCATTGTGCTTTAGGAAACATGAACACATATCACTCTGGATCAGAGGCTTTACTGACACCAATAAAAAGGGTCAAATGGAAGAATCAACATGCCTGGCTTTCATACTGTTGGAGAATTTTCAAAGCTTTGGATATCTGAATGACCAAAATACCAACTCCCCCCAAAATTGTTACAAAATGTTAAGCTTCATCCAACATCTACTTATAGGATTTTTCACCTTCAAAAATGAGAGTCCATATGAGTGTAACTAATGGTTTGGGTTAAATCTATCCTGACTTCATTTATTTAGTGAATTTCGTGGTGGGAGGAATCTTTATGGTTTATAGTCATGTTACTCCATAAGAGAGCTTTATTTATATTACAGCTTAAAACCTGCAGATTTTGAATGTTAAAAAAAGAGAGTGAAATATGTTATAAATTTAATTCTAAGAAATTTGTTAACTTTAAGTGGAAGTTCCAGAGTTATATATCCATTTTTTATTGAGTATATTATTAGGTGAAAATGCCCTAAATGCAACATTATTAAAGGGAACATGTGAAAGAGGTCTTACTATCAGAAAGAGTTTGCAAAATCTAAAATTCATCATAAAAAAGAACCCATTTCTACCTTGAGTAGCCTCATTTTCATTCTTTAAATACCGAGAAATTAATGTCTAAATTGACAGAAAACTATCTTGGTTAAAAAGGAAACAGTAAGGGTAGGAAAGGGAGTGGGGAACCAGAAAGGGAAAAATGCTATTCTTTTTTAATATAAAGCTCTAGGTGTGAATATTTTAAATAGGAATTACTACATGTAATGGTAATTAATTTAGCAGGTACTTGGCCTTTAGTGACTAAGGGCTAAGTACTTCTGTGAAACAGGCAGAGAGTGTGAACTCTTGTCTCCTGTGTGAAAGAAGCAGAAGATATGAACTCTATCTCCTGTGTGAACAGAGAGTGTGAACTCTGTCTCCTGTTACTTAGTGGCAGGAGGGGGTTGGCTGAGACAGGAGACCAGTGTGTATATATAAGAAGAATTCCAGAGACAGCAAATCAGAATCAAGAATCTTCCTCCTGGTGGCTCCTGGTGGAGGAAGCAGAATTGTTCCAGCATCTGGGAGCTGGGCTGCTGAACTGAAGAACTGAGTTGGAGTTTTCTTGAGAGAGAGAGTTTCTCTCCCAGCATTTGGAAGCTGACTGAGAAGTGAGCTGGAGTTTTTCTTGAGATTAGAATCTGGTGAAGGCTTAAGTTGCTGCCTCCTGGAAGGCTGAGATTCCTTCTGGGTGCTAGGGCCACCCAAACTGCTGGAGGACTGAAGAAGCCTTTGTTTGTTTGTGGCTTGGTTGATCCTTGCGTTCCCCAGGAACAGAAGTTGTGAAGGGTTTGAGATGTGCTAGACCCTGTGAACTTCAGTGTGTAACAAGAACTACCTGGAGGACTAGACAAGGAACTGGGAGCTGCCTGCCTCAGAATCCAGGTGACTGTTTGGTGGATTCAGAAAGGAGCTGGGACCATGGAAGGGGATCCAGGGAATCTGAGAGACCACTCTGAGTCAAGATGACGAAAAGGCCTTGGATGCCTGATGAAATGGAAGTTAACTAGACATGGAGAGGTGGAGGGTTTGTGTAATTTTCTCATGATTGTATTTAGTGATTAAAGATACTTAGATTGCTAGATAAGTAACTGAGTAAGTTAATCTATGATTGCCCCATGAGTAGAAGATTGATTTTTGTATTGTGAAATTACTGAATGATTAAGTAAGGAGGGTTTCTCCCCTGAGGGAAACCAGATGATTATTCTTTTGTTCTTTGTTCTAAATATTGTGGCCACTGTAGTGAAAACTGTGTGGCCATTCTAATGTTAAGTTGTTGTGAAGACTATATTGTGATTTTCTGTGATAAGATGTAATGTTGTGAATATTGTATTGTGATTTGTTGTGAATGTTTGCCTTGATTTGTAATGGAATAAATGGAGTGTTCACTATACTGTGTAATCCAAACCTTAAAAGCTATTCACAGTAGCATTCTTTTGGGAAGCTGCTCGTGCATGGCAATACACTACATTCTTAGCAACATAAGACAAAATGGAGCAACGTACATTTCAATTCTGGTCAGCTAAATTTGTTCATCTTCACACTACTTTCTAAATTTTATATTCTAGCTGTATACACACCATGTTTTCTGGAATGCCCTCACCCAGTCCTCTCTGAGCTTTCATTAGATTTAAAAGTCCCTTGATGACAAAGGCTATCTTTTGCTATTTTTTTATCACCAGTGTAGAAAGCCAAAATACTTGATTTTGGGGGGTCAGTTCTTATGTAGATGTGTTGGAAAAGCGGTTTTGGCCTAGGCGCTTTGAAGCCTGCTCTCTTTGCATCTTCTTTGGCTAACTGACTTTCCAAAGACCAGTTGGCTTTCCCAAGACTTTTTGGTGCCTAGAATTAAAGAGCCTGATTTTATCTGAGCTACTCCCAGGATGTGACAGACTACAGTAATGATAAAACTATGATAATATCCCAGGATATGACAAAATAAGCTTATTGATAAGAGTACTTGAGTCTTTGTCTTTTGGATCTTTAGAAATCTTGTTAAATCATCATTAAATGGAGTTCATGGTTCTTCATTGAACTACCCACATGGCCTGGTCATTCCTTATTGACATCTCCAATTATACTTAGTGCTGGACACTGAGCAGCCCACGACACCCCAGTTCTTGGCATGGTGCCTAGAACACAGTAGGTACTCCATAAACAATTATTAACTGATTGTCTTCAAAACCCTCCTATAATCTTTTGTATTATGAAAATGTTGGAAACAAAGTGCATGCCTCTTATCAAATGGGAGTTCAATAAATTGTGGTATATGAATTCGATGAAATAGCTCTTGTGCCAAAAGAAATGGCAAGTAGGAGGAATTCAGAGAAACATGGGAAGACAAATAACTGATGCATGGTGAAGAACACTGAACCAGAAGACGATTACACATTATAGCCACAACAATTATGTAAACTGTTTCATTTAAACAGTTTTCTTTGTTACAAGATAATTCTAAGGAAAATTATGAGGAAATGACTAGAATTAAGAACACAAGAAATTAATAAAAGGAAATTGCTTTTTAAAAAAAATCTCACCTGGAATGGTTTCTCTGATTGATCTAATCTGAAACCTGAATCCTCACTACCAATTAGCACTCAGGTACTCAATTTGTACTTCAGCAGTTCATATCACCAAATGTCACTAAATCAAAAAATCTTACACTGTTGAGGCTAGAAAGCCACTTAGAGATCATCTGGTCTTAATTCTGAGGAGCCTGAGGTCATCTGCTACAAGTGCAAGTTACTTAACTTTTCTTGGCTTCAGTTTCCTCAATTGTACAAAATGAGGGTAGACTAAATGACCTCTGAGTTCATTCTAGTTTAAAGTTCTGTGATCAAGACCCCATGGCCAAGTGACTGGCCAACAGAATTCTGCTGATAACTCTCACTTCAACATTCCAGGCATCAGACCCCACCCCCTTAAATTAAAATTATTTTGCTCATAAGTGACATATCACTCACCACTAGTTGGTGGTTGCTTTTTCAACCAGCAAGAAAGACAAGATTAATCTCTGCAGCTACTATAGAGATTTTGAATTCTTGGATATACCCTGACAGTGATTTCTGAGTGGAAGAATCTTCAGGGAAAAAAAAAATAGAAATTTGCCAGTACATATGAATAAAGTCAGATATAGCCAGAGTGAAAGGTAACAGATGGTAAACTACACTGGCACTAACCTAACGTAAAGAGACCTAGGGGAAAGGTTCCAGCATATTGGGTAGATAGAAGTATTTATAGAAAGACATGTCCAAGAATTACATAGGATGAAAAGGCAGGGATGGATAGCAATCCGTGCCACTGCAGGATGTACAAACATTGATGAGATCTCAAATCCAATGAAATCTAAGCAAGTTTCCTGAAATATCTAAAAAGAATAAGATTTTTTTTTCTTTTAACATTATTCTTCCACCAGAGACATTCAGTTCCACAGATACTACCAACACTTTTTTTTACCACCTAAATATTTACAACTACTACCAGTCATGGACAGAATTGCTCTTTGCAGTCTTGTATGACTCTAATAAAATGTGTGAACAGTTTTTATGCTTCACACTTTATTTTACACAGCTCAAAAGTCTTTGGGGATATCATTCTAAATATGTTCCTGGTCTTGTCCATTTCATGGTCTGAACTGATTTTCTTCATTGAATTCAACTATTCACCTATTTTCACTGAGCAGCAAAAGGAATTTCTCCCTCCATCATGACCTCCCTACCCACACAAACCGCACCCCCCCCAATCCTAAAAAACATGCTGGCATAGTACAGTCAGAATAATAATCTTAATGTTCCACTGGATGGTCTCCAGTTAGTAGAGCAACAGACGTGAAGATTCAACTTATTCTTTTGGCCCTCAGAATATAGTACTTTTTAACAGTATTCCAGTTGGCAGCATTTAAGTTGCAAGTTATCAAAATTCAGCAGCAGAATAACCAATCTTAGTCCCAGAAAAAAAAGACAAAGATGATACAATACATTTCCTTCCCCTCAATAAAGAGATAGGGAGGGAACCCTACAGTTTCCTATACTGTCAGACATCAGTGAGTCAATCAAAAAGCATGTATTGGTGATGTTTTTTGTTGATGCTTATGTTGCGGGTTTTTTCTCCTTTGTCAGAGAGGAGAATTCAAAGGAAGATATATGGGGAAATGACTATAATGTAAAATATGAAAGACATTAGCGTAAGTATGAAAAAATCTGGCAACAAACTATGTGGGTTTTAATGATAAATTTTATATAGAATTTATACTGTGGCAGTGAATCTAATTCTGAATGCTTATTTTGATTTCTTTATGTTATGGAATTCAAATAACTTTTGTTGGGAAACTGCAGAAGCTCAGCTGAGTCAAAGAACATATTTCAGACAGCTGCTTTGTGTTTGTGAAACTAAAACAATCGTAGTTTGAGTAACAGCAGGTTGGACAAAGAGGAAAAAAAATACATTCGAGAACCAAAATACCGGTCAGCCAGAATATGTTCCAAGTATCATTAATTGTTCCTGAAAATAGGGAGCCCTACAAAGGAAATTGTTTTATATTGATTTTTGTAAAACAGAATGTCTTCACAGATACTATCTGGTGATGAAAATGAAATCTAACTACACGGCGTCCCAAAAGTTTTAACACAGTTTTAAGCTATTATTAAATCCTCGCTAAGATGTTGGAAATAGCCTGTGACTTGCACAGAGTAAAATCCTATTTATCCAGAAATCACTCTTGGCACCTCGGGTTCCTTCATCTTTAAAACAGGGTTAGACCAGATAATCTCTGGTTCTTTTCAGCTCTAGGACTACTGATTCTGTGCTGGTCCCTAAGCAGGAGCCCAAGTTAAATAGTGCCATTTTGCACACAACTTTTTAATATAAAAGAGACCAATTACAACAATAATCTAATGTAGGAGTAAAGAAATTCCATGGGGTGTCCTGAGAGGTCCATATATACTCTGCTAAGTCTCCTAAATTTTCTATATCCGCAATAATCATGGATCTTCACAGCAATAATTATGAGACACTACAAGATATTTAAATATTCAATTATATTTACTTATTAAGACAGGAAATGAGTTACTATATACTACAAGATGAGGAATGAGTGTTGAAACAAAGTGGAATTTCTAGTTAATACTAAATTACAAAGAAAAACATTTAATTTGACCAGAATACTTCATGTCCCTTATATTGTAGTTAATAAAATTTCACTATAATTTTCATTTTCAAAAATTTGGGTGTTTTTTTCTTCCTCTTATCACACCAACTACTCTTTGGTTGATTAGATAATTTCTCATGATCAATCAGAATAACTAAAATCGATACTAGATGTTCAATAAATCAATTTTCATATATGTGAGGAGTCCTTGTCTGTACATGATAGATGAGGGCATTTTCTAAAGAGCCTCTGTTGGAGAAAGTCTGTAAAACACAGAAACTTCAGACCCCAATCTCTAGGTGCCTATAGGAAACTTCCCTTTATGGACAGCATCATCTTCAGAATTTCATTGTTTATGAAGACTTTAACAAACAGTATTTCATTTGATCCTCAGAACAACCTTGGGAGGTTACTATTGCCATTATACAGATGAAGAAACTGAGGCAGGCAGCAATTAAATGACTTCCCCAGGGTCCAAGTACACCACTCCATCCACCATGTTATATTTTGCTAGCACCCCAAACTAAATAGTCCAAAACAGAGCTCGTTATCTCTCTCCTGAGCCTGTTATCTTTTGGGCTTTATATTTTTAATCTATGTCACTACTACTCATTCATCCAATGTCCAATGTTTGAAACTTTATTGCTCTCTTTGATTGTTGCATTTCACTTTTCTAATAAAACTGTATGAATACTGGATTTAGAATTGAAAGGGGTCTTAGTGGTCATGCAGTCTAATCTAATATGTTCACCACTGAGGTGAAGTGACTTGCTCAAGGTAATACAATTACTCTGTGACAGAGGGAAGATTTCAATCTAGGTTTTCTCACTCCAAATTGAGTTTTACTACTTCCCAAATCCTGTATCTCTGTACTACTGATCTGTCCCTTCCCCTCTCTTCCCATTCCTACGACATCAGTACAAGTTCTTTCAGTCATCCTCCTGGTCTATTGCAATAGCATCCCCTTTTTATCTCCTTCAGTTCAGTCAGTCAGCATTTAGTAAGTGCCAGACACTATTCTATGCTAGGGACACAGGGAAAGACAAAAGACAGTCTTTGCTCTTGAGCTCAGTCTAATGGGGAGAGAATATGAAAACAACTGAGAGATAAACAGTAGAGGGAAGGCAAGAGCAGTGAGGGGGATTGGCTGGAATCTGAAGGAAGCCAGAGAATCCAGGAGGCAGAAATGAGATGCGAAAGCATCCCCTGCATAGGGGGTGGCTAAAGAATAATGATCTTCCTCATTCCAAGATCTCACAAGGTCACTCCTTGGTGCAAATACCTTCAGTTGCTCTATATTGTCTAATGAGTCAGATTGAGCTTCCTTTGGCTGGTATCCAAGGCCATTCACAAGCCACTCTTCTGCCTTTCCAATCTGATGTTCAGTACTAAGTGCTCTAGCTGAAATAAATGGATTATTGTCTACTCCCATGCTGTGTGTTGCCCTTGGGTGCATCTGTGCTCATGTGATTAGCCATGACTAGAGGTCCTCCTTACTGCCCAGTGCCTACAGAATTCTTATCCATCTTTTAGAGCATACTCCAAATACTACTTCTCCTTTGATCCCTATCGCCCACCCTCCAAGAGCAAGGGGAGAAGGGAAGGAATGCTTGGACCTTACCTTGCATTTGATTTTCTGTCTCTTAAATAAATTTGCATATCATTGTGTGTTATAGTTAGCTATGTATCTATTATATCCCTCTACAAAACTATAAGCTCAAGGACTATGTCTAATATAAATTCGTATTTCCCAAACGTCTAGCTTAGTCTTTTCTCCATAAAAATAAAACTTTATTGAGCCAAACTCAAGTCAATTAATATTTATTAAGCACCTAATATATTGCCAGGCACTGTGATAAATACTAGGGATACAGAGAAAGGCAAAAGACTGTTCATGGTCTTAAGGAATTCAGAGTTTGATTAGGGGCAGGGGTGGGGAGGGAACAATAAAACAACTGTATACAAATAAGTTGGATGTACAAGATAAACTGGAAATAATCAATAGAGGGAAGACACTAGAATGAATCAGGAAAGGCTTCCTGCAGAAGGTGGGAGTTTAGCTGGGACATTAAGGAAGCCAAGAAGAAGAGATGAGAAGGGAGAGCCTTCCAGGCATGGGGGACAACCAGAGAAAATGCCTGGAGTCAGGAGAGGGAGTGTCTTGTTCAAGCAAGGAGGGCAGTGTCATTGGATGGGAGAGTACACTGGGGTGGGGAGATAGAGATAAGGTGTAAAAATACCAGAAAGATAGGGCAGGGAGAAGGTCATAAAGGACTTTAAATGAAAAAAAAAAGTTTGATCCTTGGTACGATAGGGAGTTTATTAAATAGGAGGTAACATGGTCAGATCTGCACTTTAGGAAGATCACTTTGACAGCTAAGTAGAGATGAACTGTAATAGGAGAGAAATGTGGCAAAGAGACAGAAGGCTACTGCAATAATCCAGGTATAAGGGGGTAAGAACCTCTACCAAAACTGAGGAATATCTGAATTAAACACTGCATCTATTAATGCAAAAATGGAATTGATATTATGTAGCTGATCCACTGAACGGCTAGTCTCTCATGACTAGACAAGTAAAATGGCAGGGTAGAGAAAGCACTGAACTTGGGAATCAGGAAGACCTTAGACCTTTAACAACAGTTAACATGGGGCAGATCATTTATCATCTCAGTTTTCTCACCTGTAAAATGAGAGAGCTAGCCCTTAGAGGTTTAGACTCTAAATCCATAATCTTATGACTACTGTTAAGTAATGGAGTTAGCAGAAGTTAAGTAAAAGGACTTGTCCAAAAAGGCTTACAAATTCATATTTCCCAACGTCTTTTAAAATCTGTTTCTTCCTTTCTATCCTCGCGACTATCATAAGTCTGGCCTTTGAAATCTCATGTTAATTAGTATCTCTTTCTCATCTTTCTTTGTGTTTATTTTACACTTCCCTCCTCCAACACAGCTTTAAAGATCATAGAATAAAGTTTAAACTTCTCAGACTGGCATTTAAGGACCTCTAAGGTCTAACCCTAATCTCTTCTCAGCTGAATTTCTCCTCCACAAATACCTTACTCAAGTCTAGTTGGTTTATATATTATTTCCTCAAAACACTCTAGTACTTTCCACTCTCCCCACCTCTTAAATGGGGAAAGGGATTAAGTATTTATTAAGTACCTACTGTGGGCCACTGTACAGATGGTACAAAACCAAAGTCCTAGAAGGTAGGTGCTATTATGGTCTCCACTTTTTTCTTTTAATAGCTGAGGATAAAGGGGTTATCCCCACTACTGTCTCCTACTCATTTAAATGATACATCATTCTTCAAGGCCTAGCTCAAAATCTACCAGCTCTTTAAAGCCTTTACTGACCACTCTAAGCTGAAATCCTCTTTCAAGGCTCTAAGTTCCTACTGTGCTTAGATTTTTTTTTTACCATTCATTTAGACATTAATTATATACTGCACCTTGTAACAACTGATGTTTTTGTCTTAAGACTATTAAGTTATTTAACTTTATTTGTATTTATCTCCCAAATTTTGTGATGGCAGGAACTCTCTTGTATCCTTTTATATATGATTCCATATAGTACCTAGTCAAAGGACCTTTATCCATAATAGGGAGTCAACAGAAATCAATTTCAGTTAAAAGAAACAGCTACTTTGACCTTAAACCAGATGACTGCTCTTGAGTATATGGTTTCTGTTGACTATTCCAGGTAAAATTGAAGCAGAACGACATTATACATTAAAAAGAACAATAGAGTGTTTTGGTTTCTCACTTGGCAGATTCCCACTCTCCTTACTTTGAAGAAATTGCAAAAATCTCCAGTGGTCCTTCCACCTTTCTTTTTCTTCTCTTTCTCCCATCTCCCTAAAAGATAAAGGAGATGGGCCCCCTCAAGGACAGGGAAGAAGAACCTTTCTATTTTTTTTAAAACCTCACATATGCCCAGAGAAAGCAAAAAGAAAAAGGTAATACCAGTAAAAGATCAAAGAAAGGATTTTACCTGAGAAGAAGGAACTCTCTTTGTCTCAATCTCATCAACCTGGGACCTTAACTAGCTACATACTATTTAGTACACACACACACACAGACACACACACACACACACACACACACACACACACACACACACACACACACACACACACACGGCTTTAAAACCATTTGAATGTAAATTGAATGCAAGCAAACAAATATCTATGGCATCTTAACTGAAAATATTTGAAAAACATACTTAAATTGCCCTTTGAGGAGATTCCAAAAAAAGGCCAAAGAAAGAATGTCCATAAATATACTTTGGCCTAAAAGGGCAACTGTTTTGATAACTCTATCCTGTGAAAATAAGAATCCAACTGACCCCTAGCACTGTGATCTAGAACATTTTAACCTGGATGTTCCAGATCACTTGCTAGTGGTCAAAATGTTTCTTAGCTGTTGGAAGGTAACTAAGTGATGCCAATGCTAACTCCATGTTTGTGGATAGCTCTATGCTCTGGAAAATAATAATAAACATTGACTTTTTGAGGGTTTTTTTCCCAATTTTTGATTGGTTGTAATGATTTTTTCCCATTTCTCTTTAAAAATATTTGTTATATGGGATGGCTCTTTGGGAAGAGAAGGGGGACAGACACTAGGAGAAATTTTAGTGATGGCACAAAGCAAAAGATATCAATTAAATTAACTGAATTACTCAATAAAATATATTTTAAAATAATACTTCCACATATCCAGCTACAGGCACTGCAAAATGAAAAGGATGATAACACGCAAAATCACCAACTATAACCACCCCGTTACATTTCTGTCATTGCTTCAAAACATTTCTCCAATTAGCTTTATAGTAAAAGAAATCTCATAGATTTTCCTCTCATAAAACCCATGTTCAAAGACCTTTATCCCAAATCTTTCATGCCTGTCTGTGAAAGAGATAAGGTTTCCTTCCTCAAAAATACGTATTCCTCTACGATGGCAATGTATGGCTAAGTGTTATGTCAAAAGCAAGTGTTCAAGAGATTTATTTTTTTTCAGGTTCTGCAAAATCAAGTCAATCTTCCTGAAATGTGAATTTTAACACTGTGATAATAATAAGAAATCTGCTTCAACAAAACATCTAATCATTGCATTTTGCAAACTACACAAATTTAGCATTTAACTAGTTAGATGCAAAATACAACATTTCTCACTCATTACCTCCCAGACAGAGGGAACAGAAAAATAGATACTATCATTTTATCCAAACTTCCTTTTCACAGCCCTGGACTTAAGAATTACTTTAAATAGAAGACTCCTTAATATATAATTTACAAATCAGATCTCAGTTTAACTATGCAAATACAAGGACCACCACCCAACCGACTCCTCAAAAATTGTCTTAAATTTGGATATTTTGTCAGATGACACAACTTTTTTTAATCTAAAAAAGTAGTCTTAATCGAGCATTTAAAAGTAATACACAATGGTGATATATGAAAGAATAGAAGGTTCGTCTTCCCCTTGATGATGCTAAAAGATATCTAATCAACCTTTTATAACACATAAACAATTAAGACATTTACACTTCTCTGGCATCTAACCATGTTTGGTTTATTATTATGGTTGTTTCTAAGAAAAACAAACACCAATATGTTCTGAAGTTAAATCCATTACAGAATTTTAACAGAAAGAACTACTTGGCTGACAAGTTTATATCATATTCATACGCTAACTGATCTTTTTCATCTTCTACAGAGCTAGATGGAATGTAAAAAATAATGGATTAAAATAATAACTCTTTATGCTTTCTACGAATTAGACTTTAGGAACCTTAGGAAGCTCTCCTTTTCAGTCTCTAAGGATACGAAATATGAACGAAATATGGTGGAAATTTCTTCTGTAGTAATTTGAAACATGTCTTACCCTAGATTAATAACATACTAAAGAAATTAATATTACAAAAGAAATTTTGATCACTGGTAAGTGAAAATATTAATGAGCCTACTTAATGGGTCAAGCCTTTTACATTAATCAAAGACACAATATAAGAGCTGTTACATTATGCTCTCATATCACAAGAGTTATTATGTCAGGTAATTTCCTTTAGTTGTTCCTAATTCATAAACATAAAGAGTGTTTTCCTCTCTGCATTCCAGAGGAACTAAAAGTAACTCTGTTTTCCTAGAGATACGATGCTAGTACTCATCTCTTTCTAGTTTTGGACTTGTGCTACAATATGTTTTGTATAAATAAGTTTAAAACAGCTCTTTTTCCATTATGCTGCCTAAGCACTGAGTGTTCACCTTGTTGCTAGTTTATTGCATGGCAGGTGTTATATCAGGAAAGGAGGAAGGAAAGCTGTTTTAACATTATTCCCTAAAATACACATTCCAAATATAATTTTTACAAAAGTGGATAATTTAAGATAAACCCTCCAATCAAGAGGTTATATTGAAAAATCAGAGTTTTTCCCCCCTTTCAATGTGCATTTATTCATTCAATATGTGCAAATAAGTATGCTGCAAGGACAGCACCATCCCAAAGGAAAAGTCTGCTCAGCCATGAGAAATTTAAGAAGGGACCAGTATTAGTCCATACAGGGGAAAACAATTGCTCTTCCTGTGTGACGCTGTTCAAGGCACTAACTTCGCATCTCCGGTTCCTCATCTGTAAGAGATGGGGACCGATAAGATTGCTTCTGAGGTTCTTTCCATAAGGAAATGAATTAACATACATAAAATGCCTTGCAAAACTCAAAGTGCTACATAAAGGCTATTGTTATTGCAGCTATTAGGCTATAAAAATATTTATAGCAGTCTTCTTTGATCAGAAATAAAGTGGCTGCCATCAAATGTGGAATGGTCAAACAAATTATGACAGGAATGTAATGGAATATTACTGGGCCGTAAGAAATAAAGAAAAAGGCATGGATTCAGAAAAACTTGTAAAGGACTAAATGAACTGGTTCAAAGTGAAGTGAGCAGAACCAGGGCACAATTTGTACAATGAGTCTGGATTCAGTCAAAGAGCCACACTTGAGAACCTAGTCCAGTGGTTCTCAACCTTCTAAATGCCAGGACCCTTTAATACTCACTCATATGTGGGAGGACCCGCCTGGAGACGGATACAGGAGCGTTGTCTCGATTCCTAAGACCATCGGAAATATGCATTTTCCGATGGTCTTAGGTGACCCCTGTGAAAGGGTCATGCAACCCCCAAAGGGGTCGTGACCCACAGTTTGAGAACTGCTGACCTACAGGGTCATGTGTGGCCTCCATGCCACAGGCTCCCAGCCCCTGGACTAAACTCTTGTAAAAGAAAACAGCTGTGAAAGACTTAAGATCACTAATCAGTGCAATGACCAATCAACTCTGGAAGACTGATAGTGAAGTAATTTCTCCCTCTTGGCAGTTAGGTCATGGATTGTAGGTGAAGAATGAAAAATACGTATTTTGACTAATGTGTGAATGAACTTGTGCTTAAGGATACTTATTTATGATGAGGAAGAGAAGAGGAGAGAAGAGTTGTAGGGAGAAGAGGAGGAAAAATACTAGAGAAGAGCACAAAAAAAGGAGAAAAGAAAGAATGTCAATGAAACAAAACATACAGAAGAGAACAGAGACAAGTTCAGGAGAAAACAGTAAAGCAGAGTGGATCTAGCACTATCGCATTAAAATATAAATAAAAGCATAAGAGACTCATATACAAGTTTTTCTCTTCTTTGTACAGTAGGTATTCTTTTTCAAAGTTCATAATTTTTAAAAAGAAAGGAAAACAGATGGATGACTATATTTTCATTTGGGTAGGTAGGCCAGGGGAAGCTTCACGGAACAAACTGAGCCTTGATGGGAAGAACTTCAGCAGGTACACATGGATGACAGAATCCATTTCACATACATAGGTGGTGTGGTGAAAAGCAAGTAGACAGCTCAGGACAGGACAAAGCAAAAACGCAGAAATTAAAATAGTCCATTTAGCTAGGAAGATTGTATAAAGAGTTAGGTATTTTGAAAGCAAACTGCGTAAGTTTTTCAAAGATTATTAGGAGCTAATGATTTATTGCAGTGAACAGATAAATTGCTTACATTTATAGAGCACATTAAGATTTGCTGGGGACTTTTACAAACATCCCCTCATTGGCTGCTCTGAAGATCACATGAGATAGTATTTGTAAAGCGCTTAATAATTCCCAACACAAAGCAGGTGCTATATTAATGCTCGTTCTTACTATTACTATTATCATCCACTAAAACCTGACAAACTATTTCTTTCTGGAAAATGAACTGAGTAAGAACAACTAGTGTTGGTGGGGAAGGGAGGGTTTAGCTATCCTCCACAGGATCCCAAACCAATATATATTTTAAAAATCAAAATTATAACATTATATTCTGGTCATTTAGCTCTTCATCGAGATTGCAATGTAAATAGATACACTATCTTGCTGAATTTTTTTGCCTATAATGCTCTTCTGTGTGGCTCTATCTTAATTTTAAATATAAGGGGAAAGAAAAAAAAACTAACATTCAATAAAGGCTAAGTTCATTTCCATGATCTAGCTATGACCTCAGAAGAAAGGCAGAACTGGAAATTTTAGACTTCCAGCTTTAAAAAATAAAAAAGTTTACATTTAACTATTCTGATATAATTTTCAGGTAGAAGCTGAGGTGGAGAATACATGTTACCACTTTGTGGAGAGGTCGCCAACTCCCTAAGAGAGTTTTCCTTTCTTCCACTAGCCTGAATCAGCTGCACCAGTTCTCAGATTCTGGCTCTACACTCCCTTCCTCTGATGCCTGGTCTTGCTGAACCCAAGTTCTGTAAAAACTGTACTATACTGTACTTTTTACTATACTGTAAAACCCCACCAGAATTTGCTGGTTTGGGAAAGGGTGCTTCAATTCCCTGTGAGGGTCTAAAGTATCTCCTGACTCCATACATGACATCAATGGACAGCCCTGTGTCAATCCTCCCCAACAACCCCTTCATTTTGGGACTATTTGCATTCACTAAAAAGCTGGCTATCTTGCTGTGAGCTCCATGTTTGCCTGCACAAGGATCTTGGTATTCTGAACCTAAGTCTATATTAAGACAGAGGGAAAGAAAAGCTGCTGGCAAGTCCAGTATCCACATTAAACAGGTTAAGAAGAGGATTAAGGTAAGGGAACCATCAATTTCACATTCAAGGGCAGGGGCACTCTAAAAGTGCCTCAAATACTTATTAACTGTGTGATCCTGGGCAAGTCAGCTATCCTCTCTGTAATTTAGTTTTGTGTCTGTAAAATGAGGTTTGATGGTCCCTCTGGTCCCTTTTAGCTATAAATCTCTTCCTACATAAACCAGAGACAAGGAAAAACACACAAGGTGGGTCCACAGTTTAGATTTTATAAAACACAGTTTGTGGCAGTATTTATTCATATAGTGGTTAACTTAAAGACATATGTAAAATATTGAAAACATGAAAATGTATTTCAAAAAAGAGTTTGCTGATCTTATGTTATCACCTCTTAAAGTCACTCACGCCATTGTCTTCACTTTTGCTTCTAATAACTTACATTCAATATCCGATATTTATAGAGAGAGACCTTTCCTCAAACAACTCAGTGGCTGATGGTGCGAGCATTATTTTCTCAGTTTTCAAGATAATGAAACTTGGACTGAGAGAGGTTATAATTTGTACACAGTCACAGTACTTGTAAGTGTCTGGACCAGAATTCAAACTCATAGAACCTAATTCTACAGTCCCGCAAGCTCTCTTACTACACTGCATCACTGTCGTGGATCAATAAGGGATTTAAGACTTTAATTGCTTTTACAGAGATCCTCTTGGAAAAGATGATAATAAATGAAAGGACACAAAACATACAGAAAAATTTCTGACCATTCATTTGCCAATTGCTTAACATGTTCGGGGGCGGGGCATTATTAAGTTTGGATTAGGGCAGGTTTGCCTCAGCTTTTCAAGGTTTTAATGATTCACCTTTTTTTTTTCTTATTTTTTTAGCCACAAAAATATAGATTTGTCGCATGCTTCACTTTGTCTTAATTCTTAGTAACTAAGAGAAACTCACTGGCTCCACAAATTCCCTTCTTGCTAAGGTTCTACACAGCAATCCAATCTCAGTGCATCACGTACAAGTCATGCTTTAATACATTACTTCTTGTAAATACCCATGTTTTCTCCAGAGAACTATTCCTTATTATCTCCCTGTATAGAAAAGGAGTTTTCTTCTGGAGAAAATCAATAATATTTCTAACAATAACAAAAAGGTACCTCTGGTGCATTTTCCCAGAAAAAAACATAGACAATTGGAATATAAAGACTATACAGAAAACCTTCATATTTTACATCTTGCTTTACAAGCAGGAAAGTAAAGGTCTACTCTGCCCTCTAGTGACTAAGTTTTTAAAACTACCTAATTTTTTTTAAGCAATTCCATTTTAGAAAATAAAAAATATATATCTGGTGTATACATCCTTGTAATTATTATTTTTTTAATGTTTCAATAATTAATATCAATTGCTGGTGTAGGTCAATAATTAGCTGTCATAAAAAATAAGGAAGTTTTGAGAGGTAATGCAGTTCTTTCTAAAGATGTTTCAACCAAATGATGCCAGAAAGACAGACATAAGATCACAGAGATTTTTCTCTTTAATACCTTCAAATTTTTTATTTTCCCATAACTAATAGCAGATACTTATACAACCAAGTTAGACAGGTTGATGAATTCAATACTGCCCCTTCTTTTAAAGTTTCCTCTCTGCATCATTCTTTCCAAAATACTGAACTTCATAAAATACATGTCTGTATTCACATAAATATAACAATATTGAAAAACTTAACTCTGGTTCCAACAATGATCAACCAAGAGTGCACAGGACTAAATAGGAAGAACATTACTCAGCTCCTCACAAAGAGTGATGGACTCAGAGTACAGCATCAGACATAATTTCTGGATGTGGCCAATGTGGAAATCTGTTTTCCTGGATTATGTATATTTTATTTGCAAGAGCTTTTTCCCCCTTTTCCCCCTTTTTCAATTGGATGAGGGAAGACATTGAAGAGAGAGAAAATAGATGATTATTAATTTAAAAAAAAAACCTAAAACATGAGGGGGAAATGTAATTTAACCTTTAAAAAAAAACCAGACTGACATGGGTGATTTTAGGGTCCCCCTAAGAAAGCTCCCCATCTGCTTGTCAAGGCCTGAAATTCCATTAACATCAAAGTCTCATTTCATAATTAGAGATAAGAGGTTTAAAATGAATTTTCAGTTTGAGATGACAGATTAAAATTAGTATATGTTAAAATGTTATCAGTCAATCAGAGTAAATGTCTTGCTGGAGGGATGAGCTGATGAGGTATATCAGATTATCAGACCCTTGAACTGACATGAAAATACCCGGAAAGGTACAGAAACAGACAGTAAGGGATGTAGAAAACACACTTCTCTGACCGCACAACTTTATGTAAAAGTTGGCCTTCAGAAACAAACTTTGAATGGAACTTTTTCTTTTTTAAAATTCAATTCTTGCTAGAGATGCATAAAACTATGATTTCAATGATTTATGAAAGTTTGAGGGTTTTCTGAAATAATAGTTCCTTATAAAGAGACCTTTATTCCCCTACAATCCCAAAACTGAAAAACCACTGTACTTATTTGTGAAGAATTGGCAATGAGATGTGCATCAATTAATTATTCCTCTACTCTACAAATCATAATACATATCAGGAAGGTGCACCAATCAAGAATTATGTCTAGGTGAGCAACAGTGATTTGTACATTGCAGACAGCGAAATGTTTGCTGAATTAAATTGCTTATAAATTTTAAAGAAAGGTTCGTCCAGCATGCTGGTAACAAAGTCACTGAATATATTACGACTTGGGAAAGTATAAGGCAAGGATTCTTAATCTTTTTTTGGTGTAATAGATCCCCCTTAGGCTGTCTGGTAAAACCAATGGACCCCTCCTCAGAATAATTTTCAAATTTATAATTGAATAAAATGCTAAACTTAGTTAGAAGTTAGTAAAATCAAAGATATATATATATATTTTTTTTCCATCCACGTTCACAGACCCCACCTCTCACCCTCCCCTATCCCCCAACTTTATCCACAGATTCCTTGTCTTTAAACCTCAGACAAAGAATATTTGGCATAAGATTTAAGAAAGCAAACTAAACTATACTTTTAGACCATTATAGTGTAATACTTTAAAGCCTGGGAAACATTTTACACACATCATTTCAGACGATCCTTCCTAACAATCCCGTGAGTTAGGTGTTTCTATTATTATCATTTTTCAAGTGAGAAAACAGAGGCTGCAAAACTTAGCCTGTAAGCACCTGAGGGAAAATTTGAACTCAGATCTTCCTAAGTCTAGAACTCCTTTCACTAAAGACCATGGCTGCCCCATTCAGAGCTACTTCATTACAGACAACATCTGAGGTTACAAGCCCCAAAGGGAACTAGATGTCTGTTCTCCAAAGACAACATCCCATTGTGAGGCTTTGGTCAAAAAGCCAGAAAAATGTCAGTCAACATCAGAAACGGTATTAGAAGCAAAAAGGAAAACGTTTCAGTCTTGCACAAAGTAATCGTTTTGTCCTAAATGATAGTTCCGGTTGCCATGTCATAACAAATATAGCAGAATCAGGGAAGATGTAAAGAGAGGCTAGTGAAATGATTGTCGTGGGGCTGGGTAGATTGGGGGAGGGCCATATGAAAGCCATGAAAGGATTAGGGCTCTCTAGGGTGAAAGACAAGAGAGGGGCATAGGATCTGACACCCAGTAAAATATCAAAGGGGATCAAGTGAACAGTCATTCATGGAATCATTCTAAACCACATCTAGATAGCCCCTGGAAGCCTGAAATAGGTTAATTCAGGAAAAAACAAAGTACCAATTTAGGTAATAGGAAATAAACTTAAGGAATTTGCTACCTCATAAGGCTGAAAATATAGTTTCAAATAAAAGGTCATATAACTTCATGAAAGACAGACCCATATTGAGAAGGGTTTTATGGGTAGATATCTAATATTTGAGATTTGTTCGTTTGTTTTAGGTCTAGACTTGTGATTTCATTGATGTAGGGAATTCCCTGGGAAGCAATGGACTTTTCCCGGGGAAGCAATGGACTTTGCCACTGGAGACTGACAGCTTCTCTACAACACCTGGTCTTATGGAGCTGTCCAGAGCAGGGACACAGGCTGAATACAGCTGACTCTCTATGCCAAGCAGCCTCTATCTGACATCAAGGAAGAAATGCATAACCAGATCATTTTATACCACTGTCAGAGAAAAAACACTGGTTTCTGTTGACCATAAGTCTAACTGATATAATAATCCTTACAAGCTTTTTTTTTTTAATTGGACCTGTTGTTTCCTTGATGTAGGTCACTCCCTAGAGAAGAGAAATTTATATTTTTTAAAAGTTTCCTTGGGACAATGTGAGATTAAATGATTCCGGGTCACACGGGCAGTAGCTGTCAGAGGTAGGTGTTCCTAACTCCAAGGCCAGGATTCTACTCTTTAAACCATGGTCATGAGTGAGAGGATAATGTTCATGGGGTCACTGGATCATAGATTAAGAACTTGAAGGGACCTTGGAGGTCATTTATCTTAATTCCCTCATTTTACCGAAATTAAGTAAGTTGTCCAAAGTCACATGGCTATGACTTCTTGGACGAGGATTTGAACACAGTTCATTTCACTAGAAATGTAGAGCATTCTTTCCAATGTGCCAACCTACCCACTCAGTATGAGGTACAATACCTCTGTTGCTTAGAAAGGATTTAAGTAACAATTCACATTTTGAAAGCAGTAGCTGCAGAAAAAAATTCCACCTCCCCACTCCACTCCTGGACCTTTGGGAGTCATTCATTCTTAACCACAAAATCATTATGGAACTCAAAAAGGAGAAAAGTTTGTTTTTCCAGTTTATGAGTGACTGGAAGAGGAAATAAGAGTTGCATAATTCCACATTTTAAAAGTTTCCTAAACTGACCTGGCTGAAGGTATTCATCTCATCTTAGTTTGAAACATATCTCACTTATAAAAAATTCACTATTACATATGGTTATATTAAAAGTCCTTTTGGCAAACTTAGTAGGAGTATATGTATATGAGTTTCCTCTTCTCTCCCCTTTAATCAAGAGGGAAGGCAACTAAAGGTGCTGCTTAAATTTCTTGGAATAGATGGTGCTTAAGGAAGAATGTGAAAAATGAAGCATTAAAAGCCTACCACCTTTGAAAGCTTCTTAACTGACTAAGCATGGAGTTGAAAAACTGACCAACCAATGTACGCTGTTGCCTGGGTCAAGTTATAGGAGGTATTCTGAAGAAAGAGTCTGGATTCTCATTGTGGGTCAAATGGAACAATCTATCGCTTCAATGCCTTCATGAAGCCTAAGGATTCAGCTAGGAAATTCTAGCTTGGAAGAGGCAAGGAAAATTAGATTCTAGCCAGTATATGTTAGGCAGTGATTTTTAATTAATCATGCATTACTTCTGAATTTATGTTTGTAAAAATAACAAACCTAGAAACATGAGGTACTAGACTTTGTTGATTTGTTGACAACAGGAGAGGGCAACATGGGACAGACACTCTAACCTGCCAGGTCAGAGGCAAAAAGCAAACTGGAGGGTTTTGGGGGGAAGAGAACAAGTCATCAGAGAACAGTATGACACATTTCTGAGCCTACGAAGTGAAACTGCTTCAGTGTCCAAGATAATCAGGTTTTAGAGAGTATCAAGACACAGTTTATGCGAAAGCTAAGGGTCAAAAATATGCTACTACATATTTAGCAGCAAAAACATATTCTGGACATGTTGGTAGATGCTTTAAATTTTTATAATAACAATGATGCTACTATTTATATAGACTTTTAAGGTTTGCGAATCACTTTACAAATATTTTCATTTTATCCTCACCACAATTCTGGGAGTGGGTGCTATTATATTTTACCCTATTGAAGAAACTGAGGCAAACAGAGGTCTAAATGACTTAAACCAGCTCACATAGCTAGTAAGTGACTGAAGCTGGATTCCACATCAGGTCTTCCTGACTCTGAGTCCAGGGCTCTATCTGGTGAGTGACCCACCCAAATTCATATTAGAAAGCAAACCGCTGAGGCGGATAGGTGGCCCAGTGAATAGAGCACCACCCCCCAGTTCAAGTCTGACCTCAGATACTTAACACCTACTAGCCATGTGACCTTGGGCAAGTCACTTAACCCCAACTGCCCTGCCCTCCCCGCTCCAAAAAGCCAAAAAGTCAAAAAAAAAAAGCAAACTGTGTTGAATATCTTACTCAACAATATCAGTTTTCTTGCATTTAATTATGACAAAGAGTTTGGAATAAAAGCACTAAGAAATATAATGATATGTATAATGTTATGGGGACATTTTCAGTTTTATATTCCAACTATATTGTACAAATTAGGGGGAAATGGTATAATAAAAAGCATTAGACTTGGTGTAAGGACGTTAACTCCTCAGCATCGCATTTATGAAGAAGGAACAAGCTAAAGGACCTAGGTCTCGGCAGGTAAATTCTATCTTGGGACAAGGTTAGTAAAATTTGATGCCACGTAGTCTGTGCTGGATGATGTTTTTTGAAACAAACCTTTTGATGAAACAAACCTTAGTCAAGTCTTTTCTACTTCTTTTATTTTCCTTTTAAATTTATTTATTTTTAGTTTACAACATTCACTTCCACGAGTTTTTGAGTTCCAAATTTTCCCCCTGTCCTGCCCTCCCCCCTCTCCAACAATTTCTAACAATCTACAAATCCCTAGGCCAACGGAGCAGTTCCTCGTAAGAAGAGGATTTCCATGAGATGTTCAAGTTTTAAGCAGGAATCCCTCAATGGCTTATTTTGTTAAAATATAGTTTTTGCTACGTGAGAATAATCTACAAATTATATAAACCTGTTTAAGTTAGATTAAATAATTTTGGGGGTATCAGTTCTTAATCTGCTGGTCTTAAGAAGTTAAACACATTTTCTCTTCCAAAACTGGAGATTTACTTTAATTCTACAGTATAAAAGTATAGCTGTTTTCAGTTTTTTACAAGAAAGTACTATCTCTAATCCCAGGCAAAGCCACTCATTGCCCAAGGAAGTGAGTAGAACACTTCCAAAAAGTGGTAGATACTACATGTGTTCTAAAAAGACTCCAGGTACTCAGAATCTTTTCCCTACTAATCAGAGAACCATTAGGTGAGGTGACTTTTTATTATGGAGCTAATTCCAAATTTCTAGTTACAATTTTACCAATAAAAAAATGTAGATGAAGGATTCTTTGCAATGCCCAAACTCAGAAAAAAAAACAACAGATTCTCTGTTTTATGGATAGGGGCTGAAAATCTGAATTCGTAAGTATAGGGAACTCCCAAGAGAAGAAGAAAAAACTCCCTACATTAATTCAGGCCAGCACCTTCCCTACAACTTAGCAAGATTTTATTGTTTGGTTGTTTCAGTAATGTCCAACTTTTCATGACCCCACTTTGGAGTTTTGGGAAGGCAGAGATACTGCATCCTTTTTCCATGGACATTTTTTACAGATGAGGAAACCAAAGCAAACAGATTAAGTGATTTGCCCAGAGTCTCAACTCAATTTACAGGCAAAGAAACTGAGGCAAATAGGATTAAGTCATTTGTCCAGGATCCCACAGCCAGATTTGAGCTCACAAAGATGAGTCTTACTGATTCCAAGCCCAGTGCTCTATGCATTGTGCCATCTATCTGCCCTATTAGTTAAAGGTAAAGAGCATTTATTAAGTGCCAGGCTCTTAGGACTTGTTTTTGATAACTGACTAGAGTATCAAGAAGAGGAAATTCCCCCCACCAATGCAGGACAGCACCTTCTCTGAAACTAATGGTTATGCACCAAGGTATCTCAGTGGATTGAGAGCTAGGCCTAGAATTCAAGGAAGGCCTGAATTCAAATCCAGCCCTGGACATTTACTGTGTGATCTTGGACAAGTCACTTAACCCCTGTTTGCCTCAGCTCTCTCTGTGAAACATTCCAGTAAAATGGGAATAATAGTAGCATCTGTGGTTGTGAAAACTGAGATAATATTTGGAAAGTCCCTGGCACTGTTTTATGGGAATCCGAAGATCTTCCCTGCCCCTAGGCCCCTTTGATAGGCCTAAGTGGCTCTGAGAACCTTCCTTGATTTGAAAATATACTCTGCCCCCTAGGAGGCTGAATGTGGTCACATGGAGCCTGTGGCAGGAAGCTTGTTTTTCAGGAATGTGCACACCTTATTACTTTGTGATTGGGCAGTGGGTCAAGAGGGCTGTGACATTCTCTGACCCAGAAGAAGGCTATATATACACTGATGTGAGGTTTTGCTTTGGGGCTCACTTTGGGAAGAGTTGTGTGATTTG
>CM053582.1:336728655-336770968 GCA_028627135.1 Pseudochirops cupreus | reverse complement strand
AGTTAACTATCGTTATTATTATTTTGTCAAATTGCCTATAGCACTAAGAGATTTAAGTGAATTGCTCAGATTCACACAATCACTATGGGTCATGGGATGGACTAGAATGCAAATCTTCATTGATTCTAGGCCAGCTCTCTCCCTACCATACCATGCTGTCTCTGATTGTAAAGAACTCTGACAAACACCTAGATCTATGTAATCAATGTAGATTTCTATTAAATATTCAAGTCCCATAGAATCAGTCGGAAGTAATGAAATGGGAATTCAGGAGATATTTTAATATAAAGCTACTTAAATGAGCATGCCAAAACTGTGTGGTTTGAAAATTCATTTAACTAACTTCTTGTACAAAGGTTGTACGGGAGAATAAAAAAAAAACCATAAAGTGGCAAGATGCATCATCAATAGAATGTTATGTGTTATTTTATTACTTAGGGGGGGTTGAATTTTGTCTACTTCAGTATGCCTTGATAATTGTAATAGCAACCAATGGAAAAACAGAAGTTAATGTGCTCATTTGCATGCAACAGCTATAATACATAAGTGAGAACTAGCTTAAATATTTCCCCCTTATTAGTGAGGGCAGCCTAAGATATTACTTCTAGATAATGAACTTTCTAATTAGTAGATGTGACCTTACTACTGAGAAAGGAAGAAGTGAGAGAACTGCTCACTGGTTAAGAGATCCATTAAATATAACTACAGGAGCACTAGTCTAGCTTTCAGATGATTCCAAATCAGTCCTGCCACAAACTAAGCATGTTACCTTGGGGAAGTTACTTAATCTCTCTCGGCCTTAACTTCTTTTTTCTTTCTCTTTCTTTCTTTCTTTTTGCTTTTTGGAAGGGGGAAGGCAGGGCAACTGGGGTTAAGTGATCTGCCCAAGGTCACATGGCTACCTTTGTGTTAAGTGTCTGAGGGAACTCAGGTGCTCCTGACTCCAGGGCTGGTGCTCTACTCACTGCACCACCTAGGCACTCCTGGCCTTAGCTTCTTCATGGGTGAACTTCAAATAATACCTCTCTGTAATGTTATAAGGTAGTAATGTGACCCAATTTATGGAGTGTTCAATTTGAAGTCAAAGACCAGAATTCAAATCCTGTCTCAGACACAGCTGTGTGGGCCTAGAAAAGCTACCTCAGTTTCTTCATCTGTAAAATGGGAATAATAATATTACATTTTTAAGGGGTTGTTATAAGGATAAAATATTTGTAAGGTGTTTACATTAATACTAGATATTATTTTAAGCATCAAATGAGATATTTGGTTTTGTGAATTCCCAGGTGTGGGTGCATACCTCCAAAAATGACAATCACAAACCACATCACTTAAAAGTATCAGTCAGTTGCTTGAGGATGGAAAGATCACATTAGCTAAGTGTCAGAGGCTGGATTAAAATCCAGGCCTCCTGATTTCAAGTCAGGCACTAAATCTGTCTCTCAAGAACTACAGAACTCTATAACAAATATAAGGTTTAATGGTGACAGTGGTTCCCCTTCCCCTCCAAGCTGATAATATCTGTGAATTACTTTGGGGGTGGGAAGGAAAGGGACTAGAAGTGGCCTCAAAAGAGTTTAAGTGGCTCTTAAATAAGAGAAACTGAATTCTCAACACCACCAATTCAACACCTCCTGGGTCAAATTCCAAGCAATCTTCCAAGTAAATTCACAAATTATTTTTACGCAAAAGTGCTTAAAAGTAACGCAAAGTTCTATTCTTTAGTTGTCAGTTTTCTTTTTTCAGACAAACATCTGATTACCAAGAATTAAAATTAGAGGACTGGTAATAGTGGCAACAGCGTCACAGGAGAACTAGATTCAAATACTGCTTCTGATTCTAACGAGCAATGTGACCTTTGGCAAGTCACTTAACTTCCCTAAGACTCAGTTTCCCCCTCTTTAAAATGGTAAAGCATAGGCATAAATAAGACAACGGACCTATCTTATTTGATATTTAGACAGTAATAAATAAAGATAATAAACAGTTTTCTAAATCTTAAAACTCTATATAAATATTAGCTATTATTTCCTTTAAAAAATTAACACACCCATTTTCCAGTCTTTTCTATTTGTTTTACTTTAAGTAAGTTATAACCTCATTGAGTAAAAAAAACTGGATTGGATGAGTCTCCATTGCCCCTTTTTATTTATAAGAGTCTATTCATCTTTAAGGGTCTATGATCAATGTTCATGATGTGTTCAGTCATTTTTCAGTTGGATCCGTTTGGGGTTTTCTTGGCGGAGATATTGGAGTGGTTTGCCATTTCCTTCTCCAGTTCATTTTACAGATGAGGAAACTGAGGCAAACAGTATTAAGTAACTTGCCCAGGGTCATACAAGCTAATAAGTTTCTGAGGCAGGGATTTGAACTCTGGAAGATAAATTGTCCTGACTCCAGGATGGACACTTTAATATAGAATAAAAAGAACAGGAGTTAAATGGTAAAAACTGGTTTCTCTTGCTAATTATTCTGTACCTAGATGTAGAAAACACTCTTCCCCATCTGCAGAAAATGAATCTCATTTTTGAAGCCATTTAGTCCAACGTATACATGAAAGAAGCCTCCATAGTATCATACCTAACCTTGCCTTAAAGTCCTCCAGAGAGTGAGTGAGTGAGTGTGAGAGGGGAAGGACGTGTTTTTGAGGGGGGGGGGGGAGTGTCTGAACGGAAAGAGCCCTTTTCAGTTTCACCTATTTCTAATTGTTAGGAAGTTTTTTGTTTTGTTTTGTTTTGTTTTTGTATCACACCTAAACTTTCCTCTTTGAAACTTTATGAAAAGCTTGGTGAAGAGCTTTACCTGGGGAAAAACAGCAAAGATTTAGAGATGTAAATACCTAATGTGTACAAGGCACTGAGCACCGTGGTAAAGATATAAAAAAGAAAGGCAAACAAGATCCCTATGCTCAAAGAGATACTCTATTCCAGTGGTTCTCAACCTTCCTAATGCCGCAACCCTTTAACATAGTTCCTCATGTTGTGTTGACCCCCAATCATAATATTATCTTTGTTGCTACTTCCTAACTGTAATTTTGCTACTGTTATGAATCATAATGTAAATATCGGATATGCAGGATGTATTTTCATTGTTACAAACTGAACATAACCCACATGTTGAGAACCACTGCTCTATTCTAATGGGGGAGACAACATTCAAACAACTGTGTTCACACGTGATGTGTAATTACAGCATATTTTCAATAGATCCAAGGAATACAGAATAAAGGACTATTCAAGATAGAATGCAAAGTTAGGAAGAGTAAGGAAGTCCTGAGTTCAATTAAGTGCTAGCTGTGTGATCCTGGTTAAGATACTTAGCCTCTATTTGTC
The DNA here is from genome assembly GCA_028627135.1 of Pseudochirops cupreus. Taxonomy (NCBI): domain Eukaryota; kingdom Metazoa; phylum Chordata; class Mammalia; order Diprotodontia; family Pseudocheiridae; genus Pseudochirops; species Pseudochirops cupreus. Next base: position 336,767,636 of record CM053582.1, on the reverse strand, counting down.
TCTGTAAAATGGGTATAATAATTTCACCTATCTTCTAGAGCTGTGATTATCAAGTGAGATAATGATTCTAAAATACCTGGAATATATTAGCTACCATAGGTAGATACTATACAAATGTTAGCTGTTATTATTAATTATTATTATTATTGTGTTTTAAGAAACCTCTATGTAGATTTATTGCTTGAAAAGTATTTGAAAAATTCTACCAGTCACTACAGAATTTGCAAAATGGTACCAGGCTGATTGCACATATATTAATGCATCAAATTGCTTCTGTCTTCAGGAAATAGGAGAGGAGGGAGGGAAGAAGAAAATTTGGAACTCAAAATCTTATTTTAAAAAATGTGATAAATTGTCTTTACGTGTAATTGGAAAAAATAAAATATTATTTAAAGAAAAAAGCTAGTGCCAAGGGAAAAAGAAATCCACACCAAAAGCCACTTCATATTTAGGGCCTTGTTGACCTCTGACACTGCTTCAAGTACCAATTCTTTTCTTTCTACCTCTTTGCTAAAATCTGAAATATACCATCTTCTCTTTTTTAAAATCTGAATTTACAATGTAAATAAAAGAACCTAGACTGGAACAATGCCAGGTAACTTGACAGGTTATAACAACAAATGAACAACACCTACCTACACAACCAGAACAAAACACAATGATTGGAGCCCATGGAATAATTAATTGGTTTGTTTCCTAACCTAATTTTCAAATGTGTGTTTATTTCTTAGGTACCAATGGACCGGACCTGTCTGGAAGCTAAATAGATCCTAGAAGCCAACCTTTTGGTTTTTGGTTTTTGTTTTTTAAAAGTCTTCCTTTGAAATTTGTACAGTTGATTCCAAAAGTTTTGAAGCACTTGGTTTTATCTGGGGAGAGGGAAAATTTCTCAGGCAGTTTTGGATGAACTTCGCCCCCTTCCAATACTGCTGTCAATCAGCAGTGAGCCCTTTCTGATTTCCTGCCTTTGTGGGCCCCTCCTCCCACAAGTGGGAATGAGGGACAGCCCAGGCTCACTTCTCCTCCCTTGTTTTGGGATCCTTCCCCCCTTTCCCTTGCTGTCATTCAGCATCCTTGTTCTTTGTAAAGCTATTTCCCAATAGTGGCCGGCTTCCCTGTGACTTGCCACTGGGGAAGATTTTGGCTCAGACTTAAGTCTGCCTTTCAGCTAACGAGAAAGGAGACAGTCAGGGAAGGGGGCTTGACTGCATTAGGGTATAAATTCTTGTTCTGTCTTTTGTAACATGCCTCTTCTTCATGATCAGTCAGTCATGGGGAAGCCTGCCCTCTTCTCCTGGGGAAGAGAATAAACTCGTTTTTATCCTAAGACATCTTCGAATTTCTAATTAAATTTTTGGATGCGGTTTTTCATCCTAAACAGTTTCATTTATTTCATGGGACAGGAAATGGTAATTAAATTATTTAGAGGCAATATTTCTTTTCTTAATGCCACTTTCTCATCCTCCAAAAATGAGAGAGGCAAACAGACATTGAGTATCCAATCTTGGATACTCTAGATTTCTTGCTTGTAAATTAAGCAGCCCAGGTTGATTTTGCTCTTTAAGTTCAGTGAAGCAGTCTGCAAAAAAAAGATTTTGACGAATCCTGATCATACTAATAAGGGAAGTTTAAAGAATGACTGAAATTTTCAGTGAAGAGATCCAGTGAGAATCTGCTTCATTAATTCACCAAAATTAGTCTTTATATAATGGGGGTTGGGGGAGGAGGGGTGTAAATAAATGTTTCTAGAAATAACATGTAGATTTTGATCCATTCACAGATTTAGCCTTTGAAGACACCTCATGGGTCAGCTAATTCAAATCATTCATTTTTACAGATAAGTAAACCAAGGCTCTGAGAGGTTAGATGACTTTCCAATGACCCAAGGTGGGTTTACAAGACCAGGTTCTCTGACTCCAAAAACAGGCCTTCTTCCACTTAACTATAAAAAGGACTATCAGGCTTCTCTTGAATATGGCAGCGTAGAGAACTGTCATTCAGGAGAAGAAACTTCTGAAGCATTAAGATCCTCAGTAATATGTTAAAATACTTGGAGAGCAAATCTCTTAATATTTAAAGAGGCATCCAAACTTGCCAGGTTTACTATATTCATCAGGAAAGCCCTCTACACAGTGGGTGGCAGGTGACTGAAAAATGGGCATCCTGACTAAATGCCCTCTAATAATGACAATCACCTGTATTCTTCAATAGATGAAATAGAAGAGTAATTCAGGGCAGGAAGAAAAAAAAAGAATCCCTTATTTAGGGGAGTTATTATGCATAGCCCTCCAGTTTCACTAACTTTTGTCAAGCTTTTATTTGTGTTTTTGTTTTTCAAGCTTCTTTCAATAGATGCACTGACTTTTTCTTATCCTCCACTGTTCATTAATTCAACAGTTTGCTGCTTTTGACACTGCTGACCACCCATCCCATCCCTCCTGAACTCTTCACCCTTGACTCGCCCACAGGATTTGAAGCATCCCTCGCTGTTTTCCTTCCTGCCTCTCCCTAATCACTTCTCCGTTCCTCCCTGGTTCTTCTTCCTCCTGAATCCTAAATGTTGTTTTCCTTTTCTCTCTAGGCCCTCTTTCTTTATCCTCTCTTCCTGGGTAATTTAATGCATACTCACTGCGTCAGTATCTCTATGTATATAACCCCCAAATCTGTGATTCATAGGATCATAGAGCTGGAAGGGTCCTTAGTGGTCAATGATTTCAATCCCTTTATTTTACAGTTGAGCAAAACGAAGTTCAAAGAATCTCAAGGGAACTGTCCAGGGTCACAAAGCTAGTGTACAAGGCATGATTCAAACTCATATCTTCCTGACAGTTCAAGTACCACATTTTTAATAATTTGTTTGTTATCTCCACCTTGGTGTTTTGCCAGCACCTTATACTCTAAAAGTTAAAATATGGAATTCATCTTGGCCCTAAATGTGCTTTTCTTTTGATTTCCTGATTTCTCTTCATGATGCAACCATATTCTGAGTCTAAAGGTCACCTTTGATTTCCTGCCTTTCTCTCAAGCCCCCCATCTAATCAGCTTGGATTCTCAACAAAGACAAATATCTTGATTCTGTTTCTTTTAGGTAGCTTTTCCCCTTATCAAACTGTATAGTGCATGGACTCCACAGGATGCTCAATCCTGTGATCACGCCTGGGATGTATATAACTCCATCTGTTAGTCTTTCCCTATGAGATATAACTATGTTTATATAGTTGTTGACACTTACAGCTGTCTTTCTAAAGCATGGTTACAATGCAGTAACTCTCTTCAGTGGTGACTTGCCACTGTCTAGTGCCACTAAGTAAATTTAATATTCCTTTACCTAGATTCAAGGTCCTTTTCTCAATATGGTTCCATTTTAAACTTCAGAGCCTAAAATACCATTATTCACTTTTCCCATTCCCCAAATATTAATATTTTCTCATCCCTATACCTTTACTCATGATATTCCCTCTGCCTGGATGGACAAATCCCCTTTAACTCTATCTATGCAATTTCTACCCATCCTTGAAAGCCATCTCCTCCATATAATCTTCCCTGATATGACCAGTCCAATGAAACAGAATCACTATTGTAAAACTCCCACAGAACACCATATACTTCTTATTGTACTTTCACGTTCTACTCTGGTCATTTGTGTAGATTTCTTGTGTTCCATATTAGACTCTAAGCACCCAGCAGGTTTCAATTGAGTCACTGTTCTCTTTATCTCTCAAAACATCTAGTCCTGGGTTTTTTTCATAGAATTAGTGCTAAATAAATGTCTAATTAATGTAAGATATTAATGTTTATAAACATCTCTTTTGAAGGATATTGCACCAAAATATAAGATATAAACACTGTAGTGCTCTGATGACTTTTTGATATCTGCTTTATTTATTTCAAAGGAGACCCAGTAACCATTCTTTATGATATCCACAATACTGATCAACCAATATTTGAATTATTCTTATGACATGGATAGCGATATGCTAAGAGCTAATGACATAACTTAACAAAACAAATGGGAGAGTTAAATATTTTTGGTAGATAGGTTCCTAATAGAGTTTCAAAGTTCATTATGGATGTCTTCATTTTCTAGGAGCTTGGCATTGAAAAATGCAAGTGTTTTGGGTGCCTAGCACTTAGGAACTTAATAAGTATTTTGTTCTCCCAATGTCCATTACTACTGCCAAGCAGCAAAGCAACTGCTTTCCCATTTTCTTGATAATTTTCCCTGGAAAGTATGATAAAATGTGCATTTAAATGGATTTGGTTAGTAAAAGACTTAAATCTTATTTTTCACTTGCTTATATATGTTCATTTAAAAGACTATTATGTACTCTGAAAACCCTTACTAAAATCCAGCTCCCATGGATTCAACTGTTTAGCTACATGATAGTGATTTTCATACCGATCATGCCGTAACCTCTCTCCTGACCTACTAGGCTCTTACCTCCTACAGCCCATTAAACATCTTTAACTAGAGGGGCTGGAGACATCTTAAACTCAGCATGTCCAAAACTGTACTCATTACCTTTCCCCCTCAAACCTTCCCCTCTGCTTAAATTCCTTTTTACTATCAAGGGTACCATCATCCTCCCAAGTCACCCAGATTCATAACTTAGGTGGCATCCTTGACTCCTCATTCTCTCTAACCTTTCATATATCCAATCGGTCACCAGGGCCTGTCTTTTCTATTTTTGTTAATATTCCTCATATCCACTCCCTTCGTTCCTCTTGACACTGCCCCCACTCTGATGCTGACCCTCACCTGCTCTTTCCCAGACTATTATTTCAAGTCTCTCCCCATTATAGTCCCCCCTCCACTCCAACTCTCTTGCTAAGGCACAAATCTAACTGTATCACTCCTCATTCAATAAACTCCAGTGACTCCCTATCATCTCCAGGATCAAACGTAAAATCCTCTGTTTGGCTTGTCAAGTCCTTTATAATCTGCTCCCTTCCTACCTCCTCAGTCTTACACAGGATTGTTATATTCAGTAATCTAAAGACATTGGTCTCTCTGCTGAGACTAGTACAAGACACTCCATTCTTCCAACTCAGCATTTTCACTTGGCAGTCCCTCATGCCTGGAATTCTCTCCCTCCTCATTTCTACCACCTGTTCTGGTTTCATTTACATTTCAGCTAAAATCCCTCCTTCTATAGAAATCTTTTCCTAGACTTCCTTAATATTGTGCAATTATCCCTCTGAGATTATCTCAAATTTACGCATATTGTATGTACATAGCTGTTTGCATGTTTTCTCCCACATCAGAGTGAGCTCCTTGAAAACAGGAACTATTTTTTTGTTTTTCCTTGTATCCCCAGCACATTGTCTGGCAGACAGTAGGTGCTTAATAAATACTTGCTCCCTTTTATCCCTTCCCTTATTGGTTAATTGAACTATTCAATGAGATAGAAGTCAAGAAGTCTTAAAATTCCATTTCTGTATATTTATTCTTCATTTTCATTTCTTCTTGCATAGATAGGGCTCAAAGCTCTCAACTTAGACACACATATAATTTTCTTTCCTATGTACTCAATTCACAAATGGTTCTTTCATTCACATATTTGACTAATCTCTATGGAACTGAAATTTGTTTTCAAAATGACACTTATTCTCTTAATCTTTGGCTTACGCTACAATTGGAATAAACTACTTCTCACACTTGTAATATGCAAGTTAGAGTACTTTGATGTTTAATTTTAGCGACAAAAACAAACTCCTGGCTTCCTAAACAACTTACTGAACAAGCCAACCTTATTATTTCCTAAATCCTAATCCTTTTTAAAAGAATTTTAATTCATTTTTGTATCTTCTGCTTTTATATAATTTTTAGTCATTAGAAAATATATATAGCTTTTTCTAATAAATCAAAGCAGGCATCCAAATGCTAGTCTAGCTTTTTAGTGAATACATTAGAAACTGTGTCTTCATTAGATTACTATATTCATGCAACATGTATTTCTAATACACTCAAATGACAACAAATTTAATTTGCTTCACACCCCATAATACATATATTGTGCACCTTGGATATTAGCAAATAAGACTTTGATTCAACTTTTCAAAATTTATTTCTGAAGCATCCATAGGCTAGACAGATGAAATAGTATACTAAGACTGACTGGAACCCAACTAAAGAGAAAGCTAAATTAATATAAATTCTTAACTTTCTACTTTCGAGAGAAAGAAGCAGGTGTTAACATAAGAGAGACAATCAATTCCCTGGCTGACAGATGGGGTTTAGCTTTAAAAAAAAAACAAAAACACAACACAAGCAATAAACTCCAAGGCATGCACTATCTTGTCACTTACTCAAATATTCCACACCATCTATATCTAGTCCTAAACAATGAGTGTCAGAATGATGACACCAAGACCTTACAAAATCCTCTGACACCAAAGACATATGAGATAATATGCAACAAAGGCAGAAAAGTAAACTCAGACATTTTAGAAACTTTGCTTAAAAGGTTGAAACAAAAGTAGTTTTCAGGTCAACTCTGATTTAATTAGGCAATTCAATTAGCCAGAAAAAGTTAATTCCTTAAGCTTTGGATTCACTGATATTTGCCTATGTTTATTCTAACTCACAGTGAACTGTTTACAGATGAGAATTCTACTTATTTTAATAATATGATAAAAATCCAGTTAAGTATCAATAGGGAAAATACTTATTTATTTGGACTGGAGAAATATTTTATTCTCTGCATTGGTTTAAGTAACTGCCAAAGCTTAAAGGAAGACTTTTGTTTTAAAATGTAGTTTATCCTAGCTAGTACTGCTATTCTCTAAAGCAAATGTTTTGAAAATAAAATAATTTCAGTCTAAGAATATAAAGCTATAGTATCAGTGAGAATCAACGCTTTACGTTTCTTAATGTATATGCATTTTAAATCTCACTTTCCTCCCCCTTTACTGAGGGGTGCTTTTTTTAAACATTTAATAAATACAATCTCAACTAGATACATGATTTCAGACACATAACTAATTCTGAAAAATCCTGTGAGGTAAGAAATTCCCCACACTTCCTTAATAAGTATAATCAGTTTTGCAAGACCAAAGCAATATTTGGAGAAGAAACCAGCTTTTAAAGAAATCAGCTATTTGGCCTCTACATTACCCTGATGCTGAATATGGCTTTCACCAGTGGCAATCAATTGCGGAAACACAAATTACTGCATCTTGAAGTAATTCATTAAAACGGATCATTTGAAAGGAAAAGTTAACTTACGTGATGATGACGGTTAAATGCCCTTTTAAAAACTGCAATCAATAAACATAGGTTCAGAAGAAAAAAATTTTAAACCAACTGTCCCACTTCCTCGATCAATACGGAAGAGGAACCCAACAGTTGGGAGAAAGCTGAGACCAACTCTGAAACGACATATTTCTTTCCGGCTTCACTGTTTGCGGGTCCTTAAATCAGAAGCACATTCAGTGCTGCCCTTACCAGGTTAAGTCACGACGTTCCATTGTGATTTCAATGGAACATCAGAACTTCCAGCTTCTGTGATGCGCCAGGATTCTGTGGAAGACCCATAGCAAAGTGGTTACAAAGGTGAGCCATGAAGGCTTTTCACACAAAGCTGATACTCATACTCCTTTAGCAAAATGATCCCTAAATTCAATGCATAACATCCAGACAGTCAAGAAGGAAACTAACTGAAAGAATTTTTATGGTCATTCTATCTACATAAATTATCTAAGAGTGTTTAGAGTCAGGGTTGATTTACCAACAATAATGAGAAGATTGGGCCCTTTTGAAAAAAAATTCATTATAAATTCTTTAGAACAACTTGGATTTAAAGCAGCATCCAGATTGAATGCTGAATTACTTTGAATGACTGTTCCACCAGACTTGAAAGGCCTATTTAAATATATGTGTGTGTATATGTGTGTATATAAATATATATATATATACACACACATATACACACACACATATATATATTTGTAAAAATCTGTGTATGTGTGTATATGACAGATATACACACAAATATGTATGTATAATATTAAAATATAAAGTACACACAAACATATATTTAATTGCCTTGGAAACATGGAGAGAAGCATAGTAATCTAATAAAAAGTTGAGAAGAGGAAGTTAAAAGGGGAAAATAATAGAAAATTAGTTTCATTCTCCAGAGGCTGAAAAAAATTATTTAAATATTCAAAATCAAGAATGGAAACAAAAGTAACCAGAGAGTTTTATTTAATAACACATTAACTGGGCCAATGAGACACCTAAATACACATCAATCATATTCCTTACCACCTTTTAAAAAAGAAATAGTTTCACATTTCCCATGCAGCTCCCACTTATTTACTTTGTAGGCTGAGAAACTCATTGAATTCAAAACCAAAAAGGTAAAGAAATGATTTTCTACCATTAGTATACAGTGATGGAATATTTCTAATCAATTCAGAAACTATATCATACTCTAAAAATCCTCTTACTGGATTTTGGCTATTCCAATACTATTAAGTCACTTTATGGGCTTGCAGGAAAGTGTTTCCTCATCTGTTCCTAGGTTATGTACAAGGAATGGAACGTACACACGAAACATCCAAATGTGTTCACATCCGAGTAATCCTATCTCCAATTAGATGATTCAACTGACATCCAATGTTATTAAAAGAAACAATAGCTGGAAAATGAATAAAGTATTATTTGGTAGTGTGTGGTCACACACAATATATTCATTCACTCATTTCTTTGAAGGCAAGCAGTAGACATCTTTCAGGGGAACATACAAGAATTGTTTCAAACTAACCAAATATATTTTGACTGGGTTTTGTGGAGGACTTTTATACTTATATTTCAGCATCTGGTTAATTTTTAAAATATTTTCAATTCAAACGAGAAGTAGATATGACAGTATGTCCTTAATAATTATTGTAAAAATCGTTTACGAGCAGCTGATATTAAAAATAAAACAAAAATATTTTAGGGAACATTTCCTATCTTTGGAGTATTTTTATATGTTGTAAACCTCTAAAGGCAATTATAAATTTTTTTAAAAGCAAAACAGTATTTTTAAAAAATATACACTATAACAAACCTGGGGCCCATTTCTGTGGTCTAATTCGAATTGTTATTTTTACTAGTGTTAAGATGTATTTACTGTTAATCTTAACACCTAAATACATGTTCTTTGGGTAATTAGTTACGCCAAACCACCTTCCCTATGACCTATTTCTTCTTTAAGGCTTAAAAATATCTAAGATACCAATCCTGACCAAAAAAAAACCATGCTAATTTTTCAATCTCTATATTACTCCTGGATGCCCGTAATTTGGATCTCTTCCCAACTCACAACTATCTTAACAATATCTTTTGGGGGGATTATCTATTAATAAAATGTCAGAAAGAAATAATTGAAAACTGAAGATTAAACTGGCTACTCCAAGGTCAAATAGGTCCTATTTCATAATGTTCTCTTGGTTTGTTTCCTAATGATCTTTCTAATTGCTTACAGATGATATCCAGTTATTTATTAGTCAGTCAACAAGCATTTATTAGGCACCTAGTGTGTGCCAGGCACAGTGCTAAGCGCTGCACCCACTCTCAAGAAGCTCGCAGTCTAAGTGGACAGGCACTATGCAAACAAGTAAACTGTATACAGGATAAATTTTTTGGAGATAATTAAGAAGAAGAAGGCAGTAGCATGAAGGAAGACTGGGAAAGACTTTGTACAGGAGGTGAGATTTTATATGGGAGAGAAGACAGAAAGTAGAGATGGTTAGGGGAAGAATTCCAGACATGGAGGGAAGTTTGTGAAAATGAACTGAGTTAGGAGATGGAATGTCCTGTTCCAGGAACAACAGGGAGGCCACTCACTGTCACTGAACTGCAAAGACCTTGGGGGCAAGGGTGAGGTTAGAAGAAGTAAGGTATAAAAAAGGCTGTAAAGTTGGGAAAGGTCAAGCAATGGAAGGACCTGAATGTCAAGCACAGGATTTTGTAGCTGATCCTGGAGGTGATGGGGAAACACTGAAGCTGATTGAAAAGGGAGTGACCTGGACAGACCTGTACTTCAGGAAGACCAATCTGAGAGCCTCAGCGGAAGTTAGACTGGAATGAGGACAGATTTGTCAGAAGGTTATTGCAGCAATCCATGCATGAGGCAATGTCATGTGCACCAGGGTGGCGGCAGAGTATGAGGAAAAAAGAGGACCCATAAGAAAGCTACCAAGACAGTTAGGTGTCTTGGTGGATAGGTGGATAGAGCTCTGGACCTGGAGTCAGGAAGACGCATCTTCCTGAATTCAAATCTGGCCTCAGACACTTACTAGCTGTGTTACCCTGGCTAAGTCACTTAACCCTATTTGCCTCAGTTTCTTCATCTGTAAAATAAGTTGGAGAAGGAACTGGAAATCCACCACAGTATTTTTGCCAAGAAAACCCCAAATGGGGTCACAAAGTGTCAGACTCTACTGAACAACAACAAACACGAAAGATAGCAGAAAGGTAGAATGAATAGGACTTGGCTGTTAATTAGGTATGGAGGGGATAAGAGGAAGAAGTCCAGGACTATACCTAGGTTGTAAGCTGGAGTAACTAGGAGGATGCTAGTGCCCTCCCAAAGTAATATGAAAGTCAGAAAATGAGGGGGATTTTAGGGGAAAGATAGTGAGTTCACTTTGGAAGATGGTTATTTCAGCCTGTGAGATATCTGGTTCAAGATTTCCAACAGACAACTGGAGATGGGACAGTGGAGGTTAGTAGAGAGGTGAGGGCCAAATAAGTAGATCTGTAAGTCATATGCCTAGAGATGACAAACGAATATATGGGAGCTGATGAGATCACCAAGTGAAACAGTATAGAAGGAGAAGAGAAAAGGGCCGGGGTAGAGCCTCCACGGTTAGTGGGCGTGACCTGATCCAGCAAAGGAGATTGGGGAGAAGCAGAAGAGAATCAAGAGAGAGTAATGTCATGAAGATTTGTCAAGGAGAAGAGAGAGGTCAACATTGATGCACAGTGGTCACCAGCTGCAGAGAGGCCAATAAGGATAAGCACTGAGAAAGCCTGTTAGATCTGCTATTGAGAGATCATTATACCAACATCTCACACTGTATACCAAGATAAAGTCAAAATGGTTACGTGATTTAAACACAAAGGATGATACCATATGCAAATTAGGAGAGCATGTAATAGTTTACCTATTAGATCTATGGACAAGGAAAGAATTTATGACCAAAGAAGAAACAGACAGCATTATGGGATATAAAATGAATAATTCTGATTACATTAAATTTAAAAGGTTTTCCACAAACAAAGCCAATGCAGCCAAGATTAGAAGGAAAGCGGAAAACTGGGGGAAATTTTTTATAACAATTTTTAATAATGAAGGTATCATTTTGCAAATATATAAAGAACTAAGTCAACTTTATATAAGCTATTCTCCAGTTAAGAAAGGGTCAAAGGAGTTAAAACAGGCAGTTTTCAGAAGAAATATGGGGGGAAAATGCCCTAAAACACTATTGAAAAGAGAGAGATGCAAATTAAAACAACTCTGAGGTACTGTCTCACACCTCTCAGACTCGGTTAATATGACATAAAAGGAAAATAACTAATCTTACAGGGAATGTGGAAAACTGGAAAACTAATACCCTGCTGGTAAAGCTGTCAACCTGCTCCACTATTCTAGAGAGCAATATGGAACTATGTCCAAAGGGCTACAAAACCGTGAGTACTTTTTGACCCAACAACACCACTACTAGGTCTGTATCCTGAAGAGAAAAAAAAAAGACTCACAGGTACAAATGTATTTATAGCAGCTTTTTTTGTGTAATGGCAAAGAACTGGAAACTGAGGAGATGCCCATCAATTGGGGAAAGGCTGAACAAGCTGTAGCATGTGATTGTGATGTTATATTATTGTGCTATAAGAAATGACAAGCAGGATAGTTTCAGAAAAACCCGGGAAGACTTACATGAACTGATGCAAAGTGAAATGAGCAGAACCAGAAGAACATGGTACACAGTAATAGCAATATTTTGCAGTGATCAACTGTGAATGACTTTGCTATTCTCAGCAATACGATGATCCAAGATAATTCCAAAGGTCTAATAATGGAAAATGCTATCCACTTCTAGAGAAAGAACTAAAGGAGTCTGAATGCAGATCAAGGCATACATTAAAAAAAAATCTTTCTGTATTTTTCTGATTTATTTGGGGGTTTTTGGTCTGGTTTTTTCTTCCACAACATGACTAATATGGAAATATTTTGTATGACTGCAATGTATAACCTATATCAAACTGCCTGCCTTTTCAATGGCGGGGGACGGGAGGTTGGAAGAGATGGTTAGGGACAGAACAAGAGAATTTGAAACTGGCTTTTTAAAAATAAATGTTAAAGATTACTTTTAAGTGGAATTTTTTTTTTTTGCTTTTTGGAGGGAAGGCAAGGCAGTAGGAGTTAAGTGACTTGCCCAAGGTCATATTGCTAATAAGTGTTAAGTGTCTGAGGCCAGATTTTAACTCAGGTCCTCCTGACTCCAGGGTCAGTGCTCTATTCACTGCATCACCTAGCTGCCCCTGGAAATTTTTTTTTTTTTACAGAGATTATAACAACAGATGTGCAGCCAGCTGGTACAGTGGATAGAGCACTGGGCCTGAAGTCAAAAAGATCTAAGTTCTAATTCTGGCCTCAGATACTTAGAAGTTGTGTGACCCTGGGCAAGTCACTTAACCCCTCTCTGCCTCAGGTCTTCATCTCTAAAATGAGGACACACTGGAGAAATAAATGGCAAACCATTCCAGTATCTTTGCCAAGAAAGCTCCACCAAGTAGAGTCACACACAACTGAACAAATGAGTAACAACAAATAAATTTACAGATGTGTGTACATATATATATATATATATATACACACATATACACAAATATAAAATTATATCTGATTAATTATAATATTAATGTCATATTAATAATTAAATTATAACATACAGGGTGCATCAAACATCCGTGCACTTTTACTGTATTAAACCTTAAATCTGCACTAAGACTTTCAGAATACCCAGGATCATTTTATCCTAAAAGGATCAGAAAAGTAATCTCCAATGCAATGCCTCACGGGGTCCTTTAGTTTGCTAACCACTTAAATTACAGCTACCCGGCACATGGTTTTAATATTTCAAATGGTTGGTTGTGTTTTGCCTTTGGGTGCTATAGGGTTGTCGTTTTTTTTATTGTTTGTGTTTATACTTGTTTTGATGGGGAGAAAGAAGTTCAAAGTGAAAAAATAGTACTCCTCAGCCCTTGTAAAAACAGTTTCATTTGCTCATTTACTTTAAAAACATTTCATTTCAATAGACATTTGTCTATAACTATGTGCCCAATGTTTTAAGCAAAACAATTCACTGGTCTATCTTTACAGTCTATCTTTATCCTAAATTTGTATCTTAAGCTATATTCCCAAGCAACAAGTAGTCAGAAAAAGAAAGATCCCTTTTAAAAATTTTCTACATGAGGGTGGCTAGGTGGTGCAGTGAACAGAGCACCAGCCCTGGAGTCAGGAGGACCTGAGTTCAAATCCGGCCTCAGACACTCAACACAAAACTAGATGTGTGACCTTGGGCAAGTCACCTAACCCCAACTGCCCTACCTTCCCACTCAAAAAAAAATTATAAAAAATTTACTACATAATTTTAAAAGGGAATCTGTAACATCACTTGGGCTGGACATCACTATAATGGCCCAAGGTTCTGATGTGTCTGAATGCACCTAGCCAGAATGGAAATCTAGAGACTTGAGACTAAGATATAGAAAGTCTACTGTTTATCTACTGTATAACTACCCTTTGAGCTCCTATAACATGTGAAATGGGCAGTCAATCAATATTTGTTAGGCACCAGTATATGAAACAAATGTAATGGGTGAGGATCTGGACTGCACTGCATCACTTTAACTGGCTTATTTTCATCCATACCTCTAAATTCAATGAAGCTCAAAAAACAACAACAAAACCCGAAGCCCGTAATTCTCGCCTACAATCATGTACTACAGAAATAATTTCATGAAAAAAGTGGAAAATATGTCCCTGGAAAAGATGAGAAGTGATATGAATACTTATCAGTTTGCTAAAGAAAAAGTCACAAGCTAGCTATAAGAAGAAGTAAAATGTTCTCTATTCTTCTGAACAAAGAATACTGGTGCTTTTTCTATCAAAATAGAACCAAATAGAGAAACTGAAGAAGCAAATTCAGCTTTAACATAAAAAGAGTAAGTTCCCACTTTGAATGAGAATATTTCTAATCTGGGAATTGTATGATATCTTAAAGCCAATACAGGTATAGAAAACACCACCTAAGTATTCTATGACTGACTTGTAAAAGGAAGGAAAAGATTCAGAGATCTGAGGATGGGTTGACTGAAGAGAGAGTAGAAAGAGTATTTTTCATCAGATGGATCCCAACTACAGACTGAATTCATTCCCTTTCTTTCTCTGGTTTATTTTTTCCTTAAAAAACAGGAATAAAGAAAAAGAGAAGAAACATTAGAACAGCCTCTGAGAAAGTAAAAAACAAACCTAACAATCACGAGCATGAATTGTGAATTGGATGAAATCATCCATTAACTAAGAAGTGGATCAGAAAGCAAAACCCAGCAATATGTTACTTACAAACACATAGCTGATTTTTTTTTCCTTAAAAAGCCCTAAAGTAGAAAAGCAAATCAATCTGTCAGTCAATTAATAAATCAATTATTAGGCATTTACAAGAAAACAGGCATGGTGCTAAGCCCTGATACAATGTAATAAGCATTTGAAAAGTGATGAGCATCCTAGGATTTGCGGAAGAACAAACATTCCAAAAAGACAAAATTAAATGTGACTTTTCCTCAAAACGAGAACATGCTTTTGGGTAAAACAATATGTACACAAATAAGTGTATGTGAAATATATACACACATACATATATACATATGTATAAAATATATACTAAATATATAAATTTAATATATATTTATATGTATAAATATATTTTATATATAAATATATTTATATATTAAATATACAGATATAGATGTAGATATAGATAAAGACATGGTAATTTGAGGAGAGTGACACTAGAAACCGAGAGGATCTGGAAAAGTGGAATATAAAAGATGGTATTTGAGCCCAGCTTGGAAGGAAACTAGAAATTCTAAAAGGCAAAAGAGAAATGTGTTCCAAGCATGGGGGTCAGTCCATGGAGATGGAAGGTGGAGTGTCTTGTATGAGAAGTAAGAAGGCCAGCTGACCGTACTATAAATGCTTGAAGGGAACAAATGCCCAATAAGAAAAAGATGTGAGAGATACTGTAGAGAAAGGATGTAAAAGATAACAACCTACTGGATATGTGGAATGAAGAAGAATGATGGATTAAAGACAAATCCAAGGATTTGTAATCTAAGTGACTGCAAAGACGGTGATGGTCTTCAGAGGTAAGTTTCAAGGAAGGATGGATTTTGTGGGAAAGACAAGGAGTTCTGTTTAGCGTATTAAGTTTGATATGTCTTTATAGCATTCACTTTGAAGTGTCCAATAAACAGTTGGTGATATAATATTTAGGGGAGAGAGAGAGAGAGAGAGAC
This sequence comes from Pseudochirops cupreus, assembly GCA_028627135.1. NCBI lineage: Eukaryota > Metazoa > Chordata > Mammalia > Diprotodontia > Pseudocheiridae > Pseudochirops > Pseudochirops cupreus. Next base: position 336,752,059 of record CM053582.1, on the reverse strand, counting down.
TAAGACTCGATAAATAGACAGGGAATCATCTGCATAAAGATGGCAGAGAGAACGGAGAAGACACAAACCAAAGCACTAGGGTATACACAGTTCAAGAGACAGATGTGGATAAGAGTCTAGTCTAAGGAAACGGATGAATTGTTAGTCAGGCAAGAGGAAAACCAGAAAAACTCAGAGAGAAGAAAATATGAGAAGGAAAAGGAAACCAGAACTTGTTAAGTACCCAGAGAGGGAAGTGGGATTATTATCTCTATCTTATAGCTAAGGAAACAGAGTAAGTGACTCGTCCAGAATTACACAGCTAGTAAGTGTCTGAGGTCCACCTGGAATCAAGTCTTCCTGACTCTAGGCCCAGTGCTCTATCCACTGGCTGCCTCTAAGGCAACAAGAGGCAGTCAGTCAGTCAGTATTAAATTAGGTGTTTCCCACGTGCCAGGCACTATGCTAAGTCCCTGCCTTCAAGGAACTCACAGTCTTTTGGGAGAGAAAGCATGCAAATGAGTACAAACAAACAAGCTATATTGTTCAGTCATATCCAATTCTTTGTGACCCCTTGGACCATACTGTCCATGGGCTTTTCTTGGCAAAGAAAGTGGAGGGGTTTGTCATTTTCTTCTCCAATAGATTAAGGAAAACAGAGGTTAAGTATCTTGTTCAAGGTCAGGCCCCTAGTAAGTGTCTGAAGCTGGATTTGAATTCAGGGCTTCCTGAATCCAAGCCCAGTGCTCTATTCACTGAGCTACTCAGCTGCCTCCTAAGGCAAACAGAGGTTAGGTGACATACCCAAGAAGAAATAGAAAATAATTAAGAGAGGGTAAGTAAGCATTAGCTTTAGAACAGGACTGCAGCCTGGGGGCACACCAAAGGATTTCAGATGGCACACGCAAAATGTAGAGGACATTGTGCAGGTTTGCTGTAGAACATGCGGTTTTAGTTGATACATAAAGGAAGCCAACGAAGGCAGCAGGCAGAGATGAGGAGGAAGAACATTCCCGGCATGGGGGACAGCCAGAGAAAAGGCCCAGAGCTATGAGATGGATTGTCTTGATCATGGAATAACAAGGAGGTCAGTGTCACTGGATCTATGAGTACACACACAGCACATATCAGGGAATAAAATGCAAGAGCGGAAATGTAAGAAAGGGATGGATAGGTTTGAAGGATGTGAATGCCCAACAATGGGTTTTGCATTTAATTCTGGAGGTGATGGACCACCACTAGAATTTACTTAAGTAAAGGAGGGACTTGCACTTTAGGAAAGGGGAATCCACTGGAGTGAAGAGAGGCTTGAGACAGGCAGTCTCCAGCAAGCATATGGTGATGCAGGCCTGCACTGGGATGGTGACAATGGCAGTGGAGAAAAGGGGGCTTATACAAGATATGTTGCAAAGGTGAAATCTGTCGCCTTGGCAACAGATTAGATATGGAGGGAGGGGAAGAGGGAGGAAGAAAGGTGAGAGACAGTAAGGAGTAACAGATGACTCCAGGGTTGTGAATCTGAGGGACTTGGGGGACCATGCTGCCCTCTACATAAATAAGGAAGGGGAGGAGGATTTCGAGGGAAATATAATAAGGACACGTTGTGTTTATGATGTCTACCAAACATCCAGTTTGAGATGTCTGAAAGAAGGCAGTTGAAAATACACGACCAAAGGTAAGAAAATGGGAAAGGACAGGTTTGAGAATCATCAGCATAGAGACGGTTATTTAAATTCTTGGGAGCTGATAAGAGCAAACGTAAAGTAGTTCAGAGGGAGAAGAGAAGATAGCCCAGGATAGAACCCTGTGGGACACCAATGGTTAGAAGGTGCAATCAGGATGAGAAGATGGTCAACCATATCAAAGGGTGCAGAGATGTCAAGGGGAATGAGAGCAATTAATGACATGCTATTAACAACATCAAATGAGCCCCAAATCAACATTTGACCTAACAGGTCATTTTAAAAATTTTTTTACCTATTTTACAGACATTTATTATGTTTCTCCCACTTCTTTTCTCATTGAACAACATAAAATAAAAATGGAATCCTCATAATACATACACATAGTCGAGCTAAATAAATTCCACGCTGGTCATATACAAAAACATATGTCTTATTCTACCTTGTAAGTCCATCAGTTCTCTGGCAGGATGTGAGTGCATGTTTCATCTTTATTCCTCGGGCACCATGGTTTATCAGTGTTTATCACTGATTAGTGTTCTAAAGTCTTTCAAAGTAATTTTTTTAAATGTCATTGGTATAAGTTGTTCTCCTAGCTCTACTCACTTCACTTTGAAATAATGCATAATACCCAATAACTGCATTTTTTTACATTTTTTTTCAGAACTTTCTCATGAGCCAAACGCTTTTAGTTTGAGAAAATGGTAATACTTTCACCGAAATATAACAAGCCAGAGCTGGAATTCCCTTAAAATTTTGGTAGCCAACTAAAATAACTAACATGTAGTTATAGGAGATCTGCCAAGTTATTTGTACCTTGTAAAGTAATATAAAACAGACTGACAGCTAGAGTCAGAAAAGTCTGGGTTTCTGAATGTATCTGGAATACCTTAAGTGAAAGCACTTTGAGAAATATAAAACACAACCACATACAAAGTGATTTTTAAATTGGCACTATTGCTTCTATTCATTCACTCTTTCTAAGCTGATTTGCTCTATTTTTACACAATCAAGTTTGAGGCTCTGTACAGCAAATTATTCCCTAAATTCTATATTTCATCTCAGCTCTACAAATTCAAATAGGTTGTGACCCATCTTTGGATTATCTTCGACTACTCATCTCTGCCCCTCAGAAGTAGTATCTTCTCTGTTCATATGTCACTGGCTTCTCAAGGGCTGCCTTGTTCTCAGTTTCTTGTTCCATCTCCTCTAGTCAAATGTAAGCATTTTAAGGGGAGGGATTGTTTTGCATCCCTAGTCCCTAGCAGAGTGCTTTGAGTGTAGTCAGCACTTTGTAAATGTAGGATGAGTTAAACGGGATTAATATCACTAATGCCCCACTACTACCCCCAAAATGTTAAAAGATCAAGGAATATTGATTTGGTAGATCTTTTATTGGTGTGTGTGTGCGCACGAGAGAGACAGAAAAAGAGAGAGAAAGAGAGAAAGAGGGAGAAAGAGGGAGAGAGAGAGAGAGAGAGAGAGAGAGAGAGAGAGAGAGAGAGAGAGAGAGATTGGTATTCCCTCTTTCTATTAATGGATTAGGAATCAAAAATTCAATCCCCCAAAAGACCTAAAGGCTCATAAGTTACTATATCACTCAGATTTTCTTTACTACTAGTCCCTTTTATTGTTTTTAAGGCTATTTCCAAAATAAGAGTTTCACATAAAAAACAAAATTTTGCTCTTTCCTGTTACCATCCGCTAAAACTGAATCTACAGTTTGTCATCTATTAAATCCCTAAAAGGCTCAAGTGTGTGTTCCTTTAGAGATTTGTGTACTTCCTCTCTTCTGCCACAACAGTTAAATTCTGCTGGAAAAGATACTATCAGACGTCTTTAAGGTGGAGTGACTTCTGACTTACAAGCACCCTTCCCATTGTCATTTAAAAGAGGAAAAAAGGAGTAGATTTTCACCCCCTTCTTTGTTTTTCATTGTTGCTTTCATTTTGCAGGACAAACACGTAAAGGATTCCTGTGCATTTCAAAATATTTTAATACAATGCTTTTGTATAAAAATCAGTCAGTCTTCATATACTACTAAGAATATACTCTTTAAAAAAAAGGCTTACAGAATCAATCAGGGGAGTCTAATTGCAAAAGCATGGGCAACAATTCTCTACAAACAGTTCACTCCAGCAGGAATTCCTTTTATCAATTAAAAGGATGTTATCCATTAAAACTATACAAATGCCCTCCTTCTTTTCCAGATTATATTTGTAGTAACAGCCTCCGTACAAGTAAATGGTCCAAGCGGTTATTAATCCCCAGGAAATGTTCCTATGCCTCAGCTGCTACTGTTTAGGTGGTGTTCTGTGTATAATTTTAAATGCTTAGTAACTAGCCTCATTTAATTTGTACAGTGTTCCTTATATTTCAAATTAAAAGTTCAAATGAATAGGAATTAGTATATACTTTCTAAATATTCCTGAATCAAACAGAAATGAAGGATCTTAAAGAAAGCTTATCCTCTGCCATGAGTATCTAATGATGCATATAGAAGTCACAGTTCTTACACCTGCTAACAAATGGTTTGGGGATTTTTGTTTTATTTTCATGGCGTATCTGCAGTAGTGAAACTCAGAACTGTTACAGTCATCATTTCTTTTCCTTTTAAGCAATGTCTTATATAATAATTCCATCCCTATATCATAATTTCCTCAAATTGCTTTACAGGCTTCAGTCAAAGCCTGGAGTAGTTACAGAGACTGATAGAAAAAGCCACGGAGGCCTCAGAAAGTTGTACAATAGCAGCCTCTGGAGGTGGGCTACAGATAATAAGGAGCCATTTTACAGAAGGAGAGAAATTATTATTTTTTAACCCCATGAAACCTAAGAATTTACCTGTATACTGCAGCTGGCATACTTTTCTTTCACCATGCCTGCCAACCCATGCAGTTCCTGTGTTTGATTTTGCCCCTGGGAGTCAGCTATTGTCAACAGGGACCAGCTGTTAGCAGTTATCAGATTTTAGTCAAAATATATAGAGAAATAACTTACTTTATGTCAATGGCTGAAAACAAACCATTGAGCAAAAACTGGGCCAAGCAGCAGTTACATACCCCAAGACCCAAAATATTATTTTTTTCTGAACTAAAAAAACATTTAAGCTTAAAAAAAAAATTCACCTAGTCAATCAATATGAGGTACAACCAAACCTGTGTATTTCCTAAAATTAGTAAGGCTAACCTCAAAATATTATCCAAACTTAAAATAAAACTGACTTCATTTCATTAAAAGTCTTGCTCTATACAAATGACTTTATTCTGAAAAGTTACCCATCTTCTGTCAATTAAATAAGTTTTCTAATACTTCATGTTTCCATTTCAGAGGTGATTTATCTTCCAGTCTAATTTATCACAAATGACAGCAATTTCTAACAGTTAAGTTTTAAGTTTCTTTATCTTAGCCTTTTTATCAAAAAGTAATGAATTTTATATAAAAAGAAATGAAGAGTCCACAAAAATCCAAAAGAAACCAGAAACATCTTTTTTGTAAAGTATTTTTAGCAATAATTAACCCATTAAAATTTCTATGCACATTTGTGTGTGTGTGTTGTATGTGTTTTGATGGGAAGACAAGATAGGACTGGTCAACGAGGAGACAGTTCTCAAGTTTGAATTTTATTTTTTCTTAAAGCAGGTACAACTGTAGGTAGAATACTTGTACCCTTGCAGAAATCTATGAGACATTAAATATATGTGTGGATGTGTGGATGAATATATACACACCCACATATATGTTTTATATATATGAGATATTGTACATACACATATATACATGTATTTACATGTACTTTCCTATGGAATGTCATGGTCTAAAAATGTCATATTCCTTAAAAGAAGACAATATAGACTTGACAGATCTAGTGTGGAAATTAAAGAAACCTTCCAATACTTCCATCCACTGCTACTTTTGGATCTGACCCAATGTTCAGGATACAAAGGAAAGAATTGCATTTAAATGTAAATTTAGACTTCACGGTTTATTCCCAAAATTTAGCCACATCAATAAAGATTTCCATAGTGTCCTGGAAATTTAAAGCTGGTCTTTGACAACAATGCTAAAACTGAACCTGTATTAATATTATTGGGGGAAAGAGAATGGTAAAAGCCTAGAATGCTACTCCACTAAGGTTCATTCCCGTTCCTGCCCACCTCAACCCGTACGATACATTGGAACTCTGAAGCATGAAGTAAAACTCTTCAACGGAATAACAGAAAACAGAAGAAGCAGCATCAGCCGACACTAAGATTTTCATATTATAAGTTTAATGAAATACTAATTACAACTAAAAGTAACTTTAATTTTCACAAGAAACACTGTAACTTTTAATCATTGTCTTACTTGTTGATCCTTCCAAAAGGCTTACTGGACTGAATGAAACTGAATCAGCAGCAGCCCGTATGTGCGGGACATGGGCGACTTTGGCTCCAGCTTCCTCTTTCTGATCACTATGGAGTCAGTATAAATTTTTTGAAGTTTACTGCTTGTCATTTGTACAACCTGTTCATGGAATGATTCCCCAAACAATGAAAAACTTCCTCTCCTCGTTCCCCACTAGAAAATGCCAACCTGAATCTCTGTTGTGATTAAAATGGATCTGAAATCTAAGACAGTTCTGTAACCACTGTTTCTGTTAAATTAGAGAAACAATTTCTTACTCTAAAAATTAACAGGCAAATGCCAAACTTTAAAAGATAAAGTAAGCAAGTCTCTGCTAACCATATCTTTCTGTGTATTCATACAGACATGTAATACAAATGTACATGCATGGAAATTGAACCATAATTTTTTTTTAATTTTCAAGAAATTCTGGGAAAACTATTTCTTAATTCTGCATATGAGTGATTATTTAAAATGCTCTACTTCAGTGTGCAATTGATACTGATTAGTAAAATTAGTAAAAACAAAAATTAGTAAAAAAAATAGCTCTATCTGGACAAAGTTTAGTTCTGAAATTAGACTAGTAAGCCTGTATTGTATGTTACACAGCCCCTCAGAACACTTCCCCTACCTTTTGATTTAGAACTAAAACTGACAAGTTGGGTTCATACAAACTCACTTCATTGTGAATGAGTCTGTCAGCTCTTTTCTTGTTTATAGGTTTTCATATACAACAATAGTAAGCATCAAAGGGAAAAGAGAACATGAAAGTTACCACTTCAAGAAATTCAGTGGTTCTCAAACATTTTTGGTTCATGAATCACTTATTTCTACAGAAAACAAAATACCTTAAAGAACACTATTCATATAGGTTTTTTGTAAACACAAACACCTTGCCAGAACTGAAAGGCACTTCTTGTGAGAAAGACGAATACAAAGCCATTTTTTTGTTTAATCTCTTAAGTGAAAACTATATTTCATTTAAAATCATGAATCTAGGTTATAAATAAGGATGAGTGTGATAATAATGCGATCGTAAATACTACGAGAAAGAATATGTACCATGCCTGGATGACCTAGAGGGACAACATAATAGGGAAGAGAAGGAAGTTTGTTATGTTCCAACATGGGTCAACATGGTGAACTGCTGAAGAATTTACTTAGAAGAAAAAACTCTTTGGAATGTGAGACTATAAACAACACGAATGTGTTATGCAGCACATCATTGGTGCTGGAATTTTTTTTAAGTTATAGTAATAATAACAGCAACTATTTAAACATCTTAAGGTGCTAAAGATTCAGCATATTCTGGTTTCAAGTCAGGTAGAATGCTTCTGGAAATCCATCATATAAACAAGGCATTTGGTACCAATACACTATTTTTTTTAACATAATAGGCTTATTCTTATATTGTACTAAATTAAGTCCCAAATAAGATGAAAAAGCAAAAATTAAATAAATATCACCCAAATTTAGAGAAATGTTCTTTTGAATTCCAAGTATTAAGATAATTTCAAAACTACTAGTATAATTAAAGTAGCAAATGGTTGTATTTCCTAAGTGAAGAAAGAGGGGTAAAATGACTTGCCCACAGGCACAAGAATGAGCAGCAGGAACAGAAATGACAAAAACATTAAGGAATACAGAATTAGCCTAAAATTAAGGTAGCCTTTCAACCACGCTTGCTCTTTACAGGAAAGAGAATTTCGTTTTCCAACACGACTACAAACATCCCAAAAGAAGAGGCTCCTTAAATCATGGGAGCTCAAAGGACTTGTCACAGGCCCATATTTGATTGGGGATTTACTTTCTAATTTACAACGTAGAGACACAGATCCACATTTTTATTTCATTACCTTATATAATTGGCCTGTCAGCATATTTTTAGCCACATTTTCAGGGTGGTAAAAGGCGTCCTGGAATTGAGGGTTGCAAGGTTAATATACCTCATAACTGACTCCCTCAGGGACTTTGCCGTTTTGCCCCTGCCTGGGGGACAATCCCTTTCAGTTCAAATTGTATGTTTCAGAAAATGATTTTGAAGGCAGCAGAAAGAATGATTTTATCAAGGCAGGGAGATTTTATATTAGTGCATTGCTGTTGTTGTTTAAATCTCTCTCTCAAGGCTGATTTTCCCAAACATCCACCTTAAAAACAATAATAACAAAACCAAAAAAAGGCCTAAGTGCTTTAAAAGAGAATTTCTTCATTAAAAACAAGCTTTAAATTGAATTACATTTAGACACACCTGAATACCTCCATGAAAGACTGACACAGATACAAGTAGAAACAAGTCTAGGGTTGGCTGGGTCCTAGAATTGGAAATCATTAGGTCCTGATTGCCTGCTCTAAGGAGGGGAGCTGATAGGGATGGGAATCTTGAAGTCACTAGATACTGACTTTGGAATGTGTTTACATGATTTGTACTTGAAGTAGATAAATCTTTCTAAAATGTAAAGACACGGGTAAGTGCTTTTAAATGTAAAAAGTCATAGGGGAAATACATATAGACTACTATTAATTAGGTTTAGTTAGGCTAATAAAATAACTAGGTTCTCTCTCAGCAGTCAATCAATAAGCATTTATTAAGAGCCTACTATGTGGCAGGCACTGCGCTAAGGATATAAAGAAAGGCAAAAGACCATTCCTGCTTTCAAAGACCTCACAGAGTAATGAGGGAGACAAGAGTAAAAAAACTTCTGTATAAAGAAGGTGTACCCAAGATAAATTGAAGATAACCCACAGAAGCAAGGCACTACAATTAAGGGGGAATCAACAACGCTTTGTCATAGAAGATGGGATTTCAGCTGGAACTTGAAGAATCAGAGAGGAGGCGGAGTCTCTCAGAAATCCAGGACAGCCAGCGAAAATGCCTGGACTGTAGAGAAAGAGTGTCTTATTTGACAAAAAGCCAGGAAGCCAATGTCATTGGATTAGGGTATGGAAAAGGGGAGGGGAGATGTGGAGCAGTAAAATGCAATTAGACTGGAAAGGGGGGAAAGGTCCAGATTGTAAAGAGCTTTGAATGCCAGAGTATTTTATATTTGATCCTGGAAGTGATAGAGAGCCATCAAAATGGATTGAATAGGAGGATGAGTAGGTCAGTCCAGGAGGCGAAATGATAATATTTATCCACATAGAGATGATCAATGAACCCACAGAAACTGATGAGATCATCTAGCAAGACAATAAATGGAGAAGAGAAGATAGTTTAGGACAATGCCTTAGGCCAGGAGATGCCCTTTTTGGTTAGCGGGCAAGACATGGATGCAGATTCAGAAAAGGAGACTGAGAAAGAATGGTCAGGCAGAGAGGAAGAGAACCAGAGAGATAAGTATCACGAAAACCAAGAGCGGAGAAAATACACAGGAGGAGGTAACCATCAACAATATAAAAGGTTGAGGATCAGTCGGTCAATCATCAAATGATAATAACCAGTATTTATATAATATTTTGATGTTTGCAAAGCGCTCTATTTTATTTTTTTTCCTCACAACCACCTTGGGAGAGAAGGATTATTATTATCCCACTTTTACAAGTGAGGAAATTGAGACAGACGTTAAATAATGTGCACAGGTTCACAGAGCTGGTGTCTGAGGCCAGATCTGAGCTAAGCTGCACCACCATGCTGCATCTTCACGAAGAAGAGGATTCAGGAAAGGGCACTGGTTTTGGCAATTAAGAAATCACTGGTGTTGGGGATGAAAAATACCCTTCATCCTTAATTTGGGGAAAAAATAAACACGGAGATCTCTTAAAATAAGAACAGGAGTTTATTCTCTGCCCCGGGAGAAGAGGGCAGTCTCCCCCATGGCTCATGGAGAAGAGGCGTGTTACAAAAGACAGTGCAAGAATTTATACTATAATTCCACCAACCCCCCTTCCACACTGTCTCCTCTCGCATTGGCTGAGAGGCAGACTCCACCAAATTTTTCCCCAAAGGGGACAGAAAGAAAAGGAGGAGGGGAGGGTCCCACCAAGGCGGGAAAACAGACAAAGGGAGATGAAAGTGATTGACAGCAGCAATGGAGGAGGGGGAGAAAGGGAAAGTTAACAACCCCAAATTGAGAAGTTTTCACTCATCCCATACACTGGGAATTTTGAGGAGGGCAGTTTCAGATGAATGATGAAGTCAGAAACCAGAATGCAGAGGATTTAGAAGAGCATGCGAGGAAAGGACATAGAAGCACATAGTGCAAACGGCTATCTCAAGCAGGGGAGCTGAGAAAGAGATAAGAGATATTAGACGATACAGACAACTATTAACTAGGTTTAGTTAGACTAATAACTAGGTATTCCCTGAGCAGTCAATCAATAAGCATTTATTAAGAGCCTACTACGTGCCAGGCACTGTGCTAAGGATATAAAGGCAAAAGACCATTCTCGCTTTATGGTCTGGCACATAGTAAGTGAGCTCTTAATAAATGTGGTTGATGGTCAGAGGAACTGAAACTTTTTTTTAAAGGACGGGGAGACCTAAGGGTGTTAGGAGCCTGGCAGATGGCACAGTGGATAGTGCTGGAGTCAGGAAGATCTAAGTTCAAATCCAGCCTCAGACAGTCATTTGCTATGTGACCCTGGACAGGTCACTTAATCATTCAGGCTCATTTTCCTCATTGGTAAAACCTGGGGAATAATAGCATCCGTCTCTCAGGGCTGTCGTGTGGAAAAAATAAACAAACATTTGTAAAGCACTCTGCAAACCTTAATGCCTACATCAGTGCCAGCTGTTGATGTTGCTACTGCTATTGTAGGCTGTAGAGGAGCCGATAGAGACTGAAGATTAATGAGTGAAGAGAAATGGAAACGGTGAGAAACTGCCAGAGCAGCGGTTCTCAACCTGTGGGTTATGTTCAGTTTGTAACAATGAAAATACATCCTGCACATCAGGTATTTACATTACGATTCATAACAGCAGCAAAATTACAGTTATGAAGTAGCAACGAAAATCATTTTATGGTTGGGGGTCACCACAACATGAGGAACTGCATTAAAGGGTCACGGCATTAGGAAGGTTGAGAACCCCTGTGCTAGAGAATACAGAGAGGATGGTATCAAGTGCGCATAGAGAGAGACTGAGATTTTTTAATACGTATAAGTAAGATTGCCTGTACACCTTTATCAGGTGCAAAATCCATGTTAGTTAGGCTAAAAAGGGACTGGCGTGACTGGCTAACCGAATAAGCTAACCATACCTCTGGGAGCTGAACAGCTGAAGGAATTACTAGAAGGAGCCAGTCATGTGTTTCTAGGTTTACTGGGAGGTGAGAGAGGAAGAGAAAGTTTCTTTCTCGCTCTCTCTCCCCTTTGCTGCCTCTCCATTTACCAAGTCACTGGAGAAAAAGAACTGGGAGGAGATGAGTCACATCCCATAGCACGTAGCTTGCTCTGTATACGTCTGTTTGCACGCTAAATCCCCCTTTTGACTGTAAGCTCCTTGAGGGCAGGGTCTAGCTTTTGTTTCTTCATGTCTCCTCAGCACTTACAGTAGTTCTTGGCACACAATAGATGCCTATTGCTTGACTGAACATCAGTCCTAGTAGTTGACATCACCAAGGTTTAGTTTCTGAGTTATGTCACAGATGCAGGTGACAATAGACAGAAACTTCAGAAACTTTTTATTAGAAACTTCAGAAACAGGGTGGCTAGGTGGTACAGTGAATATAGTCAGAAAGACCTGGAGTCAGAAAGACCAGAGTTCAAATGTGACCTCAGAAACTAAACACAAAAAACTAGCCGTGTGACCTTGCGCAAGTCACTTAATCCCAATTGCCCTACCGTCCCCCCTCCAAAAAAGCAAAGAAAAAAAAAAAGAAACTTCAGAAATGCCCAGTTTACCACCACTACCTAAAGGTTTTTGTTTCATCTAGTTTGACGGCCCTTTGCTCCATGGCCGACAATAAAAATCATTCCCAATTCCAAACAGTCTCTTCCCAGCATCTCTCACTTGTCAAACCATATACTTCATCAGTCTGTACATAACAATCCTATATGTTGTTGCATATCTCTATGCCTTAGAGCAGAGAGGCTCGTAGAATCAAAGATTTAGAACTGAAAATGACCACAGAGGCCATCCAGTTCAACTCCTCATTTTAAATCTAAGGAACTGAGACAGAGAGAAGTGATTTATCCAAGGTCACATAGCTGGGAACTGTACCCAAGTCTCATTTTTTTTTTAATTTATGGAAAAAAACTAAGCATTTCCATAACATAGTACAATAAACAGATGATTGTACATGAAACTACAAATCCACTATGTACAATTTGCTATTCCTTTCAAATACAGAAAAAAAAATTTTCATGTAAATTTCTTTTTTTCTTCCCTGACCCTAGAGATAGCTACCATTAGACACGAATTGGCGTGGGTGTGGGTGAGAGCGCATGTGTGCATGCATATATTTAAAATTATTTTATACATACACACATTTATTAGTTCTTTCTCTGGATGCAGATAGCATCCTTCCTCATCTGTCCTTTATATTAATTTGGGTATTTTAATAGACTTTATAATATAATAAAATATTCTATCAAAGTCATTCTTAAAACAATATTGCTGTCGCTGTATATACTACATTCTCTTGGTTCTGCCCATTTTACTCTTCATTATTTCATGCAAGTCTTTAGAACCCAGGTCTTCTAACTTCAAATCCAGAATGGTTTTCCCACTTATGATATTGTCTCCTGGGTGGTACCAAATCGCTAGACTGAATTAATTTCCTTGGACTGTTATCATGAAGCAGAAGCAACATGGTATACTGCAGGGAAAAACAATTGAGTCCCTACTCTACTCCCAACTGGCTGTATGAACATGAACGTCATTTCTCTCCACTGGCCTCAGTTCCCTCATCTGTAAAAAAAGGACGGAGCTTCCAAGGTTCTTTCAGGACTAACAAAATATGTTTTTGTTGTTGGGTTGTCTGGTTGTTTGTTTTTTCCCCCAACATGGTGAATGTAACTCTTGAAATCAAGAACCCCTATTCTTGGGTCCTGGCCCTAGTACTATCTCACAGGCTCAGAGTGAGGAAAGCACCTTGTAAACCTTAGATTACTTTGGACATATGGGAGTGCTCTCTGTGGCCTTCCTTCTATTGGCCATTTATTAGCAGTGTGACCTTGGGCAAGTTAACTTCTCTGAATCTGTTTCCTCATCTATGTTGATGACATAAAAATAAGCAAAGACAGTACCTACCATTAAGGAGCTCACAATCTAATGCTTAATAGTAGGTGCTCGGTAAATGTTTATTGATTAAGTGATTGAAATCCAATACTGTAATGTCGTAGAGTACAGCAGATATCTTTCTTGAATGACATATAAAAGAGGAGGAAAAAACATCACTGTGCAACATCAGTATATCAGGATAACAGTATTTTCCCTAGCTACCTCACAAAGCGGTGGTGAACTAAGAATTCTTTCAAAAATATGAGCCTGCATCACCATTATTACTACTAGTCTGTAACTGAAAGTAAGTGAATGGCTTTGGCTTAGAGTGGAATGGAAGAAACCCATTAATATCTCAGAACTTCCTAAGAAAACTAGTGCAGTTTTTAGTCTAAAATTTGGTTACTACCAAGGACAACCAACCAACACAAGGAGCCAAAAACACACAGGCCATCTGCACACTCAAAAATCTGTAACAATTCATTTCTTCCCAGAAACTTTGGCTCTTCTATCTGCTCCGGTCTATTTTTCGTCGTTCATTTTCAAAGAGGACCAATGGCATCACAGAACCTTCCGGATGCTGCCTCTCTAGAATTCTCGAGTCATTCTAAGCAGAATATCAAAATCAATATACTAAATGAAGGACTTAAACACTTCAGCATCACCATCCACTACTCTCAGTAGGAAAAAAATATGTTATTTTGGTACATTTTTAAGAGGATATGAATAATTTAAATACACAACTGTTGTGGCCAGTATTTTTTCCACACATTACACATAATGAAATATTTTCTTGTGTGTGTCCTCTTGGACAGGAAATAGACCTGAAGCCTTGGTTCAAAAAAGGGGTATCCTGGGATAAAACAGCCTAGCTTATCTGCTGTTAGGAAATTTCTGGCAATCCAGGTCCATATCACCTTTTCTATAGCAACATTTGTGGCAGTCTTTCTACTTCCCCTTGTTTCTTCTATCCCTGCCTTCTATTCTCTATCCATGCCTGGCCACCTGAGGATATGTAATTATTTTTTTACAATATAGCCCAAGACTCAAAAAGATCCATTCTATCTTCCTTCTCTCTAGGAGGATTTATAGGTGACAATAATAAAAATTCCCAAGGAGATCAAAGCAACCTATATAGTAGAGAAGACAGCATAAAGGTTTTGTAGAATTATTTTCATCAGGGATTTGATGACTCACTGGCATAAAGCCTTCTCTTCCAATCTCCCAGAAGCCATGCTGGACTTCTCTGATGATGTGTGCATCCCTGGACAGTCTGTTGCCTAAGTAGCAAAATCCAGCAGTAGCTCTTAGCTCTGTTGTCAGTGCAAATCTTTGGCTGAATTTAAGGACTTCCCTGGAGCAGTCTTGGAAAACACTTTCTTCAGTACATAATGTTATGCTAATTCTGCAAAATTATCTGGCTGTCATCTGCACATCTTACACTTGTATCCCAATGACAGGGTTATCAGCTTGCCATAAAGTTGCTCCTGAATGACGCTACCTCTCCTGACCAACTAACTCTATTCCTCCAGGTGACAGCCTTAGGGAGATTTCGGGTTCAGGAATGCTACAGAATGCTTTTGTGATTTACTGATATTATTGTCATATGTTACATTGCAATAGGATACCAAATTCAGTCATGGTAAACTGGGTATTTCTATACTTTCTGTCCATTGTCCCCTGCATTCCTGACATCATCTGGAAACCTTAGTGATGTCAAGTACTAGGACTATCAATCAATCAATCAGCACCTATTATGTAACGGGCATGGCTCTACATGCTGGGGATACAGAAAGAAGCAAGAGACAGCTCCTGCCCTCAGGGAGCTTACAGTCAAAAGGGGGAGACAGCGTGCCAACAAATATGTACAAAGCAAGTCATGGGCCGTGGGGTCAGTGTCCTACTGATCTTTTTTTCCCCCATAACTTCCTAAGTGGAGGAGCAGCAATATAACAATATTGTGACATACTGACATTCCACAGCGATGGCTTTTCCTGCTTTTTTATATGTCATTCAAGGAAGATAATAGCGGCTGTACTCTATGACACTGCAGTATTGGATTTCGATCAATCGATCAATCAGTGTTAAGCCCTAGATTAAGGGCAGGGGCTGTCTTTTGCTTATTTTTATATCATCAGCATTTAGTTCAGTGCTAGATATACAGTAGGTGCTTCATAAGGGTTTATGGACCAACTGCAACACACTGTCATATTATACTTCCAGAAGCGCACAACTGCTTTGAGACCAGAAAAGAAGGCTTCCAGTGAGCCCGTCATCACCCATGCATAACGCTATATCAGCACTGCCGGCAACTTTCTTATCCGTTTTGATCAGGGAGACTCACCACCAGCCAGAATACCTTCCTTCTCTTGTCCTACCTGGCCCAGGGCCACCGATACTTCATTTGAGAGTACCAGGAGGCCGAACCCTCCACTCCGGGGCTCTTCTCTCAAATCTCTAATTTCTCTTACCTCCTCCTCCAGGGCTAGGCCACTTAGAACCCATTGAGGCTTTCTCACGTGGCTAGGATGAGATGGAGGGCAATAATCCTTCCAATAGTAACAGTAGCTCTCGTTCTTTTAGCATATTAAGGTCTACAAAGGCCTTTATATGTTATCTTTGATCCTCCCAGCAGCCTTCTGTGAGGCAGAGGTGATTATCATGCCTATTTTACAGCTGGGGAAACTGAGACATACTTGCACAGACACACACTCAGCTAGTAAGGGTATGAGCCAGGACTCAAACTCTGGCGTATCCTGACTCCATGTGCAGCATGGGAAGCACCAGACGCCCTGGCTGCCGTATCATCCATCTACCCCTACTTCGATCACCTCCAAATGTCCTTCAGTCCTTATGATCCGCACTGCCTCTATCCCTCCAAACCCAGTCTGGCCTGCCAATGTAAGGGACAGAACCCTGGGTTTTGCCTACTGTCCTGCTGTCACCCCCTCAGGACTTATGGATTTTTCCCCTCTTCTCTACAATTGTCCTTTTCCTTCCCCATACTACCTCCCTCAATTAGAGTATGAACTCACTGAGAGCCTGAACTATTTTTTTTTAATTTCTATTCTTAGCACTTCCACACAGGCCTTGGCACATATTAATGACAATAATTTTTTTAATTTGTTCATTCAATGCTCTGATGCCAACTCTATCAGGAGAATAATTTCTGTTTCACTGTGCCATCAAACCTTTACAAATTCAGTGACATAATAGTTATATTCTTAGTGTTAAAATATTAGGTGGCAAAGTGACTAGAATGCTCTTATCTATCAGAGACAGTAAGAACACTGGGCATGGAGTTAGTAAGACCTGAGTTAAAATCTGGCCTCAGGCATTTACTAGCTCTGTGACCCTGGACAAATCATAATATTATCATCTACCTCTCAGGGTTGTTCTGAGGATCAAATGGGATAATATTTATCAAGTTTGTCTTAGCACATAGTAGGTACTAAATAAAAATGTTCCTTTCCCTTCTCCCTTTCCCCATCTGGTAAGCCTTTGGAGTGAACTAGACAATGCTCGGGACATCATTTCTAAGCCCTTCTCCATTCTAGATGAGGAAAGCTTTACAAAGTGGTACTCTTGAGATACTACAGATACTGGAGAGGTCGTTAGAACTAGAGGTGTTATATCTCGTGTACTTGCTAATGGCTTTTCAATTCCGTTGTAAGGTCAGTAGAGCATGTCTGGGATGTGTAGGTTGATTTTTTTCCTTCCAGTGTTGGTGGCAGAGCCTGTGTTCAGTTAATTCAGCTGATTAGAGTTAATGAGACTGAGATCACTGGAAAGCAGTATGGGACTGGGTTAAAAGCTGCAATCTGAATTGCAAAACTGAATGCCATTTCAAATCTTTACTAAGTTTGTGACCTTGGGCTCATTTGACCTATGCAGGCCTCAGTTTCCTCATCTGTAAAAATAAGGGCATTAGACTGTAATACCGGTCTGCAATCCCCAGCTGCACTTGTTTTATTTTATTTTTTAACAGTTTTTATCAAGTGACAAACTAGCTTTTATAAATGTTCAAAAAATAAGTAGGACGCACAAGTTAAAATTTTCTCCCTTGAGTATTTGGGAAAAGTTTTCACCTTTTGTCAACAGCTTTAAAAGTTGGGAGGTTAGGGGAAAGGAGTACGGGATGAAAGGATGGAAGTGGGTGTATGGGAGGGCAGCAAACAGGAGAGTCTCCTGTAGTAGGAGAAGCATGACATGGTAATAACTAGCAATTATGTTATGTCTACTATGTGCCTAGCACTGGGCTAAGCGCTTTACAATATTATCTCATTTGACTGTCATAGCAATTCTGAGAGGCAAATGCTACTAAGAACCCATTTTATAGCTGAGGAAGCTGAGGCAAACAGAGGTTGTGACATGTCCAGGGTCACACTGCTAGTAAGTGTCTGAGACTGAATTTGAACTGAGGTCTTCAAGATTCCAGGCCAAGTGTTCTATCCACTGCAACACCTAGCTGCTACTGTGGCTAGATTATTGGACATGGAGTCAGGAAAAGTTGAGATCAGATCTCAATCCCTAATACTTATTAGCTGTGAGACCCAGCACAAGTCACGTAAGCTCTCTGTGCCTCAGTTTTCTTGTCTGTGGGAAAAAGGGGGTTAGACCCAATGGCTTCTAAACCTACGATCTCATGAACTAGGGAACTAAGAGGTCAACTATTTGAGGCAGAAAAATAGTCTACCTTAAGAGCTGTAAATTCTGTCACACAGCATCCTAAACCTTGCTTGTTTTAACACTAACACTATAAATGCAATTAAATAGGTCCCTAAGTGCTAATGGTAAAAAGTAATTGTTTACCTATCCTAAAATTTATTTAATTAATAATCTGTCACAAAATTTTAATTAATCAATTAGAAGTTGATAGTAAATTAACATAATAATTTGATTTATCCTAAGAATTTGCTTAAAAAGCAAATACTACGCAGCTATCTATTCAAAAGAATAAAACCTCATAGTTTACTTCTGATAAGGAAGATATAGGGGAAAAGATATGGACTTTGTGAAATACACACGGAAGCACAAATCTCTGGAATGACGAGAATTAATCATGATTCAGAAATAAAAAATCAAGAGCATTCACAAACACCTCTCTCTCAGTATACACCTATGCTCAATACCATACTCCTTGTCCAGTTACCTAGCAGAAGAGCACCTTCCCCATGTAAACAGCTTCATTTAAAGGAAATCCATGGGGAAAAGACTGTACAGATATACACTCTGGATAAACCAAAAATTCTGAATGGAAGCAGGTTATCATCCATTGGCTGAAAGAACTTGAAAATATGACTCCCAGGTTTTTTTGAAGTGGTTTTAAACTAGTTTGTTTTCCTTCAATTTCAAGACACCATCCTGCTCTTCTAAAAACTGCTGTAATTTAAAAGTAAACAAACTGAAAAAAATGAGATTGTGAGAAATGTTTGAGAATATCAACATCCAATGAAATCAAATAACTATAAAGGCTGCCAAACCAAGGTGGGGAACAATCCCCACCAAAACCCTCACAAATTGGGGCTTGGAAATTCTAGGTAGTAGCCTGGAAAATCAATTACCAAATTTAAACATATTATCTCAATGAACCACAACCTCTTCAGCTGTTAGTATTTTGTTCAGTAAATCAAGTTGGAAATAATTAGGTAATATTCTGTGTTGCTTTTCATTTCAATCGTAAGAAAATAGAGGAAGCAAATACACAGCACATTCGTGTACGCACATACAAATGTTCACTGAATTTTATTTGGAATCAAATTTAACTTGAAAAATTTCTTCATTCCCAATGAATTTTAACTAACAAAATATGGAGCCCTCCAGTGGCCAAATACTTGTATATCACCATGGCTACTGGGATAAGCTTTAACGCACTGTGAGCTATCTCCTGGTGTACAAGTTTTCACTTTGCATTTGGTGAGGGAAAAATTCAAACTCAAACAGATTTTCTACCAATCGTTTAAAATAAATAATCAGAATGGTCACTGAATCTAGACACTTCAAGAAGGTGGCATTGTAACAATGTTAAAATGTTATCCCTATTATTGTAAAGAGCCAGGAAATCTCATCTAAAACATTTTGAAAGTCAAAATGACAAAACAGCCGGAGTCAAAAGTAGAACAAGTAAAGACAGTGACAGGACAATGAAGAAAGTTTTGCATTTTCTTCATTAAAAATTAGTTGCACCTACAATTTTAAAGTTACCAAGTTAGATACTAAATCTAAACATCACCTCTGAAAGTAAGATATCTATTTCCTGACATTCCATGGACATTTATCATTATTACCAACATTTGGAGTTGTTCTGTTACTAAATGCAGGTTACCTCAGAGAGATTCTCACCAAAAAAAAAAAGGGATTAGATTAAAAAACACCTGCTAACATCACCATGCTCAAGACATACTAGCCCCCTTGTAGGAGGTAGTTAAGTGACACTGTATAGAGCATGGTGTCTGGAGTCAGGAAGACTAGAGTTCAAATCCAGCCTGAGGCACTTACTGGAGGTATCAGAGTAGGCAAGTCCACTGTTTGGTCTCAGTTTCCCCATCAGTAAAAAAAGATTAACAGTAGCCCCTACCTCTCAAGGTTGCAGTGAGATTCAAATGAGATAAT
Source organism: Pseudochirops cupreus (assembly GCA_028627135.1). Taxonomy (NCBI): domain Eukaryota; kingdom Metazoa; phylum Chordata; class Mammalia; order Diprotodontia; family Pseudocheiridae; genus Pseudochirops; species Pseudochirops cupreus. Next base: position 336,732,241 of record CM053582.1, on the reverse strand, counting down.
ATTTATAAAGCACTCAGCACAATCCTTGTTCCTTAGTAGATGCCATGTAAATGCCTGTGTACTCCACTCTTCTTTATTAACTTGTGTTGAATAAACAAGTAATGAATTCATTGCTTTTGCAGTCACTCAGAACAGCTGCTAATTGTCTTCCTTTATCAGCGCTGCCTTAATCACTGATTACTACCACATGATACCTAGCCAAAAATTAATTACGTTTATTACTGAACCAACAAGTATATGTACGTTCTCCATATTTCCCTCATAAGACCTTTCTCTTCTCATAAAGACAAATGCTGTTTCCTTTGCACCTGGGAAGCAATGAGAAAAATGCATCTGACTCTGAATTTCCATAGAAAGTAATTGGAACAAAGAAGAGGGACCAAGATATCAATTTACTATTAATCATTCTGTTATTTCAACCCAAAGGGTAAGCCAGAAAGCACTATAACTAGCTAATTTTGTTCTCAAAGTAGAATATAGAATTTAAAGCCTCTCTCCACTCTCTCTAATGGCATGGTGTATTTGGGATAGTAGACACGTATTTTACACATTTTTTGGTACTCTCCACCTCAGCTTTGCACTGAGGTTACGGTTTGTTATGACTTCCCCTAAAATATTTCTCAATGTGTTGACAGAACATGCCTCTTCAAAGCTTACACATACTGAGAGCTAGCCTTTAGTTTACTTTTCTTCGATCACCCAGTTCAACATCCCCAATTTAAGCATTTTTAATTTATCTAAGAACTTTTTATTTAACTTATTTAAGAATTTTAAAATTATTTTAATAAAATAAGAATTATTATTTATTTAAATTTTAATTTATCTAAGAATAAATGAAATATCATTGCAAACTAGCATAACTAATAATAATCACTAAAATTTACCTAGCATTTAAAGGTTCACAATGTGCTTTACTTAGGTTAATTTATATGAACCTTATAACAATACAGGGAGGTAAGTGCTTTTTTCATGCCCATTTAACAGTTGAGAAAAGAAAGGCTGGGAGAGGTTAAGTGACATGCCCCAAAATCACACAGCTAGTTAAGAGTCTTTAGTGTTCCCAACCAATGTCCTTTGAACCTACCTATCCCCTTTGCTACCTGACAGTAGGCAGCATGCCTAATCAGTTCATCATGAGAATTAGTTAAGAGAGATACTAACTACATAAAAAGAGGCCTGAGACTCTCAATACCCAGAAAATGTGGAAAGCAAGCAGAATTTTGCAGTGAATTGTAAAGAGCAAACTATGATTTTCTTTCTGTCAGTGGCTGAGTAATAGCTACATATGCACTAAGAATAATTTGGTCTCTATCACAGAGAAGTTGAAAGGGCAAAATGAATGCTTCTTTACTCTTCAGGTTATCAGGGAGAACTAAGTGTTCCTTGAAAGAATGGGGGAAAGGGGAGAGAAGAGGAAGTGCTTCAAATTAAAAGGAAGAAAAAAAAATTGATGAGACAGAGAGTAACAGAGTAATCTTAACGTCCTCCCAGACAGCAGAATGTGAAAGAGAAAAGAAAGGGAAGAGGAAACCCAACACTTGGGGTGAAGTCATCAGTCCTGAGCTCTACTGGCTGGGGTTGGGGATGGGCGTGGATGAAGAATGACCATCTGGAAAAAGCAGCTTTTGGACTCCAAGGAATGAGGATAGGAATTCCCAGAGGGTTTCAGGAAATTCAGAAGAGAGAAGAAGTAATGTCCCTGATGAAAGTTATCCTTATGTATCTTCTTGATATAAAGAACAAGGATGTTTATCACCTTGGGAGGGCATATGACTGGGACATGACCAGAAACAACCCCCTCAAGTTGTAAAACTTGACCACCTTAGGCACCTCTAATGACTTGTCTGGGGACAAAGACAGTGAGGTGGTGTGGTGGATAGAGTGCTGGTCCTGGAATCAGCAAAACCTGAGTTCAAATCTAGCTCAAACACTCACTAGCTGTGTGTACCTGGGCAAGTCATTTAACCTGTTTGACTCAGTTTCCTCATTTGCAAAATGGAGATAATAGCACCCCAAAGTTGTGAGGATCAAATGAGATCATAACGCCTGGCACCTAGTAGACAACTATATAAATGTCACGTATTATTATTATTATTATTACTATCCAAACACAAGAATGTAAATTTGACCTTAGTGCTGTCACTGAGCCTTGGCAGGACGGGCTGTATGACTGGAAGATGTCTCTTACAGTGCATAACTAATACAAAACAATAACGAAAAAAGGGAAAGGATAGCATTAGATATTAAGACAGGCTCCTTAAATCTAGAAGGTAGCGCACACAAGCATAGTGAATCAGTGGAGGGAGGGGGGAGAAAGTGGATTTGACCTGGGAATAAACCACGCCGTATTATCTGAACAAAGGGCATAAACGGAGTTTAGGAAACAGATCACAAACCTAGCACACAGGCATGCTGTAAGTATCGATGAGGTCATTTCAGTTATTTCTTCAAAGTCTTTCTGGGACAAAAACAAAGCAGATGATAAATTTGTGCTTTTCCTTAAATGTTACTTTTGTTCTTCAAAAGATGGAGGAGGAACTAGCGCCGTGTCCTAAGAAGCTCCATGAAGGCCCTAAAGGTCTGGGACCCTGATCTCAAAGACCCCAAGAGGATGAATCTGGAGAATTGAAGGTCTGATCAGGAGGCCAGGTGAAATGCGGGCAAGCCCAAGCAGCGTAACCACTTCACTCAAATCAACAACAAGGGCCAGAGCCTGGTCAGGGCACAAAGACTCAACTGAGGAACTAAATAAAGATCAAGAGATACTCCATAAAGGAAGAAATGGACCAGTATGAAAAACTGTAAACATAAAGATGCCAGGAAATCCAGCCTAGAAAGAGAAAGTCACTCTGTAACAACTGCAAGGAGAAACTTGAAGGGGAAAACAAAAGGGATTTTCCACAAGGACTACATGAATGCCTAGAAGAAATGAAGCAAAAGATTAAAAAAAAATAAAAGGAAATAAAAGTTCTAGAGGAAAGAACAAAGGAAGGAGAACAGATAAAAGTGGCAAACCTTTATGAAACAACATAATTGCTAAAAAGAAAAAAAAACCTAGTCTAAACTGAACAGGAATCACCGACTCCATGAATTAACTAGAAACACTGGAACAAAATCAAAACACTGGGAAAAAAAACAGAACAAAATGTAATATATTTGACATTTTTAAATGACCTGAAAAACAGGTCAAGGAGAAATAATGTACTGGACTCCCTGAAAATAATTTTTTAAAAGCCTAGAAACTATATTTAAAGAATTCATAACTGAAAACGTCCTAGACACCATCATCATAAAGAGCTGGCATTTGAATGTGTCAGACACTGTGCTAAATGGATTAAAAACTTACTTGGTCTTCACAACTCTGCAGTTGAGGACATCGAGGTTAACTGACTTGCCAAGAGGTTACATAGCTGCTAAGTGCCTCAGACCACATTTGAACTCGGGTCTTCCAGACTCCAGGCCCAGCTGCTGGACTCCTAGCTGCTACCAGAATAAGAGGGTAAAATGAAAATAGAAAGAATCCACCAATCAGCTCCTGAAGGGAATGTGTCAAATTGAGGTGGTTTTGGGCGGGGGGGGGGGGGGG
>CM053582.1:336614077-336728555 GCA_028627135.1 Pseudochirops cupreus | reverse complement strand
CACACAAGACTTAACAGCTTCTACTATAAATAAGACAAAATCTTAGGATATAATATTATGAATGGCAAAAGGCAGAGTTTTATAACCAAGAATAACTCACAAACACTGTAAAACTGAGTATAATTCCCCTAGGGGAACCTTGAATGGGATACAAAACCTTCCTATCCTGACTCCTTACTACTCTCTTCCCATTCCACACACTCCGGCTGGCTTCCTTGATGTTCCTCAAAATGGCGCTCCATCTTCTGACATTCTGAATTGTCACTGGCTGTCTCACATGCCTGGAACTCACTCATTGTGCCTCCAGATTTTTCTAGCTTCCTCATCTCCCCTAAAGTTGCAACCTCTACAAGAAGCCTTTCCTGGTTCTCCTTAATCCCAGTGCCTTCCTTCCGAGACTACCCCCCCGTTGATCCTGACTATATCTTGTGTGCACTTTCTTGTTTACATGCTGTCTCTACCCATTAGACTGCAAGCTCCTTGAGAGCAGGGACTGGTTTGTTGCTGTTGTTACTACTCCTGGGGGAGGTGAGTTTCTGATTTTCTTTTATTTGTCTTATTTTGCCTTTTTTTTCATCCTCAACACTCAGTATAGCACATTCAAGGGTCAAGGGAAACCTACAATAATAAAATTATTTAAGCAATTGGACTGGGATGTATGATGATGTAGTGCTAATATTTTAACAGGAAGGAGGAAGCAAGAGTTTTTTTATGGAACCTTAATATCTTCAAAAGGTACTAAGGAAGTTAAATAAGAAAGCAGGAGTACTAGGGTTAGATTTTCACTGTTCTGAGGGGAAAGAAAAGAGAGAGTAAGGGAAATACAAAAGTAGAGAAAAGATTAAAAAGGGGTGGAACTTGCTTTTTCTCATTACTGGGGTGCATGTAAACATATAAATACGGGAAAGTAGTGGGAGAAGAAGGCATCAGATGAACCTCATTCTTATCCGAAATGGACAAAAGGGTGTTGTGTGAGGAGGGTGAAAGGAAAGAGGGCTAAAAGATGTGAATCAATTGGTGTATGGCTGAACTAATTGTAGCAAATGATGTCATGGAATATCATATACCATGAGAAATGGCAAAAGATGATTCCAGAGAATCCTGGGTAATACGAAGTCTATGAACTGATATAGAGCAAAGTGAACAGAACCAGGAGAACAATTTATATGAGGAAAAAAATATCACAAAGGAAAACAAATTTGGGACTGCCACAATGACTAACTATATCTCTAGAAGGACCAATAATAAAGCATATTCTCCATCTTCTGACACAGAGTGATAGACTCAAGATGGAGAAAGAGATATACATTTTTGACAATGGCCACTGCATAGACTCATTCTGATTCACTATATTTATTGATTACAAAGTTGTATTTTAAAATCTCTCTTAGTATTTAATTGTGCAGGGGGTACTGGGAAGGAATGCAATTAGCAATATTGATGCTACAAAATATTGTTTTTAATGTACAGAGGAGAACAGAATGAAGTTCAAAAGGAAACAAAGGCATGCGGGGCGGTTTTAAAAGTAATATGCAGAATTTATTACATATTTTTAAAGTAAGAAATATGAAATGGAGATTTGTAGTTTCATATACAAATCTCTTTTTGGTGGGTATGGAAATGTTCTTTTAGGGGAGGTGGGTGTTTAAGTTCAGAATGAAAAAAATAAGTTTTCCCAAAATGGAATAGGATACCTTACAAACCTCAACGGAGGCCTCTGACTGGTAGATGTTTGATCCCTTATTGGGAATGCCATAAATAGAACTCTTTAGGTAAGGTTTGGAGTAGACAGCCTCTGATATCCTTTAATAACATCTCTTTCTGTGATTCTTCTGCCTATTATATAAAATACACATTGCCTAAATGACAAATGATCATATCCTGCTGCCTTAATGGATTAGTATATTAAAGACAGTCTGAAAATGAATGTAACTAAATGAGGAGACATCCCTTTCCTTCCCAAGGTTGCTGAGGAGCAGGAGAACTGACGTTACAATAGACAAGGTATCCAATTTATCAGAATGCTCAGATGTTAGTGCTGAATTTCTAAAGTAAGGAATGTTTCACTCAATCAAAATGTATTACTTATCTGTAATTTCTTTCATAAGGCAAATATGTGTGCATATCCCACTAATTCTATCAGCATTTCAGAGGAGCCTAACATTTTAAAACCTGAATGATTCAACTGCAATAGAAGTTGAGGAAAGAATTTAATGAAGGATGCAACTAAGGGCCTCTACTATATCTTATTCAAAGCCTCACTGGGGCCATGGGAGTGACCCTGGATTCTCAAAGCCTAGACTCACAGAGCTGAAGAATGTGCAGAGTAACCACTCTGATGAAATCATGACTTAGTTTTGTTTTGGCTACTGAAGAACCCTAACTGTCCTTGTATCAATAATATTTTGAAATGCGGGGAAGGGGAAAATCCCTAAATAGTGTTTTATTTTGTCCAGAACGCTGTAAATCAAAGGCCTCAACTATATTGCACCAAGAATGAAAATAAGTTTATCCATGGATTCCCACCCAACCTGTCGCCTACCCCTACCTAAAGCCAGTCCAAAAGTCACAGAACTACCGGGGTACTCAGAGTGTTATAAGGTCAGAAATCCTTTATCGACCTTATAAGACTGTACTCCAGCACATCCATACTGAAATTATCTCAACTGATGAGATTTATTCCTTTTGAAAACCCATCTTAATGTTTTTTAAATGCTATCAAGACAGTCTAATTTATATCTCCAAGGATGCAGTTTAAATCCCTTTCTTCTATTCCATCTTCTGGTCTATCCTTATTGTATGCTAAGAGTAACCATATATCATTAATACTTGCTGAACTACAGAATATTAAGCCATTTGACACACATACCATGAGCTCATTCATTCGGCAAACATTTTTTCTTCTGATATTTGAGGGTGGTGGGTACAGTGAATGAAGAACTGGTCTGGGAAACAAGATGATCTGAGTTCAAGTCTCATCTCTGACAAATGCTAGCTGTGTGATTTTGGATAAATCATTTAACCTCTCAGTGGCCTATAGAATTCTCTAAGACTACAAATTGCAGAAAGAATGCCCACCAGCTTTGGCATAAGGAGTCCAAGATCCAGTCCCTATGCCTGTGACAAACAAGGCATCATAGTTGGGTAATGTGGTGTTATTCAATGTTCTGAACCTGGCAACCCAGGGAAGAAAATTTCCAAGGGTCCAAAATGCAAGAGACAACCATTCGATGCCTCCTCCAGGAAGCAATACAGCTAGTAAAGGCCAAAAGCTGATGTGCCAAGGAGGTGATTTGGCATGCTGCCCTCGGGCACACAAGCCAGGAGCTGATAATCCTCTACCAAAGTTATTTTTATCCAAGGAAAGTCATTAGACAAACTAAAGAGTTTTATTTTGCAGAATTCTTAAATCCCTCAACTTGAATTGAGATTTTCACTGTGAAGAAGAATTTGCTTGGTGGGCATTTTACATGGGGACAGTGGTAGGGAGAATGCTTAAGCCTTTTTTTTAAATTATGAAAGAAATATGGATAGCAAAATTCAAGTGAACCTTAAAGTGACAAAGCATTAAGACTGCAAATTCTAAGAATCACAAAGCCACACAAATGTAGCTGTTATTTCATTCCCAAGTTGATTCAAATCTCTATGACTTCAATTCATAGAATACTACATCTCCTGATGAATAAGAGTCATTGAGATATACCCGGAGGGCGATGTAGCCCCTTGGTAGGCACAAGCAGGGAGAGATATATCATCGGCAAAGAATGGTGCACAGAAAGCAGCATAAAGAATGTCATCAGAAACATGTGCTTAGAAATGAAGATGAATAGAGAGCACTGGCCCAGGAGTCAGGAGGACCTGAGTTCAAATCCGGCCCCAGATACTTAACACTTACTAGCTATGTGACCTTGGGCAAGTCACTTAACCTCAACTGCCCTGCCTTCCCCCCTCCAAAAGACAAAAACCAATAGTAATGAAGGTAGGAGGAACATGCCATAAGAATACACAATAAAGGAATGTGTAAAAATAGAGCATGTTCCCCACTTTACTGGGTAGACCCTCTTCAGAGAATTTATAAGACAACCTGCATAAGGACTCAGGGGTAAGCTGTGATCATCCTCACAGGAGGGATCACATAGCCAACATTTCTATACCTACTAGGTGCCAGCAGGCCCTATGCTAAGCACTTTACAACTATTATCTCATTTGACCCTCACAACAACCATAGGAAGCAGGTACTATTATTATTCCCATTTTACAGATGAGGAAACTGAGGCAACCTGAGGTTAAGCCCAGGGTCACGTAGCTATCAAGTGTCTAAATTCAGATCTGAACTCAGATCTTCCTGACTCCAGGCCCAGAGCTTTAAACACTGAACCACCTAGCAGCCCTCATCCATGGCATTATAGAAGAACCAGAGTCTCAAATACATACTTCACGAATCCTCTTTTCTTCATTTACTCTGGGAGCTTTATAAATCTGAAAGCCTTTAAAAACAATGCTGCTAGTGAAATACAGCGCAACCAACAGGGAAACCTGGTCTCTTCCTACCTTTTCGTTCCTCTTACTCATTAGCCCAGGCTTGTTGCTCTTCACACACAGAGCCTCATCTCACATCTCTCTGCCTTTCTCCCATGCTTGGAATACATTCCCCAGCTCTCTCCCACCTCTTAAAATCCATGTTCTCCCTCAACTCAAGAAATGCCTTCAGCAGGAGGCCTTCCCTATTCATGCCCTCACCTCCTACCTCTCCAGAGCTACTTTGTATCTGATTTATTGTCTCTATACGTGTGTTTGTGTGTGTATGTACAGTGTGTATATGCATACATGTTGCTCAGTCACTTCAGTCATGTCCTACTCTTCATGACTCCACTTGGGGTTTTCTTAGAAAAGATACTAGTCAAAGAGGTAAGATGTCATTTTGACTAATGAAATCTGATCTGCTTCTCATGCTGAATCATTTGACAGAGGTACCAAGTACCAAGTATTGTGGCCCCTACAGAATTTGCCAGGCTCCAACTCAACAGCATGGCTTCCAAGGATGATGGCTGAGAGCAGGACGATGGACTGGAAGTATTGCTATACCCAGGAGTGCCAGGTTCAGGGCCCTGAGCTGTCTCCATGAGGTACTGATGGCTATAAATGTTTAGCCCATGAATAACAGAATAGAATTCAAAACGGACTACATGGTGTAGTGAACTCCATTTTTAGCTGAAGCTGGACAACCACTTCTTGATGGGAACATTTCAAATAGGATTTATGATTCTAGTAGGGATCAGACTAAATGACTTCTGAGTGTCTTCCCAACTCTAAGATTCCAAGTGTCTCTGAAAAGTAGGATATGTGTCATAAGGTCAGTATAAATTTTTGTTTTACTTCAGCAGCAACCTTTATGTCTGCAAATCTTTGTTTAGTGACAGTTTTAAATGGTACCACAATGTGAAAATATTTAGTTTCTAGCACTTAATGGCTATATTGCCTAATTTCTTGTGTTTTCAATTAGCTTCCTGAAGAGATTCTTAATTAGAGAGCAGCTAAGTGGTGCAATGGATAGAGTGCCAGCCCTAGGACCTGAGTTCAAATTTGGCCTCAGACGCTAGCTGTGTGATCCTGGCCAAGTCACTTAACCCTTTTTGCCTCAATTTCCTCATCTGTAAAATGAGCAAGAGAAGGAAATGGTCAGTTACTCCAGTATCTCTGTCAAGAAAACACCTAATGGAGTCATGAAGAGTTGGACACAACCAGTAGACAATAACAACATTTTTAATTAGACAAAGGAATCCTGACATGTCTCAAATATTTTAAAACACCTAGAACAGCATACCATAACTGAACAATTTCCAAATATCCACACTGGTGCTTCTATCAATGCAGGATCCAGTCCAGTGATGAAATAACTGAGAGTCACTAAGGAAGTCTTATATGTCAGATAAGGACTTTTCTGTGAGGAATTCACCTTTCACATTCAATGGAGGCTGAAGGACTACAAGATATCCTACAAGATGTAAGTCCGGTATTTCCTCTAAAACAATCTTTTTTTAAGTATTACTAACTCAAAAGAGATGCTAATTAAAAAACCTATTAGCCCAGGGAAGAACACACATTGAAACTATATTAAATTGGTACAACCACGCAAAAAAGCAGTTTGAAATGACACTTTAAAATGATTAAGATGTTTGCATCCTCTGACCCAGAAAACTTTATGCTAGGAATGACCCAAAAGAGGTCACAGACAAAAGAGGGAGAAAAGGTTTCATATATATAAAAGTGGGCACCTAGGTGGTGCAGTAGATAGAGCACTGGACTTTGAATCAGAAAGACCGGAGGTCAAATTCAGCCTCAGATACTTACTAGCTGTGTGACCTTGGGAAAGTCACTTAACCCTGTTTGCCTCAGTTCCTTATCTGTCAAATGAGCTGGAGAAGGAAGTGGTGAACCACTCCAGTATCTTTGCCAAGAAAACCTCAAATGTGGTCATGATGGAGAGTTAGACACAGCTTAAGTGACTGAAAACAAACAACAAAAAATATACCGAAGTATTAACTGGAGCACTTTTTCTGGTAGTAAAGAAAAGAAACACACTGTGATACATGAAGAGAAGGAAGTATAACTACACCCTAAGAAATAACTAATAGCAAATTTCAGAGAAGTGTAAGATTTATATGAACTGACAGAGCGAAGAAGAACTAAGAAAAGAATATATACAAGGACTACAATGATGTAAACTAAAAGAAAAAAGTTAAGACAACAAAAAAGCTAATTTTCTACAATGATAATGACCAATCTAGGCTCTAAAGATGAGTTGTAGGGGCAGCTAGGTGGTGCAGTGAATAGAGCACCGGCCCTGGAGTCAGGAGGACCTGAGTTCAAATTTGACCTCAGACACTTAACACAAAAAACTAGCTATGTGACCTTGGGCAGGTCACTTAACCCCAATTGCCTTCCAAAAAAAAAAGATGAGTTGTAAAAAAAATGCATCTCCTTTTCTTCATCAAAAAGGCAAGAGAATATAGGTTGGACATCTTGTATATTTTGCTAGATTCATTAATGTGACCTTTGGTTTTGCCAGTTTTTTTTTTCTTGTTCCTTTTAAATTGGTGATACAAGGAAAGGTTCACTGGGGAGATAATGGAAGAGGGGTATATTAAGAAATTAATATATTTTTAAAATATTAATTAAAATGGGTAAAATTATTAGTTCATTTAGGAATTTACTATAGGAGATTGAAAGTTGGAATAGACGAGGAAGAGTTTTCTTACGTGAGGAGGCAGGGAAGAGAGAATCCAGCGGCACCAGCCACAGGGAAAAAGAGAAATAAGGGACCTGAGGAGAAGGGGGAGTGGCTGACTCCGGAAATGAAGATGATAAAGAGATGAGTCAGTGAAAGAGAAGAATAGCTCACACAAGACCAGAACCGGCTTATGTTTCATTTAAGACCAAGTTACCTATCACTACCTTTAAGAATTCTTGCAACTTGCTGACTTTCTCTTTTTGTTAACCATAAAACCCATCTGTTTGCCCAAAATTATAACTCTTGAGAAACCTTAACAAAAAAAAGGGGGTGGGGGGTAATTTAATGTGCTTGTTTCAAAGGCAATGTAACAGCAGCAATTAGAAACCTGCCTCTCTATTCGGCAGTAAACTGAATACAAAGGAGAATAGGTAGAAAAAAAGAGTGGTGTAAGAGATCAATAATAAGTTACAAAAGGACAAAAGCCCTATTTTTTTTATTTCTCCTGGAAATGTTTTGTATAAAACGTGCACTTAAATAAAGTTCCTTAAATGCATGGATGGATGGATGGATGGATGGATGAAGTGGACAAGACAGGCTCTGCAGTCTCACAGGAATGAAGAAAGGAAGCTAACAACAAAATGACATCAAATTTAACCTAATATATAATCAATCCATAGACAGACTTTTTGAGTGATTATCATATTCCAGGACTTGTGGTGGGTACTCTGGAAACAAAGACAAAAGTGACAAAGTCCTTGCTCTCAAGAATCTTATGCTCTGATGGGGAGACAAAACGCCCAAGATACAGGAATACAGAAACAGTCCTATAGTAGTGTTTGGGGCTGGGGGTGGTAATAGCTGCCTAAGGAACCAAAAAAGGCCTCTTTCAGAAATGGGTGCTTAAGCTGAACCCTTAAAGAAAACAGCAATTCCAAGTGGTGGAGATGAGATTACAGACGAAGACAACCAGTGGAGGGCAGTAATGTGTAATAACACTGGAAAAAAAGGATGGAACCAGATTATGAAGAATTTCAAATTCCAGACAAAAAGAAGTATTAATATTACATCTCGCACTTCTCTCTCCTGGCTCTAATACTGACTCTGCATTTTTCCAATCCTTTTTCCAGCAGTCTTGTCACCCCAGAGATACCTCCATCCCTGTGGCCTCCTCCTCTGATTAATAAGATTTTGCCCAGGACCACCATTTCAGTGCTGCTCAGGCCATCAATGCTTGCTTCTCTCCCAGACCAATTCCAGACTTTCTAGACTTTTCCACCTTGCCTTTGAATGTGCATCATTATACCCCCCACCTTTTCCAGTTCTCTTTTATGTTTTGTTTTTACCCCATTGGAATATAAGCTTATTAAGGGGTAGGGATTGGCTTTTTTTTTTATTGTGTTTGAATTCCTAGAATTCAGCACAGTACCTGGCATATAATGAGTTTTTAATGTTTATGAGGGCAGCTAGGTGGTACAGTGAATAGAGTGCTGGTCCTGGGGTCAGGAGGACCTGAGTTCAAATCCACCTCAGATACTTACTAGCTATGTGACCCTGGGAAAGTCACTTATCCCTGTTTGCCTCAGTTTCCTCATCTGTAAAATGTCCTAGAGAAACCACTCCAGTACCTTTGCCAAGAAAACCCCAAATGGGGTCACAAAGAGTCATACAAGTCTGAAACAAATGAACAACAACAACAAAATGTTTATCTGGCTATCATCTTAAAGATAACAAGAAGCCACTGGAGTTTATTTGGGGGGTAGGGAGACATGGTCAGGTCTGGGTTATAGGAAAATCACTTTGATGGCTATGGGGGAGATGGATGGGAGTGAAAAGAGACTTGAAAAAAAGAGACCAATTAGGAAGCTACTGCTATAATTCAGCCAAGAAGTGATGAGGATCCAACCAGTGTGACTGTGGAAGTGAAGAGAAGACAATCTACATGAGAGATGTTGTGCCCATAGAAATGACAAGATGGTAACGGATGAGCTCACCAACAAGCAGACACCTGAGAGTCTGCAGGCAAGGAAAGGTATGGAGATGGGCTATGACTCAGTGGATGTGACAAAGGGAGGTCAGACACTTGGTTAGGAGGCAGGGAAAATGGTTGGTTAAGGTCAGTGAGTGCTCAGGCTATCTATCTGTGGAAATATTTTTATTATTCACAGGCAGGTAAAAGCAAAAGCAGCTCTTCCCAGGATTTATAGATTTTAAAAAAAAAAAACAAATTCTTTATAAGGCTGCTTGGTTTGCAGAGGGTCTATAAATTCAGGTGTCATGGTAGTCTACTCTAACTTGTACAGTGCTACATTTAACATTAGACAATAGTCTCAGAAATACCACAATCCCTTGTGTTTTAAGAGCTTAAAATTTTTCAACAGAGAATGAACACTCTTCAGTGTCAGTATCTATAAAGTTTGTGTCTGTATAGGATATTTAGAGTCAACACAAAGCCAACTCTGGCTGCATTGGAGCAGTCCAACCCTGTCAGGCCATAGCTACAGTAAGATCCCACTGAGGGTCCCATTGAGACTATAGAATTTAAATTCTAAGACTACATATGCACTAATCAATCCTTCAGTGGATTGAGGATCTCATTAATATAGGTATCCACTCCATTAAAACAGGTAACAATGCATCCACACATTTTCTTCCTGTGTAATTTTTAATAATTTTTTCCACAAATCTGCCACCAAGTACCTACCCAGTAAGCTGGAGTTCCTACTCTTGGGTTTCTGAACATTCCATGGGGATCAGAACATCGGTCCATCTCTCATCCTTTCTTCCATGGCAAGCCCACCTCTTTTCTAGTCGTACATTTCCCGAAGGCTAACTTTCATGTCATCTCCCAAGGACAAGTCACCATAAATATGCCGTGCCTAACTTACATTAACAATGCATCTCTCCTTTGATCTTTGGACCACCTGAAATTTTTACTCTCTAGATAGTGAGGCACTCTGATTCATAGTCATACAGCATCATCAGAGGAATGGTGGTAATATAAAGATAGGTTTCTGTGTCAGGGAGCACCCCAAGATTATGGAAAGTGTCATTTCCCAAATGCAATCTACCTGACTCTCTGCTTTCCTATTCAATTTCCTGCCCAATTCCTTGTCCCCTGCACAGTGCCTGAAGCAGCAGCCAAAAGTACAAGATATATGAATTGATGGACTAACTCAATAGTCCATCTCTCCACCTCTTTCCGGTAGAATCCTTCCTCACAAAACTCCCTTGCATTTATTTATTTATTTTGCATGTACTCACATCTATAGATATAGCCTCCCCATATAGAATATAAGCTCCTTAATGGCAAGAACTATTTTGTTTTTGTCTTTGTATTTTCGGTGCTTAGCACAAGGCACAGCACATAGTACAGATATGTCCGGCATCTGTGGTTTCATTTTCATGGCTGTGCAAAGTCCTTTAATTTTTTTTGATTTTTATTTATTTAACCAATTTAGATCACAATGCTTTCAAAAAACAACTCAGTAGTCTCAGAGAGTGCAGGGGTGGGGATGGGGAAGGAATAAACATTGATATAGCACCTACCACCTGAAATTTTTACTCTCTAGATAGTGAGGCGCTCTGATTCATAGTCATATAGCATCATCAGAGGAATGGTGGTAATATAAGGATAGGTTTCTGTGTCAGGGAGCATCCTAGGCTTATGGAAAGTATCATTTCTCAAATGATATTTGGAAATTTATTTTTTTAAATATATCTCTAGGGGGAAAGGGGGTGAGAGGAGGGATGAGGAAGGGGAGGGTAGGTTGGGGGGGAGGGTAGGTTGGGGGGAGGGTTTTTAGAAGTACACACTTGTAAAGGGACAGGGACAAAGCAGAGAATAGAACAAGTGGGGGGCAGGATAAGACGGAGGAAAATATAGTCAGTCTTTCACAGTATGTCTATTGTGGAGATGTTCTGCGTAACTACATGTGTACAGCCTGTACTGAATTGCTTGTCCTTCCAGTGGGGGTGGGTGACGAGGGAGGAAAGGAAAGAATCTAGAATTTAAAGTTCTAAAATCAAATGTTAAAAAAATATATATATTATTATCATTATTATTATTTTCATGCAACTGGGAAATAAGATATACAGGTACTGGGGTAGGGAGATCCATCTTGCGGTACTGGAAAGTCAGAGGGGTGATAGGGGAGGACATAGGAGAGAGCAGATTGGGGGAGGGGGTATATACAGTGGGATCGCTGTTTTGGGGTGGTAGGTAGGGGAAAGATGGGGAGAAAATGTGTAACTCAAAGTCTAATGGAAATGAATGATGTAAACTAAAAATAAACAAAAGTTTAATATATATGTATATATATATATATATTTAATTTGTTCCTCACAATAGAGTAGGTAGTATTATTCTATTTTACAGGAAAAAAAGAGGTTATGTGACTTGCCCAGGGTGACACAGCTAGAAAGTGTCCAAGGCCAAATCTGAACTGAGATCTTCCTGACTACGGACCTGTATTTCTTTTCAGTGTGTCACTTAGCTGCTTCTAGAGCAACGAGAGACTTACCCAGGCTCAAACCATTAGTATGTGTAGAGGACAGACATGAAGCTAGGTCTCCCTGGCTTCAAGGTCAGCTTTCTATCTACTAGACCATACTATCTTTTACACAACAGGCACTTAATAAATGCTTTTTATTTGACTAACATCATACTCATTGGGGCAGCTAGGTGGCGCAGTGGAAAGAATGCTGGGCCTGGAATCAGGAAGACATCTTCCTGAGTTCAATTTGGCCTCAGACACTTACTAACTGTGTGACCCTGGGCAAGTCACTCTATGTTTATCTCAGTTACTCATCTGTAAAATGAGCTGGAGAAGGAAATGGCAAGCCAGATAGGTATTTTTTGCAAGATAATCCCCAAATGGGGTCACAAAGAATCAGACATGACTGAAATGACTGAACAACAATATACTCATTCATCTATTTAATTTTTTCTGACTAAATACATTAAAAATGTAGAGAAAAATGTAAGAGTTTCTATAGAACCAGGTTTATCCATAATTGCTCCTAACCCCCATTTACTAAGGAAGAGGAAGAGGTGGGGAGATGAGGCTAGAGAGAACAGTGTGTTGGCGAATCTGGGTGTAGACCAAGAGGTGGGTCTGTGAGTACCCCATTATGCCCCTAGCTTTCTGCTTTCCACTCTCTACATCAAGGGTCTGTAATCTTCCCAAGGGGCATTCCCAGGTTCCATCAACACTGATATGAGTAACTAAGAACCACCATTTTCAGGGGGCAAGGATTAAAACTTAAGACCTAGAGAGTAACAGAATTTAAAAGTCCTTATTTACTCTGTTTTCACCGCTGTGCCTAAATCAATAAATATTTATAGAACTGAATAGTTTTTTTTCCTTAATATGTATATGAATTAGATTTGCAGGTAATGGATACTTACAAGTGCCAGGAGCTGAGCATGACCACCAACCACAGGCTACTGACCTCTGCAAGAGGTATGTCAATTTTCCTGAGTTCTTCTTCATTATTATCTACATGGATTTATAGAAAACCCTAATTCTATAATCTTAACATTCCCTTGGAAACAGTGTTCCCTAAGTCTATGAGTTAAATCGACAAAGGGCCAAGCACCTTACCCTCCAAGGTAGTGGTGTCAAACTCAAATAGAAATGACGACCTCTAAATCCTACACAAAGATCCCTATGGGTCTCATATTAGCTTGAAGAAACACGTGTTAAGATTTTACCTATTTCATTGGATTTTGTTAAATATTTGCCAATTATCTGGTTCAGGATATACTCAGGAGAGCACATGTTTAACATCTCTGCTGTGGGTGATACTTACAAGCACGTTAAAGGATGCCTATTCTTTGTTTTATTTTTATACAAACGAAATTCTAGTTTTACTTCATTTCTACCCTCCAGTTCATCTATTTTGGGGACAGTTACATGGCACAATAAAAGAGTACAGGGCCTAAAGTTAAGAGGACTCATCTTTCTGAGTTCAAATCTGACCTCTGACATTGTGTGACCCTGGGCAAGTCACTAAACCCTGTTTGCTTCAGATTCCTCATCTGGTAGAATGAGCTGGAGAAAGAAGTGGCAAACCATGCCAGTATCTTTACCAAGAAAACACCAAAAGGAGTCACAAAGAATCAGACATGACTGAAATAAATGAACAACAACAAAGCTAATTTTTCTTCCCTTGGCTCTGAATTACGCTTAATTATATTTCGCCATATTCTCTTATAACTTTATGAGACAATGTAAAGCCTTTAATAACAATATGGGACTAAGATTCACTGACCCTTACTACCTGCATGACCTTAGGTAAGTCACTTAACTTGCCCGGGCCTTAGTTTTCTCATCTGTAAAATAAGACTCAACCTCTGTTATATCACTCTTTTAGTCCACACGTTCTGAAGATACCGGAAGTAACATAAGCAAGTTCTACTAAACACTCAGCTTCTTAGAGATGCCTACTTTATTAACAGGGATAAGGTCATCAATGAGACCTGTGACTTCATTAGAACAGGGAACTATCAGATCAAGAAGCCTCTTCTGGTAATGCAAGTTGGCACCTTTTCTATAACTTAGGGTCTCATTTGCCTAGCTACCTAGAACACTGAGATATTAAGTGACTAGGCTAGGGTCACAAAGACAATATTTGTCTGAGGCAGGCTTTGAATCCACATGTTCCTGACTGAAACCACTTATCTATTCATTACTCCATACCACCTCTAATAAGAAATATTAATACAGTTCTTACAGAGTTTCAACTACAACATCATTTATTTAAAATGATTCTTTTTTTATATCTGGCTATGCTCTAGAACAGTGGTTCTCAACCTTCCTAATGCCGTGACCCTTTAATACAGTTCGTCATGTTGTGGTAACCCCCAACCATAAAATTATTTTCGTTGCTACTTCATAAGTGTAATTTTGCTAGTTATGAATCTATCTGATATGCAGTATGTGTTTTCATTGTTACAAATTGAACATAACCCACAGGCTGAGAATCGCTGCTCTAGAACCATAGAAGCACAGATTTTGACATATAAAGAAATCACCAAAAAGCAGCTTAGAACAGCAAAAATAGTGCTGGAGTTAGAAAAGATAGATCCAGGCTTGAATCCTGCCTCTAACACTTATCAGCTCCTCTCTGGGACAGTTTCCTTATCTGCAAAATGGACACAGCAGTGAGAACTGAAGCACACCTACACATTTTGTGAAGCTCTAACAAGATAACGTAGATAAAGTCCTTTGCAAACCTTAAAGTATTATGAGACTTTTGTTTTTGTATTTCTAGCACGTAGCATAGTGCCTCTTATACAGTAGGCATTCAGTAAATACTTGCTGAATTGAAATATCAGATTACTATCATTATAGTACATTTTTATGTATTTATTTTATATATTTATATATATGTAAATTATACTATATTTTAAACCCCAACCATTCATTTTACAGATGAGGAAACTGAGGCCTCCCCCCAAAAAACTGACTTCCCCAAATCAAATAGCTAATAAAGTTCCTGCTGCTACAGAGGCTGTTATCAGTACAGTGCCAGGAAGTGGTTAATAAAGTGTTTACTTTATTTCAAAAATGAAAAGAAACTAGTACGGTAAAAACCTTGGCTAAATGTAACATTTGAGGAATGGGTAACTGCAGTTAACTTTTCTCACAAGCCCTTTTTGTACCAATCCTTATTTTTGAAAACCTTTCTAAAACGTAGTAATTAGTCCACTTGTTTGTCTCATTAAGTAAAGTACATGCAGAAAACAGAATCATTTCTTGGTGATTAGGAATCTAGCAAGGTTTGGGGGATAACACTTGGAATGTCACTTTTCATGGCACTGGACTGAAAATGCTGGAATTCAGATAGTGGCAAACACAGGATGGGCCCCAGGAAGCTGCTTTTTAAAAACTTAAAAGCCCTGATTATCTTTTTTTTTTTAAGGCAGTAGAGGAAAGGGGAAGAGAAAAGCTTTTTCTTCTAATAGTCAATTGCAGAAAAAAACTAAATCTGGCTCAAGGAGGTTTTATTAGTTTTCTATAAACCCCAAATGTTTTTATAGCCATAGTAATCATTCTTTTAAAATCTGCTTTTTTCCCCATGAATTTTCCCTTTCACTAAGACAATTAAAGTTCAAGAGAAATCCTTAGAAAGTTAAAGACAAATTTCCAAGTGGAGAAAAAAATCCACAATATTATTGAATCTACTAGGCATATCACAAGTACAAGTTAAAAAAGGTATAACTAGATAGCGTTTGGTCTGAAAAAAGATCTCAATGGAAATTGTAAGCTTAAGATGAGGGTGATAGGGCTTAGGCTACATTAAGAGAGGGAAAATATTCAGGACTAGGGTGAAAATCATTCCATTCTCCTATTCTCTGGCCAGACATCTGGAATATTGGGTTTAGGTGTCACCAATTTACAAGAGAATCACTGCCTGGAACAGGTTCACAGTAGACCACCATGCTGTGTGAGGATCAACAGAAGAAAAGAGGGATATTTACCCTAGAGAAGAAAGGAATATAACTAAACTTGAGTTATCTGGAGGGCCATCATGTGAAAGACAGTTTAAACCTGTTCTGCTTAGTCAAAAAGGGTAGAATTAAGAGCAACAGGTGGAAGATGTGGGAAGGCAAACTTCAATATGAAATAAGGAAATACTTTCTAACAATTAGGAATGTCCAAAAATGGAATAGGTTCCCTTGATAGGTAGTGGGCTACTATTTTTTGGAGGCCCCTGAGCAAAGTCTGGATGGCCACCTGTTGGCTATACTGTAAATCAGATTCTTGTTCAGGTTTAATTAACTAAATGGCCTCTGGCGTGCCTAAGGTTATGATTTCCCCAAACTCTTTGGGCAGGGGGTTGAGGAGAAGTGGAAAGAGAAGGGAGAAGTAGGTTTAAAAAGTTAACATATTCTCTTTGTGCCTAAGACACTTGCTGGATTAAGGGCTACTTTCTCTAAAAAAAAAAAGGCTTCAAAAGAAGCTTGATACTCCTTTCTCCTTTATGTAGAAACTATTTTTAGCAGGATATGACTTAAAATCAAAGTTTTCAAAAATAAAGGAGAAAAATTTACTTTTGCAGGGTTCTCAGGTTGCTTTTGTGAAGGTGATAAAGTTTTTTACTTTAAACACATAGAATCTACTGAATCCCTTTTAAATATTTTCTATCAAGTTGGTACCTTATTTTCTACATACACCACAATATTCCTCGTATCACTGTCAACAAACTTTTCCACTTTTAAAGATCAGTGTTTTCCATAAATTCTTTATATGTAAAGGAGAATGAAAGCATTTTATATCTAAATCACTATTCTCTGCTTTTCTTTTGGTGTTGTTTTTATCTCACAGACATGTTACATTTCT
Source organism: Pseudochirops cupreus (assembly GCA_028627135.1). Classification (NCBI taxonomy): domain Eukaryota; kingdom Metazoa; phylum Chordata; class Mammalia; order Diprotodontia; family Pseudocheiridae; genus Pseudochirops; species Pseudochirops cupreus. Next base: position 336,711,974 of record CM053582.1, on the reverse strand, counting down.
CCCCCATTCCTCTCTCTTTTGGAAAGACAAACATACAAATGTGCCAGTTCCTCCAGGCTTGAAAGTTATTTAAGTAGAATGACATGCGTCAGATATAGCAAGATACTCTCTCTAAATGTTGGTGGCACCTTGAAATTTTTCCACTGAAACTCAACATTCTCTAACTTTAAAACTCTTCTCTACATGAACGTAAAGCACCAAACATTTCCTTTCACTTTGGCCATCTGTCAGCTGAGAAACTCCACATAACTATTCTGTGGAATTCTCTAGGCTATGTGGTGCCAATATTTTATCTCTGTCAGGTGACTCATAAATAATGAGTTAAGTATTAAAATCATTCTCCTGTTTACGGACACAGATATCCAAAAGGAACTTGGAAGAATCCCATGGATTTGACGATACTGCATTATTTCACACCACGGCTAAGACTAGGGTTTCAGGAGTATGGCTGATGTGTGGATGAAGCACATCTTTTAGCATTAGCTGGTTAACTGCACCACGTCTCATGGAATGTTTGCCTTTTTTCCTATCAAAGTCCTAGGGAGGGAAAAAACCCCAAAGGCCTTAAACATGTCTGAAGAAATGCTATAGGACTCACTCAATCTGGAGAGCCACCATCCATCCACCTTTTGGTCTTTCAAGCACATACCTCTCACAGAAATGTTTTCAGTGCAGCAGTCAACAGAGGTGGTTATAACAGCACGATGGGACAACAAATCTCATGATGATTTTGCCTTTTTTCCCCCAGCCTCTGTTTTTGTTTTTTTACCTTATCCAAGAGAAAAAAAGGCAATGCAAAACCCACAGCCACCACCACAAAACCCACTCCAGATTTATGAAAATAATTCTTTCAGTAAAAGAACACTAGCTTTATAGAAACACAGTTTTCATGAAAAGCAGGAAGCTGATCTGAGCAGCAGGGAAAGAGCAGGGATGGGGCGGAGCAGAAAGGCACTGAGCTGGGGGAGAGCGAAGCAGTGACAATCCTGGTTGCATTGAGTTACTTATTGACAGTCTCTAGTCTAATATCACAGACTTAGGAACATAAGAACAGAATCTCTGCCATCTCCTGTTTCTCTCTTTTATAGATCTCAGTACATTTGGTAAACTAATTGCACTCTTGTTAGTACGGGCCTGACAGCACCAGGCAGAGAGAATCTTTATGCAGGGAAATGATGTAAGCTTCCCACCTCCCATAGTCCCCAGCTCTGCCAATCCACCTCAACTCTGACCTGTTAACACCCCTTCCTCCAATCCCTGGGCTCTCGTGACTAAAGCCTACCAATCTTACCAAGCTTTGTTCTGATGTGTGGCATAAAGTGTTCACTATGCATTATTAAGGGGTAATAACTGGGTTACAAACATATTTCAAAAGAAAAATGCCTTCGGAAGTGGATTAAATGACCTCATTTCATGAAACAACACTGTATACCCAAAAGGGAGTAGTGATGGGCAGAGGGGCAAAATATTATGAAACAGAGTTTAAGTAGTGCATGTAAATTTTCAAGAGATAGTGGGTGGTGGGGTCGAGGGGCAAGGGCACTGGAATGGGATTAGGAAACCTTTATTTTAGTCCTGCCTCTGGTCTCAGTTTCCTGATTTGTAAAACAAGGGGTCAAACGACTCTCTGATCCCCTTGAGTTCTAAACTTTATAATTATGATAGGAACTAAAAAAACCAAAAAAGACTAAGGCTAAAATAATACCAAACAGTACTTCTTAAACCATAATTAGAACTTAGGACTTGAATTTCTGCATTTTTAAAAACTATTTGAGACCCCTGCCATCAGATATCATTGATGTTGTAAGACTGGTAAATTTAAGTAGGGTTGGTGAGAAGGATGATGGTGAAAAATTCTATAGAAGGATCAAGCTTAAACTTCATAAGAAGGAAAATGCTATTAACTTTTTTAAAAGGGAGATAATATAATTTAAGTAAAAAGTGTTCATACAATTATGACTTGTTGGTTTCCAGACTTGAGTTTATATACCAAATAATCCTAATAAGTTTACCTTGGTTCAAAAGTGAAAGTTTTTATCCCTGTAGATGTAATTTTTTTTAAAAAAGGAAAGGAGCTATTAGGAAAAAAAAAGTCCTTCTATGTAATAAGGAAGGAAGGAAAGAAGGAAGGAAGGAGGGAGGGAGGGAAGGAAGGAAGGAAGGAAGGAAGGAAGGAAGGAAGGAAGGAAGGAAAGGAGGAAAAAAAAGGAAAGAGATAGAAAACAAAAATTCCTCATTAAGAAAATTTTGCAGAAAATCCAATACAGAAAGTAAAGAAATGAACAATCAAAAACCAAGCCCTGACACAAAGAACAAATACTACAGGGGGTGCAGGGTGGATAATAAATAAATCTCAAGAAATAGCTAATATAAAGCCTTTAATTAAGATTCAAATATGGCCACTGACCATTACTACCTGTGTGATTAATCTGCATGGGCGTCAGTTTTCTCATCTGTAAAATAAGGAGGTTGATTCAGATGGCCATTCCAACTGTAGATCTTTAATCCTACAATCAGACCTCTGTGCTGTCTCCCGGACCCCTCACTCCCGCCCCAAGAAGGGATTAATCACAAAACTCTCTAGGGTTGTATAAATGTTCAATATAAGACTTAAAGAAAGATGTAAAGAAAGAAACTGGTGTTCAAGGAACTCAAAACAACAACAACAAAAAGAGAGTGAACTGCTTACAAATAATGAAATATCTTAGGAAAACATTGGACACTGGATAGAATTTGACAAAACAGCATGAAAATTCCTATGAAGGAACAACAAGTCAATCAATGAACAAACTAATGGTAGATAAGTTTTTAAAAGAATCGTATCACATACTACCAGTTCCCAATGGATAAAATATGATAATAATAAAAAGCACCATTAAAATCTTAGAAGAGAATAGAAGATTATACCTCCCATTACAGTGAAGAAAGGAAGAATTCCTCACCCAATGGGGGAGAGAAACCATTATATAAAGAAAAATAAATAATTCTAATTACACAAATTTTTGAAGAAAAAAACTTTTCACAAAATCAATACAATTAAATAAGAAATGTAGCCTGGACAAAAATCATTATATTAAATATTTTGATAAAAATCTGCTATCCAACCCCAAAAGGAAAGTGACACAAAATTAATAATAAAACCATCTATTCACTAGCAGTTAAATAGTCAAAGGGTAGGAAAAGTCTTCAAAAAAAGAAATAGAAACTGTTAGGAATTATTGGGAAGAAATGTTCAAAATTACAATTTTTAAAGGAAAAATAAACTTAAATAACATATATTCACATCAATAAAATTAGAAAATATGGTAAATGATGGACAAATTATATTTTGAAGGGATTGTAGGAAAACAAGTATACTAATCTACTGCTGAAAAGAAAACAAGTTGGAATTTTAAAGAAAAATTACTAAATTATTTATAACTTCTGTGATCCCACAGTCAGAATACGTGAAGAATTATACAATAAAGAGGTTAAGGAAAACAAGACCCACAGGTTATACATATGTGTATATCAGAGATAAACATATACTATATATGTATATATGTATAATATGTACACATATATGAACATTGTCATTTTTAAAATTTTTAACTAAAGTAGAAAATCTTCTGTGAAATAGACAAGTAGTTGTTTAAAATAACTTCCAAAACATTTCTGCATAAGTCATATATAATATACATATATATGTATCTGTATGAATATGCATGTATATGTATGTATGGATATTTTTCTGTATTTTGAGTTTTTTCCATATTCATTCATAATTTTATTGGTAATCAAACTAGAATATCCTCAGAAACCAAATACTGGGCACCTACTACGTGCAAGTGATTGTGCAATCAGCAGAGATGCAAAGATAAATTCTGATATGATTCAGCCCTCAAGACTAAAGGATTATAATATTATTGATAATATCATCAATATTAATAATAATAATAGATAATATCAACATAATTGATAACAATAGATATGCTCAACAATTAGGGTATGTCTTAAAAATTGTGACATATGGAAATCATGGAATAATACTGCACAACAAAGAATGATGAGTATAAAGAATTGAGGATAACATGGGATGCTGAAATAAAGTGATTCAGGATTTAAAAAAAAAAGCAGAACCAAAAGAAAAGTATAAAAGGGGAAGAGAACATGAATTAAGCACCTACTATGTGCCAGGTACTGTAATAAGGGCTTTACAAATATTATCTCATTTGACCCTCACAACAACCCTGAGAGGTATTATTATTATTATAATTGAGGAAACTTAGGCAAACATCTTAAATGACCTGTCCAGGTCAGATAGCTAGGAAGTGACTGGGGCTGGTTTAAAACTCACTAACTACAAATAACATAAATGAAGACAAAGTTGAAATAATAAAACATAAAAACGCTTGGATCAAATGCAATAGACAATGTTGGTAGAAAATTATTCAAATTAAAGCACACATGCTTCTTTCAGTGAACAGACTGCACCCTATGAGAACGAAAAGGAGCATGTACTATCAGTCCCAAGTACTCTATTAAAATAGTGGTTTTACTTCGACAAAATTTGAGGGGAATGTACATTGTAGCAGGGGACGACTGGCAAATGTCCAAGAAATACAGAATGCTAGACTCGGAATTGGAAAAACCCGGGTTCAAACTTAAATTCAAATAACGACATGACCTATGTAAAGCCCCACTGCAAATTTCGAAGCACCACAGAATAATTATTATTACTACCTTAAGTCAAAATAAAATACATCAACGATTTCGAAAATGTATCCGCAATACAGAAATGCGCGGCACTCTTCCGCGCTTTAAGCAGACTCAACCTGATTTCTCAACTTTGTTCTCTCAATGGCTCACACTGATCCTCATGAACTTCAGTTATTGCACAGCACTTTAACACCGTAACACTCCCAGCGTCCACTGGGACGTGCAGCTAATTTGTTCCCTCACTAAATGACCCCATTCATAGCGCGTTCCGAGTCCTTGCATGTCTGTTTATAGTGGTCTGTCTGTCTCATTCCTTTCTATTAGGCCGTGAGTCATTCTTGCTGCTCTTCTTACTCTCTACACATAACACACCCCCTCTCCATTTTGTAGTCACAGCTTCCTATCTGTTCTGTCCTTTGGAACGCAGATGATCAAGTGGGTTACTTGTAGCAATCTGTCATATTCATGTAACTATTCACAGTTCGTGAAGCTATTTCCTCACAATAACCCTGGGAGGCAATGTAAGTGTTATTGTTTCCATTTCTAGAAACTGAGACTCAGAAAGGTTATAAATGGCTTAGTCCCACAACTAGGAACTGACAGGGTCAGCATTTGAACCCTAGTTTCCTGTTTCTACATCCCGTGCTTACTCTCCTATATCACACTATGAGGACCTGGGACATCTATTCTCAATTGATGAATGGACTTTGTGACAGGTATTTTTGCTGATCAGAGACCCTTTTAGCTAACTTCCTTGTTCTTGGCTTTTTTCTAGAGAGGTGAGGCTGCAGATAACCAAATTACACACAGTGGAAGTCTTACCATATGGAATAAACTTAAAACCAAACGACTGTCCTTCCCTCAAAACCAAACCAAATTACAAACAATGACAAAAAAACAAAATCACAGAAAAAAGTAACAGCCCACACTGTGTTTCTTTAAGACTGACCACCAACCAGTCAAGTCAAAAAATATTTAAGCACCTGGTACTGTGTCCAGGCTGAGCACTGGGGGTAGAAAGAAGAAAGGAAAAACAACCAATCCCTGCTCCTCAAGGAGCTCACAGGCTAACGGGAGAAAACACACAAATAAGAAATATACAGGACAAATTGAAGATAATCAGCAGAGGAAAGGCTCTAGAATTAAGGAGGCTTGGAAAGGGCTTCCTGTAGCAGAGACTTAAAGGAAGTCAGGAATGCCAGGAGATAAAGGAGATAAGGAGGAAGGGCATTTGAGGCATGGAGGACAGCCAGAGAAAATGCTTGGAGTTCAAAGATGGAGCACCTTCTATGAGGAAGATCAGAGAGGCCAGTGTCAGCAGGCTGTAATGTGCACAAAGGAGAATGAAGTCTAAGAAGCCTAAAAAGGTTCCAACGGACTAGTTTATGAAGGGCTTTAAGCCAAAGAGATGATTTTATATTTGATTCTGAGGGTAATAAGGAGATACTAGAATTTATTGAAAAGGCTGATTAAATGATCAGCCCTACATTTTATCAGAACAATTTGACATTTGAGTGGAGGATGGACTGGAGTGGGGAAACATGCAAGAAGCAGATAGACTGGCAGGGTATTCCAGCAGTCCAGAAGAGAGGTGGTGCAAGCCTCCTCCTGGATGACGGCAGTGTGAGAAGTGATTAGGATATGTATGGACAGCAACTCACTAAGAGAGGGAGAGGATCAGAAGCTGGAAGTGTTATTGCCCTCCCCCCTCCCAAGAAAAAGAAGGCTTATTTAAGCTTTTGTTTGTTTTACAAACCTTACAATGCTCTACAAACGTTGTTATTATTGCTCCTGTTGTTAATAATAATAATAAGGGATATCTGTGAAGTTTGGAATAAAAGAATTTTTAAAGAAAAGTAAGCATGAGGCATAACTCATAATGGATAGTAAAAATAAAGAAAGTGTAATAGAATGAAAGGCCACGTGATCTACTACTGTACTTCCCTCAAGAACCATACAGGGATTCTTGGAAACTCTCCTTAGGTATACAAGGCAGTGCTGGGGATTAGATACAGGGAATGACGCATGAATGAACACAGTTCAAATAGGTAATGGTATTAATAGTAAGGAACGTTGTCTTAGTCCTGCTGGAGGTTCCAGGTATGTCCCACGGTTTTGGTTATTTTATGTTTACCAAAAAACCTATGACATTTATTTGTATCCCTCACAAATTTCTAACATAAATTTAATTTGCAGAGAGTAAGTGCCCAATAAACATTTTAAGTCAATATGCTCTTATCTTGAGCATCCAGGAGCCATCAAAATGTGAGACACCATAAAGTGTATAAATATTAGAATTGTTTATTACTAGTATTTATTTGGACAGCTAGGCGGCACAACAGAGTATTGGATGTGGAGTCAGAAGGACTTTAGTTCAAATCTGGCCTCAGACACTCAGACCTTGGGCCTCTCTTAGGTTCTTCATCTGTAAAATGGAGATAATAATAAGGCCTATCCAATGAGATAATATAAGTTAAAGCACTATGTAAATGCTAGCTACTGTTGTTATGATTTTCTAGGTACAGGGAATTCCCAATGTGGAACAACAATTCCTTAGTAACTTAAAAGTCCTGGATAATTGTCTGGGATCCTGAGAGTTGAAGTGACTTGTCTGTTATCACAAAGCAGCATCTATCAGCAACAAGACTTAAACTCAGGTCTCACTGACTACAAAAAATGTATCTCATGATTATCTAGAGCAGCAGTTCTCAACCTGTGGATCGTGACCCCTTTGGGGGTCAAACGACCCTTTCACAGGGGTCACAGAAAACACATATTTCCAATGGTCTTAGGAACCAAGACACCACTCCTCTATCCGTCTGCAGGAGGGTCTGCCCACATGCAGGTACACCCACATTCAAGTATTAAAGGAGTCGCAGCATTAGGAAGGTTGAGAACCACTGATCTAGAGTGATAAAACAAAAACTTCCTCAACATGATTCTTCTGTTTTGCCCATACATATAGCTAACTTGAGATCTCTAGGACTAAGACAACTTTCCACCTTCACCCTGAAAAGCCAGGTTCTTTCATAAATTAGGTTCAATTAAATTGCTGTCCTTTAAGAAAAAAAGTAACTCAATATTTCTGAAGTCTTTCATATTTGATAGTAATATTTCATGAAACTCTGGCCTGAGGCACAGGACAAAAATTCACTCATGACCCTGAAAATAATCCTTTGCATTCTTTTGTCTGTGCCATCTAGGCAAATGCATTTTCAAATGTGTGAGGTTTTATTGCAAAGCTATGCTTTAAAATTTTTACCCCAAAACATTTTCTTAAAGGAAGAAAGAGCCATTTTCCATATTAGCAATCTTTTCTCTGCCTTTCTGCTGCTAGGATAAACATCCTCTCTCCCCTTACATTTACACTCAAAGACATCAAGTGACATATAGATAAACCGTTCCTTATACTGTTAATAAATATTTACTCTGTGAAACAGTATAAGTTTTTTTTAATTACTAGTAACATATATTGATTGATTCTTAACACCTCTCTACTGCTTACCCAAACCAGTAGAGAAAGAAAAATATTGAACAATAATTGGATTATATTTTTTTCATTCCTATATGCTTACAAGTTCTCCCCAAACATAAAAATCTTGGTGAGAATTTCCTGGTGAAGATAATTTCTTTAACATGAAACCACTGTCACTTTTATAGATAGATTTCATTACAAACATATGCCCAAAATACCATAAAATCTTTTTTTATGTCCCACCTGTTTTTAAGGACAATAAAAGGTTTTCATAGCAAAATTGAACCTAAAAGCTAAAAATCTCATACAAATACCCTGGATAATTATTCAACTACTTCTCCATTATCTGCTGGAAATCTTATTAAGATCATACAGCCTCAGCCCCCATTTAGACTATAATCAGCTCTCAGCAAGATGACTACCATTGCCTCCTGATTAGTCCCGCTTCTTCCGATCTATCCCGTATTTGATTCATCCTCCGTTAAACTGCTATGTTAAGATTTCTAAAACAGAAACCTCAAAAAGTCATTCCCATGCTCAATTTCCAGTTCTTCTCTATAGCCTGTAGGATAAAAAGCAAAATCCTCAGATTAGAATTAAAAGGTGTCCACTCTTTGGCTCCCATCTATCTCTTCAACATGAGTACAAGACAAATGCATAAGGGAGATGTAAACAAAATGATATATGAAGCTTGAAGGGAGAAAAGTCATTAATAATGTCCTCCAGGATGCGAATTATGTTTTAAAAGACTGTAAAGAATTCAACAGGTCAGATAAGGAGGGCATTCCAGGCATCAAGAACTGTGAAAGCAAAGGCCTAAACAGAGTCAATAAAGTACAAAGAGAATAAAACCGCTCGAGATGATTGGAGGGCAGAATATGTTAAACAGGTTTGTACCAGATAAGTCTGGAAAGGTACAATGTTGACAGATTGTAGAAGGCCTTGGATGCTGGGATAAGCTTTACTCTATTGGCAAGAGGGCACCATGGAAGGATTTGGATTAGAGGGACAAAACCAGGTCTACAAATAGAGGGGATTAGGCCAACAGCAGTGAGGAATGATTGAATGGGAGGGAGAAAAGGGAAATAGGAAGAGATGTTAGGAGGCTAGTATATTAATCTAGGCTGGCAGTAGTAAGGGGTTGTACTATAGTGGCAGCATTAGAAACATAAAGGAAAAAAGGAAAGGAGGCAGAATTGACAAGACTTGTTAACGGTCTGTACATGAGAGGTGAAGGAAAGGGAAGTTCTGAACATGGGTGACTGGATGAATCATGCTGCCACTAACAAATAGAGCTGTTAAAAGGAAGAAAGAGTGGAGTCTGGTGAAAAAATAATGAAGCTGGTTTTGGACATGCTGAGTTTGAGGTGCTGGTGAGTTGGGGATATCAAGTAGGCGGTTGGAGAGGCATATCTGGGATTCAAGAATGGAGATTTAAATTTGAGAGTCATATTGTAGAGAGGATAGTTAAAAGCATGAAAGTGAATAAAACCTTCAAACAGTCTGAAAAGAGAAAAGGTCAGGAAAACAGAGCCTTGAGGAAACCCCACTTTAAGGGGTCAGGAGGGGAAAGAGGAACTAGAATAGGAGTAGTCAGAGAGGTAAGAGGAAAACCAAGAGAATAATGTCTCCAAATTTAAGAGAAGGGAAAGTAGCTATAAGAAGGAATGTTCTACGGCACAGTCCTTCATGGCTTGTGTATAAGCACTAAAACACATATGTAATGAACAGTGTAGCGTAATGGGTAGAAAACTCAGGAAGATCTGAGTTTGAATCTCAGCTCCAACATGCACTGGCTATGCTACCATAGGTGGGAAAATCATCTGACCTCCCAGTGCCTCCGGTAACTAACTCTCTCATACTATAAATGGCTGAATAGTTGTCAATCTGTTATTGGTGGATGGAATTTTACCTTCCTGTGGAAACCAGGCCAGAAAGGAATATCTGAATGGGCTAATAAACAATCCTGATGAGTTTGTGGCAGCTGGAAGGTCAAAACAGAAAGAATGGTCCAATATATAACAAAATATTGACAGAAGTTTTGTGCAAAAGAACTAGAAACAAAGTGGGTGACCATTAATTGCTAAATGGGTTAAACTGTGATATATGAATACAATGGAATGTTATTGTAGCATAAGCTATGAATAAAAAAAAATCTAGAAGGACATGGTATGAAGCTATTATGGAGCAAAGGAAGCTCAATCAAGAAAACAACATATATAAAAATATATATAAATAAGTAAAAATATATGTATATAAAATAACTACAATATTTCAGTTGAAAACAAGATTAAAATACATCAAAATGCCAAGACCGATTGATCCTAAAGGGCCAGAACTGATGAGATACAGTCTTCCTCCTAGCAGAAAAGTGGCAGGCTACTAATGTGGAACATTGGGTGCACTGTCAGATTCAGCAGGTGTGACTGCTTTATTACTTGAGTGACTGCCCTCATTAAAACAGAACTGTGCGAAGAGAGGAGTATAGTGAAGGACAGTGTAAAAAATTAAAAGTGCTGATAAAGTCTTTTTTAAAAAAAAATCAAAGTTTTTCTTGGGGCATTGGTCAAAGTTCATTTCTCTCTTAAAGTAGATCTAACTGAAAAAAAAATTTAACCCTCAAATCACCAAGAACCAACGGGATTGGTTTAATCCAGTAGCCAGAATTATATGTTAAAAACTAATCAATGGCAGGCCCATACACTGCATGAATGTATTCAGAATCTATCCTGAAGAGCACTAACCCTTAGGAAATTGGCCAGTTCCCAGGAGTGGATAATGCCTGGAAACTGGCTGTATTCCCAGTGGTGTTAGGAAGAAAAGGTCAAAGAAGGTCAGTAACTAAGTTTCCAGCAATGTCAGGACACAGTGAGTTGTGACTTTTGCCTCAGCTCACACAGCCTTTGCCGCTACTGATGACTGGGCTCTCTGACCTAGCACTCCAAAGCAACTGAATTCCCATTATCTGTCCTTAACCTAAGTACCAGGTCAGCAGTGCATGGCAAATAATGAGTTAGGAAGCAAAGAGACTGAGAGACAGAGCGGGAGGACTCGAGAACAACATGACCAGAAAACGGATGAGAAGTCACTGTCTCAGGCTACGTGGTCTCTAGACGGCCAAACACATGCAATTCTGGGGGCTAACGTAACGTGAAGATTTAAGTAACTATGGCCCAGAAACCAAAAGTCTTTGCATTGTTGTTCTATCTTTAATATATTTTAAGATGTACATGACTTACTATGAGATTTCTAAAATGATCAGGGTGAACCAGATTCAGCACTACTAACAAAGGACACAAGGTGTAGATTTTTTAAAAATGAAAATATTTAAAATGTTATAATGGGTATCTTTTATGAGATACTTTACACATACATGAAGAATCACAGTTAAACTATGGGCATGGGAGAAACCGAAGGACTAGGATTTATAGAAACGATAAAGCTACATTACTGATGCCTAAATAGTGACAGGAGGTAAGGAAACAGAAAGATGAAAATTCACCAATATTAACAGAACATGAAACACAACTTCCAGTCAACTCTGAAAAATAGGCTTAAAAACATTACCTGTTGGGGCGGCTACATGGTGTAGTGAATGGAGCACTGGCCCTGGAGTCAGAAGGACCCGAGTTCAAATCCGACCTCAGACACTTAACACAAAACTAGCCGTGTGACCTTGGGCAAGTCACTTAACCCCAATTGCCCTACCTTCCCCCCTCCACAAAACAAACAAACAAAAAAAGGAACAGAAAAAAATATTACTTGTTTTTCTTTTCTTTTCTTACTTGTTTTTCAAGTCAAAAAGTGATGAGCATCCGTTGAATATAAACGAATCTTACTTTACTTCTTAACATACAGTATATAAGTAATTTTAATATAATGCAGGAGATGCCAGTCCAAGAATAAAGGCAAAAATGTTCAAAGAGACATGAGAAAATTCTGAATTGTCAATACCATTGGACCAACAGTCAAACCTCTGCTGTCCTTTCCAACATTCACAGGGCAAACTGTCACCCCAACTTCTTTTCTGAAATAAAGATTTTTAAAAAGAACTGATGACACTTTTAGGCTTTCATGATCCCATGGCTGAAAATCCTCTGAAGACTATGCCAGAAAGGAATATTTGAATGGATTGATCAACAGTATTGATGAGTTGGTGGCAGCTGGGAAGACTAAAGCAGGTGGTCATTTCTTCAACCACTGTATTTTAGCACTTGAATATTTATTTACCTTAGGCACCAGATAACTACATTTTTATTTCTTAGTGGATGAATGACAGCCGAATATTTAACCAAGTCAAAAAAAAAGGGGCAAGAGAGTAGGTTTTGTGATTTTGTTTGTTGTTGTTCAGCCATATCCGAGTCTTTGTGACCCATCTGGGGTTTTCTTGGCAAAGATACTGGAGTGGTTTGTCACTTCCTTCTCCAGCTCATTACAGGGGAAGAAACTGACACAAACAGGGTTAAGTGACTTGTCCAGAGGCACACAGCTTAGTAAGTGTCTGAGAAAGGATTTGAACTCAGTGTTTCCCGACTCCAGGGCTGGAATTCTATCCACTGCACCACCTAGCTGCCCTAAAAGAACTGATACAAAGGAACTAAAAGGAGAGGGAGTTAGTAAGTTATGTAGGAAGAGGGTTTAGAATCATGATTTCATTTGGCCTAGGGAACTCCCAGGTCAGGAAGCCTTCTCTACCACTCTGAAATTTGATTTTCTTAAATTTAAAAAAAAACACCTTAAATAACGCTTTATTGTATTTTTTAAAAATGCAAAAATTAGTCTTAGCTTGCAGGCCATACAAAAACAGGAAGTAAAAAGGTTTTGGTTCCCTTGGGCCTAGCATGCCAATCCTGGTCTAGCCTGTGATAAATCCTAGCCCAACTTCAAGACCAAATTCAAGTTGAAACAGTACCAAGCAGTATCAGGACACCTGAGCTTGGATCTCAGATTTGCCAATTAGATTTAGTAAGCACAAGGAAGTCACCTTCTTGGCATTTCTCACATGTTGCTGTGCTAACACCTGCCTTTTTTTTTTTTTTTGCTTTTTGGAGGGGGGAAGGCAGGGCAATTTAGGGTAAATGACTTGCCCAAGGTCATATGGCTAGTAAGTGTTAAGCGTCTGAGGCTGAATTTGAACTCAGGTCCTCCTGATTGCAAGGCCGGTGCTCTATTCACTGTGCCACCTAGCCGCCTCTAATACCTGCTCTTCTTCCCTCATTAACATTTGGAATTTAAGAATATTTCCAAGGATCAAGTTGTGTCAGCTGATGTAATATGTGTGTGTCTATGTATATGTATATGTATATATATATATATTTTTTTTTAATCCATAAGGCAAAGATTTCAAAGTGCTTTTTTTTACTGCAATACTTCTTCTAGCATCAAGAACCTACAACTATGAAGATGATCTCTATTTCCTCACTTATGTCTCCTTTGGTCTATGTAGGGGGGGGGAGAACCCACGGCCTCGAGGCCACATGCAGCCTTCCAGATCCTCAAGTGCAACCTTTTGATTAAATCCAAACTTCACAGAACAAATCCCCTTAATAAAAGGCTTTGTTCTATAAAACTTGAACTGAGTCAAAGGGTTGCACCCAAGGACCTAGAAACCATATGTGGCCTCGAAGAAGGAGGTTCCCCACCCTTAGTCTATGTTCTTCTCACTCCACTTTCCCCATCCCTGTGACCCTGCACCAAACACATTAAATGCTGTAATTCTTCACCATGCCTCTCTCCATCCCCCAGAACCCAACAAACCCAGGGTCCCATCCTGATCAGATTTTTCAATGCCGCCCACCCTACTGATACACTATGCTCAGTCCCAACTGTTCATGCTACTGTCCTGCCACAATGCTCTTTGCCCTCAACTCCACCCATTTAAATCTTAAACAACTTAGAAAATGAAGCTCATGGTCCAGTCATTCAGGTAGCAAGATAAAAACAACAACCAACCAACCAGAATTTGACTAGAGGGCCTCTCCCTCCAAAGTCCGCGCCCTTCCCCCTACTCCGCGCTGCCCATGGATATAGCAGTCTAGTTCCAACACGTGTTGTGCTGGGTCGATCATTTCATTTGAAAACCAGTTTTCTCATCAATAAAATGAGAATAACAATATTTTACACGGCCTTCCTCGTAAGGGGTGTTGTGAGGAAAGCGCTTTGTAAACTGCAAACATTATACACGTGAGTTATTAGTACAGAGTGCTGAAAGAATGAACTCACCCATGACCTCAAAGTTCAGCAAGGTCACTGGATCAAAAACAGTGAAATCATCCAGCACTGGTGTTGAAAGTCAAGATTCTTCCCCCACACTCCTAAAACCGCAGCCTTCATCGATGACATAATTTTAGTGCAGCAAAGAATTATTTTATAAGTAAAATTTTTCTTCTGTAAGATAACCGTATATGTTTCACAAGTTTCCACTTTTTTTGTTATAAGCAAAATTTTATGAAGTCATTAATTTTTATGAATTTCGATTTCCAAAAAAGAGACTAAAAGTCTATGGAACCATGGTTATGTACTACAGAATGAGGATGTCAGATAAGCGATCCTTTCAGCATTAAACTTTTATGATCCTGTGAACACACTTCCTAAATATTTTGCTTCTCATTAGCTATACTAGCAGCAATACTTTATGGGTAGCTAGGTAGCACAGTGAATAGACCACTGGGGCCTGGAAGTGAAGAAGACTCCTCTTCCTGAGTTCAAATCTGGCCTCATAAACTTATTAACTGTGACCTTGGGCAAGTCACTTAACTCTGTTTGCCTCAGTTTCCTTCTCCGTAAGAGCTGGAGAAGGAAATGGCAAAATCCTCCAGGATCTTTGCCAAGAAAACCCCAGGCAGGGTCGTAAAGAGTAGGGCCTGAGATCAAGTCTGACACATCTTGGCTACAAGATGTTGAGCAAATCATTTATCTTTTCCAGCAACCCACTGAGGCTACAGGTCACAGAAAAGGTGCCAACCTGCATTGGTAAAGAGCGCTTCCTTATCCGTCAATGAAATCACAAGTCCCTGCCTCTGCTAACATTAATAGTAGTGTGCTCTTCTTGAGCTATGTTGCAATTTCAGAAATCTTTGTTTCTGGCTAATCTTCAATTGGCTGCAGCTCCTAAAACGTTGGCTTTAATTTTTTTCTTTCCTCCAGCTTCTCTGGTCAAACATGTTAGTTTATAAGCCATTGATAAACACTGAAGCATGGAAAAGGGCCACTAATTAAGGAAATCAAATGGGTGAATCTTTCTGTAATTTGAACTATCACACTTATATTTGTTTTATAAGTTGAGATTTTGAACAGTATATTGAGTTTTTTAAGTGCAACTACTTATATAATAATGAAGTTTTACTGCTCAACTCCAAAAAAATATATAAAAACTTTGACCTCTACTATTTCATAAAAGCCTCTCAAAGTTATAAAGGAAATCTGTCCCCTAGTAACAAAACTGGAAAGCAGAGAAATGTGCTGGATGGAAATTGGCCTCAAAGACAAGAGAACCTGGGTTCAAGTCCCCAGCTCTGTGACTCTGGGTAAGTCACTAGGGTTACCTTGGTGGCACCACAGTGCATAGAACTCTGGTCCTGAGTCAGGAAAACTTAAGTCCAAATCCAACCTCAGATACTTATTAACTGTGTGACCCTTGCCAAGTCTCTTAACATTTCTCAGCCTCATTGCACCTTCCTCACAAGGTTATGGTAAGAAGGAAATGAGCCGGTATTTGTAAAGTACCTGGCAGACACTTTTTTAAAAATGCCATCATTCTTCTCAGTGTTCTAGGCAATCCTCAAAGATAAGTTGCAGAAAAGGTTCGTATCTACCTGTTTTGGTGGAGGGAGTTTCCTTACCCCAGAATCCCCTATACCAGCGGTTCTCAACCTGTGGGTCACTATCCCTTCAGGGGTTGAATGACCCTTTCACAGGCGTCACAGGGGTCACCTAAGACCATCTGAAAACACATATTTCTGATGGTCTTAGGAACTGAGACACGGCTCCTCTATCCGTCTCCAGGGGGGGTCTGCCCACGTGCAGATATGCGAGTATTAAAGGGTCGCGGCATTAGGAAGGTTGAGAACCACTGCCCTATACCATGAAAATTACAAGTCTAAGTTCACAAAGTAACATTAAATCTGAGACTTCTGAATGTCATTAAGTTTGAGGGTCACTGAACTCTTTTGTTCAGTATTTTTAAGTGTGAGTACATTCATGTGTACACGTGATTCATTCCCCTTATATTACACAGAATTTCAGTTCAGAAATGTGACTTCACTGGCATAAGGAAATTCCTCTGCCGATGCAGAATGAAGAATAATAATAACTAACATCTATATAATATCTGTTACATGCCAGGTGATGTGCTAAGGACTTGACAAATGTTATCTCATTTGAGATTCATAAAAAAAACCTCGTGAGATGGGAGCTACCATTCTCTCCATTTTATAGAGGAAGAGAGTTAGGCAAACTGAGGTTAAATGACTTGACCAAGGTCACACAGGTAATAAGTATCCAAGGATGGATTTGAAATTAGGTCTTCCCTGTTCTAGGCCCATTCGGGCTGTTTTTAGATTATGGTTGTACAAATACCCCCAGTATAGGTGTCTTTAAAAATGGATTGATAAGTCTTTATCTTCCTCTACTAGGTGTGTGATTGGGTAGGGATAGGTTTTCGACTTTCGATTACATTGGTGAAAGGACTCCTGGGTGAGGGGAGGAAGCTCCCCCCAACCAATGAAAATTAGTACATTCTCTGCAATTTATAGATTCAAAGGAGTCGCCTACAGCCGAGTGAGCTGCCCAAAGTCGCAAAGCCAGTACACTGTGAAAGGAAGTACATGAATGTAAAAATAAAAAATAAAAATTGCACAACTTGAGTGTGACGTTGCTTTTAAAGGGAAAATGAGGAATAAAGAAATATTCACACGTTAGAGCTACTTATGCCTCATTCACATTGTCATTTAATGTAGTAGATATCAAAATAATTTTTATCGAGTTATCTTTTTAAACACATCACCCAAAGGGCAAAGATTGCATGGTGGGAATAAATGAGCGACAATGAATTGCAAACAAAGAATTTTGAAATATAAAGGGTATCATCAAAAAAAGTATGATTGGAAAACAAAAAAACAGAGATAAGAGAGGTCGGATGAATTACCAGTGGAAAACTTAGGAGCGAATCTGGGTAAGAGCTACATGAGCTAGGCTGCTATGGATGGGTTAAATGACTATGGATCCGTGTCACTGGAGGGAAAACCCACGTTAATAAGACAGCAAATCCACTGAAATATGAAGATATGTTTCTAGAAATCAAAACTGTTGTTTTATGAAACCAATGACTGTCTACAACTGAAATTTATTTCAAACCAGACTATTTTTACTCCTATGATGTAACCATAAATTAGGCTATGAATTTTTCTGCCAGAGTTAACATTTCTACCTGTTTCCAAAAGCCAACTATATCTAGTATAGAAGTCAAACAAATTTGTAACACAATTAATTACCCTAAGACTCTTAAGCTAAATACAAATGGATAAGAATTAACTTATTTAAAATTTTCTTGTTTCTCCAAAATTTCTTAAAATCAATTTATCATCTATGTTATGCTATAATTATAAAGTGCTTAGCAGAGAGCTCGGCACATAGGAAGCATGACATAAATGTTAGCTTTTGTTACAGTTCACATCAGACGTCAAAAAGGGCGATTACAAGCAGTATTGTTTCTTCATCTTCAAAAAGAGTTTTAAAAAATCTCTAAAGTTATGTTCTGCTCCCGAAGTCGATGGTTTAAAGATATAAATATATTGAAAGAACTTTGTCTTGAAGAACACAGCCCATTAAAATGTAGCTTTGAACGTAGAAATAACAACAACAAAAAATTTCCAACTACCTAAACAGCTGTAACAAAGCTCATGAATTAAAAACTGCAAGGCAGGTATCAGCACCTGAATCAGAACAAATTGACTCATATTTTATTCAATAAGTGTGGCATATGGATTCATAGGTCGGAGTGAATTAAAAGCAACCAATTGGAAGGTAAGAGAAATATTAAGGCCAAGAAACTCACAGTGAGTTGTGTCAACTTAAATCAAAGAAGGGAGAGAAAAACCATACTAAGAGGATCTAGGAAATAAAAGTAAACTATCTTGTGCTATTTATTTCTGGGGCGAATAACCCTATACACATCATTACGACATACAACATAGTACACTAACTGAGGTTTATGATGCTGACATTTAATTTAAAAAGTTAAGGAAATACGCTGTTAAGAAAGCATGTAAGTATAAGATATTATAGAAAGATTTCTATAATATAATATATTTCTATAATATATTCTATAATATAATTTCTATAAACATAGAAAAATTCTATTTTTTAAACAGGTATCTGGAAAATACCATAAACTAGAACATTTCATTAGTGTAGTAAAAAAATACTAGTTTATTATATACACCATCGATTTTAATATACAATAGTAAAATATTTAATAAATAGATTAAGAAGTAACTATTTTCTATATTGACAACTGAAAAAAATTAGGACAAGGGACACCATTTTGTACAGCTGTTTGTATTTTAAAGGAATCCTATAATTAGAATAAACCGTTTAGAACCTTTATGGATAGGAGTTATGGTATATGACCACTTAATTCATAGTACTCCCATCCTCTACAAAAGACAAAAATTTTCATCAATGACTATCTGTCAAAATAGTCAATATTTTGACTATTTATATACTCAATAAAAACAATAAACTCTCTAGGCCTTTAAAAAAAATCAATTACCTAAATATGCAGAGCTTTGTAAACACTGACTATAACTTGTGGAATTAAATCAAACATAGGGCACATTTACCCTGGAAACCACTTAAGATGAAAGCTGCCCGTATCTTTACAAAATCATTTATTCAGATTATTTGACATTTTTCTATTAAATCTTGTTAATTACTCAAACATTTCTTTAATGAACTGGCTATGCTACCACTTCATTGAAAAGAAAACTTTCCAAAATACAGCAAGTCATAAAAGTCTCGATGCAGTTTTAAGTTTTTTGCTTGTTAAGCTTAAAACTGCATTAAGACTTTATATCTTGAATTTAAATACAAAGTTTGGTACCTGTCTAGATCAGTGGTTCTCAAAGTGTGGTCCCTGAGATCCTTTTAGGATCCTTTTAGGGGATCACCGAAGAGAAAACTATTGCTATAATAATACTAAGACATTTTAATTTCTAATATGGTAAATATTGATACATATAACCCACATAAGCAAAAGTTCTTGGGGGAATAGGCCTGGGCAATAATTTTTAAGAGTTTAAAGAGATCTAGAGACCAAAAAGCTTGGAAATCACTGGGCGAGGTGAGTAGTGTCAAAAAGAAACAAATTCCTGGAGGCTGCATATTGACTGAGAAAACCACAAATTAACATCATCTCTACTGTATTGTATTTTGGTTTATTTTGTTAAGCATTTCTCAGTTACATTTTAATCAGGCTCAGGTGCACTCTGGAATTTTGTGGGCCACAAATCTGACACCTCTGGTCTAGATAATCAAAAAAAAAAGTTCCAAATCTGAAAAATCTGCCAGTGAATGTTTTACATGAGAAATAGTGATTTTTATACTTCTGATATTTCAGAGATGTATAACTTCATACGGGCAAATTTCCACCAATGCAGAACATAATCTGGGATTAGTCATGTAGAATAAAGAGTATTGAATCTGGAGTAAGAAAACTTGTTTGAATCCCAAAACTTCTACCTGTGTAATCTTGGGCAAGTTACTTAAGACTTTCTGGTCCTCATTTTTTCCACCTATCAAATGAAAAGACTGAACTAAGTAACCGAAAGACCCTTTCTAGTATTAAATCCTATGATCCTTCTATACCTCAAGAGAATGTTTCTTTTGAATTACTGTAGCCAAAAAATTCTACAGAGGCTTCTATTATCAAGGCTAATTATTCCTTTACGATAAAGATTGTGTTCTCATGTATAATTGATACACTGCTTGCCTTCTCACTGGGGAGGAGAGGAGCAGGAGGGAAGGAGGAAAAGAATTTAAAACTCAAAAAAATGTTTTTAATAAATTTTTTTTATAGGTTGTGCAGTCTGAGATAAATTACTAGCACACAAATGATACCCAGGTGTCATTTCAGAGACCTTGCATTTCCCACAAGGATAAGGTAGCACAAATCAACCTTGCATTTTCTTATAGTAAGAATCAGAGGAGTGATCATTTACTGCACCAGTATATTTTTAGCTATATAGAGAACTGTGCTGGGTTCTTAAAGTGACACTAAAGAATTCTAAATGTGATTCTTTTCTCATGGAAACTTATGATCTAATTGAAGCCTTTTCCAATCTTACTTCATTCTCTTGCCTTCCCTTTATTCATTATTTCCTAATTAGTCTGCATACAGTTTGCTCAGTATATATTTATTTGCATTAGATTCATCTTAATTACTTATAATCCAGTAGACTGTAAATTCCTTGAGGACAGGGGCTGTATTTTCCTTCTTTTTGTAACCCCAGAGTTCAGCACCATGCCTCAGACGTAGTAAGTGCTTAATAAATCTTTACTGATTAATTATTTGAGTGGGTACAATGTAAACATCAAGGCAGACTTAGCAAAAAACAAAGATCCTCTACACACTCTCCAAGGCCACCCACCGTCCCTAAAACCTTTTCATCTACTTGGTAGGCCGGCCAAAATAGGTCATTCATTAGCTTATTCCCTGACAAGCCAAGGTCAACTCCATATTACAGAGTATTTCTCTAGATCGAAAGACAGAGGGTAAAGAAGAGGAAAACAAAAAATAAACAAACAAAAAATAAACAAACAAAAAATAAACAGACAAAAAATCCCTACTTTAATCTTCAATTGATCCTGCTTATAAGTTGTTTGTTCACAGTTTGCATACTGAAAGTAGGGACTGCTTTCTGCCTCTCTCTCTATGGCAGAGGTTCTCAACCTTCCTAATGCCACGACCCTTTAATACTTGTATGTGGGCATATCTGCCTGAGGGTGGACCCGCCTGGATACAGATAGAGGAGCAGGATCTCGGTTCCTAAGACCATCGGGAAACATGTGTTTTCCGATGGTCTTAGGCGACCCTGTGAAAGGGTCGTTCAACCCCCAAAGGGAGCACGACCCACAGGTTGAGAACAGCTGCTCTATGAGTTCTCTAGCTCAGTGGATAGAGCCTTGGGTCTGGAGTCAGGAAGACTCATCTTCCTCACTTCAAATCTGGCCTCAGACTCTTACTAGCTGTGTGACCCTGGGCAAGTCACTTAACCCTGTTTGTCTCAGTGTCCTCAGCTGCATGATGAGCAGGAAAGAAATGGAAAACCACTCTGGTACCTTTGCCAAGAAAACCTCAAATGGGGTCACAAAGAATCTGAACAACAAATGGCCTTTGTGTACTCAGAGCTTAGCAGAATCAGTGCCTGTCACACAGTAGGCAATTTAACAAACGCCTGCTGGCCTGACTGACTGACAGGACTTCCTGATTTCTTTCAAGATTCAACTCAAGCATCATCTTTATGCATTAGACTTTTCTGGTTCCCCCAGCTGTTGGTGACTCCTCCTCAAAGTACAACATGCTGTCTCCCTAGTCAGCATCGAAGCTCCTTTATGACGACCTGGACTGTTCTGCTTGTGTTTATCCATACCCAGGACCTACTACAGGTGGTTCACACAATAACAGTTCCTTAAAGAATGTTTACTGACAAAGTTTGCCGGTATACATATATTCGCACTAAGAATCGTGGTATGATAGGACATAGAGTTAGATGGGCCATAAGAAATCATTTAGTCCGAAATTCTCATTTTACAAATCATGAAACTGAGGATGATGTGAAAGGTTAAGTGTCTTCTCTAAAGCTACACACTTGGTTAGCAGCAAAAATGATACTAGAATTCAGGTCTCAAGCATAGCTTACAACCTGAAAGAGTTAAATTTCCTTCTTAAATTTCCAACTGTCTTAAGTTTTTAAATTTATTTTAAACAAATACAAAAGAGGAAAAGAAAAAAATTCCCCTGTACACAGCAGAACATAAGAGAATTCAATATAAAGCAATAAATTTTCATTTCAAGAAAACCTATATAATAAATGCTACACATTGTTTTCAAAGCTATCCAGGTTTTCTTTGCTTCCTTGGAGGTTTTCTTTTGGCTCTCTGTTGTTCACTTTTTACTTATTTCCCCCTCTCCCCAAGAAGACTACAATTAAGTGTAGAAAAAAAAGTGTGGAAATATTATACACACACACACACACACAGATATCTATAAACATGCACATATATACACATATACACTCATACCCATATGGGTAAGATCATACTATGCTTATTTCCACTTGTCATCTATATCTCTGAAGGTGAATAGCATCTTCTTTCCTAAATCCAAGTCTTTCCATGTTTTTCTCAAATTTAGAAATTAATTAATAAAAATTATTAATTATTATATAAATATATAATTAAATAATTAATAAGATTAATAATCAACTAGTTCATCATTTCCTGCATCACAGCAATCTTCCAACCCAAGCACATTCTACCTGAGAGATGGTCTATGAAACTTTATCCCCCCCAGATTTCTGCATTCTCTCTATTCTTGGCTGCGTAGGTTTTATTTATACAAGAAAATTTGAATTTAAAATAATCGAAATTATACATTTTACATTTCAACAATGCTCTCACCTTATATGGTTTCAAGGCATCCAATATAGTCTTAAGATGTTTAATGAATAATGACAATAAATTATCATTTTGAAGAGAGCAATTTCCAATAAAAACTTACATGACTTTGGCATGGGCATCCTATATCCTAAGATAACCCCTTACCAAATTACTGAAGAGCTCTTTACCTTTGGAAAACCCACATGATAGTTCTCTGATCCAAGGTGTCATATTTGTACAATAAGATTCATAACAATCTTATGAAGATATTTTCTATAAACCGTATAAACATTGATGAATAAACATTAGTCAGGATGGCAGCCAGAGGGAAGAATAGACAGAGCTGGATCAGAGTTATGGAGGCCTGTGTTCAAATCCTGCCTCGGACATTTATCAGTTACATGACCCTAGGCTTACCTTTACTGAGGCTGTTTTCTCATTTGTAAAATAGAGATAAAGAATAGCACTTGATGAGGATAAAGGCAGATAACATATGTAAAGCACTCTGTTAACCCTAAAGTGCAACAGAAACATGAACTATTCTTAATAAGTCAGGAAAAACAATTGGTGATAATTCTGCAGACCTCCATTTGTTGTTAATCCTGCCTTAATAAATCTATTGTGCCCCCCTCAAGTAGACTAGAAACTCCTCAAGGGCAAGACTCACATCTCTAATTCTTGGGGTAGAAAGGAGTATTTTAGTTTGGTTTGGTTTTTTGGCAAGACAATTGGGGTTAAGTGACTTGGGCAGAGTCCCACTGCTAAAAAGCATGAAGTGTCAAGTGTCTGAGGCACATTTGAACTCAAGTCCTCCCAACTCCAGGGCCTGTGCTCTATACACTGTGCCCCTTCCCAAATTTTTAGCATCACTTCTAGAAGCAAGCACCATTCTAGATATACATATTTGTAGAATAAATGAACCACCAGGTATTACACTAGGAAAAAAAATCAAGATTCGATGAGCTTAGTTTCCTTGTTTGAAATTCAAGGTTTATAAAATGACAACACTTATGAAATGACACCTGAAGGTTAGGAATAATTTGTATCAGACCACAGCCTTAAACTTAACAGGTAATTAGCTTAGACAATTGAAGGCTACAGAAAAACACAATTAACTGACTAATTAAATGCTCCTTGCCATGGGTATTATATAAAGTATGACCACCTCTTCAGAAAATAAATTCTATACACACAGTGTGAGCTCCTTGAGAGTAGGAATTGCCTAATGTTTTTCTTTGTTTCCCCAACGCTTTGCACAATGTGTGGTGGATAGTAGGCATTTAATATATGCTTACTACAATTAGATAGTACCAGTGGATAGTGCTGAGCCCTGTCTCAGACACTTACTAGATGTGTGACCCTGGGCAAGTCTCTTCACACTGTTTTCCTCAGTTCCCTCATCTATAAAATGAGCTAGAAAAGGAAATGGCAAGACCATTCCAGTATCTTTACCAAGAAAATCCCAAATAGGGTCATGAAGTACTGGACACAGTTGAATAACAACATTGATGACTGACTTCATTGTTACCAGGATGTTAAATTAGGATTTTATTTTTCAGACAACCCAATAGTTTAGTCATTAAATTGTCTTCCAAATCCACTATAATTTTTTTTTTATGGAATACATATTCAAATAATTGTAAGGGGGAAAATTACATAAGTTAGTTCTAGACTTAGAAATAGGAAGATTATGTATCATCCATATTTAACTATTAGTGAGTATAATTTTAGCTTTCCTTAAATTCATAGATTCACTAAAAATTCAGAAAACATTAAATCCACATCTTTGTACAATTGTTCATAATTGTTTAAAATGAACCACTCCATATTCCAAAAACTACAGGGTCTCTATGATCCATGATGAATTAGCT
Organism: Pseudochirops cupreus; assembly: GCA_028627135.1. NCBI lineage: Eukaryota > Metazoa > Chordata > Mammalia > Diprotodontia > Pseudocheiridae > Pseudochirops > Pseudochirops cupreus. The sequence continues at coordinate 336,687,272 of CM053582.1, read as the reverse complement.
CTAGAGTCACTAAGTCCTGAGTTCAAGTACTGCCTCTGACAAATGCAGGCTATGTGACTGTCACTTAACCTGCGAGTGAAAGATGTCACATGCCATACTGGTTCAAAGCTAGACTTGGGAGTAGGAAGGACATGAGCTGAAATCCTGTTTCTTATAGTTAGCATGTGTTAGTAAACTGTTTGACCTATCCAAGTCTCAATTTCTTCAACTATAAAACAAGAAGCTTAGGCTAGATGGATTCTGAAAACCCTTCCAGCTCTGTATTTATGATCATTGCTTCAAATCAATTCTTGAAATACAAGAGGAAGTAGCTGGGAACAGTGGAAAGAATACTGGGCCTGGAATCAGGAAGACCTGAGTTCAAATCCAGCCTCCCTCACTCTTACTAGCAGTGTGCTGGGACAGGCCTTTTAACCAAGTGGTGTCAAACCTGAATAGAAATGGATTGCTGTGGGCTGCATATTGATTTAAATAACCCAAATTAAAATGATCTATGCTATATTTTTATTTGTTTTGTTAAACATTGCCTAATTACATTTTAATTTATTTCCCTGGGAACTACTTTTTGCAGGTTTGACACCTCTGACTTAGACTGTCTGCCTCAGTTTCTTCAACTGTGAAATGGGGAATAGTATCTACTTCAAAGCATTGTTGTGAAAATCAAAGGGGATAATATTTGAAAAACTCTTATCACAGTGTCAGGCATATAGTAAGTATGTAATAAATGCCTATCGATCCAAAAAAAGGCAAAAAAAAAAAAGCCTATTGACTGACAAACTGAGCAGTCACTGATTTGAACCAGAAGAGAGTTTCTTTACTGGGAGTTCCTTTTTTGTTGTTGCCGTTGTTGTTGTTGTTTTCTGGAGGGCAACTGGGGTTAAGTGACTTGCCCAAAGTCACACAGCTAGTTTTTGTGTCAAGTGTCTGAGGCCGCATTTGAACTCAGGTCCTCCTGACTCCAGGGCCGGTGCTCTATTCACTGCGCCACTTAGCCGCTACGGGGAGTTCCTTACATCAGTAAAATTGCAAGTCCAACCAAAACTTTATATACATAGAAGTATATGTGCACATGCTTACGTTACATTTTTATAAATAATAAATTCATCAATTTTCCTTGAAATCACATTTGCAAATGAATTTTAGGCAGAAACCTAAAAATGATGCAAGTGCCTCTCTTCTACAAATGTATTAGTTACCTTAGCAGCCAAGTCTTAAATGAAGAGACTTCTTTACATTTTAAGTGAAATACAAAAAAGTTTGATATGACTTTTCACACTAGAACTCTGTCATAGAGAGTATATCACTTTTCAGCAATTAAGGTAACTCATTATTACGGTGGGGATAAATAAAGCCAGGAGTAACAATTAATTTTTCAAACTTTGAGCACATGCTTCATATCACAGGAAAAGCATAACTTTAACAATAAACGCAACCAAAAAGCGATTTATATATACATACATGTATGCGTGCATGTACACATGCATGCATATATGTGTATGTGTGCGTATACACATACATACACATACATATAAAACTGCCATTGGTAATTTATTAGTGTACTCCTGGAAATTTTTAATAAATTGTTGATTTTTTTTTAAAAACTTAGAATTCTGTAATACACATCTTTCACAAATGAGACATTAAGACTTTCTGAAATCAGACTAATCAGACTGTTTGTAAAATAGTTGGTTTAAAAAACTGGGCGAGATTTCTCAAGGTCTTTTTTATCAAACACACCTCAAAACCAAGACAAAATAGCATTTCCTTCTTTTTAACTAGTTTTCCTGTCTTTAGATCAGTCACCTTTTTAAGTGAATTCTATAGTTAATGACGGAGATAATAAAAAAAAACACTGCCATGAACTTATAATCCAATTATTGAATTAACTTAATTCTCCTAAAATCAATTTCATTTACAGCTGAAAAGGTAATTGTCACATTTTATTAGAATTCTAGAATCTAGATTTTTTTAAAAATAAAATAATTCTTTAAAATGTGGTAGAAATAACAATATATTGTTTAACATATGATTTCTATTCTACATTTTTTCAATAACATCTATTTCTCCATTAAATAATCTGACAGTATTCAGGCATTCTCAGAAAATGATGTGGTTAGACATCTGACTAAAAACAAAAGTGAGAATTGCCCAGACGTGCTGTACAAACCAAGTGGGAAAAGAACAAACTGTATAAATATTAAAGATTACATTTCCTAATTTCTTCCCTACCATAATCAAAGAAGCAAAGATAATGAGTTGTGTTCTCACATAAAAAATAAACAAAAAAAACTAAAACAAGTCTGTGAGAGCTACATTTAAGTAAAACAAAACATCCATCAGGATTTTAAAAAGATCTGACATACTGTATATTTACACCGTCCCAATATTTGTTTCTTAAGTTTATTCCATTGTGTGTAAGTGTGAAGTATTTTACAGGTGTGCCCAACCATTCAATTCTGACTCTGTAAATAAAAGCACCTGTTTTCCCCCTCATGACCCCTCAGAGGACAAATCCCAGGGCACAGTGTGTATCAATCTGCCTGGCCCCCCATAAGCCTTATCACACAATTTACATTCTAGAGAAAACTGTTACACTCAATCTTGATTAAAATAATAAAAAAAAATTAGATCTTAGAGATGGAGTATGGTATCTCTCTCTAGGGAAAAACATGCAAAACTGAGACTGAAAAAAAAACACAGAGCAGACATCAGACAAAGCATTCCCCTCATTCCCCATAGTCTCTCTTCTCTTTAGAAATCACCTACTCTAAAGAATTAAGATCACTCAAGTTGCCCTTCCAAGAGTTTGTAAGCTTCTGACAGAGGATGATCAGGGAACAAATAGTTTTATTAATTATTACTATGATAACAGTGTATTGGGGAAGGGGAAGAGAAGGGGTCAGCAGGCCGGCTTTTGCAAAATCTGACTTACGGGAACCTGATATTTAAACTACATAGACTCAGCAACTGTCCTTATGCCAAAATCTTCACTACTGACCCTAACTGTGTAGGTGCCATAGGCAAAGGCCGTCCTTTGCCCTTAAAAATCTTTGACTCGGTTGCATTTCAGTGCATAAACATAGGGGGTACAAAGGGAAGATGAATCCAGTATCTGTGGCTTCACCTGCTCTGCTCATTTCCCCCTGAGGTTCTTCAATCACATTCTCTGCTTTTGCTCCAGGAGAGAAGTATTATACTTCTACAAGAAGTTGCTGACCTTCTCCCTCTTCCCCGCAAGTGGTGTCAAGAGGAGAAGTGAAAGGATTTTCCCTAAAAATATGCTCTGAGCTCTCTTCCTTTTCCTACAGTATATAGTGGGAGGAGAGAATGCAGGAGAACAAAGCTCTGGGTTTCTGGAAAGGAAGAACAAGAAATGCAGATGTTCCTATGCTCAAACAATAACAATACTGAACTTGGCTATCAAATATATAATCCTAACCTATATTACTAAGCAGAATAAGAAAAGGTCTCTTTCAACTAAGTGATGGAGAACCATATAGTACAGTGGTTCTCAACCTGCCTACTGCCATGACCCTTTAATACAGTTCCTCACGTTGTGGTGACTCCTAACCATAAAATTATTTTCGTTGCTACTTCATAACTGTAATTTTGCTACTGTTATGAATCATAATGTAAATATCTGATATGCAGGATGTATTTTCATTGTTACAAATAGAACATAACCCACAGGTTGAGAACCGCTGATATAGTACAACATGTGCCAAACTTAAAAATCATAGTACCTAGGTTTGAATTCCAGATGTTCCACTTAACTCCCTGTTGACCTTGGACAGGTGACTTAACCTCTCTGGGCCTCAGTTTCTTCACCTGTAAAATCTGGCGGTTGGAGGAGATGGCCTTTAAGGTCTTTTGTAGTTCTAGACCTTTGATTATATGTATATCTTGTGCTTCTAAATTAGACACAGAAATCTAGTTTCTGGAATCAAATTGGGCTATCCTTCTGCACAGAATACAGGAAGGCAATACATCCTATCCTTAATGACTTTAAAAGCAATTTTGTATTTCTCTCTGATAGCACCTTTCTAATTCCAGGACAGGAACAGCTTCCTATCTGCACATCTCTCCCCTTTTAAACAAATCTGATTCCTACAGTGGATCAGAAGCTATCAAAAACACCTGTGAAATCAGCCTCACAGAGTTACTGTAGGACTCAAGATGGTGTAAAGCGCTTCATAAACCGTCAAGCATGATATAAATGTCAGTTTTTCTTCTTCTTACTAGAAAGCCTGGTTGTTTTACATGATACTTACAACTGATAGAGAGCTCTCAGAACCAAACAAGTAGATGGTAAAAATGTGATGTTCTCCTTAGAACTGGAAGTCAGAATAAATTTGCTTCACTAAAAAGCTTTACAAAAACTAAGGACATTAAACAACACAACGTTCAGACAGTCAAATCCTTCCCCCTCCACGTGCAGGTGAGGCAACTCAGACTCAGAGGGCTTAAGAGACATGCCCTCAGGGAGTGAATGGTGGAGATGGGATTTGAACGGATGTCCCCTGACTACAAATCCAAAACCCTCTTAATCTCTTCATCAAGTTTAAAACAGTCAGTATTTATCTGAGGCCACATCTGAACTCAGGATCAATGTTTCTGACTCCAGGCTTGGCGCTCAATCCACTGTACCACCTAGTATTATCATATAATACTCCGGTAAGTAAGTTCCTAAATGGTTATCAGGTTGCAAGAACGCTTATTTCCCTCAAAACAGGTAAGTAATCTTCCACTAGGTTGGACTACAAAATCTAGGTCAGCATAGGGAGTGACCCTTACACTTTTCTCATCCCTTCTCACTCCACTGCCCATTCTAGGATTTCCTCACATACTAATTAAACCAGGTCCTACCAAGACAAAAATACTTGGAGTTCAAGCCAGCAACAGGTTGTATTTCTGTTATCAAAGGACAGCATAATATTGAGAGCATCAAAGGAGATGATGTACTTTTTTCAGACCTAGCAACTCATGAAGAACTTCTACTAAGAAAGGAAACATACATTTAGTAAGTGCCTATTAGGAACCAGGCACTATGCTAAGTGTGTTATAAATGCTATCTTACTGGAGCTGCACAACCACCCTGGGAGGTAAATGGCATTATTATCCCCATTTCATAGTCAAGGAAACTGAGGTTAAGTAACTTTCCCAGGATCACACCGCTAGTTAGGCGTCTGAGGCTGGATCTGAACTTGTTTTCCTCACTCAAGGCCAACCACGCTATCCACTCTTACCACCAAGCTGCCTTATTCTAAGGTATGAGACCTACATAGGTTGAGGAATTGTTCTCATGACAGGAAAGGATGGATCTTTGTAACAGTAAACAACTCTTAACAATACATAACAAAATAATGGAATTAAAAATTAGAAGCAGCATCAAAATGATTTTTATAGATGGTGAAACTAGGAGGCAAAGTAAAAAAAAAAAGGTTTAAATCATTCATATGTTAGTTACTTATAAAAGTTTCCATTCAGAATTCTAGTCACTATTTTTAAATTATGAAAATAAAGGGATCAGTTTCATTTCTTTATGACAAAAACACTTACTTGTACTTTAATAAATGGTTAGATCAGAGGACTACTTGTTTGGTATAACACTACCTCTGTTATCAAGATTTATCCTGGATGTAACAGGACCTTAGATCCTGAACTAAACTTTTAGTCCTTTTGTTTTTCAGTCCTTCAAGTTCTTCCTGTTCTTGGATGGCTATCATATAATGGAGATCAAGTATCTAGCCTCCTACCAGCACCCCTCCTCTCATCATTTCTGTCCTTAAAATTCTAAGTGTTTACATTTAGAAAAACTTATACATACAGAAAATATTCATTCAAAAAATTCTTATGGTCCTCAGGTTATACTGTGCCCTTTATTCTAAATATCAAACACACATCATCAATCAATGAGGTGGAAATTGTAACAACAGAAATAACTCTGTAGTGCTTAAAGCACTATGTAAATTTCAGATAATCAGAATTATAATCATAGCAATATTTCATCCTTATTATTCAAGTTCAAATGGAAACTGTCCTGGAACAGGTCACTATCCTGCTATTAATTAATGCTTTTATGCTTGATACTCTTCCTATCACTGCCTAGGTAGATAAAATCACTGTTTTTTTGTAATTGAATAAATGTACTGAGATATAAGCTCATCTTCAGTTGGGTCACTGAAAGCATCTTCCTATTTCCATGTGGTTTTGACTTTTTCCATTACATTTCTATATTCTAAAACTTATTTCCCCCTTCCTTACAATTTAAAGATTCTAAGTATTTACCATGAGGTTATCTATTTTTTTTAAAAATGTATTCTTTAATTGTTCTGGCTCAGGGTAGAATCTGATAGTGCCTTGGTTCTAATACAGTTCATTTATTGATTTCTCAAGGATATTTTGGAGTCTATATTTGTAATACAGGAATGTGTGCCCCATTAGTTTAGTTTGTGAAAGACATCAAACTTTGCAGAATTACTTTGGCCACCAGGTCTTGCTAAGTAGGCACTAAATTTTTGCAATCTACAGTGATACACTGCACAGGTTCTACTGTTTCCTTACATAATCTGCATTGATCAGTAAATTATCCTTCCTTACAGATAAAACCTTTCTGTAATTTCTGGTGATGACGACCTGGACCGGAATCACTGCTCCTGTAAACAAATCCCCATGACTCAGCCATTTGTTCAATCTTCTGTCATTAACATATTTAATGTGCAGCTCCTGTGGATGTTGCCCATAGAGAGTCTTTCAATCTGCTCTGGGATCTTGGTCATGTCATAAGTTCTCTCTGAAGAGGAACCACTTCCAGTAACATGCAGCCCATGCAGAGAGGCACCTAACCACTGCCAGTTTTTTCCACTACTTAGCGAAGTGACGTGTCTGTCCTAAAAGTATTTCTTTTAAAAAATTCTTTAATCTGGAAAGACTTACATGAACGATGCTGAGTAAAGGGAGCAGAACAGGAGAATACTGGACACAGTAACAGAAACACTGTACAAGGTTCAACTATGATAGACTTAGCTCTTCTCAAAAATATGATGATCCAAGACAATTCCAAAAGACTCATGATGGAAAATGCTCTCCACACCCACAGAAAAAAACAATGCAATCTCAATGCAGATCAAAGCATACTATTTTCACTTTTGCTTTTTCTTTCTCATGGTTTTCCCCTTTTGTTCTGATTCTTCTTTCACAACATGACTAATATGGAAATATGTTTAACATGATCGTACATGTATAATCTATATCAGCCTATATCAGATTGTTTGCTGTTTCGGGGAGGGAAAAGGAAGGAAGAAATGGAAAGAGAAAACTTTGGAACTCAAAATCTTACAAAAATGAATTTTGAAATCTATCTTTATATGTAATTGGAATTCCTTAACATATACTCAGAGAAATAAATGTTAGTTAATGAATTTATTATTTATATAATGCTTTATGATTAAAAACACTTGCAAATATAGTTTTATCATTTGATCCGCACAATAGGCTTCTGAGGGTAGCAGCGTAAGTATTACTACCCAATTTTAGAGATGAAGAAAGGAAACAAGCCTTTATTAAGTTCCTACTATGCTCTAAGCATTATACTACGTGCTTCACGAATGTTATCTCAGTTGATCGTCGTTAACAACAAGCCTGGGAGGTAAGTGCTGTTATTAGCCCCATTTTACAGATGAGGAAACTTAGGCATGTAGACTTACCTCACAGCATAGGTATGAGCATTAAACGTATTCATATTTGTAAAATGTGTTGTAAATATTAAAGCATTATATATATAACATTATATATTATATATAATAAAATTTATATATAAAATATTATATACATACATAATTAAAGCATTATCTATATAAATACACATATATATATTTTTTTAAGTGACTTGTACATGGTCACAAAGTTAATAAAATATCTGAGGCTAGATTGGAAATCTAGTCTTCTTAGTCAAGGTCCAAGGCTCTATCTACCTTACCAGGCAACCGGAGAAGATAATGCTAGTGTGTTTAAGACTATTCTACACTTTTCACTACACCATGCTGTCTCTTAACAACTAGGATTATAAAGGGTAATTTTTGAAATCCATAGATATCTGCTTCATCATAGGATACATTCAAAGAAATGGACCTAACTTACACTGAGTGTTGGCCTGCTAACTGGCGTGTAGCAATGAATAGACCCTAATTGAACCAAGGCTGTACATAATTTAAGATTTCAATAAAACTGAAATTGTGACCCATTGCTGGCTGCTTGCTGCTACTTTCTTAACTGAAGCACATTAACTGCCATGAGATGGCCAACTCAGGTAAAGTGAAAGTTTTGGTAGCTGCTAAAATATGCGTGGCCTGTTTTTGAAAACTGTATAGCTTTGCTTCATAATGCAAATACAGTCAAGAGACACCAGCCTAATTAGAAAATTCATATAAAGGTATGTGTTGGAGAACAAAACATTATTTTATATTAACTATGCATGAACAACAGCCTGGAGAGTTGTACATCAGACATCTAGAACGTTTTCAATTTTTGGAAGAAGCAATAGGTTTTGATTAAAAAGTAGAATGGCTTAGGTCAGGGGTCCTTAACGTGTGTGTGTGTGTGTGTGTGTGTGTGTGTGTGTATGTGTCTGTCTGTCTGCAAGTAACGTATACCTCTGGCAACGTGTTACAGCCTGTGGACCCTTCTCAAGAATGTTTTTTAAATGTATAAAGTAATAGGATAAGAAAGCAAATCAAGTATATGGAAATTATATAATCATTATGTATTATTACAAACAGCTATATTAAAATACAATTATCAACATATTTTAAATACCAGTTTCTAGACCTTAGGTTAAGAACCCCATCTTTCTTTGTAAAGAAAGCTATAGAAGATAGGAATGGGGGGAGGGAGCCAGGCAACCCCCAATCTCTCTTTTGCTTCAGTTGAATTGAACAACAGCAAAAAGGGAGAGAGAAATAAAGCAATTTTCTAAATTACTTAATAAGAAAATGTTACCAAAGTAATTAACTCAAAAAACATTGCTATTCCTGTACTAGTCATTTTTTGTTACAGACTGGGTTTCCCTATCTTTGCCCAGGCTAAAAGTGTAGCTGTCAGTCATGGGCAACGCTCCCAATATAGAACGACATGAATGCCTTAACTTAACCTTCTCTGTTTTTCTGCCTTGGACTAGTTCACCCCTCCTTAAGAAGCCTAGGGTCTCTCCCCTCTTTGTAGCAGGACTTAGTGAGATCTGCAGAATCTAAGAACTCCGGAAGTCAACTGAGTCATCACCTTTACAGCCTCCCCAGCAGCAGAGATCACAGGGACCCCAGCACCTTGTCTTAGTGCTCAGATTTTCACTTTGCAAAGGAGAACATAAATTTCATTTAGTTGGTGCTTCCTGGCTTTCTTGGCTGTGCTATTCCTTGGTCCTAATATACCCTTCAGGTTCTTATTTCTATTTATGGGGCTAGGCTAACTAAGAGTCAAGGAAGCAGAGATGTCAGCCTTGGAACTGGCTAGTTGGACAACTGCGGTGTGCAGTGTCAGCTAGCCAGACTGATAAAACTGAAGGATCAAGTTGGCTTACACTGCCCTCTACAGCCTTTTCTGGGTTTTCCCTCAGAACGATTCTGTAATTCTGCAAATATGGACGGCTGACTGTGTCAGCGGCAGAACATCGAGTGGTTGAAAGACATGCCTTCAGACTGGGCCTCACCTTTGAGTCACACTGAAGCTCATGACCTCAAAGGTGAAGTTTCTGACCTGACTGCACGTCTTTGGCTATAGCTGGTGCCATTTTATGCATCACTTCCCTACTGGGAAATTTCCTTTACCAAAGTGGAACTATTTTCAGGTCCCCAGAGATACCTAAACTCCAACACAGGCTAGTGAAAGAACCTTACGTGTTGCTGAACTTACATTTCTCAAAGTGTAATATGATCCCACCTTCCACAGCAGAGCTGCTGAATTCTGCACCCAAAGCTATAATCTTCCCTTTTTAACAGACTGTAGAAATGGTAAGACACAGCTTAGTGTTATCTACTTTTAAACTATGTTTTATTTCTCTTTTAAAGGGCTTGCATGGAAAGGGTAAAACGGTGGTAGATATCTTCTTTCATCATTTGTCAATCTCAGGAAATATTTGATTTGTGAGCTGAGAGTTTATAAATATTCTGGCTAGATGCTAGCTATCTGCATGAAAACTACCCGAAAAAAATTTCAGTGCGTTTTTCTGAGTTGTTTCTAAAAAAACAATTATGAAGTATACTTCTGAAGGAGGTGTGGCATAGCTGATAGAGTACCAGGCTTCAGAATCATGAATTGAAGTCCCTGACACATGCTGCCTATGTGATCCTGAATAAGTCATTTTAACCTCTGAGTACCATGCAGCTCTAAGATTTGCAGAGTAGATGTCATTCTTCTTTGGCAGAGAGAGATTCATCACAGAAAGTTTCCCTAAACCAAAGAAATCACAGATCTGACCCTTTCTTTTTAAGAGGAAATGAGTAGAAACACTAAGAATCAAAGATCAAATTTTGTACACAGAACTCTCTTTCCATAATGGGAATTGTCAATGTGCTCCTATCACTCATAACGGAAGCATGCTGCCCTCTTCTCATTGGAGAATATTAGTAGACTATAGGTGTAGAATAAGGCCTTTATTGTCAGACACGGTCAACATGTCGCTTTATTCTGGTTGACTGTACTACTTTGTTAAGAGGGTACATCAAGTGAGAGGAATCTTTGGGAAATGACAAAAATGTTTTTGTTTTTTTAAAAACATCAGCAATAAAAGATTTATTTTTTACCTTACTCCAATCATCATAATATAGCTAAATGTACCCAAAGATGAGATGAGATCTAATAATCTGCCTCTTGATTAAAATGTTAATTCTTAATTTGGGTAGCATCAAAGATTAGCACATAAATGGCAGCTTAAATCAAAACACAAGGAAAACTCCAAATAAACTACAGCAGGAGTGGGGAACCTGCAGCCTTGAGGCCACATGTGACCTTCTAGGTCCTGGGGTGCAGCCTTCTGATTGAGTCCAAGTTTTACAGAACAAACTCTTTTATTAAGGGGATTTGTTCCTGTGAGATTGGATTCAGTTAAAGGGATGCACTTGGAGACCTAGAAGGCCACATGTGGCCTTGAGGCTGTCATCACACACACACACACACACACACACACACACACACACACACACACACACACACACACACACACACACACACACACACACACACACACACACACACACACACTCTTTACGGATGACTTATTTACAAGCAACAAAGTGCATCTTTAAATCAGGCCCCTTTAGAATGGGCCAGTCATCGTAATCTTAGCATATAGGCAGATTGTTTCCAGAAAAGATTGGCTTTTGTACTCCTACTTTTATAGTAAGTCAACATTTACTATTTTAGCAATTGATCATTTAGATGACAGGCTATTTTTAGTTCAGTGCTCACAAGTATGTATCCTAAATACAGAAACGATTATACCACATTGGCTTTAATTTTAACCTTTGTACAGAAGTACTCACAAACACCTTAAGCTAGGCATGAAAGGGCTGCCAAGACAGGAAGAAACTGTGGGAGTTCAATGATGTTTGTTGAACGAGTAAGTGAATAAGAGAATCAGGGTGTAAGGACTACCCCATTCTGCACAACCACTCTTTAACGTATGTGCATCATTTCAGACACACAGAGCATAAAATCACAGATTTTGAGCTGGATGAAGACCTAGAAATCATCAAGTACCATCCCCTTTATTTGACAAGCAAGTCAGCCGAGATTTTGAGAGGTAAAATGACTTACCCAGGTTACACAGTCAGAAAGTGGGATTTTAAACCCAGGTCTTTCTGACTCCAATAGTGGCAGAATGACTAACTCCCCAGTTTTTTTAAAGAAAAAAACCCTACAGTAGTCATTTTTCACCTCCAGTTTTTCAACATTATGTGACTTCATGCCACCATTCATTCATCTCAAGACCTGTCACAAAATTCTCAAGAAAGAATTTTTAAAAGCTCTCTCTCTCTGTTTGCCGTACATTAGTTAAATAGGTAAGAGTGTTACAAAGACATTTGGAATCACTGGGTTTGACTAAGGGTTCCTGTTCAAACTGAGGTTTTACTCCTAAAGGCATGTGATCTTGAGTACTCTACAACAGGTACTGAACCTTCTGGCGATCATTTTAGCCTCTTGGCCTAGCATGTTCTCTCTTCACCTTAACTGTTCAGATGTTGTCTTGCTAATTAGTCATCTCACACAGCAAATACATCGTAGTTTCAGAGAGACTGAGAGATCTAACAAGGTCAGTACTAAGTGACAGGAGGTCAGGAAATCAAGGATGTTATGACCCTACAAAGAACTCGACATCAGGAATATCTGATAGGGGTGATGCCCTCACTAAGTGAATTCTAGTTAAGTGATGAAATAACTGGGACAGCTAGAAGGGCCAGGCTTGGAGTCAGGGAGATTCATCTTCCCTAGTTCAAATTTAGCCTCAGGCACTTACTAATTAACTGTGTTACTCTGGGCAAGTCACTTAACTCCGGTTGCCTCAGTTTCCTCATCTGTGAAATGAGCTGGAGAAGGAAACTACAAACCATTCTGGTATCTTTGCCAAGAAAACATCAAATGGGGTCGTGAAGAGTCAGACATAAGTGAAACCACCAATCGACAATAACAATGAAAGATCACAAAAGCTAACAAAATTTCCTTTCCAGAAGCACTCATTGGAAGGAAAGAATACAAAAGTGTTTTTTGCTAAACATTTTTGCTAAAATAAATTTGGTCAATTACTGAAAGGAAGGGAATAAGCATTTGTAAGTACCAACTGTGTGCCGAGCCCCAGGCTAAAACGCTGTACAAATGCTCTCTCATTTGATTCTCACAACAACCCTGTGAGGTAAGTGCTGTTATTATCACCATTTTACAGTGGAGGAAACTGAGGCAAATAAAGGTTAAACTTTTGTGGATGAGGGGTACTGACATCGTTCAGGGGTACTGACGCCCCCGAAATGCCGAGTCCCATCACCTCATGAAAATGACTTGCCCAAGGTCACACAGCTAAGTAAGTGTATGAGGCTAGATGTGAACACAGGTCTTTCTGATTCCAAGTCTAGCTCTCTTTCCACGGCACCACCTGGCTGCATAAAAAAAAACTAACCACCGAAGACATAAATAAGTGAACTTCAGCAGTTGCTATTAAACATGAGAAGCAGCTCTAGTCACATTCAAACAAATTAATAACGAAGAAGATAGGAATAGCATAATAGGTAATGTGTTCTAGTGTTAAGTATACTCATCTTAGAATAAGAAAAATTTTATTTAGTCCCAGCTCCAACACTTTGCAACCATGTGCATCTACACAGGTCACTCAATCTCTGTAAACTTCAGGTTCCTTATCTTAAAAATGGGAATTTAAAAAAAAAGAAGAAATGGGAATAATACCTATCTCACAGGATTGTTGTGAGTTAAGAGTTTTGTAAATCTTAGCACGCTTTAGAAATGCGGGTTGTTGCTATTTTTATCTCAGCTGGTTTTTTTTTAATTCTTAGAAAGTTTGGGGAAAAGACGTTGCTAAAACCTCTTCTGGTATATTAAAATAATCCATTTCCTAGTTAATGTTATAAACATGATTTTTTTAAAAAGGGAAAAAAATGAAAATGTAGTTAAGTGTAGAGGCAGTCTGCAAAACGAGAAACAAGGAAATGATCTAACTCTATGGGAACTTCTTTTTTCAGTGTAAGAGAAGAATTTCTCTCCTTCCCATTAATTCCCTTGAGAATAAGTGTATGGAAACATACCCATTTCAACTCATGTAGGACAGAAGCAGTAATTTTCAGAAACAATCCAATTACCAAATTGTAAAATGTATGGACCCCGTAATATCTATATCTATATCTATATCTATCTATCTATCTATCTATCTATCTATCTATCTATATATATATATATATATATATCAATCATGCCAGAGACTTACTGAAAATGAATACTTCTCAAAAGAATTTTGAAATCTCTGTAACAATTTCCAATTCCAACCTCTCCAATACCGCAAACCATCTACGATTAGAATATTATACAAGCCTGTCCTCTTTTGTGCCTCATGACATTCTTCAGATACCCAAGTTCTTGAAGAAATTCATAGAGTGTAATGAAGGTGATTTTTAGATGTTTGTACAACTGAATATCCAAATTTATTCCAACTTCTTTCACCTTCAACTAAGGCTCTGGAAAAAAAAAGACATTTCTTCTGGCAGTATGTGCTATAAAGAAGACATTCCTGCTGCCCCTCCCCCCCACGCAGAAAGAGGGAGAACTTAGATCATAATTACTAAAATACAGCATCATAGGAGGCAAATTTTAAAATTAAATGGTTTAATACTTTCTAAATTCACCGAAAGCAGCTAGATGATACAGCAGATAGAGCACCGGGCTTACAGTCAAGAATACTCATCTTCCTAAGTTCAAATGTGGCCTTAGACACTAGCTGTGTGACCCTGGGCAAGTCACTTCACCCTGTTTACCTCAGTTCTTCATCTATAAAATGAGCTGGAGAAGGAAATGGCAAACCACTCTAGTATCTTGTCAAGGAAACCCCAAATGGGGTCACGGAGAGTTGGACATGACTGAAATGACTGAACAACAATCCTTTGCTTGTTTAATAATGCAGTAGTTTGTTCATTTTGTTATTTCAATAACAGTCAGCTTGCTTCTATGTTGGCATTAGAGGATACAATATACTCTCCAAACCAATACTGGGGCAAGGACGGAAGGACAATCCTTCAACAATTGCCCTTGCTGGTGAGGGGAACTATATTTTAATCCAAGTCCCATCCTCTCCCCACAACAGATACAGAAGATAGCTAGCAGCACAGCGATAGAAGAAAAATTCTCAGACCAAGGAGTCAGACCGAAATTTTAATTCTGCTTTTGACAGTCACTACCTTATAACCCTGGGCAAGTCATTTAACCTTCAAGAATTTCTGTTTCTTCATCTGAAGAAAAAATCTCTCTCCAACTCACGAGATTATTGTTGCGTATCCAATAAAGAATATGCGGAAACACTCTCAAACTGCCAAGTATTCAACTGATACCAGGTTTTCTAGATGGCATAAAATTCAAAAAGGTCTGAATTCAAATCCTGCCTCAGATACATATCAGCTGTGTGACTCTGGGCAAGTCTAATCTCTTTCAGCCTGTTTCCCCATCTATAAAATGGGGCTTTCAATAGCACCTATCTTACAAGGTTGTTATGAGGATTAGATGAGGTATCTATAAAATACTATGCAGACTCTGAAATGCCAACTATTATTGTTATTATTATTATCATTATCATTACATGAAAGAACTACCTGGTTTATAACAAAAAAAAATAGTGTTAAGAACTCTTTTTAATTCTGTTTTACTTTGGGAAAAACTGCTTAACATTTTTGAATGTTGGAAAACCAGCCTGTATGCAACCTTTGGCACATGTTCAATTAACTACCAACTCCTGCCCTACACCAGGGCCAAACCAGTTGATTCAGATATTTTAGAGGTAGCATTTACTGGTGAGTAAAATACTCAGCAGAAATCTGGAGACCTAGATTCGAATACCAGCCCTACACTTATGAGTCATGTAACCTTTGGTCAAATCACTGGTTCTATGGGTCAGAGTTTTCTTATGCAGAAAAAATCAGAAAAATGATCCCTTCTCTGCCTTCCTCCCAAGACAATCCCAGGAACAAATGAGATACCTTGTGTATCTGGCAACTGCAGGGTGCTACAGAAATGCACGATATTTTTATTAGTCATCTCAGTGAAAATTCACAAAGCACTTATTTGATATTATCCCAGGAAAACTGCCATTAAATTTTGATTATTTCTATTTTTTTATAATGTTGCATAGATGCAGTCAGAAAAATGAGTAAGAACACATTATAAGGCTCAAAACGGAAAAACAACAACACAGTAATAACTTCATGGAGAGAAAAGTGGTGTGGTTGTAATAGAGAAAGCTGGCCTTGAAGCCAGGACGACCTGCCTTCAAGTCTTCTCTCTAATAAGTACTCAGTGTGACCCTGGGCAAGTCACTTAACCTCTCAGTGTGTGAGGCAACTCTCTAAGACTATCAGATGCTAACCTATATTGGTAGAGGTAATTTCTTCATATGGAAGTCATACCGATGAAGTCCACAGATTCATTCCCTGGACCTTGTAGAAAGCAGAAAATAAGCAGCCACTGGAGTAGTGGCAAAAATAACAGTGACCAAAAACACCACACAAAATATTTTAAGGTTAGAATCCGTGTGGCAGAGGTCTAGGTGATGTATAATGAGGACTACTAAGACACGCGGGCAGCTAGGTGTCACAGTGGGTAAAGTGCTGGGTCTGGAGTCAGGAAGACATACCTTCCAGAGTCCAAATCTGGCCTCTGACACTGACTTGCTGTGTGACCCAGGCAAGTGGGTCTTAACTCTGTTTGCCTCAGTTTCCTCATCTGTAAAATAAGCTGGAGAAAAAAATGACAAACAACTCCAGTATCACTGCCAAGGAAACCTTAAAACCGGGTCATAAAAGAGTCAGACGTGACTGAAAACTCAGTAACAACTACGAGACACAGTCGTCACCTTCTAGAAGGTTTCAACCTAGACCCCAAGGGGGGAAAAAGTGACAGAGTAAACCATACGAACATCACTCCTGTTAAGACAGAAAGGTTAACTGAATAGGTTCTGTCCGCTGGTGGTTTTAAGATTTCAGATAAAGCCATTTTACTAATCTGTACTCAATCATCCTTCTACTCTAAAATTCTATTTCCAATAAGTTATCTGTATTACATAACAGATTCAGTCAAAGGCTGCCTAGGCAAAAACTCTCTTTCTACTAGTCTCCTTCATTCCAACCACTTCAGCCCTCTCCTTCCACTGTGGCATTCGGAAACTACTTCTATTGTTAGCAAACTGTCCTTGCATTAGACATCTTCCTCTTATATTTTATTTCTTCCATCTTCTTACATTCAGAGGAACCTGGTTCCTCTCAGAAGGCATTGCATGCCTGGCATTTCTAATAAATGATGTCCCTTCTCTCATTCCTGTGATCCACTGGGCCAGGAAGAAGAGCAAATATATTCACTATCAACTCCAGACCCTCCCTCTTCCGCCATCACACAGTGATCTTTCCACCTCTGAATACCTCTCAATCCAGATATATCAACCTTATGGGGATTCTGGTTGATGGTAATGACTAGCAACCATATCATTCTTCCTTCTTCCTCAGACACCTGATTCACAGTCTTCTTTATCTTTACCACTGGTTCTTATGATTCTCTAGCTCAGTGGTTCTCAACCTTCCTAATGCCTCAACCCTTTAATACTCATATGTGGACGTGTCTGCATGTGGGCGGAC
Organism: Pseudochirops cupreus; assembly: GCA_028627135.1. NCBI lineage: Eukaryota > Metazoa > Chordata > Mammalia > Diprotodontia > Pseudocheiridae > Pseudochirops > Pseudochirops cupreus. Next base: position 336,669,888 of record CM053582.1, on the reverse strand, counting down.
CCGCCTGGAGACGGATAGAGGAGGTTCCTAAGTCCATTGGGAAATATGTATTTTCTGATGGTCTTAGGCGACCCCTGTGACCCCTGTGAAAGGGTCGTTAGACCCCAAAGGGGTCACGACCCACAGGTTGAGAACCACTGCTCTAGCTAGAGACCTCAATATACACATTTGTGGATACTGACCTTAGAAGTTCTTCTCAAGTCATCGCCTGTTATTCTCTCCTCACTCTTTCTACATCTATTCTTTATCCTCATAGTGATTTCCAAACTCTATTCCTTCCTGTTCTTCCAGTTCATCACTATTGCTCTGATCTCACTGCTTTTCTCTTCTCCCCTCACAATCTCGACTCCGTGGTTAAAGTTAACCAGTTCATGCTGTCCTCTATTTGAAAATCTGACCCCACTGTCCTATTTTCCCACACCTCAATGTTAGGTTACCTGTCCCACTCCTCTTCTTCCTTCCTACACATATGCTGCAGAATAGGAGCTAAGGAAAGTTGGACAACCTTGCTAACTGGGTTCACTACAATTTTATGCACTATAACCTCAACTGAACCTTTACGGATCCATGCAATCCTTTCACTCTTGCCTCACAGTCTATCTCTTTCTTTATTGTCCCACTCACCATAATATCTATAGCAAGCCTTCTTTTCTGTCCCCAAACCATTTATACAAGTTCTATCCCCACTATGTCCCTTTAGCAGAGAAGTTTTGGAGAAAATTGAGGCTTTAGATCATATGGCTTCATATTTTTCCCAATTCTACAGGTCAAGTTAGAGATATAGGTAGTAGTATTATTTTCATATGGAAGTCATAACAATGAAATCCACAGATACATTCCCTAGACCTGGGAGAAAGTAAAAAAATCAGAAGCAGTTGGAATAGTAGCAAAAACAACAAAAAGAAACACAAAATGTTTTTAGGTTAGAATTCATATGATACAGGTCTGTGTAATACACAATGAGAATTACTAAGACATAGGCAGCTAGATGGCACAGTGTATAGAGTACTGGGCCTTGAGTCAGGAGAACTCATCTTCCTGATCTCAAATCTAGCCACTTGACACTATCTGTATGACCCTGGGCAAGTGTGTCTTAACTCCCCTTTTAATTCACCCCTCTTCACTCCAGGTTTGGAGGAAAAAGTAGCCCTTTTCCTCACAAAGTCAATCATTCTACTTACGATTTTCTCTCAGAACTCTCTCTTTGGTAATCTCCACCCTTTACTTTTCCATCTCCCTTTATGCACTGGATCCTCTCCTACTGCCTGCAAATATGACCAGATCATCTCTATTCTTTGCAAAGCTTATCCCTGACATTCCCTCAAGCTATTATCCTTTATCTCTCCTCCCTTTTTTCAGCCAAACTCTTTGAAATATCATTCTAGACATATTTCCCCCATCTTCTCTCCTCTTACCTTCTAAACCCTCCGCAACATGACTTCCAACCTCATCACTATGAAAAGACTGTCTGCCTCATTTTGTCTGTCTGTCTCTCTCTCTGTCTCTCTCCCCAAAGTTTTAACAAGATTCCATAATTTCCAAATCTAATGGCCTTTTTTGACTTTCAGTCTCACACTCTCCACAATATTTAAAAGTGCTGACCACCCTCTCCCCACAATTAGTATCTTTTTAAGTTTAGATAACTTTGCTCTCTCTTGGTTCTTCTTCCAAATAACTACTCCTCAATCTCCTCTGTTGGATCATACATATCCCTCCCTGTAACTGTAGATGCAATGCAAGCCTCTATCCTGGGTCTGCTTCTCTCTATATACTCTCTTCTCCTCACTGGCCGCCATGAGTTTAATTATCATCTCCATGAAAATGACTCCCAGCTCTCTATATACAAACTCAGTCTCTCCAGAGCTCCAGTCCCACATCACCCCAATCCTTTTATATATCAAAGTACGTATTTCATAGGTATCTCAAACTCAACATGTCCAAAATAGAACTCATTAGCTTTCCCCCAAAACCCACCCGTCTGTTCCAATCTTCCCTATTTCTGCCAAGTGCACCAACATCTTTCCAGTCACCTGGGTTTGTAACCTCAGTGCCACCCTCAATTCCTCACTCCCACTCACTCCACATATGCAGTCAGTTGGCAAAAACTTATTAGTTCTGCTTCTATAATCTATAATGCATTTATCTCCTCTCTAAATACATGGCATATATAATATATACACACATATATGTATATATACACATACAGATATACATATCTTCTCTATATATACACACATGTATAAAACATGTGTACATATGTAGGAAATGTGTGTGTGCATACATACATGTGTATATATGCATATACATACACACATATACATATGTATACACATACAGAGAGAGAGACCAAGAGAGTAAAAGAGAGAGAGAGAGAGAGAGAGAGAGAGAGAGAGAGAGCGAGAGCGCAATATTCTACGAATAAATACTTGGGTACATCAGGGTTTAGTCTCAAGAAAGCAACTTGAAAAGTCACTGTTAACTTTTTAATAGTTTTACAACACAGTGATACACTCTAATCCAATATCTACTTGAATGCTACTGAAATCTGTGTCTATGATAATCCAATGGTAATTTCAATATATATGGAACAACCTATAAATTGCACAATATAGCCCAAACATATATAAATCTTTTATCTCATAATTGAGTCACCAAACTTTTTTTAAAGACAAATCAACTTTGAAACTCCAATTTTATCTTTCTTTGAAAGAAAGTGATTCATATCAGGTGTCTTTTCTCGAAGATCAACAAAGAATAAAACTGTTTTGGGAAAAAGACAAAAGTCATACTGTATTTTTCAGGTAGATTTCTGAACCCAAGAATTCCAAATGGAAGCTGGGATAAGGTATGTGAAAAATGTATGCAATTTGAGAAAATTCTTTGATTAACCTATCAACTCGAGATTTAGTTCATTCCTACTTAAATATTTATACTGTACTATACATAAATTCTTTCTGTTTTTTGAAAAATGAAAAGTGGACCTATGATAACTTTTGCCTCTTATTCACATAACAACAGAAAGGAAATTATAGATAATTACATATTCAATACTTTGAAATAAAGCTACAATGTTATTTGGTCAAAATATTTTAAGGAATTGAATCATGTAACTTATTTTCAGATTATCCAATGACAGTGGTTTCAGCAAAAAAAATAAATGTAATTAATACTACCACGTTATTTTCATTTCCCCCCAATTTTAAAACTATTAAGACATGAAAACATAAATTTACAAGGTGGATAAATTGGAGACTGGATCAAATCATTTTTTTCTCTCCACATCTGCCCATCAGCAAACACATGTTCAAAGCATGGGAATCTGGGTAAAGCAAAACTTCCCTTAAAACAAATGTTTATTTGAACATACAATTTCAGATCCAAATCAACAAGTGTTTCATGGGATCATGCTCATAAGGAATCACATGTGTGTTTATTTGAATGTAATTTCACCGAAATAAACACAGCTGTACTTATTTCAATGTGTGAGAATCCATATATATATGTTTTTGCAAGAATGAACCGTAGAACTTGGTTTAGGTCATGAAAATTAGTAAATCAGAACACCTATCCCCAATAATCCATGTTAGCTTTCTTCAGTACATCACTGAAAATAAAAACAAGAGCTTAAAGGTTATGCAATGTGCCTGTTACCAAACCTCAGTTTACCCCAATATGAGCTCCTAAAAAGGCTAAAACAAAATCTCCAGCATGGTCATCTATATATATATATGAATGTCTTTCTACCTCTTGACCAACAACAGAAATCATAAATCTTTACCTCCAAAATGATTCTTTAAAAAAATAATAGCACCTACTTCAAACACAAGTGCTTTCTAACCCCAACAACTTACTGTTATCAGCAAAACACTAAATATTTGAACACAGAGCAAAGAAAAGAGGCAGCAGAATATAATATTTTGGGTAAGTTATTGCTTAACATTCTTTTTACTCAGCTGTACATACTGTTGTATTTATATCTGCAATCCAGTGTCCCAAAAGGACAAGACTAAGTCTCAGGCTTTGAGGACACCTTCCATATAATGCAAACTGAAACCACATATAGTCAAAGCGGAAGATTCGATTAACTTTCAGACATTTCGCTTATCTTGAGAGAAGTAAATTTGTCTTTCAACTCTTTTGGCATTACAACATACTCATTTTTCTAACTCTTCTGGGGACATTACCACCATTTAACTTATTTCCTACATAGTCTTCACTCTAGCAGGTGCTAAAAGGATGGGATTTAGTACTTAGACACTTAATTACAACTTCCACCCTTAGCGAAAATGTAACCAAGTGGAGAGAAAATCGAGAAAAAGCGGCCATAAAAAAGACAGTATTTTTATCAGTCAAAAAATAAAACAATTTATCCCCAACATGGAATAGAAATCAGATGGAAAAGTTCAATTTATTCCTGAAACACATTTTCAAAATGCAGCTTTTTTCTTATTTTTAAAGTATTTGTGAATACCCAAGAATGCTACAAATACCCAATCTAGGGTACAGATGGGAGAGGGGGATGTTCTGGAGCTATTGTCCTGTGTTTTAAGGGAACTCTTAGAGTGGAAACTCCCTCCACTGATATGTTTATAGACAGTTGCCTGGGGCACTGTGATTTACTTAACATACAGATTTACAAAGCTATTTCATGTCAGATGAAGGAAGGACTTGAACCCAAACCTCTGACTCTAAGGACTGCCCCTCCATTCACCAGGAAGCATACCCATGTAATTCAAAATAAATCATCAATTATTTTTTAATTATTCATTATTTTCTATCACACAGTCCATGTGTCCCCCCCATAGTAACAGAGAAGTGATGAGCAACACAGATATTTTCAAATGGAGTTCATTTATTGCAATTGCTCTGGAAATCAGAGACTCATTTCCGATGATTCAAGTAAAAGATGAATCAAGGCCTAACTAATGAAAAGTTCTATACCATGATTCTTAGTGAACAAAGTAATGATATTATGAATAAAAATAATGAGTAGCATTTATTAAGTATTGGAAGGTAGTGCCACTATTATTCCTGTTTTACAAGTGAGGAAACTGAGGCAAACAGGTTAAGTGACTTGCCTAGCATCACACAGTGAATAAAGATTTAAGGCTAGATTTAAACTCAATGTGTTCCTAACTTCAAATCTAGATAAAATTTACTACTGTGCAACCTGGCTGTCTCAGAATTACTCATACTAACTCATGTTACATGTCATATTTTTCCCAACATTATGTAGCAGGTAGCATATGTACTTATATCCTCATCTGGCATCTAAAGCTCAAGGACAATAAATGACTTGTCCAAGGTCACACAATTAATCAGAGGCAGAACCAGAATTGGAATTCAACTCTTGTTCATTCCCTGCTCACCATATTTTAGACCTAATGTTCAATAACAGATTAATGGCAACTATGTGATAGTTAATCTCCAACATTAGTTTAAGAAAGGCTGTCTACAGATTTGTGATCAATATACAGTAATTCTCTCCTCATTACTTACACTGTATGCTTTCCCAAGGGACATCATAAATAATGAACCAACAACAAAATAGTAAGATTTTTCTTCTAACACTTCTCAATAAGCTCCCATGACTACAGAGCAGCGGTTCTCAACCTGTGTGTTATGTTCAATTTGTAACAATGAAAATACATCCTGCACATCAGATATTTACGTTATGACTCATAACAGTAGCAAAATTACAGTTATGAAGTAGCAATGAAAATAAGTTTATGGTTGGGGGTCACCACAACGTGAGGAACTGTATTTAGGGTCGCGGCATTTGGAAGGTTGAGAACCACTGCTGTAGAGGCAAGAATCTACATGATCCCCTGCCTTGTATCTTTCTTCAATCAATCAATCACATATTTGTTCTATACCTACTGTGCCTCATTTTTATTTTAGGCATTAGGGATACAAAGGCAAAACAGTTGCTACAATTAAAGTATTTACATTTTAACAGGCAGACAACATGCACATAAAAAGGTATATATGAAAAATATACAAAACAGATAGAAAGTAACATTGAAGGGAATGGCATTAGAAACTGGAGAGGGGGAGGAAAACATAAACCAAGTCTTTAAAAAAAATCTAGGAATTTCGAGAGAGGAGAAAAGGAAACATTCTGGGCATGAGGAGAGCCAATGAAAGGGCACGGAGACAGGAGATGGAAGTGTCCTGTATAAGAAATAGCAGAAAGGCCAACTGGACCATAGAGTACATGAAAGGGAGTGATGTGTAAGAAAACTGGAAAGGTAAGAAAAGTGTAAGATTCTCAAGAACTCTAAATGACAAGAGGAGTTTATATTAGATCTTAGAAGTTATAGGCAATCACTGGAATTTATTGAGTAGGCCGAAGAAATGTTCTTTAGCAGAAATCATTTTGGCAGAAGAATGGAAGATAAATTGAAATAGGGAAAGATTCCAGGATAGGAGACCAATCAGAACATTATTACAATATTCCAGGCGATCAGTGGGGAGGTCTGAATTAGGAAAATGGCTGTGAGAGTGAAGAAAAGGGTACAGATATGGGAAATATTATAGAAATAAACAAGATTTGGCAACTGATTAGATATGAATGAGTGAGAGTGAGGAGTCAAGAATGACATCAAGTTTGCAAGCTTGGGTAACTGGAAGACTGATGATACCCTCAACAATAACAAAGAAGGTCTGAAGACAAGTTTTAGAGAAAAGAACTGCTTAGGACATAATGAATTTGGGATCCAGAAGACAACAGTTGGTGACTAGATATGTAAATCTGGAATTCATCAGCATAGAGATGACAATTTAACCCATGAGAGTTGATAATCAGCAAGTGAAAAAACAGAGACAGAAGAGAAGAGGACTCAACACAAAGGTCTGAGAATACATCTACAATTATTTGCATGATGATTCCAGTCCGGCAATCGAAAACAGTGTCATGAAAACCCAAATAGACTGTTTCTGGGAGGAGAAAGTGATCAATAGTATAAAATGCTGCAGGAGAGGTAGAAAGATGAAGAATGAGAAGAGGTATAGAAATTAACACATCATTGGTAAGTTTAGGGAGAGCAGTTTCAGTTGAGTAATATATCCATAAACCAGAATGTAGACATTTTAGAAGAGACTGAAAGAAAGAGGATTCAGCTTTTTAAAGGAGGATTTTGGTGAAATCTGCTTTTTCAAGGATTTTGGTTGAGAAAGCAAAGTGGGATACAGGATAATAACTAATAGGGATGGTAGGATCTAGTGAGTGGAATTTTTTAAGAACGGGCAAAAATTGGGTATATTTATATTCAGTAGAGAACAAATCAATAGAGAGGAAGAGATAAAAAAAATAGAGAGAAAAAAGAGAGCAGATTATAGTTGGGGCAATCTGCTAAAGACAGAAAAGGATAAGATCAAAGGTACATAGTGGTCCTGGCCAGCAGAAGGGCTACATCTTCATAAAACTGGAATAAAGTAGGAAATTCTGGGGAAATGATGCCAAGGGAGTATATGATGAGGAAAAGGGTAGCTCACAGAAAATGACCTTGATTTTCTCAGTAAAGTATGAGGTGATGCCATTAGCTGAGAGGGTTGGGTCAGGGGATGCCATGGGAGGTTTGAGGAGAAGAAAGAAGATTTAGGATGACTGCTGTGACAAACTACATTTGTGGAATAAAAGAATTACTTTGCTGCAGTACTAATTCAGCTGATATTAGATGACAAGTTCACAAAGGACACAAAGACCATAGTTGTATGACTACCTCAAGCTCTATTAAGGAGGATAAGTATCAATGAAGAAAGCAGATGATAAAAATAGTTGACTGTTGGGGTTTGGCAGAGCACGAGCTGAAACAGCACAAGACAGCAGAGGATTCAAGAGTAGAGAGCAGGTTCACTCAAGGGAAAAGACCAAGAAGGCAAGAAAGTAGAACTAGGCAAGCATAATGGGCTGGGAAAGTACTCAAGGATGAATACACTGGAGGTTGGGGGTAAGAACAAAGAATAGGTTTAGGAAGAATAAGGCATAAAGGAGAGATGGAATGATAGGAAATTGTCATCAGGTAAGGAATTTCATAGTTCTTGGTTATGGAAGAGGAAAACTATGGGTAATGGCAAAATCAAAGGAATTACCATCTCTATAGGTAGCTGAGGAGGGCCATTTGGAGGAAGCCATTTGGAAAGAGTAAGTTGAGAAATCAAAATTAGGTTGTTTAGGGGAATGTCATTATATATGTGGAAATCCCATAGTACGAAGGCAGGAGAATAAGCCAGGAACCAAGCTAACTGAGGAAAGGAGAATGTCCTGGGGTTGACACATAATGGGATCTGGATTAGATAATAAATTGGGATAGCATGAAATTCAAAGGAAAAGAGGCTACTGAATGATGATGGTGGAGGAAGATTCTGGAAATGGCAATGGAGAACAAGGAGTATTCTGATTCCTCCACTGCGACCCATAGGTGAGGAGTAATGAAAGAAAGTACATGTATAACCAGTAATGGGGGGATAATGAGGGAAGCAATGTCATCACAAAAGAGCCTCATCTGAATAAGTACCGTAAGATGGAAGTAGTGAGAAGAAAGAAGATGAAAGGAAATTTGTTCATTATGGAGCCAGCACCCCAGAGAGCACAGCATTAGGAGTAGGCAGATCTGGAACAGAAAAAGAGGGCGTGGGTAGGACAAAGACGGATGGGAGCAAGGGAGCGATTACTTGGAGATGGGAAACAGTGTACATTCGAAGCTAAGGGTTCATAAACACTGGGACAAGGGCAGCATAAAGACGCGAGAACATGCTAAATATTAAGCAGTGAGCCCAGGCAGGGTAAAAATGCCAACATGCTCAGGTATAATATAGGGAGGAATACAGTAACCCAGGCAGTGAGAACTTAGTCTTCCTTGTATTGTTCCTTGTAGCACTTCCCATGGACAGGAGCACTGGATAAAGTCGAATGGCCTTCCATGGTACAGAGGGCATCTCCTAGGGGGGAGGAGTGGGGGTGGGTGAGGAAGGGCCACTGCTGGAAGACTTCCAAGAAAAGCCTGACTTTTCCAGGCTAGAGTCAGGTGCTGAGAGGGCAGGGTGCTATCCTAAAGGACCAGGGATGAAAAATGGCAGAATAAAGGAAAAGTGGAAGAATCAAGGATCAGTATTAGGAATCAAGTCCAAAGACTGAGCTGAAAAATTTGCACTGAGGCAATGATCCAATTAAAGGACTTGGTACCAGAAAATGAGACAGTTTGAGCTCTATCCTGAGTTTTACACCATTTGCAGTCCTCAGTTTCTTTTTAGACATACACATTTTTGAGGCCCTGGCTGCCAGTTTCCCTTAATTAGCTACAGCTGGATAGTTCCCAACTGCCCTCAACAGGAAATGACTGTCTTTAAGTGGTGACGGACAGCACAGAGGCTCTAAGACTTTCTCTTTTGCCCTCTGGAGGATCCCAGGGGAAGAAAGATACCAGTACTTTCCTTAAGAGGCAACGTTTCAAGCATAAGAAATTGAGTAAAACAAAACTTCACCTAGATAGCACTCAGTAAAGGAGTATTTCTGTCCACATCAGAATAAGGAATTTATAAAATATGGGTGGACAAAGCTAAAAAGAAGGACTTAAGGTAAACTCCATCAGAAAATGGCCAAAGTGCAAATTTGTCTACCATTACAGCTTTCATGTTTCACTAAATGAATTAAATTGTTCCTATCCCAAGCAGCAAGATTTTCCAGTGTTTGGTAAACAGTGAAAATTAGCTGGTCCCTCAGGCTAATGCTGGGCAATAGCCACAGCACAATACTTAGAGGTCTTTGATAACTATTCAATTGTCCTCTGTTGACTAAGAAGAACCACAGGCTAAAGTCCTGTGACTTCCTGGTCCTACTCTGGGGACCTCAACGCCCTGCAGAATTGTTTGGATGCTGAAACTTTTGTGCTTAAGGGGGTTATTTTATGTAAATGAAATGTTCTATCACCTCTTTGTTAGCCTTGGAGCCTTCAGAAGAGTGGTCACTCATCACGTTCATAGGATGCTCTAAGAATCCATAATGGCCCTAAAGAGCCCGTTGATTCTGTTAACTAAAGAGATAGGTGGAGAAAACTACTCCATGCCTGTTAAGATTCCATAAATCATAGTATTTACATACAATACTCCTCTGCAGGGAGTTGGGACTATAAAGGGTTCTGGAGGTGTACAAATGTGGCTTAATGCCAACAGCTAAATGGGCTTTAATTCTAGAAATTAAAATCACGATTCCATATGACTATAAGGGAGTGTAATAAATACCCTTTGAGTTTCCAAAGGGAAACAGTAATTCCCCATTCTATTAACCAATGACTCTATGAAAAAATTCTGCAAAATTCATGCTACCATGTGATAGGAAAATATAATCAACATTTCTTAAGGAAACACAACGTAAGAGCACTGTACTGAGAAGATACAAAATTAAACTTAGACACCTTCCCTGCCCTCAAGGAGTTTACAAATTAGAAGGGAGATGAAGGAACATTTAAATATAATCTACATTATATGAGAAATGAATTACAAGAGTCACAAAACAAAATGCTTGGCAGAGCAACAGAAAATACATATTTTTTAATACCAGAGAATAAAAAATACCCAGGGCAGGATTGTAGTAGATAATCCCTTCTACAGGGTTATACAAAAGCATACCTCACTGTACCGCACTTTGCACATACTGTGTTTTTCACAAATCCAAGGTTTGTAAACATTAAGCCACATCCATTTTTGTGTATGCACACCTTCCTCTGTCAGCGGCACTCTTCCAACAGTATGGGCTCACATCATGCCTCTACATCACATTTTTGTAATTCTCAAAATATTTCAAACTTTCTCATTATTATTATGTTTTTATGGTGATCTTTGATGTTACTATTGTAATTGTTTTGGAGCAGCTCGAACTGTGCCCATAGAAAAGGGCAAACTTAATAAACACTGTGTGTGATTCTGACCTGCCATTCCCATCTCTCTCCCTCTCCTCTGGTCTCACTACTGCCTGGGACACAACAATATTGAAATTAAGTCAATTAATAACCCTACATTGGCCTCTGTTTAAGTGAAAGGAAGAGTCAATCAAAGCAACAAATTTCATTATTGTCTAATTTTAAGAAATTGCCACAGATACTCCAACCAAAAGCAACCACTTTCCCATCAGTCAGCAGCCATCAGGACTGTGGCACCAGCATAAAAGATCATGACTCACTGAAGGTTCACATGATGGCTGGCATTCTTTAGCAATAAAGTTTGGGTTTGTTTTTTTTTTATAAAGTATGTATGTTGTTTTTTTAGACATAATACTATTGCATTCTTAACAAACTATAGTATAGTGGAAACAAAAATTTTATATTCACTGGGAAACCAAAAAGATCATGTGTTTTGCTTTATTACAGTATCTATTTTATTGTGGTGGTCTGAACAGAACCCACAATATCTCCAAGATGCCTCTACTACAAATTCTCCTACTTAACCTTAATGGCCCATTGTTTATCCATCAGTCAGGAATACATTTAAACAACTTTAGGCCAGCAGTCTCCCCCACAGGGCAGTTATATACATATTTACCAGCTACTATAATAATATCTATCATTTACAAAGTGCCTACTAAGTGCTAAGAGCTTTACAAACATCCCTTTGAACTTCACAACAACCCTGCATTACGCCCATTTTACAAGTGAGGAAACAGGCAAAGGTTAAGTGACTTGACCAGGGGATCATAGCAATTAAGTATTTCATGCTGAATTTGAACTCAGGTCTTCAAGACTCCAAGCCTCAATTCATCATTTGATCCACTGCACTACCTAGCAAAACTATTTCCCTTGACTTTTTCCAAGCTCCTTCAAGCTGGAGGGAGGTAGGAAAGGAGAGTGAGACAGGACTCAAATACTCCCTAGGTCCATAATAGTAATAGCTCACATGTATATGATGCTTTAAGGCTTGCAAAGTGAACAATCCTGTCGCTTGATCATTGCCTCACAATAATATGAGAAGCTTTACAAAAGAACCTAAGGCTCAGAAAAGTTAACTGAGGGGCAGCTAGGTGGTACAGTGGATAGAGCATTGACCCTGGAGTCAGGAGGCCAAATCCTGCCTCAGATACTTACTAGCTGTGTGAGCCTAGGCAAGTCACTTAACCCCAAATACCTCCAGAAAAAAAAAAGTTAACTGAATTATTGGAGTCACACAACTAGTAAGTAAATGCCTAAGCCAAGATTTGAAACGAGATCTTCTCAACCACAATTCCAGAGCTCTATCCACAGCAACTCCCTCCCTCAGACTTGATGAATAAATCCATTTTCACTCCCATGTGGGATTTTAGAGACTTTCATATTTCCTTTCAGCTTTCAAACTTCCTGGCTAAAGCATTCTACATTTTTCACTCTGTCTTCCTATAGCAGTTGAACCATTCCCAAAATCATCTTAGCTTCTCTTCCCTGTATTTTTTCCTACCTGACTGTTTCCTTCTAAGATGGAACAACCACAACAGACAAAATTATCAGAGGAAGAAAAGTTTTGAGGTTTGGGGCGTTTTGAATATAGGATGATGCCTTTGATCTGCTTTCCAGTTCTCAGCCTCCAAGATGAACAGCTTTTTTATGGCATTCCAGAGCAGCACATCAGACAAGTGTCTTCTGGAGACCATACTAAGTCCCTTTTCTTAGTCCAGGGGTGAGGAACCTGCAGCCTCAAGGCCATACTCTAGGTCCTCAAGCGCAGCCTTCTGAATCCAAACTTCACAGAACAAATCCCCTTCATAAAAGGATTTGTTCTGTAAAATTTAGACTCAATGATAAGACCATATCTAAGGACCTAGAAGGTCACATGTGGCCCCGAGGTCACAGGTTTCTCAACCCCTGCCCTAGTCACACATTCTATCAGGTGAGTATGGATTATTATTATTCCCTTGTACATCGCCTTACCTTTGAGAAAGCTTCATTAGATTTATAAGAACTCCATCATGAACTAGTTAATGTTTTGCACTTTTTAAGGCTAGAGATATGCAAAAGTATTTACAAATCATACTATATAGTCAGGTCGACATCATCTCATTTTCTTCTAACTTTCAAACAAAGGGTGTGAATTAAGAGAGGGCAAAGACTGGCAGCTCCAGGAAACTTAGCTATTTGACAGCTGCTTTGGTCTAGCAGAAACAAATATTCTGAAACAAGTGGAAACAAAGGTAAAGGGAAAAAAAGGATCAAATTGGTTACCATGCTAAGATAATGCCACCCACAACCATGTGCCCTGGTTTACTTCCTGCCAAAAATGTGTTTTCAATTGTGCACAAAGAACTTCAAACTATAGAGAAGAGGCAAAGAATGAGGCCATAATATTCACTGTAGAAATAAAATTCCTCAGGATAACTATCTTAGCAAACCTAACGTTCATTCTAGATTTTCTAAAAGACTAGTTTTCTTGTTTCATAGTCTTACCATTATGACCAAAAGAGAATATTAGTATGAACTAGTTAAAATTATTTTTGAACCATAAGATATAATCACACCTTCAGAAGCTCACAACACATTAGCTCTTTCTCTTGAGCACAGAAACAATTAAAGAACAAAACAAAATGACCATCATATATTGAAAATGGGAATACAATCTACTGTCATCTTGGCATGAGAGACAAAGGGAGCAGAGGAACTCAAATTAAGTTAAGAACTGAATAGAATAGAACATCATAAATAAGAATGAAAAAGTAGTTAATAAAAAAAACCTGCTTAATTTCAAAGAGCTAAATAAGTACCATGTGCCTAGGACACATTTCTCCAAATAAGTGAAATGACAGCCAACTTAAACCAAAAATGCCTGGAAGGTAGATGAGTAATCAATATTTCCATTTTGCTGACTGAAATGAGGATGGGAATAATAATCATCACAATGGAAAATAATAGTTAACATTTATAGAGTACTTTAACAATACTATCTTTTTTTGATCCTTACAACAACCCTGGAAGGCAGCTGCTACTATGATCTCCATTTTACAGATGAGAAAAGTCAGGCTAAGGGAGGTTACATGAATTGCTCAGGGTCACACAGCTAATGAGAGTCTGAGGCAGACAGGTCTTACTAACTTAGTGCTCTATCCACTCCAGATTACAGAAGAAAAAAAAAACCAGTTCCTCAATACATATAATATATAAACAATAATCCATAATCAATACATTACTGTAGAGGGTGAAATATATTTCAACAATGCAACAGACATTTAAAAGGTCCTCTGATATTGTCTTGGTATGTTCCAAGACAACTAATTATGGTGTTTGGCATACAGAAGATACTTGATAAACACTTGTCAACTGAATAACTGATTAAGTTACAAAACATCCATTTCCTTCAAATTGAACAATTTCAAATAAATGAACCTACCATAATATAGAATGATTCCCTTCTGCTCTAGAAAAAGACTTGGAAATTCAGTTTTCCTCTTAAGAAGTCAAATGAGAGTGGGCTTGTTAAAAACAGGTTGCTGTCTCAGCAAAAAAAGATTGAAATTGGCTTTGATCTTTAAACCCCTACATAGTTCAGCCCCAGTTTTCTAGAGATTACATATCTCCAGTACTTTTATCATGGTTGTTCAGATCAGCTGGACCTTTTCTAGTCTTCAGAACTGAACTCTCTTAGCTGAACACTGATGATCTAAAACTGGAATTCATTACCCATCTTAGTTCCAAAGATGCCCAGAAGGATGAATTTTATGGTGCTGGGATGAGTTCTCTTGCTTTCTCAGGCATGTGCCTTATGGTAGCTTTTGGATCTCTAAGAATTCTATCTGGGCAATGTTGTACAGAACATACTTAACTATATGAATGTTTTCTGTTCAACTAGAAGTCTGTAAACTATGTCATTTGTGAAAGTACACACATGCACATACTATGTTTCTGTCTGGGGTGTGGTATCAATGGATTTCAGAGAACAAAGCATGTGTCATATCTTTTAAAAATGTTTTCACTTTAGAGACCCAGCAATCAGAAAATTACTGATTCCATTTTTTTTTGTGTTAGATTTTTATGATGTTCTCCCCTAACTCATACATGACTTGTTGGGTGTTTTTTTTTAAACATACTTAACCTTTAAGTTACATAAACTTGATATATCAATCACTAAGGCTGATTTGTTAAATTACTTGGTAATGCTTCCTAAATGACTTTTTGATAGTGTTATAATCCTTAGAACTTTTGCCAAATTGGTCTCAAATTACCTAAAATAAATCCTACAGATTAAAAGGGAATTTTTTTTATCATTCATGAAAAAAGTGTTCATTTCGATTTCTATACTGGAAAGGGCAAACTACATATCAAATTACTGTTGAAAACCATCATTTGTATAAGTCCTACTAGAAATCCCTTAGCTCTCGCATACAAATGTCTATTACAACTAGAATTAATCTATCTG
Source organism: Pseudochirops cupreus (assembly GCA_028627135.1). Taxonomy (NCBI): domain Eukaryota; kingdom Metazoa; phylum Chordata; class Mammalia; order Diprotodontia; family Pseudocheiridae; genus Pseudochirops; species Pseudochirops cupreus. Next base: position 336,654,519 of record CM053582.1, on the reverse strand, counting down.
CCATTCAGTAAGTATCCATCAGATACCTACTAAGTACCTGGAAGTGTACTTTAAGAAGGTCAATGTCTTGTCTCTGCAAAAGATATTCTGCCCATTGTCCTTTTATCCCAAAAGGCACAGAAGAGGAACCAGAAAAGAATACTATGTGATTTTGCTCTAAAAATGCAGTTTTGCCCATTTTCATTCAATTCTTTTCCTTCTGTGGTTCTGCAGGATCTATCTGGCATGAAGGCACAGTCAGGTACTTTCCATTTATTTATGTGCACTATGAGTCTGGTAAATGTATATTAGCAGAAGGAAACAATGGATGACTCGGTTTTCTAAGGAGCAAATGCCTTTCCTATTGAAAATAGTGTTAATTGGGCAGCTCTGAATGAACAGAACAGAGAAATTGTGGCCTGAAATACAGAGCTTGTCTTTACTTCAAAGATACTTAAGTCGACTTACCCAGATGTTCGATTACTTAGCTCAGAGACTGGATACTAGGCTAGTGTGCATCTAGAATCACAGCATTCCTGAACCGAAATGATCCTTAGAGGTCAGTCATCTTGTCCAGCCTTCCATCAAATGCAGGAATCCCTTCTCAGGCATCCCTAACAACCCAGGTTTGTTCAGTCTGCCCTTGAATGCTTTCAGTAAGAGGAACTCACTGCCTAACAAGGCAGCCCACTCTATTTTTAGATAGTTCTATTTGTTAGAAGGTTCTTCCTTATAATGAGCCAAAAATATACCTCTCCCCCTAACTTCCACACATTGGTCTTCATTCTGTCCTCTGGGCCTACATGAATAATAGTAGAATCAGAGGCTTTAGAGTGAAAATATAGATCATCTATTCATTCCCTCATTTTGCAGGGGAAGAAACTGAGGCCCCAGAGAGGTTAAATAATCACTTACGATCCTTCTAAAAATGATCCCAAGGTCATACAGATAATTAAAGGTGGATTCTGGATTACAAACCCAGTCTCTAATCTGATAATTCCATTTCTTTTGTTTTTTTGAAGGCAATCAGGGTTAAGTGACTTCTCCAGGGCCACACAGCTAGTAGGTATCTGAGGCCAGATTTGAACTCAGCTCATCCTGACTTCAGGGCCCAGTGCACTGTGTACTTTGCCAGCTAGCCACCCCTGCACATGGTAGTCTTTCAAAAACAGTTTTCTTGTGCTCCCACCCCAAATTGTCTTGGCTCAGATTAAATACTCCTCTTCTCTGTACTGCCTGTTCTCATCTAGAGATCTGTTAATGTCTCACTTTAAATGTGACATCCCCAACTGAACACAGTACTCCAGGTATGGTCTGATGTACTCTGAGAAATAAACTGTCACCTCCCTTTTTCTGAACATTATACTTCCATGAATGAATTCGAAGGCTTCACTGCCTCTTTTTTTCTTAAACATCATTAGAAGAGCAGAGATTTATATGTGGGCCTAACATTTTACAGAAAAGCAAATGAAGGCAGAGAGTGGTTAAGTGATTTCCCTAAAATCACACAGCCAGTATCAGAGGTAGCATTCGAATTCCGGTCTTTCTGACTCCAAACCCAGTACTCTACGCATGGTACCTTTTAGCAGTCTATTGCACCGTTGACTGTAAATTCTCCAATTTTACTTCAAAATGGGCAAGGTTCACAAGAGCAGTCCCTGCACACCATGTCCCTTTGGACGATTATAACATTACACCACTTAAAAGGGAAACAGGTTTTTGAATTTATCCAGAAAGTTATTTTAGTTCCGCCTAGAGATTACATTAACTCTACCTTTCCTAGAAGGCTTCCTCTTGATAAAAGTTTATCATCCTTAAGTAGGTTTTCAAATTACTGAATATTTGGGTGGTGTCCAATGCCCACTTACTAGAGATTAAAAGTCACTCTTAAGTCAGAAGATTTAAGACCTGTGATTTTCTTGGTCTTTCCCCAGAAGACGTGTGTGCACGCGCCTGCTACGCTGAAGCGGGTCAGACCTTCTCCGCGAGTCCGTCCTGGAGACTCGCCCAGGACACTAAGAGTTCAGCGTCTTTCTCCCAGGCTTAGAAGTTCGCCGCGTCCGCTCCGAAGGCGTCCTTGAATGTACCCAACACTTACGGCTAAAGAAGTGACGGACTTGATGGATGTCATGAAGCCTGGAGAGTTGCGAGAACTAACGCAAAGCGAAACTAGCAAAAAGCCGACTAAACAGTGTATGTAAAGGGCAGGAACCACCACAACGAAATTTTTTTAATATAAAAACTGTGATGTTATAAAGAATCAACTTGGCCCCAAAGAATGAGTGAGTAGCCTCTCCCCCCAGCTCCTCTGGAGGGTCATGTACACAAATGGAAAGAGTCACATGGAGCTTCAGATTTGTCTGAGACATGGATTGTCATTATTGAAATCTTTTCCCTTTTCTTCCTCATGGTATTAATTTATTCGTCCATCTGTTTACTAATTTTTAGGTTGCTAGGGATGGATTGGGGGGAGAAAAACCCCACAGCGTCTCCAGTACAGGACACCCTAAGTGCACTGGGGTACTTCATGCCACAGAACAACTTGTTTCTTTTTTTCCTCAAGGGCCTGATGATCAACTGAATTAATGTGTAAAGTCCCTCTTTAGTGATAAAGAGATGCTGACTACATTATGATTTTAATTATGGTTATGATTAAAGATAAGATGTACCAGCTTTAATTCAGCCAGCTGTGTGGTACTGTGGATGAAGGGCAGGGCCTGGAGGCAGGAAGGCACCAATCCAAATCACTTGTTAACTATATGACCCTGGGCAAGTCACTTCACCTCCGTCTGCCTCGGTTTCCTCAGCTGTAAAATGAGGATGATCATAGCACCCATATCCCAGGGTCGCTGTGAGAGGGCCCGCAGATCTGTCCCCACGGAAACAGACAAAGAGTCGCCTTTCTGTTCAGCCCTTTTCCGGTCGTGTCTGACTCCGCCGGACGCTACTGGGGGTTTTCTTGGCAGAGACACTGGAGCGGTTTGTGGGTTCAGTGACTTGCCCAGGGGCACACAGTCAGAACGTGTCCGAGTCACATTTGAATTCAGTCTTTCTGACTCCAGACCCAGTTCTCTAGGCACTGAGTCGCCGGGGTGTAAAGAAGTAAGATCTGAATTCAAGTTCTATTCCTTAATCACGTGGCTTTTATTTCCGAGCAGATGACGACGCCTCCCGCGGCCACGCGGGCCTCGCTCCGGGACGAGCGTCAGAAAGAAGGTGACGCCCTCGCCACAAGCCCCGACGCCGGCCTAGCCCCCCAAACTACCGGCTGTGCCGCGACTCGAAGCAAGCGCGGCCCACCGGCCCTTCCGAGGGGGGCTGCAGCGCCCCGCCGGCGAGCGAGGAGCCCCGCGGCTTCGCGCCGCCAACGCGCGTGTTCTCCGAGCGCCACGGAGGGGAAACAACCTCTGTGCTTAATTTTTTCAGGAGCGACTCAGTTACAGATTTTAAAAGTCATCCAGCAATGGCCATGAACATCAATTACTCTTTCAAGTTGTCTGTACACCCCAAATATGTGCCTATAAATGGTAAGAACTGGGATCTCTACGGCGCTTCGAGGCTCGCCAAACACCTCGCGTGTGTCCTCTCGTTCTGTGCTCACCGCGACCCCGGGGGTCGGCGCCGGAGTCACCCCCGTTCTACAGGTGGGCCACGTGACTGCTGCTGGGCCACCCAGCCAATGAGCGCCTGAGGCGGAGCCTGAGAGCCCCGGGCCGCCTGTCGCCTTGCTCTTCAGTGTTATTTTATTTTTACTTTTACTCACTATTTACTATTGGCTTATTTGTTATTTATTACTATTTGCTCTTATTATTTTATTTCTTATTTCTTATTATTTATTTTATATTATTTGTTTATATTTATTATTTATTTTATTATTTTATTTTATTTATTATTATTTACTCATCATATTTTATTTACTCTTTATTATTATTTTTATTTGTTAATTTATCATTTATTTTATATTATTTATTTATCTTTATTATTTTAATTATTATTTTATTTTATTTATTATTATTACTCACATTATTTACTCTTTATTATTATTATTATTAATTTATTATTTATTTTATATTATTTATCTCTATTATTTATTTTAATTATTTATTATTAAATTATTTTATTTATGATTATTTACTCTTTATTTATTATTACTTACTCTTTATTATTTTTATTTATTAATTTATTATTTATTTTATATTATTTACTCTATTATTATTTTATTATTGATTTCATGAGTGAACATTTCAACTCAATTCAACGAACTTGGGAAACGCCGATTCACGCTAATGCTCGGCGGGGGAGACAGAGCCCTTCCCCGTCAGAGACCTCACATTCCGGCAGAGATAACTGAAAAAACAAGTAACGCGTGAGACGCACATTAGAGAGGAAAGGAACGAGTGCTGCGAGGAGGAGCCACATGCCTGAGTGGATACAGCGCCAGGCCTGGAGTCAGATACGGCCTCAGACGCTTATTAAGTCATTTGGCCCTGTTTTTCCTCGGTTTCCTCATCTGTAAAATGATCTGGAGAAGGAAATGGAAAACCACTCCAGTATCTCTGCCAAGAAAAGCCAAAATGGGGTCACAAAGAATTTGGACAAGACTGAAAATAACGAAACCGCAACAAAGATGAATTTGAGGGAGGCAGAGGGAAGAGGAAAGACCAATACTGACTGGGGGGGGGCCAGAGAAGGTTTCATAGAAGAGGGGGCGCTTGAGGTAGGTCTTAAAGGAATGGCAGATACTCAACATGGGAAGGGATGACATTCCCAACAAAGGAACAGAGCAGGAAAGAATACCTATCTTGTTATATAGGGGTTTATTGTAATGGATAATGGGTCAAGTTAGATGTTTTCTGGGGTCCTCTAATATTTTGCTTTGCTAACATTTCCAAGGCTTCCATTAAAGAAAAAAATCAACACTTAAAGAGGCTTTTCGGTGCTACAGTGAAGCCTAGGAATAAGATGGGCTTTTGTGGAAGAAGATGGATGGGAAGACCTGCTCAATCTAAATACATTCAAGAAGAAATCCGTGTTGGAAGCAACAGTTGTTTCAAGGACAGGAATCAATTTTTAAGATATCAAAAAGACTGAAATAATTATGGGAAGCACTTTTTCCCCAACAAAAGGACCGCTAAGAAGATAATCTTAACCTCTATACCTACTTCTCCATCGCTATGAAAATCTTTACAAATGTGCACTGATGAAAAAAAAAAAACAAGGAACCAGGCAGGTTTTGACAGATGACTTTCTCTATCGGGCTCTATCTCTTCAGCCGCACAAATAATGGACTGAGATGTAGCATGAAAAAGACATTTCTCCATCCTGTGTAAATAATGAAATTACACAAGATTGGAACACTTTGGATAGGATGTATCCAAAGAGATCACTTTGTTCAAGGATTTGTTCAGCATCAATATCAAGTAAAACTTTAAACAGAGATATAAGCTCAACTAAATTTCCCACCTGTGTCTTGATATCTTGAATACAATTCATACAGAAAAGGGATAAACATCAATTATTCTTTCAAGTTGTCTGTACATCTGAAATATATTTATATAAATAATAATAACTAGAATTTATATGGTGCTTTAAGGTTTGCAAAATACTTTACGTATGTTTTCTCATTTTGTCTTCACCACAACCCCAAGCGGTAGGTGCCAGTAATATCCCCATTTTACAGATGAGGCACAGAGAGGTTCAATGACTTGTCTTGGGGTCACACAGCTAGATAAAGTGAGGTTCTCCTAGTGCTTCAGGCAATTGCACTGAGTCCCCCAAATCTATAAAACTTCCTCAATGAAATCCACAGGCATTAGAAACATCATAACCCAACCACCTAACTACCTCACCAAGAAATGGCCAAGAGAACACATGCCACCCAGATCATGATGTGAAGGTGGGTGATCTGGTCACTGAGTTAGCCCATCAGGATTTCAGATGGGCATTATAGAAAAGAGAAAGAGATCATGTAGCGCTGCACCTGGAAAACTGAGCAGCATTTTTAATGATCCCAGGCTGCTTGACAACACAAAAATCTATCTTCTTAACACCTCTATTTCCCCTGTGAATTATAGAATACTAGGATCCCAAAGGAATAAAAATTGGAGGGGAAAAATGGGTGATGGAGAGATATAAAGTGGGTAAAAGGAGACTACAGCTTACTGTAAAAGCGGGGGGAAATAATTGTAAATTGTTTAGTACACAGTAAGGACTATATACATGTTCATTGCTATTAATAACAGCTCCGGCCTCACTGAGTGGTTGTGAGCATAAAATGATTTGTAAAGCCCTTTTCAAAACCTAAAGCATTCTATAAATGCTAATTATTGTTATTTTTATAATTATGGCTATTATTATCATAAAATATGCATACCAGATGTAATGCCACAGACATCGCCCATGGCATCTCTGGCTGCAATGAGAAGCAGAATTAGCACAGAGAAAGGCTGAAGGCTAAGAAATGGACAGCCCAACTCATTTCCCAGTATTCATCATTGTTTTTTAAATGGGAAAGTCTCTAGTATGGAGCCTCCATAGAGGATCTATAAGAAGCCATGGTACAGGATGAGAAAGAGTAGCAAGGCTGATATCTATACCTGAAAAGAGGTTGCCCATATTTGGGAGATCACAGATATATTATAGAAATAATCATCTCCAGATCAAACTAAACTTTGGCTGAGGTAAAAAGCTATTCAGAAAAGACATAAGAAATTACTGTTACATCAGAAAAAAAAATTACACACTAAGAATGTGCTACTTTGGAGCTTGCTTATTTATTAATATAATGAGTAATTCAAATTGTACCTTCATAAAACTTTAAATTTACATAAGCATCTTATATTCTACTAATATAAGTTCATTTTGAAGATCTTGAGTTTCATAACCAAGCAAAGTACTTATCATCATCACTGTTATTTTTCTTTGATCCAGAATTGATTTCATTAATGTAGTGATCCCCCCTTCCTGATGAAGATTCACAATTCCTGTAACTTAGGGTTTTAGAGAGTGACCTGGGCCACTGGGAAATTAAGTGGCTTACCATGGACACAGAGTTGGCACTATTTCAGAGGGAGTACTCAAACTCAAGTATTTATGAATCCATTACAAGTCAATGAGGCCAAAAAATAACAATTCTATATTATTAAATTAAAAGCACCTTGAAATAGAAAATGTCCACTTTTGTCACAACATCAAATCTTACTGAAATGTATGAATGAAACCACTGAGACTGAATTTTTACAAAGCTCTACTAAAGTCAGTCTATTTTTCTCTCAGTAGAAAGAAGCAACAGCCTACCTTTTCCTAACCTGACAGACAAGCAACAGAAATTCACCGGAAATATGTGATGAGTAATTCTGTCCTCAAAAATTGTCAAGGTAGCCAGTAGGATTCAGAGAAGATTCTCGCCTGAAGAAATTCTGCCCTTTTTTCACCAGTGGTGAAGGTTTGTTCAATTAAGTGGTTCTTGCCTGCCACAAAATATAACAAATTTGTTCTAGGTTTTGCCGAGAGAAATGAATTCCAGGAATCTGTCAAAGGAACTTTAAAGCTATACTTTTTAGGTATTCAATCCTAAAATTATGATGACAGTAGAAACTTGATCGCTAACCATTCCTGAACCCAAGCTAAGATAAGGAAATGTGTGTCTTCACACCAAAAATTTAAGATTAAACAACTACACAGGTGGCAGAATTTAAAAACAGGTAGTTACCACTTCCTAAATGATTAAAGGAGGTGTTCGAGAGAAAAATCTTTGTAATGGCAATACATAAACATAAAATTAAGTTATTATTAAATAGTCTCTGCTCTCAGAGGCATTACAGAGAGGAGAGACAAGATTGTGGTGGGAATACTGCAATACAGTAGAAAATAAAATAAAAGGACAGAAAAGGGTTAACACTTATTTAAAAGAGAGAAAGCAGGGGGATAAGCCTCATTGAGACACTGAGCAAAGGTTTAATATTATCATTAGAAACAATTAGCACCTTGTTAAAGATAGTCAACAGAAGAGCTGTTTTATTCAAACTAGTTTCAGCAGTGGATGGAATTGTGAGAGAATGTTCCATACCTTTTATTTGGAATGTTGGATTTTTTTTTTATTCTTAAGCTAGTGAACTGAAAGGTAAAAGCCGTCAGAACTAAGATTCTGACTGGTAAACGTACCCTTACCAAACGCAACAAAAAAGGGTAAAAGAACTGTGAAGCAAGCAGACCCAGCTAGCCAAACTTCAAAGAGTAAGCCTGGATTTCCTGCTGAACATACTACCAACTGTACTTCCTAAAAGAAGAGTGAGTTACTACTTCTGATAAATAATTCCATATAGCATCGAGGGAATATAAAATTCTCTCTCCCTGAATGCCTCGGTGATAACAAAAAAATCAACAAGATTGGAGTTTCCTATTAAGGCAGTCGTTCTCAACCTGTGTGTTTATGTTCAATCTGTAACAATGAAAATACATCCTGCATATCAGATATTTACATTACGATTCATAACAGTAGCAAAACTACAGTTGTGAAGTAGCAACGAAAATAATTTATGGTTGGGGGTCACCACAACATGAGGAACTGTATTAAAGGGTTGAGGCATTAGGAAGGTTGAGAACCACTGTATTAAGGTCTACAGTCAAATGGGTAGGATTCTGAACAATTTAGCTCCAATAAATCCTAAGACAGGGCAGGTGCAGCGACAAATCCCAGGAATTGGGATCTGAAAGACCTGAGTTCAAATGCCTCCTCTGTGGTGTTCAGTCATGCTCAACTCTTCGATGACCCCATTTGGGGTTTTCTTGGCAAAGATAATGGAATGATTTGTCATTTCCTCCTCCAGCTCATTTTACAGATGAAGAAACTGAGGCAAAAAGAATTAAGCAATTTGCCCAGGCTCACATAGCTAGTAAGCTTCTGAGGCCACATTTGAACTCACAGAGATAGGAGTCTTCCTGACTTTATGCCCACAGCTCTACCTCCTATGCCAGCTAGCTGTGTGACCCTGGGCAAGTCACCTAAATGCCATCTGCTTCCGTTTTCTCATCTGTAAAATGTAAGTATTAATAGTACCTACTTCCCAGGTTGCTGGATAAAGGATAAAATGAGATATTTGTAAAGCACTTTGCAAACCTTTATTAAAATGTTAAATAAATGCTAGAAAAAAATACTGTAAAAAATAAAATAAATGCTAGCTATTATTCTTGTAAGGCATTTATCTGCTACTACATTCTCACAAAGTTTCAAGTTTCTGCTGTCACTCAGCTGCCACATAAGATATACAAAATGTTCATTTTCTGCTATTTTCTTAATAACGGCTTCATATAGCACGCAGTGCTTTCTTTATTGCTTGCTATAAGTTTATCTTATCAATTAGAAATGCCATCAACTTCCAATTATCCAATATCCAATTATCTTATCAATTAGAAATGCCATCAACTTCCAATTATCCAAGACAACCAAGGTAAGTGCTTAATGATACTGTGCATTTAGTAACTATACTGATCTAATAAGAGACCCTCTGCCCCTATTAAACAGATTTTAAATTTCAATTAGAATCCTAAAATGCAGGCTAGCTGAAAGTCAAGAGAATTGGTGGGTCAGGAGATTTATAAAAGGATATATCTTTTATGAGCACAGCAAAGTAAATAAATATTTCCTGTATCTACTTTTTAAATTTTAGTGTCTATTACTTTTATGTAAATTATGTTCAAATGGCATTTTAACAAATACCTCGCCTTTCATTTTTGAGAACTACAGCTGTATCTATGTAACACTTCAATTTCTGAAATTTAAGGACATAATCCCCTAACAAGTAGCTTTTTGGATGTCACCCATGAAAGTTACAGAGTTGGAATATAGAGCAGCACTTCTGGTGACATCTTTATAACAGCTGAGCTCTACGGTGTACTTTGCAAACATCTCATTGAGTGTGGCAACTCTTAGGTTCAGTGCTATTACGATTCCCATTTTACAGATGAGCAAACTGAGGTTAAGGTGTTAAGTGTGGGGTGGCTAGGTGACGCAGTGAATACAGCACCAGCCCTGGAGTCAGGAGGACATGAGTTCAAATCCCACCACAGACACAACACAAAACTAGCCTTGTGACCTTGGACAAGTCACTTAACCCCAATTGCCCTACTTTCCCAGCTTCAAAAAGCAAAAAAAAAAAAAAAAGAAGAAGTGTTAAGTGACAATCCAGAGAGACATCTATAAAGTGCATGAGTCAGTATTCATACCCAAGTGTTCTTTCTCAAATATGATCTATCCACAACTAAGCCATGATGCTTTTCCTTCATGAGCAGCACTGAATATCTCATTAGGCACCTCATAATTCCTCTCTATTTTCCAGAATAGACATGAATGTTATCATACCAACAATCGAACAAGAGAGGCAGTTAGGGCACAGTCACTAGAAAACTGGCATCTCAGCCAAGAAGGTCTGGGTTCAAGTTCTGCATCTAATCTACTTGTCCTGGGAACCCAGGTACCTCACTCAACTTCTGATTACCCCCAGGAAGTTGCAGACAGTTGCTGTTCTGCATTGTTCAAGAGAGTTTCCTCCCCAGGGAACTCCCTACACTCATGAAATCACAGGTGTGACCAAAAGAAAAAGTCATTTACAAGAACATAAACTTTGAAAGGATCATCTGTAAAGTCAATTGAGGAATTTAAGGATTAAGTTCTGATCTATGTCTTGCTCCACTCCTCACCAGTGAGTGAAATCAGTCAGGATAGAAAGATATGACCAGGGCAAATCATGGCAGCTGCTTCTGCTTAAACTGGGAGATGGAGAGATAAATCTTCCTTCATACCTGATTCCCTAAAGTTTTGCAGACCTAGAATTGTGTGGGTCTCCTTCAAATACCAAGCCACTTCCTAGGTTTCTCTACCTTGTCCAAAGATTAAACTTTTTTAATAAGCCCATAATGCCTTATAAACAGCAATGCTATATAATGTCTCAGAATTATCTTACAAATGCTAAATCAAAAGCTAAAACTTGAAGCCATGTTGGAGCTTATCATTAACTTACAGCTGCAATTATTTTCATAATGCCAACAAATCAGTAGTCAACTAGTAAGATAATTCTCTAGTAAACAATAAAATAAATTTCAAGTTGTTATGTACAGTTTAGTTATATTTAATTAAAATTTAATGCTTGATATTTTAAGTTTTCCAATCATATCTATCTGTAAAACCAGAGTCACCTAATGTCTTTGCTGCTGGCACTTTGGAATCAGGTGGCAGAGTATGGTAGAAAGACCAATCAGCTCTGGGACTCTGTCAGACCCAAATCCCAATCTCAGCTCTGCCACGAGCTATGGGACCTTTGGTCCTTATTTTTCTACCCACAAAGTACTAGAGTTGTAGTGGATCGTTTCTAATATACCTTCTACCTTCAAAATTTTGCTTCATCCTAGTCTGTTAAAATTCCTTTAAAAACATCATCAATCACCAAAAATAAAATAAATACTAGGCTTCTTTGCTTGGGGTTTTTTGAGATAAGATTTCAAAAAATAAGGTTCTCTACCATTTAGTAAATTTGATTGAATATCAATCGTGATACTTTTTTTTTCCGGGAAAGAGGTATTTTCTTTGAGATACAGATGTGGATACACAAGATTTAGATATAATTGGCTGAAGGGTTCTACTGACATCCAAATATTAAGCCAGGTTTAAAATCCCCCTTTTTTGCAGGTTGCCAAATAAAAATTCTAATATAAATTAAATTAAGGAGAAAATTAAGCTATTTGAGCAAAACTTTGTATCATCCTGAATATCCATTGTGTTCCTTAAAGAGCTGTATGTCTAACAAGTATCTGTGAAGAAAAGTATATTTTCGTCTTGACTTCTGTTATGGTTTCTGAGATACGTCTGGCAGAAAAAAAAAATCTGATACTGACACATAATGTTTCTAGCCTTCACAATCGAAGACGACTAAAATGGCATCACGATGTTGGGGTAGATGTACAGTATGCCCTACTATGGCTAATCAAGCCAATGGGAGCTCGGACTATAATACAAGAGGAACACGAATACTCCGTAAGAACATTTGGGAAGGAAATGTCTCTCAACAAAGGAATGTTAACACTCTGAGAAACACTCACCTCATCAATGTGTGTTATTTCATTTCACACACAATCTCCGTGAAACAACAGAAATTAATTTGTTTCTTCAGATCAATATCCTGAATTAGACAAACACCCACGGATGTTACTAGTGTGAATATTTCTTAAATCTCAATGCAGGAATTTCATTCCTGAAAGCCTCCCTCAGATCGAGGGCAGTTAGGTGGCACAATGGATAGAGTGCTGGGCATGGCAGTCCTGAGTTCAAATCCAGACACTTGCCAGCTGTGTGAGCCTGGGCAAGTCACTTCAGCTGTTTGTCTCCATTTCTTCTTCTATAAAATGAAGATAATAATAGCACCTGCCTCCCATGGTTGCTGTGAGGATCAAAAGAGAACTGTAAAGCACTCAGCGCAATATCTGACACACAATGTTTTATAAATGTTGATGATTATTATTGTCTTTTATTCTTAATTTTATTTTATTTTTGCTTTTTGGAGGGGGGAAGGTAGGGCAATTGGGGTTAAGTGACTTGCCCAAGGTCACACAATTAGTAAGTGTTAAATGTCTGAGGCTGGATTTGAACTCAGCTCCTCCCCACTCCAGGGCTGGTGCTCTATTCACTGTGCCACCTAGCTGCCCTTATTGTCTTTTATTCTGCCTCTGAATCCCAGTTTATGAAGATGCGACATGCAGTTTACGGAAAGCTGCTGCTGCGTTTGTCCGTCCTTTCTAAGAGGACCAAAGTGTGTAAGGGAAAGTGCCCAGAGGTGGGAGTCAGCTCTTCTCTCCACTCTCATTTCTGGCATTAACCATTCTGGGGCCTCACTCTATTATCTATCAAATAAAGGGGCTAGAATAAATAGCCTTTACAAATATACAGTATTGTGGTGTAGTGGATGAGAGCGCTGGGGCTTGAGTTAGGAAGATCTGGGTTCAAATTCTTACCAGCTGTGTGATACTGGGTACCTCTTTTAACCTCTCTGTGCCTCAGTCTCCTTATCTGTAAAATGAGGGAGCTGGACCCAATGGCTTCTAAGGTCACTTGCACCTCTAAATCTATGATTCTAATAGTGTACACAAATACAGAGTATTATTAGTACTGGTCTCTCAAGTTCTAAAATTCTGAGTCTTCATGAAAAGTTTATCAAATGGATGCCCCATACAATCTTGACAAACTCAGTTAACTGAACAAATATATACATATATATTTATATATTTATATGTATAAATAAAAATATATATTTACATATTTATATATAAATATATATATATATATAATTTGCTTTTTTGGAGGGGGGAGGCCAGGGCAATTGGGGTTAAGTGACTTGCCCAAGGTCACAGGGCTAGTAAGTATTAAGTGTCTGAGGCCGGGTTTGAAGTCAGGAGGACCCATACTCTATTCACCTAGCCACCCCTAAACAAATATATTTAAGAGAAACTACACGGCTACTGTCCATTCTCATTAACTCCATGTGGCTTATATGCTGAAGTAACTCCAACATATTGTTTTGCATATTTATCATATCTCTGAAATGAAAAAAGGCAACAAGAACCCAGGGGGCAAAAAGCCATTCCTGACTTACACTGTGGGCAGAACACTAGCCTCAGTTAGAAGAACTAAATTTTAATCTAGAAACCATCCTGCACAAGCCACTTAACCCTGGGCAAACCACTTAATCTCTCTGACCCTCAAGTGTCACAACTGTAAAAATTGGGATAAATAACACTGCCCTTGCTTGCCTTTACAGCGGTGTTAGAAGATCAAATACAGTAATGTATTGTAAAGCTCTTTAAAAGATAGAGAACACCATATAAGCATGAAGTATTAACAATTTTACCACCCTCTAAATGTGACCATTCTAGAAGCAAATCTGATAACTGAGTGACTTACCTAGACAAGCCAAGAACAAACGAGGTTCTAATCTTCATTTGGAAATCAACGGGCCAGAAGAACCAGCAGAGATTTTGGAATCTTTCTTTAAAAAACTCCATAAAGCCAAAATAATCAGTGACTTACAGGGATAAAGGGGAACTTTCTTACATTCATTGTGAGGCATCAGAGATGCAATGGGCTACTTGGTTTAGTAAATTCATTAAATAAGCAAGTGAAGCTAATCTGTAGGAAGTTGGGGAGGGCCAGGAAAGTTACTTGACTGTTTGCCAGAGTCTCAGAAAGACACTTATTTGACTGATATCTGAAAATAAGGGCGTCATTCTCAGTAAATATTTATTAAATCCTTATTCGGTCATTCAGTAATGACTGACAGATTTGTTTTCTATGGGTAGAATGAGACATTCTCTCCACTTTTAAAAAAGGAAGGCTAAAGGAAGAAATGCCAAAAAAAGTAAATTACCTTTTATTCTTTGTAACTTGAATTCTAACTCTAATGATGTAAAGTGCTAGATCAGCAGTTCTGAACTTCCTGATGCCGCGACCCTTTAATGCAGTTCCTCAGGTTGTAGGGACCCCCAACCATAAAATTATTTTCGTTGCTACTTCATAACTATAATTTTGCTACTGTTATGAATCGTAATGTAAATATCTAATATGCAGGATGTATTTTCATTGTTACAAATTGAACATAACCCACAGGTTGAGAACCGTTGTGCTAGATATTCATGGGCTGCAGTGGTATAAGGCAGGAGAGATTGATATGGAGAAGGTAAGTGTGATAGAGAAAGGTATCAAACAGGACCACTGTAGACACCTTGTACCGACTGCCTGTATAAAAGCTCCACTGAAATAAATATCTAACTAATTTTGCCACAGAGTGACACCAAGAAAATCTACTGAAACACTGCTGAGTCTTTAAACCTTCTAAGAAGGAATCCTAGCATCCCTGTGCAGCCAGGGTCAGATTCGTGGGCAGGCCTCTGAAATCCTTCACCCCCACCCCCACTAGCCATGTGCTCAGAACTACCCATACCCAAAATAAAGCACAAAATAAGGCAGAAGAAAAATGACATCTTGAGCAGCTAGTTGGAACAGTGAATACAGCACTGGTCCTAGAGTCAGAAAGACTTATCTTTCAAGTTTGAATCTGGCCTCAGACATTTACTAGTCTGCGACCCTGGGCACTGAATCCTGTTTGCCTCAGTTTCCTCATCTGTAAACTGAACTAGAGAAGGAAATGGCAAACCACTCCAGTATCTATGCCAAGAAAATCTCAAATTGGAACACAACTGCACAGCAACAATTAATGATACCCTCCCCCCAAGATCAGAAGTTATCAACAGCATCACTGTTGCTACTTTCTTATCTCCTGGACTCTGTACTTTGCTTGTCTGCCTGTACCAGCAGAATGTAAACTCCTTGAGGGAAAGAATTGGTTTTATCTTTCTTGGTAGCCTCAGTGTCTAGCAGAGTGCCTGATACATGATAGATGTTTAATAAATGTCTTCTGAATTATTATATGAATATTCATCGCCCCATTTCTGGCCCTTGCTTCTTCTTCTTGTTCAGTTGTGTCTAACTCTGTGTGATCCCATTTGGGATTTCTCAGCAAAGGAGTGGTTTTCCATTTCCTTCCTCAGCTCATTTTACAGATGAGAAAACTGAGGCAAACAGGGTTAAGTGACTTACCCAAGGTCACACTGCAATTAAGTATCTGAGGCCAGATTTTAACTGAGGAAGATGTTCTAGTGTTCTAGTCACTTTGCCATCTAGCCTTGCTTGCCTCACATTAAAACAATTACCAAACCCCCTCCTACTTAGCTGGGTTCTTGGTCCTATCCAATCTTGTTCTAGAGGAGCAGTATGGTGTACAGGAAAGAGTCTGAATAACTTGAAGTTCAAATCCCTTATCCAACATTATCTGGCTCTTTGGCCCTGGGAAATCTATTTCATCTCTCTCTGTACCAGTTTTCTCATTTCTAGAAAGGGAACAGTAAATTTGCAATATAAACCTTACTAGGTTCTCATGAGAAAAACAGTTTGTAAACTTTAAAGTGCTATACAAAGGAGTTATTATCATAATAACCATCCTTCTTACTACCCCAAACCTGGTACCTGCAGCAGTAAGACTCAGATTACAGCGTTACCTGATAAATTAGATTATTCATCAAATTGGTGCATAATAAAAGCCAGAAGCTAGCACAAGTCCAGTCTGACTCAAATATACTGGACTGGCAAACTCTACCCAGTCCCTGGCACCATAAATCTCTGTACGAGTGAACCCCAAATTCTGCAGGCACAATTTACGAAAGTGCGGACTTCCTAAATAGTTATCCTACAGAGTAAATTAGCATTAAAGACATTCTCCACTTCACAGAAAAATAACTATGAGATTTCTCATATTAGTAGCCCTACTATACACTCATTTCTGAAAGAGAATGCTTGAAAAGGTAAGAATTTAACATGTTATAAACCATTAACAACCAAAGATCAATTAGAAAAGGATATAAAACATGTCGGTAAGAAAATATGGTTCAATTTTTAAAATTTAAGTTCTCATTAATTTTTCAGGAATAAATCAATCGCATGAAGAAAGGTCCAACTGCAATGATCATCCCCGTTTCTGAAGTCTCACCATTTAAACCATCTACCATAACAGCTACCGATAACAACAGCTAACAATATCAGCGTTGCCATTTGGACTATCATCATTTAGTCATATCAGACTCTCTGGGACCCCATGGACCTGTCCATGTGGTTTTCTTGGCAAAGATATTATCACTTCCTTCTCCAGTGTGTCCCCATTTTACAGATGAGGAACTGAGGCAAATGAGGGTTAAGTGACTTATCCAAAGTCACACAGCTAGTAAGTATCTGAAGTTGAATTTGAACCCAGATCTTCCTGACTATACCTGGTGCTCTATCCACTGCATCACTTATTATTAAAATAGGTAATATTAGCTGTATTATTACCATAGGTAATAATAATAGCTAATAATAGTGGCATTTATATGGAGCTTTAAGGCTTGAAAAGCACTTTACAAACTTTATCTCATTTCATCCACACAACAACCACAAGAGGCAGGTGCTATTATTATCTTCATTTTACAGACAAGGAAACTGAGACAGCCCAAAGTCACATGACTAGTAAGTGCCTGTGCCCAGAACTGAACTGGTGTCTTCCCGATTCAAGATGTCTAACCATTTAGATATCTAGCTAATCACACATATTAAATCTATTAGATTCAACTTAACAAACATTTATTAAACACCTTTTATGTGCAAGACATCTTGCTGGAGGAAGGCCTTAAAATAACAGTGGGATCTTGTATGCTCCTCACCTTTGGGCAACTGTGTGACTGTAATAAGGCAGTCCATTGCAGAAGATGCTGTGCAGAAACCTGCCTGTTCCCTTCTCATATATTCATTTAAAATGCCCATGATACGTGTTTAAATTATTCTTATAGGAATTTTATAGAGATAGGAAAGTAGGCATATGGGTCTCCCATGCATATGTTAAGATCATAAAAGACTCCTTGATAAACATAACAGAAATTATTTTTTGTTTGGCAATACTCTAAATATTTATATCAAGTGAGGAATAAAACAGGAAGGCATATGCTTGCTAAAGGTTTTTGCTACTGTCATAGCGGACATCCAAGGCAGAGTCCATATGGAGGTGGGATTCCCTATGGATGGTGAGTATTTACAGATGTTCCTGTTGGAGGATGGCACGGTGTTGATTACATCAAGTCCCTGCAACACTGAAAACAGCTTCTAAATGAGATCCAAAAGCACTATTCTACCCAAGTATCCACACAAAGAAAATCAAGTGGATAAAGAATGCCTATTGTCCAGACTATGATATGCAGCCAGATGAAGAAGACACAGAGCTAATCCAAGGTGGCCAGGCACCTTCAAATGGAAAATAAGGTGGACCCAGAATTGAATTGGGAGGGGAATAGAGGAGGGGGGAAAAGTGGGTGGGACTTCATCCGGGATCAGCGCTTTCAATAAACTCAATGATTTCAATGATTTCCCCCTAATACAGCAACTTATCTGTGCTTTTAGCATCAATAATTTTATGGTGATGCTATGTAACTACAAACCATGGAATACTGAAATCTCTGAAGCATCAAAACTGCGGGTCACCCAAAGAGCAATGGAGAAATGCATGGTGGGTGTAAGTAGGCTAGAGCTTAATACCAACTATGAAATGTGGACCAAAAGTGGCATAAAAGAAGTCATCCAAGAAATGGATGACTGGAAAGGGAAAGGAGCCAGAGTGTATTTGTATCCAGGGTGAGGTACGACAGTATGTCCCAATGATCACGTCTAAAGATGTAGAGAATAGATCCCATTGTACTGTGTGGACCTCCTGTGGAGGATTCATGGGGGGGCCAGTGCTGAGAGATGCATTAGATGAGAAGGCACTTATTGGTGGAAATCTACACCAATGACTTATTGACATAGACTCGGTGCCTAGCAAGGTGTTTTGTATATAAATTAACATTTCAATAGATCAATCAGGTGGGAACTCCTCCCAGGGATACAGATTACAACCCTTTTCTAATTTAGTTGGTGATTTTAGGGAGAGGGTAAGTGCCTTGCCAATACAAGGTAGGCATCATAAATGGGATTCCAACTCAGATCTCCCTGCCTCTAAGGCCAACACTCTACTATCCCACACTGCTTCTCAGGCACTGAAAATGCAAAGATGAAAACGACATAGTGTCTGTCCTCATTACAGATGACCCACCTATAAGAGCAGTGGGAGATAAAATGAAGCCCAACTGAGTTTCTGCCGTGCTGCTCAATCCTTCCAATTTGTCATATTATAAACTATCAGCACCCCATGTACATCCACATGCTTCTACCTGTGCCTCAATGTGCAATTGGCCAAAGCCTGTCTGTGCCCACCCATAGCAAAGTTTCTACCTGGGAAGAGAACCGTTCCATCCTTTTCCATTATCTATGAGTTGATACAAATGATAAAGTAACTAGTGTCACCACTTACACAACTAAAATTATTGTTACATATTATTCTAAGAAAACAGTAAAAATCCATTTAAAGAAATCATAAGGACAAATATCTATAGGAAAATTTCTAAGTGCCACCCCTCCCAAATAACCTTCGTCCCCCACACTATCCCTTTAGGAAAAGGATCATGTCTTATTAAAATTCTATATCCCTGCCAGCACCTAACACATGTCCTGTCCGTAGCAGGTGCAAAATAAATACATGTGGATTGAACTAAACTTCATAAAGCTCATGGGAACTGATCAAAAGTTTAGATTTGAGTTTTTTTTTTCCTGCCCCATGATATAAATGACCCAAATGAAAGAAAGAGTCAAGAGGGATTTCACAATTTATTTCTCCATCTCCTCCCTCTTTGATGTAAATGAGAGGGTCAGTACGGATGATGTTAGCTTTTGGAGAAATATTTTCCCAGATTGGGCACTTCTTTATGATTGGATTCATGAATGTATTTGTTTGTTATTAAAGCTCCCCCTGGCTCTGTATCTGGGACACTGAACACAATATTTTTAAAACAAAGTTTGAATCCAAACTGGGCTAGTGTCCAGATATAACCAGCCAAAAAAGAGCTGCAAATAAAATTGGGTGAAAACGCACAAATGTCAAGATAGAGTAACCCAATCATAAAAATGTTAGCCACGACTTTAAAGAAGTCCTTATAGTAGCTACACTCCACAATAAGGGGGAATCAATTCAGTCATACCCAGGCTAGAAAGTAAAGAGAACCACAGGGAAAGCAGGGCTTTAGCAATGATGATGCCCACAGCTAATGTTTATACAGCGCTTTATGGTTTGTAAGTGTTTTTTATAAATATTATAACATTTTGTCCTCATAACAACCCTACGAGGCAGGTACAGTAGACCCATTTTAAAGATAAGGAAATTGAGGCTGATAAAAATGACCTGTACAAGATCATAGAGTTAGTAAATATCTGAGATTGAATATGAATTCATGTTTTCCTGATTCCAGGTTTCATGTCCTATCTACCATAACACCTACCTGACTCATGAGAATACTATTAACTTGGAGGGAAGGCAGATTTTTACCAAGTCAAAAAAATGAAATATAATTTTTAAAATTAAAAAAAAAGGCGAGAGGGCTACAGGTGTGAATGTTTCATTCGTTTTCAGATGAGATCACCATGTTCTTAGTTTTGCTTAACTGCTTTAATTTGTTACAAGAGAGTGTCCGTGGGGTAAGGGTCTTCTGGAAATGTTTGTAACGTAAAAATAAAAAGCATCAGTAAAGAGTAGAAAAAGAGAGAACAAAATGTTAAGGAAATGTATTTAATTGGTCAACCACAGTTAGTCTTCCCATTGGCTACAGGATAAAATTGTAAACTCTATTTAAAGCCCTATACAACTTAGCCTTAACTTAGCCTTGTCCCAGGGACGTTAATCCTTCTCCCAAAGCTAACTGGCCTCGTCTCTGTTCCCTAAATGACACTCCACATGTCCACTTTGCTTCTTTGTACAGGGTGTCTTCACATGCCTAGAATGTACCCCTCTTTACTCTGCTCCCCTCAGAGTCCCTCTCCTCTTCCATTAAGCTATAGCTCAAACACCATCATCTGTATGAAGCCCTTCTGGATGCTCCCTATTTAACTACCTTCTATGTATTCATACTTGTTAAATTTTATATTTATGCCATATGTTTACATATATGCTTCTCTCTCTCCTTAGAATGTAAAATTCTTGTAAGTAAGGATTCTTTCTATTTGACCCCCAGTGCCTGTCAACTGCCTCAAACACTTAAGAAGTGCATATTGACTGACCCACTGACTGACTTTAGCTAATTAGAGGAATACCTTTGTTCCCCTCCTTCTAATCCTCCATTATATAAATTAACCGCACTACATTTCCTATAGGTGAAAGGATAAATAGACATTATATGTCATTTTATAAGCACATGATAAGTAGACCCAAATATTTGGTTCAGAGGTGTCATATTAAATACATTTTAACAGTTTTAGCATATTTGTAATCCATTTTAAAGAACTCAATAAAATTTTTTTTCTTCATCTTTATTCATATTACCAAGATAAAGTATGACTTTTGGTGGCAATAAATGTAAATTAAGCCACACATGTTGATAGAATTAATTTGATACAAAGCACCAACGATTGTAAAAATTCTAGCAGAAAATAGCACAGAAGACTTAAAAAATCTATATCCCAAGTCAAATCGAGCCACTAGTGTTTAAACAAAAACAAAGCTAGAAATAGATGCATACTTAAAAAAAAATCATTCCATTGTCCAGACCCAATCTTTCCTAGAGATCCAATGGCAGTGAGGGTAAATAAAGGGCTCTAGCAGACCACATCACATGTAATAAAGTTTATACACATTTCTACATCTCAACATTTACCAAAGTATTTCATGGAGTGTATGTTCATCACGTGTGAGCCATGGAAATATTCAGAGTAGGATGAAACTGGAATACATTAAAAAAGTAAGAGTTTCAATGTCTCAAACTACTGGATTGAGAACAATATAAAGCAAAGATGGGGGAGGGGTAAATACCCACACATGGAAGGAAGCTCCCCAGTCCCTGAACTAATCTTGGTAAAACATCTTTATTTGTCCAATTGCATTGCTCCGAGAGCACGCTCATTTTAGAATCATCATTTGTAAAAACTACTTCCCAAAAACAGGTAAAGGAAAACTCTATCTTGTTCCATGAATCAGCAAGAAGGAAAGGGCGAAATAAAGTGCATTAAGAAAAAAAAAAATCATAGACAAGGAAGACGGACTTTTTTGTCTCCTAAATCTGCACTAGATTCTGATGACGACAAATCAGAAAAGACAAAATAAATTTAATTTCAGTTGACTAGGGTCCTCAGTGACAGTATAAAACAGTGGCATGTTACTTTGTATTATTAAAATGATTTATGTACTTGTGTCCAAAAATATACTTCATAAAATAATATCTACCAAACGTAGTCATAGAGCATATCATCTAGGTGGTGATTTAGAAATCCCTGCAAATGATTTTCAGCACTGACGAACTTTTGGCTTGAACATATACTGCCAATGAGAAATAAAAAATTAGCTTAATATTCTCTTATTTCTAATAACTGACTACTTTTACAAATAAGTAAGGCAGAAATTTATTTTGTAGCAACATTCATGCATTGTTCAATTACTCTAGTCTCAGATAATCATGCTCATCCATTTTATCATATACAGATGACAGAACATTAGCTAGAAAATAATTCCACCAAAAAGATGGTACTTTTATAGTAGTGTGCCAGAGTAATCAATAAATATTAGGATGAAATACTATTATTGGGACATTTCTATCTAGTAGCACCAACTAGGAAGTGCTGGGCACCTCATTAGCTACTTGGGAGCTAACTCAGTTCATAACCCACAAAAAGGGGCTTCAGAAATTCTCACTAATGGGAGAATTTCTGTATTCCTTTCCTTAGAAAAGCTTCCGGAAGTTAACAGCTTTCTAGCTCCATCAATTCTTTCTGATAAAACTCCCAATAACAAAATGAGAAGGATCTCTATTACAAGAAAAAGAATTATTTAGAGGAATATCTATTGGTATATAAAGGCCAAAATACTAAAAGAGTGTTTTGTCACACCTCCCTAAGAAGTAGAGAGAGACACATTCTCAGCATGAAATTCTATTGGGAGATTTTTCAGTAAATCACATTAAATATAACTCTTCAGAAATCTTTCAATCTTTCCATCATTCTAATATCAAAACTATAAAAATAATGCTTTTATCTTAGTTCAGTGGTTCTCAACCTTCCTAATGCCAAGATCCTATAATACTCGTATGTGGGCGTATCTGCATGTGGGCAGACCCACCTGGAGACAGATAGAGGAGCAGTGTCTTGGTTCCTAAGACCATCAGAAATACGTGTTTTCTTATGGGCTTAGGCAACCCCTGTGAAAGGGTCGTTGGACCCCAAGGTTGAGAACTGCTGTCTTAGTCCATTTCACGAAAATTCACAAAGATGACTGGCATCTTTAGTCACCCTGGCCTTAAAATCCCAGCTGCAAAATATACTTGCTATGAATTCTGCAAGAATCAAATTCACGTAAAAATAATTTCAGCACCTAAGTGATGTCTTGGAATGTAAGTTTATGCTTTAGTTGTTACCTATATATCTATCCCTAAAAATCAATTAAGATTGAAAAAGAAAACTACAAAAACCAATACTCACAAATAGTTACAGGACATATCCAAAAAGTAAATTCATCAAAACAACAGATTTTATATGCATACCTTTTGTGCCTAGACATAGATTACAAGTTCACTATGCAGATAATTCCAAGAACAACTCAAGTTTGACAACTGGATAGGGAGAATTATTTTCTCATTTTGTTCCATTTCCCACCAAGTGCCCTTTGTTGTCAATGGGAATTTCATCTACACTCAGATAGCTTTGGGAGGTGGAAAGAAAATTGAGAAATGATTCAGCGTTTTGAAAATGCCATAAGAAGTCATACTGCTAACATGAGAGTTGATGACCTACTCAATCTACAACTAGAATCTCAATCAAAGGTGTTAAAGTTTGTGAAAGTCAGTCCCATTGACCACAAATGAAAGAAATAATTTTGCACACCTGCTCCACTATAATGTAACAATTGCAATCTATGAACTAGTCTTTATTTGGATCAATTCTGAACATAACAATGGCCCAGATACTCATCTGTAATCCTATCTCAATAAATTCCATATACAACATAAGTTACATCATCCATAATTTTTTAAATTTTCTACAGAATTATTTTTAATTTATGTTTATTCTTTTTGTTTTCTTTTGAGGAATTAAGATGAAAGGGGAGGTTCTAAGGATACAATCCGACACAACTTTCTTAAAGAGAAAGGTGATAAGAACCTTCAGAGAAAACATTAAAGACAAAAAAGTGTCAACTAGAAAGATACTAAATTTATATTGGTGTTCCTATCGACAGGACTTTTTATACTTATTTTCCTGATGGAATAGGAGAAATATTCAGATGTACTGGGTAACATATTATTTGAACAGTATGACAGTGCTATAAGAATCCTAACTTTGGGATTTCTTGCCTTTTTAAGCTTTCCATTTTTCCACATAAGACAGCTTTTAACTTTTCCTTTTCTGTCTTTCATATTTAGGTTTAGCATCCTTCATATTCCACTCTACTTGATTTCAATGGCTTCGTAGTAAATAAATGTAGAATTGAACTTTATTTAACTGAATCATACCCCTTGATACCTTTTTAGTCTTTATGATATCTAACATTCATTGAGTTCCCATTCTGAACAAGGCTTTTTGCTCATTAATAAGGGAGATCTAGTAAAATGTGAATTACTTGAGGGTAGGGATTGCCTCCATTTTTGTCTCTGGATCTCCAGTGTCTACTACAATGCCTTGCTGGGCTGGAAGTTAACTAGTGTCTGACAATAGACTGAATATGCTAAAATCCCGGGCCTCGAGGAGCCTGCAGGATAAGTAGGGATGATATAATATAAACAAATAACTGCAATACAAGATAGTATGTGCTAGAAAGGGGGAAAAAATAGGATTGTATTCAAACCCAGTTGTTATCCCTCTTTACTGCCTCATTTCATCTATATGATCTTTCTATTTCTTTTTTATGAATTACATGCCCTCTGATATTATCTACAATTCTTAAAGTTTCTCTGGTTTTGGTTTGTTTTTAAATCAAGTCTTGTACATTCTGTTGAGGAATAAGCTCTCATAGGTCTTCCTTTCTTTGCTCCCTACTTCATTTTATCCAACAAACACTTATTAAACACCTGCGATCCTGCGAGAGACTCAAAATACTATACTAGAAGGTGGCACTGTGAAGACGGCACAGGAGCTGGATGTAAGAAGACCTGAGTGAAATCTGGTCTCAGATACTTACTAGATATATGACCTTGGGCAAGTCACTTAACCCCTGTTTGCCTCAGTCTTCATCTGTAAAATAGGGACATAACAATAGCACTCAGGGTTGTTGTGTGAATAAAATGGGAGTCTGAAAATGCTTTGCAAATTTCAAGTACTACCTAAGTATTTATTATTATTTATTATATCAACACTCCCTGCTCTACAGTAAAACTCCTTGGGAAAAAAAAGCCATCTATACTTATTGCTTCTACTTCCCTTCCTCTTGAATATTTTTTTTTTTTTTTTTTGCTTTTTGGAGAGCAGTTGGGGTTAAGTGACTTGCCCAAGGTCACACAGCTAGTTTTTGTGTTAAGTGTCTGAGGCTGGATTTGAACTCAGGTCCTCCTGGCTCCAAGGCCAGTGGTCTATTCACTGTACCACCTAGCCACCCCTCTCTTGAATATTTCTGAACCCATTCCAACCTAGCTTCTGGACTCATCACTCCTCAAGTGCAAGATGGCCAACAAACACAAACTGCCAGATCCATCAGCCTTCTTTCACGCTATGCTATGCAGCGTTTAATACAACCGCTTTTGCCCTCCTGGAAATACTCGTTCTTTTTTGGGTTCCACATGAACATAAAAGGGAACATGAACACAGAAGGCCATGCAATCCAACTCTCTCTCCTTTTATATATGGGGAAATGAAGCCTAGGAAGATAGTAAGAGAGACAAGATTTGAACACAGGTCACAGATCCTCTGAATTCAGGCACAGCTCACACCACTATCCACTCTGGGTTCTCACTGTTCTCTCTTGGTTCTTGCCCTCCGGCAGGCTGGCTACTCCGAGTTGTTGTTGCTGCTGCTGTTGCTGGTGTGTAATCATTCACACCCCACATCCTAACTTGGGCTCCCTCTCATCCTTCTTGGTGATCTCATCCGTTCCCAAGAGTTCGACTACAATGTCTAAGCACTATGCATATCTACACCTCCCTATCCAGCCCTGGTCTCTGCTCTTCCTGAACTTCATTTCTGCATTTGTTCTTTATTGATGTTCAGTCATTTCAGTCATGTCCGATTCTTTGTAACCCCATCTGGGATTTTCTTGGCAAAGATGTTGGAGTGATTTGCCATTTCCCTCTCCAGCTCATTTTACAGATAAGGAAACTGAGGCAAACAGGCTTAAGTGACTTGCTCAGGGTCACACAGTAAGTCTCTAAGGCTACATTTGAACATAGGTTTCCTAACTCCAGGTCCAGCACTATTTCCACCGTACCACCTAGCTACCCTAACGTATTTCTGCATTACCAACTGCCTATTGAATATCTATCATTGAATACCTAGATTCATTAACTTTCCTCCCAAACTCACCTTTCTTCCAAACTAACCTATTTTAGCCAAAGATATCTTCATCTTCCCAGTTCAGGTTAGGTTAGATTCACCCTCAGCTCTTCGTTTAGCTGCCTCTCATCCCATCCCTTCCCAAGGCTTTACAAATATACCTTCAGAAAATTAACATCCTTTCACCCCTGTCCAGTCACATGGCTACCATCCTAATTCTAGACTTTATTACCTCTTACCTTTAATACTGAAATAGTTTGCTAACTGATCTCCTTGCCTTCAAACTTTCTCATGCACCTTCTAAATTGAAATTACTAACACCTACAGCATACCATGCCAGTTCTCTACTGTCGTTTCTAGAATAAAATAGAAACACCTCTATTTGGTATTTAAAGCCCTCCCTACCCTTGTCTTTCCCCTGAATCTCCAGTTGCTTTTCTCCCACTAGGAAGGCCTACCTGCCGTTCCTCACACAAAACACTTCAACTCAGTTCCATGGGTTTTCACCAGTTTTTCCACATGCCTGGCATTCTCTCCCTCCTACCTTCCCTGGCTTCCTTAAAAAAAATCAGTTCAAGACCTAACTATTTCTACAAGAGATCTTTCCTGGCCCTACATTCCTGCACCTCCCCTCCACTAGTAATTTCCCATTTAGAAAAAGTTCCATTTACATGTACCTGGCACCTCCATTAGAATGTGACCTCTTGGAAGGTGGAGACCCCCCATTTTTGCCTTTCTTTAGATCTCCAGTACTTAGTTCAGTGTACCTGGCACACAGTATGCACTAACTCCAACCTATCTTTCCAGCTACCCCTCATGCAGTGTACATGTTAATCAAATTGGCTTACTTACTGGTTCCTGTACACGGCATCCTATCTCCTATCTCCATTCCTGTACAACACAGGCTCTCATCCATGCCTCCTCATATGGACTTTCTTTGCCTCTGTCCCCTAGAAAGTCCAGCTTGCTTTAATGTTTACTTCAAGCACAGCCTCCCGCCACAGATCTTCCTGGTCCATCACTGCTATTTACCACCTAAAATCCTTTTGTTATTACTTTGTGTGTATGTGTGTGTTTGTGTGTGTATGTGTGTATATATATTTTTTTTGGAGGGGAGAAGGCAGGGCAATTGGGTCTAAGTTGCTTGCCCAAAGTCACATGGCTCGTTTTTGTGTTAAGCGTCTGAGGTCACATTTGAACTTAGGTCCTCCTGACTCCAGGGCAGGTGCTCTATTCACTGTGCCATCTAGCTGCCCCTACTTTGTATATTTTTATACGAACCCATCTGTGGATGTATTTTTTTCTCCCTAGTAAAATGTAAGCTCCTTGAGGGAAGCCACATGTGTTTCTGTTTCTATGTTCTAGAACCTAGCACAGTGTATTATAGTAGACATATAGTAGACATAGTAGACACTTTTAACAATTGCTGAATGAATGGATGAATAAAAAGATAAGATACAATACCTCCTGTCATTGGGCCTTAAGGTCTATTTAGGGGTATGAGACACAAAAATTTATAACATTAATATACAAAATTATATAAAAAGTACATCCAAGAGTTACAAGATATCAAAATGATTTGTGGGCATCTCATACTCAATGCAAAAGAAGAAAGACGCGGTTTTCTCTACGAGCCTGCTAAAATAAATGCATCTAATTCTTTGCTTTGAATATCTTATTAACAGCTTGAGCTCAGGTCTATGTGTTACTACTATATGTGATTACTCATTTCATTGCCTGACAAATTATTTGATATATACTTCCAAGTCTCGTGTTTTATAAAATGTTCACATGATTATACTTTTTGTTTTCAGGTCTTCCTTTTAGTTTTCCATATACTTTTCACTGTCTGATACTATGTAGCTACTTAAATATTTCATCTTCCTTACGTTTTAACAGCTTATTTGTTTATGGTAATTTTACATCTAAAAATTACCTGCATATGGTAGATGTGTACATGTTTTATTGCCAATGCTGATTCTTTCCCTCCAGTCTCTCTTCTGTCAATAAACATGTTAAAAATGTATATAATTCTTTGCTGGAGGCATTTGCTTG
Source organism: Pseudochirops cupreus (assembly GCA_028627135.1). Taxonomy (NCBI): domain Eukaryota; kingdom Metazoa; phylum Chordata; class Mammalia; order Diprotodontia; family Pseudocheiridae; genus Pseudochirops; species Pseudochirops cupreus. The sequence goes on along the minus strand of CM053582.1, from coordinate 336,626,318 downwards.
TATTTTTTCATAGCTATTATTTCAACACGTGCTTTTTTTTCATTTAAATTCAAATAGAAACATACTACTGTGTATCAATGGAGATTTCCTGAATATATCTTTGCATTGGAATTTTAAGGGAGTGATGCTCTCAAAAGTCTAACACTTACGAAGAAGTACATTCACCGACAAAACAGAGGGGGAAATGGTATTTTTTTAGGGGCTAGTTTCCTTTTGTTTATTTTTAAACACACTGAACTTGACTCTAAATCCTTGTTTGGAGTAAAAGGTAGTAAAAATGAGAGAAAAAAATTTTAGCTAAGACATTTGTGGAAAGTACTTCTAGATCATGTGAAACTTTAACAAGGACTTTTAAAAGTAAATAGTAAATGATGAAGTGCCAAAAGATGGTTTTGGCATTAACATTATAATTCAAGAAAAAAAAATCTTCTTCACAAATTCATGGTCTATTGGAAGTTAAGAAGATGATTTTAAAACTTTCAAGGCAGCAATTCCTCACTGATGGCAATGTAAATGCCCAAATGAAGCTGCTGGATTTCAGTTATTTAAGAATTTCAACAGTCTCTTACATTTCCCTTCCTTTTGGAAACAAGCATCATGGAAGGGATTTCTTTTATATTTTAAGGAATAGTAATATTTGGGAGAAGTTTATTTTCTGAACGTTTTAATGGAGATCATGATCAGAACCTTTTAAAATTCTACTGTAGGGACTAACATGACAGAAATTACTGCTCCTAATTTAACTCACTGAAAAACATGATATTAACATGTATAAAGAACAAAGTCTACTTTAAAAAGACTTAGGTTAGTGATCTGTGATTGGCAATTAATTTTCAATTTCTATATAAAATAACATTTATTAATACTCTAGATGCCAGGTAAGTTTTTATAAACTGTAAAACATTATTTCAAGTTGTTTTCCTTTATTTGTTACTCTTTTTAGAGAAAACCATCAATTATATAGTTACTTATGATACCCTCCCCCCCCCCAAAAAATTACTTGAACATGATAGTTCTCATATAACCCATATTTTGACTTCAATGTCTAAGGAACTCTCCCACCTATCTTGGTGAAATTCTGAATAAAGATGAAAGGTAGTGAGATTAAAAGCACTAAGTAATTTTTAAAATCATGAGCGAAAGCCAGGATATATTTTGGGATCCATATACTTTTCACTTGAGTTTCTTCTCCCTTTTCTCCCTCCCCCCCCCACCCCCACTGCAATCAATCAATCAACAAAAACTTACTAAGTACTTGGGATATACCTGACTCTGTGCAAAGTATTGAGAAGAGAAGAGCTTATATACTCCTTCCCAGGAGCTTATATACTAATCTAGAAGACAACACGTAAATAAATAAGAACCTACCAAAAAAACATACCAAGTAGATGGAAAGTCATCTTAGGAAAGAAAACTACCTAGTGACTATATAGGGGCCAGCTATACAGGGAAAAATCAAGTTTAAAATATGTGGGTCCTAAACTAATGATGTAGGGAGATTATCTGATCATCTAAAAAAATAAAATAACAATGAAGTCTTGGGTGAAAGGTTCCCTAATATTGCCAGAGTGCCTTTAAAAACAATGCACAATGAGATACCAGGTACAAATCCTTCTTTTTTTTATAAGCTGAAATTAAACTTAAGATGTATATAAAGATCATACTTTTAGTAATCAAAATAGAAATGCAGAATATTTTCTGACCAATAGTTTAGTTATTAATTTGGGGAATTCTTCATTATGCAGAAGTAATTTAACTAAAATGTCTTTGCTAAACCCCTACTAAATACTAAAATTAGTTTATCATTACTGGGAAAAGTGTATTTTAGATACAACCAACATGATGAAGGGGATCTTAAGTTCATGTCATAAGAAGACAAACTGAAGGAACTGGCAATTTTTTACCTGGAAAAGGGAAGACTTAGGGAACAATACCCAAGAGGTGGCACAGGTATTCTTGAGGGAGATTTTGATTTAATTTAAAGAAAAACTTCCTAACAACTGGAGTTATCTAATAAATGGAATAAGTGCCCTCAACTACAAAGTAGCGAAATGCTTCTCACTGCATGTCTTCAAGAAAAAGCTGAATGACCACTTTTGTATGTTGTCATGTAGGGGGTATCCTCATTTATATATGGACCTACATTAGTTGGCCTCAGAGGTTCCTTCCAATTCTTGGATTCTCTGAGTCTATAATTCATTGAGTCTTTTTTAGTTCATTGTTATATCTCATCACCACAAGTGCTGCTTTTCTGAATTCAAAGCCCATAATTGTTCTTTTAAAATCTTTTCTGATGAGCTACTTATTTGATATTCCAGAGAAATGGAATATTTCGTCCAGATAGTTTTTATTCCATAAATTAATGATCTGCATATTCATGTCTGAGTTGGTCAAAAATACTTCTACTCAGAAAAGAGCTCACATTAAAAGTTAACTAACGTGAAAAAAAATCCTACATCTCACAAACACAAATATGATGTCCTTTAGTAACTAGGAATATACTCTCAATACTCCTGCCATATGTTCAAAAGTTACTATCTCTTGAAATAGGCTTTTAAAAATCAAGGAAGCAGAAACCATCATTTTAGGGTTGTTTTTTCAAACCAACTTTCACCACTGATTACATTAAAAAACTCACCATTTGTCATCCCGCAATATTTCATTGTATTGTGAACATGGGTTTGCATTGCACAGACCTTATGACTTACAAAAACCAGCAATAATGTCACCATTATTTTGCTGTTAGATGAAGACTACTAGAAAACCCAATCTTTGAAAACAATTTTTCTTAACACTAAGACACAAAGTTTCACTGGCATATACAAAGTTCTGGAAGCTAAGTAATGAAGCAAGATAGGCCACAGATTTTGCCTTCCTAAAGAAATGAGTTCAAAATCTCATTTTGATTCACAAAATCTCACCTCTATCTCTACTCTAAGCTACCACCTCTAACAGTTTTGAGGAACTACTTATCTCCCTTAAACCACAGCTTAAAGATAATATAGTGTCCTGTGCTATTATTTAGGCTGAGTTGGAGGCGGAATAGATTTATAAGCAAGTTCTTTAGCAACTGGGATGACTATATTACCCTAAAATATTCAATGAATCCTTAATTTTCAACCTTGTACTTTTATAATTCAGCCACTAGAAATTTGCAGCAAACCACATACTGCTTCTTCTCTTTGGTGGGAAACTGGGAATGGCAGATCCTTCAATATATACAATAACCTCAAAGTTGGGGTTTTTTTTTTAACAGATTGTCCCAAAGTTTGAAACTTCTCCAAATACACAGTATGTGAGAAAAGTTCCAGTAATATGGTCACCTGCATTTGCTTTTCAATACACTATTCTAGATGAACTACTTCTCATAAATGTAGTTACTTTCACAGTTGACATAGATTACCAAGAAAAAGGGATGGGATAGATGAACTGTGCTAATGTCAATCACTACAATAATAGAGATCCTGCACAAATTGCTTCTTGCAGTTTTGGGAGAGTTCTGGAGAATCATCAAATATAAATTTTACCAATAGTTTCAACTGATGGCCTCCTGTCTTTTAGAAGTATTCTCTAAATTAAAGAACTTAATTTAAGATGGGTTCTTTCCATATTCTAGTCATTTACCTACTGTGCTAAAAGTTCATTCTCAATTTAATTGCTTATTTGCATATAATCAAGGGTTCAGTATTTTTTTTTTAAACTTGCTCTGGGGAGGGGAGAATATAACACAGTGTTTAAAGTCACCATCTTTAAAAAAATTCCCACTCCCCCAAAGTGCTGAACCTTAAACATCATAAACTGACATCCACTGGGGGAACATAGGACAGACATACCTCTTGGGAATGTAAAAATCTGACAAAGCATCTTCCTATAAGAAGCAGTAAGAACTCTCATTTTATTATTATTAATTACTCTCTCTTCCTGTATGAACAGTTTGCATACTTACCTAGGAAGGCAAATGGAAATTGCAGGCAGGGGAAGAAGAAGCTGTCTCGAAGCCTTTGTCATGTGATAGTGACCTATAAAGTATCAAATAAAGGCATATCATCAGTATACCATTATTTTGCAATATTTCCAAAGATATATAATATCAACAGTGAAGGAGCCCCCAAAACTCGAGACTGTTTTTTTTTCAAAGGAAGTTCTTATTAAAGAGCAAGCGACCTTCCTTCTCCACGGAAAAAGAAATCATAGGCAGCAAAGGAAAAGATGCACTAACGTCTCCAAAGGGCACAGGGGCTGTGTAAGACCTCAACAATCATTTGTTGGTATCTAGCTGGTTTCCACCACCCTGATTCCCCTCCCCCTTTCTCTCCACTCCTCTACTTCCCATATGTACAAAGCAGAAAGTTGATCCATTTTGCCAACGCAAAACCTCCCCGCGATCATCCATCAACTTGCCCAAGTGACCACCACCACCACCGAGGGTAAATAAAGCACAAACAAAATCATAGCAATCGATAGCCAGCCCCAAGACTGTGCCGTCCACAGAAGCAGGAGGTTGCAACGTTGTGCCACACAGTTGTTCCAGGTAACGACTGCCCATTCCCCAGCAGACCTGAGCAGCTACAACAGTCGTCAAAACGCCAACTCTCCCCCCACCCCCATCGCAATCCACGGATTAGAGATCTGAATCGAGCAAGGAAAACACATTCGCCAAAACCATGGCAAGTGCAGGGCCATCGGGGTCTGCTAGGTCGGGATTGAGGAGAAGTATTAAAATGGAGAGAGATCTAACCCAGGCTTTGTTGCTGGTCACCATCAAGTTTGCATCTTAGTACAAAATGTCGATCTTAAAGGCTGACAAGACAGAGGCAGAGACAGAGAGAGAAAGAGAAACAGAATAGAGTCCATCTTGCTTTGGGGAAGAGGAAAAAAATGAAGTGCAAATCTCACTCCCGGCGTAAAAGTCTGTAAAACACCTTTCAATGAGGAAGAGGCAACGAGTGGGGTCTCCCCCTTCTCTCCGCCTTCTCAAACGACATGTCGGGAATCAAACTGGCGGTGATCAAGGCAGAAAACACCTCCTCCTAGTACTCCTCCTCCTCTTCCTCCTCCTTCTCCTCCTCCTCCTCCTCCTCCTCCTCCTCCCCGCGGGCCCCGGCGATGATCCCGCCGCCACCGCTGCTGCTGCTGCTGCTGCTGCCTCTGCTGCCACCGGGGAGGTGGTGCTCCTGCTAGAACCACATGAGCGATACCATTCCCTGCTTGGACCATCCCTATACAGCGCATGTGATAATGTGGGGCTGGGGGAGGAGTGCCCCCACAGTGCGGGGGTGGGGTGTGCGGGCGCGGTGCTATTCACTGGTGAGAATTAAAAGACCAGGAGGAATGCTCCTGGGGAGGTTATCATAAAAGTAGGGACAGGGAAGGCGGTGGTAGTGGTGCGCTGTTGGTAGAGGGAGGAGGAGGAGGAGGACAAGTTCCCTCCTCCCCCCCCCCACTCCCAGACTAGGTTAATCTAAAGGGAAGGGGAAAACGCCTCTCCCCCTGCGATTATCCAGATGGGGGAAGTACCCCAGTCTACGTTAGCTCAGATCGGGGAAGGTAGGTAACCCCGTGTGTGGATCTGGGAGAAGTGAACTGAACGTGTCATTAGTAGGACAGGCAATGGTTTCAAAGCCCCAGGCCAGTGACCATCAGCAGGAGCAAAGCTTGTTTCGTCCCCATCCCCCACACCCTCCACCCACCTTCCCTCACTTCTCTCCCCCCCCACCCCAACCTCCACCCCACCTCTCGAAACTTTTAAACAAGACCCGCCTGGACTAATTTGTCCTCAGACACTTAAAATATTGACTAGACCCTGCACACTGCGAGGGAAGGAGAGTGCACGCTTTATTTTTTTTTCCCTTTCTACAGAAAGGAAAGCAAAAAATAGCTTCTCTCTCCGTCTCTCTCTCCACCCCCCCTCCTCTGTCGTACATGTTGTGTCTTAGCTTTTTTTTGCATCGTTTCATTTTTACCTTCCTCATTTAGCTGAAACGATTACAGATATTTCACACATAAAAGTGTCACATATCCCCTAATTAATGATCTTTGTAAATTACAGGACTTGGGTTTTCTCAGTCATGTAAGTTTCATACAATACCCCCCAAAAAAATGTTTTTGAGAGCGAGCGAGGGAGACGAGGTGGATAAGGAAAAGAAAGCTCGAGTCTGATTTCTGTAATTTACTAGCGACCCGGATCACAGCAAATAACAGTGTAACACGAATGTGGCCTCTGAGAGCTGAGAAACCCTTGCTAAAGGCATCAGCCCCATCCCTGGGTAAATGATCTCCAAGTTTTCTGTCATCGCGACCATGCAATGTCATAACTTACCTTCAGAAATAAGACTTTAAACAGCGAAGGCCTTCCTCCTCCTCCCCCCCACCCCCACCCCCAGCCTCGCTCTCTCCACCTTAAACTTATTGACACAACATAATCCCACATTCATGCAAAATCCTGACACAGCCTCTCTCCTCCTCTTCCCCCTCCTCTCTCCCTCTTCTCTCTCTCTCCCTCTCTTTCCTTCCTCCCGGCTGTTCTCGCACTGAAACACCACTTTCTCTACTAACTGCACGTTTGCTTAAGGGTGGAGGGTGAGAGGGCATTAGATCTGCGGAGCCGGAAAACCCAAATCCCCAACTCTCAAGATGAACGAACAACTGAGCTGCTTTTTCCTGGTCACCAAAGCAAGAAAAATAAATAAATAAACGGGAGGGGGGAGAACCCCCATGATAATAATACCTTCTTCTAATTCCCTCTGACCCCTCTCCCCCCTCCCCCTCCTTCCTCGTCCTCCCGTTCCCTCCCCTCCCAAGCCATGAACCAACCTTCAGATAAACGCACTTTCCCCCGTAATGAAGTTTGGGGGCTTCATCGGCAGTCACAATTTGCCAGTCAGTGTGGTGCTTCTGTTGTTGTTTTTCCTCCTCCTCTTCCTCCTCCTCCTCCTAGTCCTCCTCCTCGTCCTCCTACTCCTAGTCCTCCTCCTCCTCCTCCTCTTCCTCCTCCCTCTCCTCCTCCTCCCGGGTCTGCTTCGCTCTCCCTCTTTGCCCCTCTCTCCACTGCTTCTGCCTGTGTGGTGAGAGGTGCTGGTTTCAAACGCAGCCTGGCACTGGCTGGCCTACTATTCCCCCCCTCCCTCCCCAACCTCTTGCATGCATTGCATTGCATTCACCTCTCCCCCTCCTGCCCCAAGGGGAACAGAAGAGAGGCGAACATCTCCCCCGAACCTCTCCCAATCCAAAGTTTTCGTGTAGGGGGGGAAAGTGATTAGGAATTGTGGCCGGGGTAGCAGCAGCGCAGGACTTGTTAAGGTTCTCTCTCTCTCTCCCCCTCTCCCCCTCGGTCTTCCTCAAGTCCACCCTACCCTACCGGCTGCTGCTGCTCCTTCTGCTGTTGCTGCTTCTGCTGCTGCTACTGCTGGAAGAGTCCTTGGGGCTGCAGCCCGGCTGTTTTCAAGTGAGTATTAAAAAAAGAAAGTGTCGGGAAAGGGACCTCTCTCGCTCGTTTCGCAAAGGAAAAGCTGGGGATGGTGGGCACTTACCTCTTTCCCTGTGTGTGTTAAATGTGTGTATGTGTCTCTCTCAGTGGCCAGTCAGTGTTTCTCTATGGGAAAGTGAAGAGAGGAGCTCTCAGAGCCGCTCTGCCTCCGTTTTCACTGTACACTGTTCCACATACAGTACATGCAACCCGGAGAGACTGAAAACACTCATTTTATATAAGGCAGCCTGCCATTGGCCAAGAGGTTGAGGGACAGGCTACCCAGCCATACAGAGGGCCCGTTACACCCAAACACGCACACATACACACATTTTACACAGACACACACACATACACAAAGATCATCACATTTTCTATTTTATAACATTCAGGACCTGTAGACAGCAGGGAAAGGACAGGTAGAAAGACACAGCCAAGTGTGTTGGGGCAGAGGAAGCCCCAGCTGCACTAGTTGCAAGGCTGGAAATTGGTGTCCATTTGACTTGGGAGGGCTAGAGCTATAAAGTACATACAACTCCACTGGATATGGAAGTGGAGGGTTTATTCCTACTCTGGAGTGCCCCATTGAAGAGGGGCTGCATCAGGCTAGCATTTCTCCCTCTGACCCAGCCAACAAGTAGCCAAGAAAGGATTTGTTATTTTGCCTTTTGGGGGGGGAAGAGGGAGGGTGCCATCAAAGAGGCCAGCTTGTTGTAAAATAAGTCTATAAAGACCACAAAGCTTTCAGTTTATTAGTACTTCGTTAGTAAGTACATTCACTTAAAAATCAATTTAAGAAACAGGAAATAATAAAAATATACCTTTTGGTAGAATAGAATACACTAGAAGCTAGCAATTTGGACACCTAAGATAACCCTGTATGTTTGCCTACACAGAGGGGAAAGGTAGAGAAAATCATTTAGATGGAGGATTCTTGAACTTTCCTTCCTAAGAGCACAGTGTTAGTTGACTGCATGCATTATATATCCTTAGTACACATCTCATTTATGATTTGCTATTTGTGTGAATGGTGAAACTAAGTTTTGTTCTTTCTGAGTCTATTCTTTCTACAGATTCTTCCTTTCTGAGGATTGTTTGCTTTTAATGTTTTTTTAAAATTGATTTTTAATTGAGCTCACTTATTAATGGTCCTAACCACCTGAATACTCTTTAAACTGTATAAACTTACTTTGCAAAATTCTGGCCTCCTTAATGGGACAATGTATCCAAAAAAAAAAAATGCCAGAGATAAATTCTTTCTAGGCTACTTGTTAACTGGGTAAGAAGGGAGAATTGTCTTTGGCAAATTGAAATTGACAGGTACATATGAAATAGTCACCTAGTTTAGTAGAAAGAGGAGTGAATAGTCTTGTCCTTACCATTAATAACCTTGGTCAAGTCATTTAACCTGTATAAGTGTTACTTCCTTCACTCATCTTTAAAATAAGGTGATGAGAGGAATGATCTCTTCTGGTTTCTTCCACATCTGGGGGTTCAGTAAGCTATTTTTTAATACCAAACAATTTAGAAATTGAAGTTATAGCATGAATTCATGGCTTCAATGTATATCTAAAACAAATGACAAATCTTAAGAGTTAAGTAAAGTTTTCATTATAATTACATAAAATCACTTTAAAATGTTTTCATTTCTCACCTTAGCCTAGCACATGATAGGCACTTAATAAATGTTTATTGACCATTGTTAACTATTTCCTTTTTATTTTCTTTTCATAGGGAAAATTAGGGTTGAAGTGGGAGATGTAAAGAGAAAAGCATATAATTTTTTCATTTTCTTTTTTAAGTTTTATTAATGTTTTGATTTGACATTAATTTTTTAAAAACAATTCTTTTAAAAATATATTTGTAAATGTGATCCTTTACTTAGTTTTTAAAAATTAAAATAAAGACAAAAAAATCACAGTGTCTATTTTAATTGATAAAATTTAAAATTAGGCAGTATGCTGTAACAGACAGAAAGCTAGCTGTGGAGCCAGGGATAACTAAGTTCAGTCCTACCTTGGATACAAACCGATGGAGCCTGGACAAATGCCTTTGCTTCTCAGTGAGTGGCCCAGGTAAGTCTGTAAGTTACAGAGCAGTTGCTGACTTGCACTGGTAGGACTTTTCTACCTGGAATTTCCCTGTAACAATGAAATCACAAGTCCAGCCCCCCCCCCCCAAAATATTTAAAATTATACTAATGATATTCTGTGTGTATTTCACCAAAGGAACAATGTGCGTGACCCAACCCTCTCTCATTAATCCCTATTGCACTCTTATGAGGTAAGTAAGTGCTGAGCCCTGTTATCTCCATTTCACACATAAAGGAAATGAGACACAGAAATTAAATAACCTGCCCAAAATGATCCAGAATGCTAATGGTCAAGCTGGAGCCAGTAGGAAGTATCATTGCTTTAGCAGCTCTGCAATACTTCCTCGTAAGTGACAAACTCAATGGGAGAGGGCTGGGATGGAGAGAATCATTAAGAACTTCTTTGTTAAACATTCCTTTCTTTGTACAGAACAATGATTAAGACATCAATAAATTCAGTTGGTAAGGGAAGTGTTGGGAATTATTACTAATATTTACGTTCTCAGAAATATAGAATAAAGTGAGTTATTGTAGAAAAATACTTTATTTCTTTGTAAGAAGTAACATGAACCCCAGCCACCTTCCAAGCTCAGCATGAACTCTTGTTTCCTTTACCAGGCCTTTGCTGATTCCCCGGATTCTTCTGCCTGTCTCCAACCTCCTGAATTATCTTCTTGTGCTTGTCTTTATCTATTCACAGGTGTACTTGTGTCCCCCATAGACTGTAAACCTCTTGAGAGAAGACTATTTAATTTTTGTCTTTGTTTTCTCTGGCATAGTTGGTGCTTTAAAAAATTCATTCATTCACCATTGATTGATTCATTGATTCATTGATTCCTTGGGACAAGTTTTGGTTCATTTATTGTCATTATGGTGCTAATAGAATCAGGGTTGCGTGGTTTGTAGCTTTTGTTGTTTAATAATTTTTTTTCAGTTGTGTTGTCTGACTCATGACCCCATTTGGGGTTTTCTTGGCAGAGATACTGGAGTACTTTGCCATTTCCTTCTCCAGTTCATTTAGCATTAAGTGACTCGCCCAGGGCCACACATTACACAGCTAGGAAATGTCTGAGGCCAGATATGAAGGAAGGAAGATGTCTTCTTGACTCCAGGCCCAGCACTACCTAGCTGCCCCACATAGTAGCTTCACACATAGAAAATGGCCTTTCCCCACTATGTCTTTGCATAAGAATATTACTGATTGCAAGGAGGTTGAGGGGAAAATGAGTGCATGACTCAATACGACCAATAATGTCAACACTGTATGGATAGGATGCCATCATTTAGCATTTATTAAGCGTTGGTCAGATACCAGATACTATACTGAAATTTAAAAATGTTACAGAGTGAATGTCACCAAGTATGGTTGCTTACTTTTGTAATCCCTGCTCCTGGGGAGAAAGAGACTGATGAATCTCTCATCTCTTGAGGGCTTTGGAGTTCTCAGCATCTGTGGGCTGAGCAGATCAGGTCTCTACACTAAGCCTTGTACCAATATGGTGAGTAGAGACCATCACACGGACTAAAAGAGGAGCACGTAGGAAACAGAGCAGGTCAAACCTCCTGTGTAGTTATGTCTGAGAGGAGTCAATGTACCGCCTACCTGGGGAAAACAGGGAGATCCAGTCTTGGGGGAAAAAATAGAGTGAATGTCAGTTTCAAGATAACACTATAGATTGAAATATTCTTGGTTCGCATGCCATGCCATCATTACAATAATACATATTTATGAAATACTTATTTCACTTACCCTGTTGATATTAAACAGGCATGCAGAAAGGGTATTGATAGGTACAGTATCTGTCCTTTTGCTTATATGTCATTTTCAGACAGAGGCCACTGTGTCGGTAGCTTTACTGGAAGATTTTGTCAGGAGTAAGTTTCCATCCAGTCTGTTCAGATGATGGAGTGGGAGAGCTTTGTACTCTACTTGCCAAAGGCTTATTGTTTAATCATAACCACCTCAGGACCAGATTTCAGCATGACTGGACATAGACAGGGTGGCAACTTAACAGAAGATGTCTCGGAGAACCTTACCTCGTATTTCAGAAAACATTGAGGCCGTTCACCGTGATCTCTCTCTTTCTCCTCTTCCTTATTTCATACCAATTAGATGCCTTCTGCCATTATCTTATCCTTCATACCTGTCTCACAGGAAGAGGTAGCCTTATTCCTTACCAAGACTAACCCTTCTTACCTGTACAAGTGATCCCATTCCATCTTGTCTCCCTCAACAAACTGGCCCCTCTGTCATCCTCACTGTATAATTTATCTTCAATCTCTCCCTTTCTACTGACTCCTTCCCTGCTGTCTATAAACATGCCCATTCTTCTCCTACCCCTAAAAAAAAGCCTTCACTTGATCCATGCATTCCCACTTTGACCTATAATTCTTCTACCCTTTGTGGACAAATTCTTTGAAAAGACCATCCATAAGAATTGTTTCTGCTTCCTCTCCTCTCGCTCATGTCTTAACCCCTTAAAATCCTTCATTCTATCCAAAATTATCAGTGGTCTTTTAATTGCCAAATACAATGGCCTTTTCTTATTCCTCCTCTTTCTTGACCTCTCTACAGCTTTTGACGGCTGTAATCACCCTCTCTTCCTTGATGCCCTCTTTTCTCTAGGTTTTAGGGATACCATTCCCCTGGGTTCTCCCACCTATCAGATCACTCCTTCCCAGTC
>CM053582.1:336574000-336613577 GCA_028627135.1 Pseudochirops cupreus | reverse complement strand
CTCCATGTGGTAAGGATAATTGTATAAATGCTAACTGTTATTATGAATCCAGCACTAATACCATGAAGGAACAATGTAAGGTCCTATATAGGAGTTGACCCCTGAGCTAAATCCTGAAAGCTATTAGGCATACTGGTGTTCAGAAATGAAGGGAGCATATGTCAGGCATAGGATACTGTGATCATGAGTAGTGTTGAATTATATTCCAGAAGAAGTTAGCAGTCCAGTTTGATTATAGTATAAAGTGTGTGAAGGGGAGCAATATGAAATAAAGCTGTAAAGATCTTTTGGAGCCAAATTAGACGTGTACCTGTTGTCTCCCTCAATAGAATATAAGCATCTTAAGAGAAGGGGCTGATGTGATTTTTTTTCTTTCCTTTTTCATATCCCCAGCAATTAACCTGGCACATTGTAGGTGCTTATAAATACACCCTGATTGATTGATTATGGAGGGCTCTAAGTGCCAAACTGAAGAGGTTTGGAAGCTGTCAAAATGTTTAGCTGGCAGTCAGGAAGAAAAACCTACTTACAGTCCTAACAATTAGGAGGGGAGACAGCAGAGCAAAGAAAACCAGCTTTTTGAGGAAGGAAGAAAGGCTAAGGAATTTGGGAAAGAAAAGGAAGAAAAACATTGGAAGAGCCTATTAAAATAATTGAGTATAAAAAGAAACCATTGAAGGTATTTTTGTTGTGTGTGGCCTTGGGTAAGTCACTTAATCACTCTGGTCTCAAGTTTCTTCACTGGTGAAATTAAAAGATTAGACTGAATGAACTTCCAACTCTAGGTTTGTGACCCAGTGATTTTCCAGAGCAATAGTGCTAACCTTGTAGGATAGAGCGATCACACTTTCTTATTAAGATGTCTTTGTTTTTTAATTTCTAACATTCGTGTTCTTTGCTGTTCAGTTGTTTCAATCATATCTGACTCTTTGTGATCTCCGACTTGGGGTTTTCTTAGCAAAAATATTAGAGTGATTTGCCATTTCCTTTTCCATCTAATTTTACAGATGAGGAAACTGAGGCAAACAGGGTTATGTGAACTTGCCCAAGGTCACCCACCTAGTAAGTGTCTGAGGTTGGATTTGAATTCAGCTCTTCCTGACTCCAGGCCCAGTGCATGCACCGTAATCCTCAAGGAAGACAAACAGCCAAATAGTAAGGTATAGTAAAAAAAAAGAAAGAAAGAAAGAAAGAAAAAGTCCAGGATTTAGAATTAGAGGAACCACATTCTAATTCTTGCCATGCTTTTACTACGTATGGGACCCTGATCAAGTTGCAGCCTCTCTGGCTCTCATCTGTAAAAGGGTGTTGAGATAAATGACCTCTAAGTTCCCCTTTAAACTGAGATCTATGTTCCTACAGTCTGTCAAAAGGAGTTTGATGCAAAAGAAGCCATTCCATCAGGATTTTGGGGAGGCAATATGGTCCAATGAATAAAGCGATGGGCATACCTTCTAGAAAACCTTGACTCTAACCCTACCCCTAACCCTTACTGGCCATGTGACCCTGGACAAGTCACTTAACTTCTTCCATTCCAGTGGCCCCTATGTCACAGGGTTGTAGTGAGAATCAAATAAGATAATAGTTATAAAGTGCTTTGCAAACCATAAAGTGCTATATAAAAGTTAATTATTATTATTATTACCCCACCCCACCCCCAACAAGTTACATATCTACCCTTGACTGTATGTAGGGTACACATCATCACTTTAGCAAGGGAAAGTCAGAGATAAGATAGAAAAGAGTGAATTTGTTGCCTCATCTTACAAGGGCAACTTTGGGAGGCAAGAGCATAACTCTAGTGGGTTCTCCTTCCTCTGGGTGCCTATCATTTGGAGTCTGATCCACTCCTTGCTCTCTATTAAACGGAATGAGTAGGAGTAACAGTTATAGAACAGCCTGGGTAAGTTTGAGCCCTTGCTTTGTTCCTGCCTTGCCAGGTTTCTGCTCCCTGGAAGCCTGAGGTGATGGCTAAATCTCCCCCACAAGGACTCGCTTCCTTCCTTGCCCAAACCAGAGTAATTGTATATGTTTGGAATAACAATAGAAGTGTCCTCCTTTATTCATCTTTCCCTTCCCCCCTCCTCCACATACCAACACCCAAACATGCCTTCTCCCGAACACCTCTCTTTTCTTCCTTTTCAGGGTACATATACCCTGTAGTCCTGAAGAGACTTTAAACCTGTACCCAAAGACTGTCTGGCAGCTCAGATCTACTTTTAGCATACCAAGGAAAAGAGAAGCTATTGATTTGGAAGGTATCTTAGAGTAAGAAATTGGGGAAATCTCCTCTAAGGTCTCAGCAATCATTTATGAGTCTCAGGGTATAGCAGTGGAGTGCACTGAACCAAAAAGGAATACTGAGTCTGAGATTTCTTGGTGCTTGCCAGCATGCTCCAGCATTTCTACCGTAACAAAAAAGGAGGGTCAAGTCATAAGGAGTAAGAGTGTTTGGGGGCACAAGACTTCATCACATTAGATGACAAAAAATCCCAGGTATGGAAGAAATTTCAGAGATTTGTCTAATCTAATCTCCTCCTTACAGATGAGGAAACTGAGGCCTAGGGAGTCTAAGTGACTTGCCTTAGGTGACACAAGGAGTAAATAATAGATGGAACCAGGACCCAAGTCTCCCGAATCCTAATCCAAGCTAAGGTGTTTTTTGTACTATGATATACCATAGATACAGGTGAGGGCCTAAAATCCAAGGGATAGAGGGAAACAGACCCAAAATCCTAGCATGAGAGGGCTTCGTGAAATCTGAAAGTGGAAGAAGAAATGAGGACACCAACGTTGGGAGCTAAAGATACAGCAGTGAAGTCAAGGAATTGCACTGCTTGGGGAATTGAAGAAACTTTATTTTGTCTCCTCATATAAAAAAAATGTACTATGGGAAAAAGGGTCTTATGAGATTAATGGTGTATATTTAAAATGAGTGAAAATGTCACTTTGGATCTATATACTTTTCCCCTGGGCCATATTCCTTTTACTATATGTACTTTTGGGCACGGTAGTATGGGAATGGGGAGAGAGATTATTTAGCTTACTGCCAAAACTTCTATAGGAGGACGAATGAATCAAGAGTGTTTAGTTGGGGAAAAAATAGAAATTATTTGAGGCTATAAGAAAGTATAACAGTAAATACTACAGACATTAGGTTTCTGGTGGCTACTACACAGAATAAAAAGTTTACATTCCGAAATAATTCTGTATTTAGGGTAGTGTCTGATATAGTGGCAATCACATGATACCGTTAATTTTCTATTCTGATTCATTTTCTCTAATTCTTATTTTCTGCATGTGATAAAAGTTTAGGCTGATATTGTTACTTGTTAGCAGAAGTTTACATGGATATTTTGTGCATCGGTGTCCTAGAAATAATTTTGGGATGTATAAATATGCAATCACAAGATGGAATTTACTATTGGAGGGAAAGACTACTTCTCTCTCTTTTCATCAGCGTCACTAGATGGCTAAACATTCGCATTATCAGGCCAAAGAGCAGGTTTAAGTGATGGACACTGGCGGCTGGCCTGATCCTCAAAGACACCGAGGGGTTCTGGAACAGTGGGGACAGTAGTTGGGTCTTCTTCTTCCTACTCACTCATCTGTTGTTTCAACAACAACAACAAAAAAAAACCCCTGGGAAGTTGAATGTGGATGCCGATCACCTGCTACTGCTCTGCAAATGCCAGAGATCAATATCATAATCATAATAATAATAGTTAACATTTACATAATGATTGCCATGTGCCAGGCACTGTGCTAAAAGTTTTTACAAATATTATCTCATCTAATTCTCACAACAACCCGGGAGAGAGGTGCATTTTACAGATGAGCAAAGTGAGGTAAACCGAAGTTAAGTGACTTTTCCAGGGTCAAACAGTTAAGTGTCTGAAGCCAAATTTAAACTAAAGTCTTCTTGACTCCAGGCCCAGCACTCTGTCTACTTACTATACCACCCAAAGTCCTTATACAGCTACTTAGAGTATACCTCTGTGCCTCTTAAATACCTGGGTAGGTGGCAGGTGATATTATGACTCTGTTGTTGTTCAGTCCTTTCAGTCCCTGTAGGGTTATGCATGACTCCATTTGGGGTTTTCGTGGCAAAGATACTGGAGTGATTTTCCATTTCCTCCTCCAGTTCATTTTACAGATGAGGAAATGGAGGAAAAACAGGGTTAAGTGACTTGCCCAGGGTCACACAGCTAGTCAGTGTCTGAGCCCAGATTTGAACTTAGAAAGATGAGCTTACATGGCTTCATGCCTAGAGCTCTGTCCACTGTGCCACCTTGCTGCCCCCAATGCCTCCTAGTTCTCCTCAAAGGAGACGGTGTTCTAATATGATTTATGGCCCAATGCTTAAGAAATAAGCTTACCAGTTCTAGGACCTGTACCTTGTCCTCCACAGAATCCTTATTGCTTTCAACTTTTATTTGTGGACACCTAAATATAAAGGTGGTACAGTGGATAGCACTCTAGGCTTGAAGTCAAGAAGACTCATCTTTTTTTTTTTTGAAGGGGGTAAGGCAGGGCAATTGGAGTTAAGTGACTTGCCCAAGGTCACACAGGTAGTAAGTGTGTCAAGCATCTGAGGCAGATTTGAACTCAGGTCGTCCCGACTTCGGGGCCAGTGCTGTATTCACTATGCTACCTAGCTGACCCAAGGAAGACTCATCTTGAGTTCCAATATACCCTCAGACACTAGCTGCCTGACCCTGGGCAAGTCAATTAACTCTATTTGCCTCAGTTTCCTTGTCTGTAAAGCGAGCAGGAGAAAGGCATGGCAGACCACTCCAGTATCTCTGCCCACGAAACCCCAGATGGGGTCACAAAGAGTCTGGCGTGACTGAGATGACTGAACAACAGCAACAAAGCATATGTTAACAAGAATGATTCTGTGGCTTGGTGAGTATTCTGGGAAGGCTGGAGTGGGACTCAACCCTGTGAAGTATGAGCAAAAAGGCTTACTGCTGGTGGGCTGGCAGACAGAGGCAGTGTCGCCACACAGGAAAGGTTTAGGGTCGATGCTGAAACTAGGAGAAAACATGGAGTTTTCTTTCAGAAAGAGAGAGCAGACTTTAAAACAGCCTCGGTTATACGGAGAATCAGGGGGTATCGGAGATAGATCAGAGCTTCGAGATCACCTAGGCCACTCTCCCCATTTTACAAATTAGGAAGCTGAGGACCTGAGGGCCTCCGTGACTTACTTGGAAGTGCTATCTGAGTCTGCTGGCTTCTGGAGAACGTAACCTGGGACTCGGGCTAAGGAAAGTCTATGGGGCGGCGGACAGATCACTGGCTCTGGAGCCAAACTTGCCTCCGATCCTGCCTCTCACATTTTCTTGCAGGTGTGACCTTGGCCAAATTTTTAAACTTCTCCAAACCTCTGTTCACCTATAAAATGAAGGGAATGGTCTAGTTGGCCTCAGAGGTCCCTTCCAGCTCTGCAGCTAGAATTCTAAGGGGCCTAGAATCCTGAACTTTCCTGAACTATGGGTCTGTGAAGCTAATAGCTCATTCTAGAACAGTGGTTCTCAACCTGTGGGTCACGACCCCTTTGGGGGTCAAATGACCCTTTCACGGGGTCACCTAAGACCATCGGAAAACAAAATTACAGTTATGACGTAGCAACGAAAATAATGTTATGGTTGGGGGTCACCACAACATGAGGAACTGTATTAAAGGGTCGCAGCATTAGTAAGGTTCAGAACCACTGTTATAGAATATCAGTTTATCTGTGCTATCTCTATAACCTAAAAGGGGTTTTTTTAAAGTTTAGTTTTGTTTTTTTTGCTTTTTGGAGGGGAAGGGCAGGGCAATTGGGGTTAAGTGACTTACCCAAGGTCACATGGCTAGTAAGTGTTAAGTGTCCGAGTTGAGATTTGAACTCAGGTCTTCCTGACTCCAGGGCTGGTGCTGTATTCACTGCACCACCTAGCCGCCCCTAAAAGTTTTTTTTTAATTTAATATGGACTTTTGGGGGGATCCTTTTTTTCCCAATATTCTTGTTACACAGAATTGAAATTGACTTTTTGATATCTATGTAACATTCTGTACCCTTAGCTCCCCCATTCCTCTGCTAAGAATAGAAAAGTATACAGATGGACTAAACCAGATTGAAGGTAACCAAGAGGCCTCAAACCCATTGGTGAGATAGGGGGATGTTACCTCAACCACATGAAGACTTCCCCTGGTGGAATGAGTGGATGAGAACAATTTGTTCCAACAGCCATGAAGGTGGCTGAAGCATGCTTGGTCAGACATCAAAGGTGCCAAGGTCATTCACTTCATCCTGGGCCATTGCCAGTCCTCTTGACTTTTTTCCTGCAACTGTGCTTTGATGACTATCGAGGCAAGAATGAGGCTAACGACTCTGCTACCCTGCTTCACTTAAATCCAATTCATTCACAAGTCAAGACATCACCTGTGATGTCACTGGTCCTCTTCAAAAATGAAGAATGACCAACATGTTTTATAATCTGTTTCCTGGGATCAAATGAAAGGTTTATTTGTAGTAAATATGCATAATGCTTTCAAAACACCACAAAATTGTACTTTAAAAAAACTGGTAGATATCCCCCCCCCAAAAAAAGTATTTATAAGACATATATTAACTATACTACAAAAGGGCAGATTATTCTGTGTATTTTTTTTATCCCATTTCTAAGTTATTTTGATGCATTTAAATTCCACTTCTCTGATAGACCTAAATAATATTCTCCTTGCCATGCTACTAAACGTTAACTTAGCTGTGTTATTGAAACAACAACCTGACATTTTGCTGAAAGCATGAATAGGGAACAGATTCAGAAAAGAAACTTGGGGAGCCTGGCTTATACCAGCAACTTTCATGCTGAGCTATTTACTCAGACTCTAACATCTTTACATTAAGTCTAGGTTCCTCTGAGCATCAGTTTCCCTCAGTTGTCTTCCCTAACCCTACAGTACTTCAAAAACAGCAGTATTATCTTAAGAATAACTTTGAGGGGCAGCTACGTGGCGCAGCGAATAGAGCACCGGCCCTGGAGTCAGGAGGACCTGAGTTCAAATCCCAATTCAGACATTTAACCAAAAAAAAAAGCTAGCCATGTGACCTTGGGCAAATCACTTAACCCCAACTGCCCTACCTTCCCCCCTCCAAAAAGCAAAAAAAAAAAAAAAGAAGAATGACTTTGAGCAAATAAGTCATTTTGACTAATAGAAATACCTAAATTAACTGTAAAGAACATATTAAGAAAGATACTATTTGCATTCAGAGAAAGAACTGATAAGTAGAAGTGTGTACAGTACATATGTATATATAGGTACGTGTGTGTGTGTGTGTGTATATATATATATACACATGGATGTATGCATATACACACACCCCTACACATACACCTATTCATGTCTTATAGTAGCCATCTTCAGGGGGGAGAGGGAGAGACAAAAAAGGGGAAAAATTTACATGATAACTTTATTATATATTTAAAAGGAAGAACAAGTTGTCCATAACAGATTTGCAGTTTCACATGCAATCATCTGTTTTATTATACTGTGTTATGGAAATGCTTCTTTTATTCTATAAATTTAAAAATAATAATTAATTAATTTGTTAAAAACCTCCCGAGCTCAAGAGAAAAAAAAATAGTGAAACTAAACATCTTGGTCCAAGATCTAATATCTATTCTGATTCACACCAGCCAGATACAGCAGATACAGATATAGACTTTCTTCTGCCTTTATGACCTGGTACAGTTACCCATTAAGGAAGGAAAACATGAGTTTTGATCTGAACCAATCTATGTAAGGCCCATAGAAAACATGTAATAAATGCTTACCAGTTGATGAGAACAAATGGAATGATGGTGGAGAATGAATATGTGTGTGTGTGTGTGTGTGTGTGTGTATACACACACATGTATACATAGATACGCATACATATATACACTTATATGTATATATATGAAAGTTGGCTATGAAATTATGGCAGAAAGGCCTAGCATCATCTCTTACACTTAATAAGCAATTGGAGCAATAAGACGAATTAGCAACAGAGGGAAATGCATCATCTCATGTGTTTGGAAAGTACATTTGTAAGCACTTAATTTTCTAAGCACTTTTTCCCAAACAGGGCAATGTGAAGAATTCTGGTATTTTAAGTTAAATGATTGCTTGAAGGCCATAATAATTTCCTCTTGATGAAAAAAAAATCCATTTCACTTATCTTTCAGGGAAAAAAAAGATTTTCAAGAATCTTGCAAACTCAGAACTGACTCTGGGGATTATAGAATTTCATAGCTAGCATGTATATAGTGTTTTAAGGTTTTCAAAGCACTTTACAAATATTATCCCATTTTATCCTCAGAATAACCCTAAGAGGTAAGTTCTTTTTATCACCCCCCTTACATAGATAAGGAAACTGAGATGAAGTGATAGCCTAGGGTCACATAGCTAGTAAGTGTCTGAGGTAGCATTTGAATTCGAATCTTCCTGAATCAAGTTCTCCCACTCTATCCACTGCTCTACCTAGCTACTAGAGGGTACGTCAGAGATTATTTAATTCAATATACTCATTTTATAGATAAGTAAACTGAGACCAAAGAATTTAAGTGATTTGCTCAATGTCATGAAATAATAAGTGACATTTGGGATTTAGAACCTAGGTCTTATGACTAAAGTCATTCATTCAGTTCTTTAGTAAATATTTATTAATCATCTATGATTTATAATAAATACACTAATTTGTGTGACTAGGTGGTACAGTGAATAGAGCACTGGCCCTGGAGTCGGGAGGACCTGAGTTCAAATTTGATCTCAGACACTAAACACACACACAAAAAACTAGCCGTGTGACCTTCGGCAAGTCACTTAACCCCAACTGCCCTCCAAAAAGCAAAAAATAAAAATAAATACACTGTGCTAGACCCTGGGGATACAAACATAAAGTGAAACAATCTCTGCCTTCTGATTATAACACTCTTTTACCACAAGAAAGTAACGTGATCCAAAAAAATGAACATATGCAAAAGTTTGGGGACCAATATAAAATCAAATCTCTGCATTATGACAATGTCTTCAAGTGCTTTCTAATACCTTGGTTTCAGTTTTCCTCTGTACATGCCCTATTTGGGATTTAATATTTAGCCTAAACTAGATATCTTTACCACTCTTTTTTTTTTCTTCCACTTTTTGCTTTTAGGATTACTCAAACTCACAAGAGGAAAATTCTATCTGACCACAGCAGTTGTGCTGAACAAGGTTAGTACACCAGGGCAGGCTTTATGTACAAGAAGGAGGCTTGCACTGCTTTTAAACAAGTGAGATTGGGTGCCTTTCTCTACTTCTTGGCAGTTAGGACAGAACAGCAGAGAGGAAAACCGTCAGATGACAGGGCCTGGGTTGATTGTTACTGTTGTTTTTCCTACTCAAACATTCCTCTCCTCCTACAATGTTTGAAGGTAAGAGTTTAATCCTCATCACTTCAGCCCTCTGGGCCTTTTATGGTATTGTATTATCTATCAATAAAGATGTTATAGCTCTTTGTGTTATCTTTACATGCCTTGTATTCCTTAAATGTTTGGAAACAAATTGAGATACCACCTGATTAACATCCCAGTCCATAAAGGAATTTAATTTTAAGCAAGTGGGTTACAACATAGTGTGGTCTTTGAAAATCTACAAAGAAATCTTATACCTGAAAATGAAAGCATGTGCAAATGTGTAGGGCTATAATTTCTTGACAGGGACTTTGTTGAAAACTGTGATTAAAGTGATTTATTCATGTTCACTGGAACTGAGAGATGGAATTGTAACCTTCCACATGCTATTTACACTCCCTTATCTTTCTGAAATAAGAAGGCAGTGTGATCTTACCACACACATTTTTGCCTTATACTTAGTGCTTAGCTAGTTTCATCATCAATTAATATTTATTGAATTTTTACACTGTTCTATGATTCCTAAAACCAAATAGAACTTCATTTCAGTCGCTTATGAAGAGGTGGCCCTTCTTGTCAAAGCCAGCCCACTGTTGCTCCCATTCTCCGCCCAAATTTTCTTTAGCAGATTATGCCACTACCCCCTAATGACTCTCTAATCTTCAGTCTCTTCCTATGGACTGGTTCCTTTTTCCCAGCCTTCCCCCTCATGCCTCCCACATTCTTTAAAACACACACACACACACACACACACACACACACACACACACACACACACACACGATGAGAGTATTCCCAGTAACTATCATCATCCATCTCTCAACTAACTCCTTGAAAAAAGCTATCTATGGAAATTATGCCTATCAACTGGGGAATGAGCGAACAAGTTGTGGTATATGATTGTAACAAAATACTATTATGCTCTCAGAAAAACTTGGAGGGCCTTACATGAACTGATGCAAAGTGAAATGAGTAGAACCAGGAGAACCTTGTACATGTTAACAACAATATTGTGACATGATCAACTGTGAACAAGTTAGCTATTCTCACCAATACAGTAGTTCAAGACAATTCTGAAAGACTTATGATGAAAAATGCTATCCATCTCCCGAGAAAGAAGTGATGGATTCTATATATAGATAGAAGTATACTTTTTAAACTTTATTTTTCTTGGGGTTTTTTTGGTCAGTTGTTTTTTTTACAACATGACTTAAATGGAAATGTGTTTTACATGATTACATATGTAAAACCTATATTAAATTACTTGCCTTCTCAATGAGGGAGATGGGAAGGAAGGAGAGAATTTGGAGCTCAGAATTTTAAAAATTAATGTCAAAAATTGTTTTTACATGTAATTGGGGGAAAATAAAATACTAAATAATAATTTAAAAGAATATTTAAAAATGAATTCAAAAAGAAAAAACTATCTATACTCAGTTCCTCTCCTCTCATTATTCTAAACTCTAGACAGTCTGATTTCCAATTTCATTATTTGCCTGAAATTTCTCTCTCCCAAATTACCAATAATCTCTTAATGACCAAACCTAATGATTTCTTCTCAATCCTCATTCTTCTTGTTCTCTTTAAAGCATCTGACCCTGTTAACCACCTTCTCCTAAATAACTCTGTCCTCTCAGGTTTTTCTAGACAGTGCTTATAGCTTTCTTTTCTCCTCTAGTTTTCCTCCTGCCTTTTCTGTGTGTTCCTTCTCAGTCTTCTCCATCTAATGCTTCCTGAGCCCTCATCTCTTTTCTCTCTAGGCTGTATCACTTGGTGATCTCATCAGCTTTCACAGGGTAGATTTATCATCTCCATGCAGATGACTCCCAAATGAACATCCAGCCCTACACTCTCTCCTGAGCTCCAGATCTGCCACATGAACTGCCTATTGAAAACATCTCAAACTCAATATATCCAAAACAGAACTCATCTTTCTTCCCAAACCAACTCTATTTCTAAATTTTCCTATGTGTGTTGAAGTTGTCACGAGCTTTCCAATCACCTCAGATCACAACATCAGTGTCATTCTTAATTCTTCACACTCACTCACCCCACATAGAGAATCAGTCGTCAAATCTGGTTATATTTCCGCACCTCTAGTACGTGTCTTTTTTCACTCTATTCGTTCAGTTACCGCCTCTCACCTGGATTATTGCAATAGTGTTCTAATTGGTCTCCCATCTTCAAGTTTCTTCCTGCTCCAATCTATCGTCCACACAGCTGCCAAAGCAATTTTCTGAAGGCACAGATATGACCCTGTCATCCCCAAGAAACAGCTAGGTGGTACAGTGGGTAGAGCATTGAGCCTGGAGTTAGGAAAAGCTGAGTTTAAATCTAGCCTCAGACATTTGCTACCTAGTGTGACCCTGGGCTAGTCACTGAACTGCTGTCTGCCTCAGGTTCCTCACCTGTAAAAATAGGGCTGATAATAGCACCTACCTCCTAAAGTTACTGTGAGGATCAAGTGAAATGTTGTTCGTACCTTTAATTAGTCTTAGGATATCCTGATTTGGGCAGGAGCTGGGAATTCTGCTTATGGGCCAAACGAAGGAATGTCTCTTTGACCTCACTTGGTGTAGCTACATCTGTCCACAGAGCGCTGCTGAGGTTCCCTCCCTCTCCTCCCTCACCCTGCCCTGCCCCTTAAGCTGTTACTGAATTGAAACTCTGAAAGAAGTACTTCTTACTCCTAAATCCTGGTTGTGACACCATTGGCAAGTCCTAGATTGTGGAGCTGGGTCATAGGAGCGGCCCACCTTGCTCCTAACATTTCAGTACTAACAGAATGGGATTAGATGTATTTGGTCAACTATTTTGATCAAAAAATTTAATAAATGCTAAATATTTAGCTGAAAAAAAGAAAGAAATATTATTTGTAAGTTGCTTAGCACTGTGCCTGGCATGCAGTAGGCACTTAATAAATACTCGGTTCCTTCTTTCCTTCCTTCCTTCCCTATTCAATAAAGTCTAGTGGTTCCCTATTACCATTAGGATCAAATATAAGTTCTTCTGTTTGGCATTTAAACCCTTTCATTACTTGTCTTCTGGCACATACTTCCTCTCCACAAATGCTGTGGTCTGGCTATACTATCCTGCTTGTGATTCCTCACACACAACGATCATTGGTCTTTGTACTAGCTGTCCCCCATTCCTGTGATGTTTTTCCTCCTCACTGGTGTCTTTTAGAATCCCTTTCTTGTAAGATTTAGTTCAAGTATCACCTTTTGTAGAAGTCCTTTCCCGTAACCCCCAGAAGTTCATACCTGCCCTACCTGACCCTCTAACTTTATCTTGTATTTTTTTGTATGTGTCTTACCTCTATATGTGTATGCTCCTTTAGGTCAAGAACTTATTCTCATTTTTCTTTGTATCCTCGGCACTTAGTATAATACGTAGCAATAGTAAACTCTTAATAAATGTGACTTTCATTTACTTTTCTATATATTACCAACAAAAATCAGGAAGAAGGAGTAGAAAGATAGATTCCATTTAAAATAACTACAAACTATATAAAATACTTGGGAGTCTGCCTTTTCATTCTGAGTAGCAATTTGGAGTCATGTTCTAAAAGTTAAGAAACTGTGCATACATTTCAACCCAGTGATAGTACTATAGCCTGTATTTCAAAGAGATCAAAGAAAGAGGAAAGGGACCCAAATGTACAAAAATATTTATAGCAGCTATTTTTGTAGTGGCAAAGAACTGGGAGCTAAAGGAGTGCCCATGAGCTTGAGAGTGACTAAACAAATTATGATAAATAATTATGGTGCATAAAATAATGGAATACCACTGTTAGAAACAACAAAAGGGAAGTTTCAGAGAAACCTGGGAAGATTCATAAGAACTGTTGTAGAATGACGTGAGCAGAACCAGAAGAATAATTTATATAGTAATAGCAATATTCACAACTTTATTACAACAATGTTTACAGATTTGGAAAACCTAAGGACTCTGATCATTGCAATGACCACCTGTGATTCCACTGGACTGATGACAAAGTCTGCTCAGATACAAGATACAGAATGAGACAGATAAGTATTTATGTACATGATCCATGCAGCAATTTTTATTTTTTTGCTAGACTACATATTTGTTATAAGTGTTTTAAGGGGAAAGGTAAAAGAAGAGAAAATACATTTTTGTTCATTAAGAAATTAATAAAATTTCAAATATAGATGCTACTTGATTGAAATCAACAGAGTAAGTGATCATGAGTGCTACTTTCTAAATTAAACAATTACTTTTTATTTATTTGGATGGGATCTGTGTTTTTAATGCCATAGGGGACTCCCAATGAGGTACCTGCTCTGCAATTTATAGTCTTAGAGAGCTGCCAGTGGGTACCAAGAAATTATGCTACTTGACTAAGGTCATATAGCCAGATGTGTCAGAGACATGTGGGACCTGAATCTTGGTTTCTTTGACTCCACAGCAAGTTCTCTTAATCTACTACACCACAGTCTCTTTTTTATTTAATAATATTAATATTTTATTTTTATGGTCAATTTCAATTTTTTAAAATAAATACACTATCTGTGAGTGTTTGCTCTTTCCTTTGGGCACGCAATGAAATCAACTCATTTCTAAGGAGAACCTATGAACCAACTTTTTTTTTTTGCTTTTTGGAGGGCAATTGGGGTTAAGTGACTTGCCCAAGGTCACTTGGCTAGTTTTTGTGTTAAGTGTCTGAGGCCGGATTTGAACTCAGGTCCTCCTGACTCTAGGGCCAGTGCTCTATTCACTGTGCCATGTAGCCGCCTCAAAACCAACTTTTTTTTTTTGGCTGAAATTCCCTTATGTCTTCTGGCTTCATCTATAGAAATAATAACACATTCTGATAGCTCATTTCCACTAGTTATAAATATAATGAATATTTGGTCTTTGGAAAAAAATTTCCCATTTAGAATGCCAGTTGTCCAATTCTTGGCACCCTTTTCCACCATTCTGTTGCCATCTTTGTGGAGATAGGGATGTGGAAGCAGAAGAGGATCACATTAGATCGCAGGTCTTTTTCTGTTTTTTTTGTTTAATGAGTTGCCATGACCAAATAATTCAAAACCTACTAGTTGATATACTAACAATAAGCCTTTTTGTCTTTAGCTTTTATGGTCCTTGAAGAAATCTTTTAATGATCCTAAATTGTTCTCTAACACAGAATCCCATCATTTTTACATCAATATTCATCCAGTCATAGAGGCAGCTTGCATGGCACAGTAAAGTGTCTTGACTCCTACATCAAGAAGCTTTGGGATCAAATCCCATGTCTATCACAGATGTGTGGTAGTACACAAGTCATTCAATCTTCATGTGTCTCAGATAATTCACTTTCATATATCTAAAAAGTCGTAAGTGGGTTATAATATAATGTGTTGGAGGAAGGAATTCCCATTCCAGGAGCTTCGGAAATCCCAAGCAGGTATGCACTTCCTACTCCATAGCAGCAAACGAGGAATACTACAGATGCCCATTCATCAGAATTCCTGGTGATCAACAAGTCAGTTAATGGGGAGATGCATAATAGATTCTTCATACCAGCAGTGACTTGTATGGAAGAAGTGGCATATAAAAGATTATCCAGGAAATGTATGATTAGAAGAGGATTGGGCTAGTCATGTAGCAAGAGTAAGGAGTGGCCAGTGGACAGTCTGAGGGCTGCCTTTGTGTTCACTGAATACTGAATGCCTACTGGAAGGTCTCCAATACACCAGGTGGGTCATCTGTGGAGGAATTCCGCAAAGACAAGGACAAGAATCACACAGCACAAGAGGAAACAAATGTGTAGCAGTACATACTGATGGAGGGAGAACCCATATTGATGAGATCATGGATCCAAATGTGAATTGAAGCATTTTCATAAGTATACTAATTGTATGGGTTGTGTTTATATCACATTTTTAAGAGCTCAAAGCACTTTGCCTGTGAAGCACCATATTGTACTTATTTATGGACAAATCAAGGTATAAAGACATTGCACAGCAAGACAGGACTAGAGTTGTCTTTGTATTCCTAGACCTGTGATTGAGCTGTATCAACAAACATTTATTAAGTGCTACTCTGAGCCATGCACTGTGCTAAGCATGGAGACACAAAGAAAGGCAAAAGACAGTCTCTGCTTTTGAGGAACTCACAGTCTAATCAGGAGACAATGTGCAAACAACTATGTACAATTAAGCTATATATATATATGTATATATATATATGTATGTATATATATATATATATATATATATATGATAACTTGGAAATAATTAAGAGGGAAGACACTAGAATTAAGGGGGAATGGGAAAAGCTTCCTGTAGAAGGTGGGATTTGGGTGGGACTTGACGGAAGTCAGGCAAGTGAGGAGGCAGAGACAATGAGAGAGACTGAGAGACAGACAGACAGAGACAAAGAGGAGGAAAGAGAGAGAACATTCTAGACATGGGGGCCAAAACAATGAAAATGCCTGGAGATGGAGATGGAGTCTGTTGTTCAAGGAATGGCAAGTAGGCCTGTGTCACTACATTGAAGAGTGAGGGACAACAGGGAAGGAACAGTATCAATTGTTCTTCTTTTTGTTAGGTGGGGCCCTATGAAGAAGGTGTGCAGAACTGTAGCACTTACATTGATTTATATAATCATGCTTGCCCCTCTGGGAGATGAATTAGAGTTATCTCAAAGTATGATTCTCATATATGTGTGTGTGTGTGTGTGTGTGTGTGTGTGTGTGTGTGTAGATATATATACACACATATACCTATATACATACAAATATACAGATATACTTAAGTATATCTTAAATTAAATATTTGTTTTTGTTGATTAAAAAAACAGTATGATTTAAGTGGAAAGAATATTGGCTAGGGAATCAGAAGACCTAGGTTTAAATCCTGATATTGTCACCATCTACCCAAGTGACCTTGAACAAGAGACTTACTCTCTTTGGGCCTCAGTTTCCTTATTTGTAAAATGGACAAGTCGAACCTTTCCCATTTCCAATTCTAAAACTTTTTTCTAGTTCAAACAATCATATCTTTTTTGTTTCTACAAAAGGGCATATAGGTATTTATAAGAGTCAAAATGACATTAATTCAAAATCGTTCTTAAAACAATATTGCTGTTACTGTATATAATGTTCTCTTGGTTCTGTTCATTTCACTCATAATTATTTCATGCAAGTCTTTCCAAGTCACAGTAGTATTCCATCATAACCATACAACACAACTTGTTCAGCCATTCCTCAACTGATAGGCATCCCTGCAATTTCCAGTTCTTTGCCACCACAAAAAGAGCTGCTATAAACATTCTAGAACATATAGGTTCTTCTCATTTTTCCCTAATCCTCTTTGGAAATAGACCTAGTAGTGGTATTGCTGAGTCAAAGGATATAGGCAGTTTAATAACTCCTTGAGCATAATTCCAGATTGCTCTCCAAAATGGTTGGACCCTAACTATTGTTAATATCACAAAATAATTTACTTTATTCAAGATAACTATTGATATATTTACATTTTTATAATTAAAAATCTATGCTTATAAGTGATGCCAGATCATCTGATATGTAAATTAATGGCATTACTGGATGACAAATTTCACATGCGTGTGCATAAATATAAATGTGTGTATATATGTGTAAGTATATATGTACATGTGCATATATACATATACCCATATTTCATTCAGGGAAATCTACACAATGTAGTTCATAGTATCATAGAGTCTTTTAATTGAAAAAGGATCTTAGTGGTCAAATAGTACCTGAATAATGAGTTCTCTCTTTGATTAGTTGTGGTCACTGAACAAAGGTCAAATCAGAAAAATATAATTTTAAATTAGAATATGTTGATAGGAAAAAATAAAAATACATGTGCTCTCTTGTAATGGCAATTTTATTTTTCCAAAGAGGCAATTTAAAAATTCACAAAATCACCTCTAAGTTAGTAAGAAGAGAAAATGCTTTAGATAGTGATAAGATGTATATCAAATGTGTGACTGTTATAGAAGAGATAATAATTAAGAAAAGAACACCTCTGGATCAACCACATACACATAAACATTATAGTACTGATTTTTCCAAACACTGTGAAACCAGGTTATAACACCCTGTTTCAGTAAGCTAAAGAATGGAACAAAGTGGACCTTAGGAGCCATTATGTTTTCCTTTAGGCTTAAAGTGAGCTAATTATTGTAACAGAGGGAAAATGTTGGGGAGCAAATAGAAACATTGACTTTTTCATCCTAAATCTTACCAGGTCCTCACATGCTAAACTCACCCTTCTGTACACCTCTCTTCACCCATCAGTCTGCATTACATAGCCTTTCTTTTCCTACGTTTTCACCAAATGTGCAGCCTCTTCTTTTTGGTTCAGAATACGTTTTACCTCCTACATCTTTCAATAGCTTTTCTTCTCTGCTTCTTGTCATTGTATGTTGTCTACTAATCATCTTGGGAGCGGGAGGGAGAAGAAGGGGAGGAATTAAGCATTTACAGAGCATCTACTACATGTCAAGCTCTGTTCTAAATGCTTTTCAAATATTATCTCATTTAATCCTCACAACAACCCTATGAGGTAGGTGCTGGCATTACTTGGGAAAATAGAAATTAAGGAATTTTCTCAGGGTCACACAAAGCTAGTAAGTGTCTGACGCTGGACTTAAACTCAGGTCTTCCTAAGTCCAGTTCCAGCATTCTATCCATTGGGCCACTTAAGTGCAGAAGTAATATCACTCTTCCCTAAAAAAAAAAAAATCACATAGATAAAAGTATTTCTTAATGAACAGTTTTTGAGCCTATTTATCTTATATCTCTTGGTGGTCATTAGAAGAAACAAATTATTGAGCCAAAAATCTTGTAATTATTACATACAACTCAATTCAACAACATTTATTAAGCACCTGTTATGTCGGTGGCATTGTACTAGGTGCTGTGAGAAATTTAAAGAAGACAATACTCTTTATGATGAAAGGTAAGAAAATGACAGTCACTATAATACAAATTATAATATACATGTAGAGGAAAAATATGTACAGAATGTTTTGAGAGATTTGAGAAGGGAGAGAATTTTCAGCTGGAAGGTTCAGGAAATGTTTCACAAAAGAGGAGACATTTGAACTGAACTTTGAAAAGTGGGAAGGTTTCAAATCATAGAGATGGAGTAGAGGGGTCCATTCAGGGATGTTCTAATAAGTGTTTAACAACCAGTTTTGGGGTGCGGGGTAGGGGAAGGTTTGGGGATGTTGTAATGCCACACACAAGCAGCTTTCCAGAAGAATGCTGCTGTGAAGAGCTTTTAAGGTTCAGATTACACAGTATAGTGAACGATATTTATTCTATAACAAATCAAGCAAAAATTCACAGTAAATCAAAGTACAGCATTCACAATGTTACAACTTATCACAGAAAATGGCCACATAGTTTCCACCACAGTGGTCACAAAGTTTTCAACAAAGAACAATCATTTAGTCATTCGATCATTCGATCATCCTTAAGGAAGTTTGCCTCCTCAAGAAGGAGTAGTAGTAGCAAACTACTACGATAGTCAACACTCTCCACTCATGGGGCACACTAAGTTAAGTCAATCAGTCACTTATTCATTCGTCAATCACTAAGTACAATCATTTAGTCAATCAATCATTCAATGAACTCAATCATTCAATCATCCTTCAGCATTCACTATTCAATCATCAGAAAATACATGGACTTTCTACCCTCTAGGTCACTAGTAAATTACAATTTCTCAGTCAGTACACAGTATTCAAGTAAAGTCTTCTTTCATCTTGCCTCAGGGTAGTCTCTCAGATCACCTTCCATGGTCCTAGGTCTACCTGGATTCACCAAATTGTCACCTGGGTTCAAAGGCAGACAGCTCCCAGGTCCTTGTCCAGCTCTCTGTGCAGGTCCTACATCACTCTGAAGCTCATAGCATCTAATCCACCTTAAATCCTTCACAGTCTCTGCTCCCAGGAAGTCAAGGCTTAACAAAGCCACAAACAGGCTCATACCAGCATCACACTCATGCTTCCTCAGTCTTCAGCAGCTCTGACTGGCCCTTGGAAATCCTCAGTAGCCTCAGCAGCTCTGGCTGGCCCTCAGACTCAACAGAAGTTTCAACTGGTTCCCAGAATCAAAATCACTTTATCTAGGTTCTTCAAATAAAAATCATTGTCTCCAGCCTGGGTGGGGCCTTTCCTCTTCAGCCTCCCTGGCTCCTCTTTATTTTTATTTTTTTATTTTTTTAAACAATACAACAAAATGTTTAATGAGCAAATTTGTCTTTAGCAAATATGAAACTGCCAGGGGGAGGGGTGGGAGGAGGGGGAGGGGTGGAGAGAAACAACATCTCTACTACCTAAGAAACCATTATGGGGAGGGGGTGGGGTGCAGGGAGGGGGCGGGATGGGAAGAAGGGCTCAAGGTCCTGGGAGGGCAGAGGTCGAGGGTCAGGAGAACAAAATTGAAAAAAGTTTTGGCCGTAAAATATAAACACAATATGTTGCTACCACGCGGGGAGGAGGTCCCCCCCCCCAGTACCCTTCCCATTCCCCATCCCCCAGTGTGTGTGTGTTGTATGTGTGTGCCAGAGCTTCGCAACTGCTTCGATCTCCGGGGCACCTCTTCCTCCTCTCGTGTCTGGGAAAGGGAAGGGATGGGGGGGGTGTCCCCCAGCTAGTTTCGGCCCCCCTCCCCGGCTGCTTCTACCAGAAGTCCCCGCGGTGGTAGCAGCCGGGGTCGCAGTAGTTCGTGACAACCACTCTGCTATCCAACTTGCGCCCATCAGGCCCTGCATCGCCTTCTGACCGTCCAACACGGAGGTGAACTTCACGAATATCTTGCCGCAGCCGGGCATCTCCACGCCGCCCTCGGGCCGGGGATCTCGATGGACTTGACCACCCCGTACTTGCTGCACTCGTCCCGCACGTCCTTCACGATCTCCTCGTACATCTCGTTGTCCAGCAGCTTCTCAGGGAGCACCATGTTCATGAGGCACAGCACCTCTGTGGGGTGGCCGCCCATCTGCACCTGCAACCTCATCAGACCGGGCACCTGCAGCTTCACTGGTGTCTGGTTTATCGTGCTCGAAGGGCTCACCAGCGTTGCGTTCTTGGCTCCCACACTAGCCTTCTGTACCAGTAGCTTCTTATCTCCCGGTTGCATCCTGTTCATCCCCGCGATGGCCTGGTCAGTGACGTTGATGTCCACATACTCACAGAAGCCCTAGCCCTTGGAGAGGCTGGTGGCACTGTCTTTGACCAGGTTAAAGGCTTTGGATGGCCCAAACGAAGTCAGCAGTTCCTTTACCCGATCGTCATTGAGGTCGTTGGGGAGATCCCCAATGAACAGCTTGTGAGCAGAATCTGGGACTATAGTGGATACGACACCGGGCATGTAGACAGAGGGGTTTTTGGACATGCCAAGGCAGTGGCTGGTAGTCATGGGGCCTTCGGATCTTGAGTGACTGGCCCTGGAAGATGATGCCATCAAAGGCCATGGTCTGAGTTGTCTCATCCACTGATCGGAACTCTAGGAAGGCAAAGTTCTTATCCTCCTTAATCTGCACTGCCAAGAATGGGTTGCCAGGGGCCTGGTGAGCCCCCTCAGGCGCACCTGGGCATTGAAGAAATCCATCATGGTTTCCTCTGTGATGCCAAAAGGGATGTTGCCAACATAGAGTCGACAGGCCTGCCGGGTCATCTGGCTCCCAACCACGCGCATGAGTGTGAGAGTCACCGCCAGACCATCAGGGGTCATGGTTGGAAGTAGGGCGGTGGCTGGAATCTGATCAGCAGCTTGCATTGCTTTGTATTGCATGGGGGTGATGTGCTCAAAGCCAGGTGGTGGGACATCCCAGTATTTAGGAATCTTCTTTTTCTTCTCATCACAAGGGGAACGAATTACTCCACAGTGTTCTTCTTTAGCAGCTATGGTCAAAGGTTTGCTGCGCCACCGCCTCTGGTCCTGAGAAGCACTTCACTGGCCTGGGCTGTGGGTCCGGCTATGGCTGCACTTACAATGATGGTTTTCCTTGTCTGGTTCCTGCTTATTCTCGTTGAGCTGCCACTCCAACTCGTCAAAGTTGGACATGCTGAGGGGCCCAGGCAGGGGCGGCAGGCCTTCTCCCCCATCCAGGCTTCCCCCCCCCCCTCCTCTTTAGCCTCCCTGGTGGCAGCAGCTTCTGCCTCCAGGAAGCTTACTCCAAGAAGATCTGACTCTCCCCCTTGATTTTTTTCTTATATGCAGTATTGACCCTCCCTGTTCAGCCCCTCCCTGTTATATCAGCAACAGGAGACAGGAGTTTACACCTTCTGTTTCTATAACAGAGGCTTAATCTGAACTAGGTCCTAAGTACCTCTTAGTTTAGCAATATAAAAGGAACTTCAAATCTCATTACTGCTACAGATGTGCACTCAACACAGTTTTAAGTATAATCTGCATGATTGGGATGGAGCCAAGATGGTGAAATAGCAGGAGGAACACCTCCAAAGAGACCTAAACACTTTCTTCTAAATCTTGGTGAAGAAATCCAAGAAAAATTCACAGTGAGTCATTTTTCCAGCCCAAGTTGACATAGGGAGACAGAGATTTGGTGATGCTGGGGAAGGGGTCTGGCCAGGAGTGGATGTTTTGGAGCATTCCATTGCAGGAAGAGCCTGAGTACCAGAGTAAGGAGAGTGCAAAGTGTTCAGTGCTCAATTATGGGTCACAGATGCAGGACAGACTGAATATGGGACCTATACCTGGAAGTGACCTATTAGGGTAGGGAGTACTCATAGGTCCTAGAATGCAAACCAAGAGAGAGCAAATTCAGAAGTATATAGCAACAGTATGACTTTTACTCTAGGAGTAGAGAAGGGTTACAGTTCCAGCTCCTAGCCCAATCTGAAGCCTGAAGAGGAATAAGCAGGACAGGAATCTCAAACCAAAGAGGAGGTTGAAGTTTTGTCCTTCTGAACCAGCAGAGCTTTCCCGCTGACTGATAATGGCTGAGTCTAACAGCAGTCTACTGTTGATCACATCCAAACCCAGGCCAGGAATCTGCAAAGCTCAAACTAGGGAAGGTGGGGGAAGCAGTGATTAGACTTTACTCTGGATCAAGCTACTTTGGAAGCACTGAAACCTTGCAGTTTCCCAACTCCAGATATTCTTGAGAGTCTGGAATAACAAATACTTCATACCTGGCAAGAAAGCAGCAGCAAGCCTAGTACAGTCCTTTCCTAGAGTCCAGCTATAACATTAAGTTCAAAGTCAGGAAGCAGGCTGGAAGAATGCAGAAGAGAATGACTCCATAAAAGAAAGCCTCAGAGAAAAACACAGATTGGTTACAAACTCAGCTAGAATTCCTAGAAAAGATAAAGTAAGATGTTGAAAAATGCTAAAAATGTTTTTGTCAATGAAATGAGATGACTAGAGGGAAAAAATAGAAAAGAAATAAGAGTTATAGAAGAAAATAAATTGGAAAGAGAAAAACAAAATGGTACAAAATCATGCCCAAGTAACAAATTCCCTGAAAATTAAAGTTGACCAAATAGAAGACGGTAACTCCATGAGACAATGAGAAACATTAAAACAAAAAGTCAAAAGCCTGAAAAATAGAAGAAAATGTAAGGCATCTCATAGTAAAAACATTTGATGTAAAACACATTGAGTAGAAAAAATAATTTAATTATTGGACTACCTGAAAGCAATAACCAGAAAAAGAGCCTAAAATTTTATTTCAAGAAAGCTATCTAGATCTCATAGAAGTAAAAACTGGAAATAGAAAGAATCAACCAGTCACCTCCTTAAACCACAAAATGAAAACTTCCCTAAAAATACAGCCAAAATTCAGAGCTTCCCAATGAAAGGGAAAAAAACAAAGATGATGCAAGCAGTTGGAAGGAAAGAATTAAAGTATTGAGGGGCCAGTCAGTTTTGCACATGATGTAGCAGCCCCAGCCTTAGAGGAACAGAGAGCTTGGAACACAACATTCCAGAAGGCCAAGTATATTGTTTTGTTGTTGTTTGTCCTTAATTCTTGAAGAGGACTGATGATATCACAAGGGTGATGTCTTGCCTCCCAAGAAAATTGAATTTAAGTGAGGCAGAGCTGGGCAGAGTCATTAGCCTCACTCTCTCCTCCAGAGTTATCAAAATCCAGTGGCTAAATGGAAGTCAAGATGACCTGAGATGCAGTGGGTGACCTTGGACTTTCTAAATTAAGATCTTTCCCAGGCCTCAGTTTGTCTGAAGCTACACTTATTCAATGACTAAGGGCTAGGTAAGAAGTGACACAAAGGATGGAAAATTAGTTCTATTTACTAACTGCTTGTGATAGGAACAATATCCTAACCTTTCTCCCCATGAAGGAGGAATATAGGCTTAGAGCAGTGGTTCTCAACATGTGGGTTATGTTCAATTTGTAACAATGAAGATACATCCTGCATATCAGATATTTACATTACAATTCATAACAGTAGCAAAATTACAGTTATGAAGTAGCAACTAAAATAATTTTATGGTTGGGGGTCACCACAACGTGAGGAACTGTATTAAAGCGTCTCGGCATTAGGAAGGTTGAGAACCACTGGCTTAGAGTCAAGATTGACTTCCCCAGCAAAAACAAGAATAATCCTACAGAGGGAAAAATGGATCTTAAATGAAATAGAAGACTTCCACACATTCCTAATGAAAAGATTAGAGATACATAGACACTTTGAAATTCAGGTGTTTGGAGAAACATAAAAAGATAAAAACTAGCAAACAATAATAAAAAACTAAACAAGGATAACTTGCTTGTATTCTAATGTAGAGAGATGAAATGTGTTTACCCCTTGAACCCCAACATCATCAGAAATCATAGAGAGATTTTGATTTAACAAAAGGCCTGGCAGTCATTTTCTTGTGTCTTAAAGAACTTAAGAGTGGAAAGGGAGGAGAAGAGGAATATACTGGGGTGGGAAGGTTAGAGAAAATTATCTCACTTAATTGGGGTAACAAATATAGGTTTAAAGAAATGAGGGACAAGGGATGGGAGTACTCAATGACACTTGAACCTTACAGGAGGGAAGAATCCACACACAGCTGGGTAGAGAAAAAACATTTTACTCAATAGAAAAATAGGTGATATTTTCACACTGAAAATTTAACAATCATTGAGGGCCAGTACAAAATAGTTCTAGCATTCTTCTGAAATATTCCAGGCACAGGGGAGAGTGTGAGCAAAGGCACTGAGATGAGATCAAGGAATATGAAATTGCCTGGTTTGGCAAGAAAAAGCCTAAAATCAAAACCACAGAATAACAGAGTTGTAAGGTACCCTAGAGATCAGCTACTTGAACTGTTACCCAGTGAGGAAATCCCTCAACAACATCTCTCAAGGTGGTTATCCAAACTCTGCTTGAAAACCTTCATCACAATGCTAATCTTCTTGTATTCTATTCCATAGGTAGCTTTATTTATTTATTAAGAGATTTTCCTTATATTGAGTCCAAAACCTGACTCACTACAACTTCTGATTATTACATCTATTGTCCTTTGAAGCTAAAAAGAAAAGTTTGGTCCCAGTAACAGTAATCAATTTAGCAGATACTTAGCACTTAGTAACTTAGGGCTAAGTATGGAAGGTGTGAGCTCTTCTCCTGTCCTAACGTAGCAGGAGGGGGTTGGCTGAGACAGGAGGCCAGTGTGTGTATATAAGAAGAGTTCTAGAGACAGAGAGACAGAATCGGGATGTTCCTCCTGGTGGCTCCTGTTGGAGGAAGCAGGATTGTCCCAGCATCTGGGAGCTGGGCTGCTGGACTGAAGAAGTGAGTTGGAGTTTTCTTGAGTGAGAGAGAGTTTCTCTCCCAGCCTCTGGAAGCTGACTGAGAACTGAGTTGGAGTTTTTCTTGAGACCAGAATCTGGTGAAGGCCGAAGTGGCTGTTGCTGCTGCCTGGAAGGCCAGTGTTGCTGCTGCTGCCAGGAAGGCTGAGTTTTCTACTGGGTCCTAGGGCCGGCTGAACTGCTGGAGGTCTGAAGAAGCATGATCAGGATAAGACTTTGTTTGTTCGAGGCCTGGCTGATCCTTGAGTTCCCAGCAACAGAAGTGGTGAAAGGTTTGAGATGTGCTGGACCCTGTGAACTTCAGTGTGTGCCAGGGACTGCCCTGAGGACTGGACAAGGACCTGGGAGCTATCTACCTCTGAGGACTGAAGGAGGACCTGGGAGCTGTGTGCCCCTTTATCCAGGTGACTGTTTGGTGGATTCAGGAAGGAGCTGGGACTATGGAAGGGGATCCAGGGAATCAGAAAGACCACACAGAGTCAAGATGAAGAAAAGGCCTCCCCTTGCATGAAACTGAGGTTTACTGGACACTGAGAAGTAGAGGGTTTGTGTGTTTTTTTAATGATTGTATTTAGTGACTGATTGTTAGATAAGTGACTAAGTTAATGTATGATTGCCCCATGAGTGGAATATTGATTATTGTATTGTGAACTGATTGAATGATTAAGTATTGATTATTGTATTGTGAATTGATTGAGTGATTAAATAAGGAGTGTTTCCCCCGTAGGGAAACTAGATGATTATTCTTTTGTTCTTTGTTCTAAATATTGTGGCCACTGTACTGAAAACTGTGTGGCCATTCTAATGTTAAGCTGTTGTGAACACTGTGTTGTGATTTTCTGTGATAAGATGGAATGTTGTGAATATTATATTGTGATATATTGTGAATGTTTGCCTTGATTAGTAATGGAATAAATGGAGTGTCCACTATACTGTGTAATCTGAACCTTAAAAGCTGTTCACAGTAGCATTCTTTTGGGAATCTGCTTGTGCATGGCATTATAATCCCTCTTCTTTGTTGCATCCTTTTAAATACTTCTCATTGAATCCTAGATTTAGAGATGTTAGTACCCTTAAAGGTCATCAGGTTCAACCACCATGCCCTCATTTTACAGAGGGGGGAACTGAGGCTTAGGGAAGTTAAATGACTTATCCATGGGCATCTAGATAATAAGTAGAAGAGACAGGGATGTGAACATAGACACCTTAGCTCCAAATTTAGCATTCTTTCTATTGTACCACAATGCTTTCTACACAGCTATGGAGTCCACCCTCGCCCCATTGACAGATCTTTCACACAAAGTGTTGTCAGACAGTATGTAAGGGGGGAAGAGAGAGATAGACTGGAAAAGTGCCTTGAAGCTAAATGGTAGAGGGCTTTGAATGCCAGGCTAAGGAGTTTGGATTTGATCAGGTAGGGGTGAATGTTTTATCCTGAGGGTGACATTATGACAATGGAATCAAAGAAGCCAAGAATAGCTTGAAGCTCATGCTCTCACCAGTGACAAATGAAAACCTCCTCCCTAGATGTGCTGAAGTCTTGTGTCACTGTTATCATAAGACTAAGGACAATGCATCCTGTAAACATATTACTGTATGTGAAACTATTTTGCATAAAATTCTCAGAATTATATCTTTTGAAAGGCCATCCCACTTTAGTGACATGTTCTAAATTGTGTTGGTACAATTGGTCCTCAACAATCTAAGTCCAACAACTCTATGTCAGATGGACAAAGGCTATTATAGTTGTCCAGTGGCCTCTGGTAACCAAAGGCTATATTAGTAGACTACTAGGAACACTAAATAATTGCATAAAGTAAAGAGAGAATACAATTTGGTATCTTACCCT
Organism: Pseudochirops cupreus; assembly: GCA_028627135.1. Taxonomy (NCBI): domain Eukaryota; kingdom Metazoa; phylum Chordata; class Mammalia; order Diprotodontia; family Pseudocheiridae; genus Pseudochirops; species Pseudochirops cupreus. The sequence goes on along the minus strand of CM053582.1, from coordinate 336,586,527 downwards.
ACAAGAATGTAGGGGGAAGGGGATAAGAGAGGGGATGGTAAAACAGAGGGGAGATTGTGGGGGAGGGTAATTAGAAGCAAACACTTTTGAAAAGGGACAAGGTCAAAGTAGAAAATAGAGTAAGTGGGGGGTGGGATAGGATGGACGGAAATATAGTTAGTCTTTCACAATATGACTACTATGGAAATGTTTTGTGTAACTACACATATAGTCTATATTGAATTGCTTTTCTTCCCAGTGGAAGTGGGTGATGAGGGAAGAAGAGAAAGAATCTGGAAATCAAAGTTTTAAACACAAATGTTAAAAAAATTGTTTTTTACATGCAACTGGGAAATAAGATATATAGGCACGGGGGTATAGAAATCTATCTTGCCCTACTAGAAAGTTGGGGTATGGGAGAGAATATAAGAGAGAACAGATTGGGGTTAGGGATATTCAGTAAGCTTGCTATCTTGGGGAGAGGGTTAGGGAAAAGATGGGGAAAAATTTGTAACTCAAAATCTTATGGAAATAAATGTTTAAAACTAAAAATAAATAATTTTTTTAAAAGTAAAAAGAGTATAAACATGACAATTCAGCAAATATTTATCAAATGTATAGTTTGAGCATGGTACCAATAGATTAGGCTTTAGTGAGAGATGGCCTCCTAGTGTAGAAAATGGAGTGAATGATGACTGTCAGTGGTCTGAAACTACAGGAAATAGGGCACATCTAAAACCAAAAAGGATGGAATCTCTAAGCTTGTTGGCTAATAGTAGCAAGCTAGCCATCATAGAAGACTAACCTAGACATTGTATTATAAATGGAATTATGTTTTAATAGCATTTAGTTTTAAATTATACACCTTCAAAATAAGATGAGAATTCATAATAAAGCCAAATATCCTGAATTATCAAGATTAACTGGAGGAGAGGCAGTGATGTATAGTGGGGGGAAAAAAACAATAAAAAACAGTAAAATAGAATTCCTATAACATGACTGCCTGTCCCAATTTATCTACTAACTATCTGTGTAGGCTACTTAACTTATGTAAGCCTCTGTCTCCACATCTCTAAAATAACGATATTATACTAGATGACCTAAGGTTATTCCCAAATCTAAAGTTTCAATTTTAAGCATAGATTATAAGAATTGAGCTAGTGTGAATTGAAACCTGATTATGGAAATAGAAATTAATACCACTAGGCAGGAATTTAGACAAAGAATCAGAATACAAAAAATATATGGTGGTGGTGAGGTAGGAGATGTAGCTCCATCTCTGGATAGTGAGATTTTTAAAAAAGCATGTAAAGCAAGAGCCAACAGTAACTATAAAAAAACCCCACGAAGACCAACATCAGTCAGACAGCATGTTAGTAGTGTCATAACCACATTTTGGTGTGTTATTGCCAAACTACACACACGTACATACATATACTTTTCCTTTACCTACAATTTTATCAATGTCAAAATCCCTGGAGATTGACAACCTTTTTGCAATTGAGAGGTAAGTAACTTACTCATGGTCACACAGCTAGTTTCTTGTCAGAGACAAGCCTTGAACCCAGGTTTTCCTATCTCCAAGGCCAGTTTACTATCCATTATGCCATGAGGTCTCCCTTATACTATGGTAGTAACTGCAAATACTTCTAATTAAAAAAAAATTAAAGATTACTTAAATGAGAAGGCATTGCATTATTATTCAAATTAAATAAGAGACCTTGAATATGTATAAATCATTGCATGGTAGGTATAGAAATAAAGACAATTCTATAAGAAAGCAATGAATGAGTGAAGGAGCTGCCTATGAAGCTCTATGGAGAGACTACTTGGGGCAGCTAGGTGGCGCCATAGTGCACAGAACACCAGGCCTGGACCCAGGAAGACTCCACTTCAAGAGTTCAAATCTGGGTTTGGACACTAGCTGTGTGATCCTGGGCAAGTCTGAACCCTGTTTTCCTCAGTTTCTTCTGTAAAATGAGATGGAGAAGGAAATGGCAAACTGCTCCAGTATCTCTGACAAGGAACCTCAAATGGGGTCATAATGAGTCAGACACAATGACAACAAGAATGGGGAGACTACTGCAGAAAAATCAGTGTTGCTAAGAGAAGAACCGAGGTTGGAAAAGGATTGTGTAATGAAAATGTATCAACCAACCAAAAAGACTAAATCATAAAATTTTCTCGTAACCCTTTTATATTGTGGGACTGAAGTGAAAATCCACTGATTGAAATTGTTGATTAAAACATGGTACCTTTGAGCTAGATTGGACCTAAGAAGTCATCATTACCAAACCCTTCATTCTAGAAACAAGGAAAAATGGACCACAGACCAAAGAAACTGGAGCCTAGACCAGAGGTCAATGAACTACAGCCCCGGCTTTATTTGAAAATGTAAAAACTTCTTAGCTCATGGGCCCTACGAAAACAAGGAGCAGACTGGATTTATCTCTCAGGCCACAGTTTGCCAACCCCTGATCTAAACAGTAAGAATAATAATAGCTCATGTTTATGAATCATATTGCGATATACAGAGCACTTTCTTCACAACAACATATACATAAGATATGACATAGTTATTGCTAGTCTTACCACCTCTATTTTATAAGTATGGAAACTGAGGCTTTAAAAGATCAAGGGATCTACATGTGGTCACCAAAGGGCTAGTAAAAGCTGTGTAAACCCAGGTCTAATGGTCTCTCCATCATACTATGATGTTTCCAAGTGACTTTCTCAAGATGAAAGCTAAGTAGTGTATAACCAGGACCAGTTTTCCAGACCCTCCTGACTCCTCAGCCATCACTCTTTCTTTTATACCACATCCGTGAAAAATCTACTGTACATACTTATCCAAAAGTACCATACACTCATAAAGAAAAAAAAACAACAAATCAATATAATGAGACATCCTTCCTGTAAACAATTCCCAACTTACAGATGGATTGTGCATCAAAAGTTCTTTGGTAAATCAGTTCCTTGGAAGTCAGAACACATTTTCTCCTAGAAACAATGTTATAAATAGCTTGCATTATAAAGAATGCTACAGTATGAAGTATACTCATGTACATGATCTCATTTGATCTTCAAAAGAATCTTGTGAAGTGGGCAGGATTACTGTCTCCATTTTATTGATGAGCAAACTGAGACCCTTGAGAGCTTAAATGATTTGCTTAGGGTCCCACAGAAAGTAATTGGCAGTGTACAGATTAAAACTCAGGGCTCAAAATCCATTATACCATTGAATCTTTTAAATGGTGACAGATATGAAAGGTAGGCAACAAAAAGTCTATTTAATGTACAATGTAGCTAAATATTAGATGGTTGCAATGAAATAATCATGGAAAACAATCAGGACGTAACATAATAATAAAACAAAATAGGAAGAAAAAGAAAAGTGAGTAAGAAGTAGATTTTTAAATTTAATTTGAGTGCAAGTATTTGAAAGAAAGTAGGTTTATCTAGAGCAGGGGTTCTTAGGGTTTCTTACATTATTCCTTTTCTCTATTTTTAAAAAAACATTTTGAGAACGATATTTCAATATAATTCGTTCCCCTTGGTAATCCTATGCATTTGATTTTATACATATAATAACAGTATTCCGAGAAGGGGTCCATAAGGGTCACTATACTGCCAGAGGGGTCTTGGACTTGCAAAATGACCAAGAGCCCCAAATTTAAAGGAAAGCAAGGAGATAGATATAGCCTTTTAGAGAGATTCTAAAAAGGTCTTCTGGGAACCTTCAAGAAATAAAGACATTGTTGGCATTTTCCCCCCATTATGTCTAATTTTATTTCAAAACATTGGCTTTCTTATTCTTTCATAGATGCATATAAGTAGCATTGCTGTTATGCTTAGGTAGTATTATTATTATTGTTTTCAATATAATGACGAGAGAGCAAGATTTTCCTGTGGGAACTGGCAGAGAGGGGGAGGATGAAGAAAGTTAAAAGATGATCTGTGAGAGAGATTGCCTGAGGTAAAATTAACTGAGTGGTGAATGGTAATGGCCAGTGGATAGAGTGCCAGCCCTGGAGCCAGGAAGACTCATCATGGGAGGGGGGGGAAAAGGGTGGTACAGCCAGTGGAAATGCCTGGAGTCAGAAGCTGGACTTGTCTTTGTGTGAGTCACAGCATGGAGACCAGCATGATATGGAAGTGGGGGGTGGGGGGAAGTATAAGATAAGAAGACCAGAAAGGTAGCGAGGGGGCCATGTAATGAAAGGCTTTAAAGTCCAGTGGAGAGACCCTATATTTGATCCTGGAGGTAATAGGTAAGCAAGGAAGTTTATTGAATTGGAAGATGGTATGGCCAGATCTGTGCCTTAGAAAGATAATTTTGACAGCTGAGTAGAACATGGCCTAGAATGGGAAGAGACTTGAGGCAGGGTGATCAACCATCAGGCTATGGCTACGGTTCAGGTATGAGGCGGTGTGGCAGCAACCACACTGGCATACCCAGAATGGCTGCCAGCACAGGTTCTTAGATCTTCTTTGCTAGGAAAGATAGATGTTTAAGGGGGCAACAATCTTTTTTAATGACATTCACTAGTTCAGGGGAAAAGTCAGCACCCTGAACTTCAGAGAAAATACAAACAGAGAAATAAAGACCAACAGACAGGACTCTGCCTAGATCAACCATACACTTTACATATATACCCAGATAGAGAGAACCTTTACTGCTGAGCAGTTGGGAAGCTCTGAACATACAGACACTCAGAAGGGAATCACAAGATATTTTTCATAAGTGAACCCCCAAAGCAAAATACCAACTCAGAGTATATACACTCTTCTCAGAACCAGAAGGCATCACCACCCTTGTGACTCAGTGCCTAACTAGAAATTAGCAAAAGGTATGAAAGCTTTCCTACAAGCAAGCCTCCTCTAAGCAAGCTCCCCTTCATGGGCTCCAGGTGAGGCCTATTAATGGGCTGGGAAGATCTTATATCCCATTAACACTACAGGAGATAAGCGCCTATACTAGGGCACCATTAGCTGTGTCAGAGGAGAGAAGGAAGGAGGGATAAGAGAGAATCTGTGAAGGGAGACATGTTAGGACTTGGCAGCTGATTGAATGTGAGGATGAAAGAATGAGTAAAGGAAGACCTCTAGATTGTAAGCCTGAGTGACTGGAAGGATAACAGTGCCCTCAATAGTAACAGGATATTAGAGAGAGGGGAAGGTTTGGGAAGAAAGACAGCAAGATCAGTAAGATATCTATGGGGCAGCATAGTGGTGCAGTGGATGGAGCGCTGGGTCCAGAGTCAGGAAGACTCATCTTTCTGAGTTCAAATCTGGCCTCAGACACTTACTAGCTGTGTGACCCTGGGCAAGTCCCTCAATCCTGTTTGCCTCAGTTTCCTCATCTGTGAAATGAGCTGGAGAAGGAAAAGGCAAACCACTGCAGTATCTTTGCCAAGAAAACTCCAAATGGGATCACTAAGGGTTGGACAGGACTGAAATGAGGGAAGAAGAAGAAGAAGATGTCTGAGGGACCTGTAGTTCAAGATATCCAGTAGGAAGTTAGAGATGCAAAAGAGGTCCGGCTGGATGAGAACTTCTTCATAGAGATGATCACTGAATCCTTGGAGACTGATGAGATCACCAAGTAAAATTGGATAGAGAGAAAAAAGAGGGCCCACAAGGAAGGCTTGTAGGACACCCTTAGTTAGCACTCTAGAGCTGAATGAAAATCCAGTAAAGAAGACCAAGAACGGGGTAGCAAGGTGGTGCAGTGAATAGAGCGCTGGCTCTGGAGTCAGAAAGACCTGAGTTCAAATCTGGCCTCAGACAGACATTTAGCACTTACTAGCTGTGTGATCTTGGGCAAATAACTCAACTCCTATTGCCCAACCTTCCCCCCTCAAAAAAAAAAAAAGAAAACCAAGAATGACTGGTCAGATAGGAAGGCGAATCAGAAGAGAGAAATGCCATGAAAACCTTGAGAGAAGAGAGTATCAAAGAGGAGGGAGTGATTAATAATGTCAAAGGCTGCAGAGAGGTCCAGGAGGGTGAGGATTGAGAAAATGTGTGGTCATTTAGAGCAGAGGAAAACAAGGTGGGCCTTAGAGAATTACTGATTCTCAGAGTGGGCAGGTCCCTCAGAAATGCTAATGATAACAATAACCATAGCTAGTAGTTATTTATAGTGCTTTCAGGTTTGCAAAGCACTTTGCATATGTTCTCACAACGACCCTGTATATTGGGTGTTATTATAATGTCCATTTTGCAGATGAGAAAACTGAGGCTGAGAAAGGTTAAGTGACTTGCCCAAGGTCTCACACAGCTAGTAAGTGTCTGAGGTAAGATTTGAACTCTTCCTTACTCCACGTACAGTATTCTTTCCATTATACCGCCTAACTGCCTAGGCAATCTAGTCATACCTATGCCTGAATAGGATCCTAGAATGTTTCAGCGGTGGGGAGAAAGTGTCAATTGAGGCCCATCGTGTAGATGGTACATTCTCGTTAAATGTTCGTAATTCAGGGAATGCCAGTGCTCTGAAAGAATTAGATAACACTGTCAATCTGACTTCGTTTTTAAAAAGCAAACAGAAATATACAACTTTTAAAGCAGTTTTAATATTTCTAGTGTAGTTAGTACTTTAAAATATGTTAATTTATATAAATAAGATGTAAAGAGATGAAAAGATCACCATTCATTCATAGAATTATAGAGCTGTAAGAGACCTTAGCAATCATCTGGTATAATCCTATTTATTAATGTCTTTAAAAACCCCAAAATGCTGCAATCATTTCCTGATGCATGTTTCTTGTTGTGCTTCGGTTGTTTCAGTTGAGTCTGACTCTTCATGACCCCATTTGGGGTTTTCTTGGCAGTGATATTGGAGGGGTTTGCCATTTCCTTCTCCAGCTCATTTTACAGCTGAGGAAACTGAGGCAAACTGGGTTAAGTGACTTGCCCAGGGTCACACAGCTAGTAAGTGTCTGAGGCTGGATTTGAACTGAGGAAGATGAGTCTTCTTGACTCCAGGCCTTGCCTTCTATCCACTATGTCACCTAGTTGCCCCCAATTTAACCCTTCCTTATAACAAAGAAAAACAGTTAAGCATTACTGGCTGTTAGGGTGGAGTGTGACTCATCATTACATACGTGTCTTGTATCAGAGGAGCTGGGCTTGAATCCTGCCTCTGTTTCTTTCTGTGTGGTCTTGGACAAGTTATCTAATCTCTTCTGGGTCTCAGTTTCCTCATCTGGAACATGAAGGGGTTGGACTAGGAGAACTCTTATGCATCTTCCATATTCCCTGTAAATTTATAATCATGCCGCAAATGAATGTGTTTAGAGCATTTGAAATTCTACCTCTCTCAAGAGGAGAAACGTGTGTTTTGTCCTCCCATCTTTTTGACTCTTGCTCATGACCTTCTGTAAGTCCTCCCCAGGAGCACCACTCAAAGGGCTGGGGGCCATCTTCTAGTTTTATAGAATACACCAGTTGCCCATTTCCTATTCTTTGCTCTTCCTCACTACAATGACCAGAAAGACTTTTCCATAAATCTCTCTGATGATATGCTTTATATGACTTCTTGCATATAATTCTTCATTAGTAGAGTGAAAAAGTTACTAAGCTTGTTGTATTCTCCTTATTCATAATTAAAACCCTAAAATTTCAGAGAAAAAATATTTTAAATATTTCACTCAATATTCACATCAATCATCTTAATTATTAAAAGTATTTGTTTTATTGGAATCTAAATTAATGAAGTTTTTCTTTATATGAGCTTTCAGAATCACTGAAATAAAATTTTCAGAATTTCCTATAGCCTCCAAATCATCTAAAATGGAGGTAAAAAGGTATTAGAAGCCTTAAAAAGGATTTAAATTGCGTTTGAATGTCAGAACACCAAGGTGAACCCAATCGTAAGTCTAGAAATCTTGGAAGGAGTCACCAAATGTGACCCATTTGCAGAGCTATTGGCCCTTCCCCAAACAGTAGCTTCCCCAGGAAAAGCAGAAACAGTTGGTTCAAGTAGCATGAAATACACCCTCCAATCAGCATTGTGATTTGGGATATGAATATTATACTAGAAACGATTAAGACAAATTCTTTTGATTAGGAGGGTGAATTACTTAACTATGGTGACTTAGGATAAAAAAACTTGAAGAAATCTTAGAAACCATCTGGTCCAGCTCATGCGATTTGGGGTCCCATGCATCTTCTCCTCTTCAAGAGATACTTCAGTAAGGCTGCCTATCTGAGCCATAAACAACATGGAACAGGAAGGTAGTACTGATATTATCATTGATTCTCACTACTTTCAGAGGAAAGGCTGCACAGAGACTAGTCTACTTGGAAGGGAAATAGGAAAGAAGAAACCCTGAAAAGGGGACTCATTAGGGCAGATTGGGGATTTCTTTATTTGATGAAGGGTATGTTGGTGGGAGCAATATCTCAACTCCTCCCCTTGTGCAAGTTAGGGTAATTTTTCCTTAAAAGGTATAGAAAACTTGGTTGTTTTAGGGGACGGGATGGAGTTGCTAAAGGCTCAAGCTGTTGATATCATTCCTTGGTCACCAGAGTACAGATTGTGTTTGTCCTTCATTTTTGAAGAGGACCATGGCATCAGGGAAATGATGACATGACTTGCAGTTTACTTTGATTTGAGTGAGGGAGGGCTGTGCAAGGTCACCAGCTTCACTTTTTTCCTCCAGAGCCATCTGGGTCCAGTCACCAGATATTCATCAAGATGACTGGAGGTGACCCAGGATGCAGTGGGAGACTCTGACCCTTTTAGGATGAGGACTTTTTAGGTACTCACTTAGAGTATGTACAAAATAGACACAAGGAGCTGCAGGCACCATTTCTAACGCTTAAATGGTGAATCACAATTGCTAACTCGGGGAAGGGGTTTTTGCTCAGTTGAATTATCCTGAGATGTTCTCCAAGTCTCTCCTTACTACATTCCCTTCTGCAATGGCTAAGCAAATCTCTTTTTGTTAACTGTTGAATGACTATGAGGGTCTCATTTTATTCTAAAAATATTAAGCCCAAATTACCAGGGGGACTGACTTGAAGGGAGGAAGGAAGCATTTAAGGGCAGCTTAGAGAGAGTGCCAGGCTTGGAGTCAGGAAGACTCATCTTCCTGACTTCATATCTGGCCTCAGACCCTTCCTAGCTGTGTAAGCCTGGTCAAGCCACTTAACCTTGTTTGCCTCAGTGTCCTCAACAGTAAGATGAGCTAGAGAATGAAATGGCAAACCACTCTGGTATCTTCGCCAAGAAAATGCCAAATGGGGTCATAGAGAGTCAGATGCAACTGAAAATGACTGAACAACAACAACGTGTGCTAGGCACTGTGTAAATATCATTTCATGGGATCCTCACAACAGTTTTGAGAGATGGGCGCTGTTATTACTCCCATTTCACAGTTCGAGAAACTGAGGTTAAGTGACTTTCCCAGGGTCACACAGCTACTAAGTGTCTAGGGCTAGATTTGAACTCAGGTCTTCCTGACTCTAGGCCTAGTGCTCGATCCACTGAGCCACCCAGCATAACCTTCAGACTGGTCTCTCCACTCTAATCTATCCTTCACACAGGCAGCAAATTAACATTCCTCAAGCATAAGCCTAACTGTGTTGTTTCCCTGCTAAAGAAGTTGTAATGTTGTCTTATTGCCTTAAAATAAAATATAAACTTTCCTATTTGGCACTTAAACCCATCACAACTTGTAGCTAGCCTCTTTTTCTGGGAAAATTACACATTCTTCCTCTTTACGCTCGCTGCCTTCCACCCAAACTGGCCTACTTGCTGTTCCACCTAGAGAGCCTTTGGTCTTCCATCTCTCCACCTTTGTTCAGACTGCCCCCTTTCCTATGATGCCTCTTCCTCAAATCCACTGAAGCCCTAAAGACTCAGCACAGCTACACAGACCCTCCCTAACTGCAATATTACTTCGCATTCATCTTGTATTTACGTGTGCATCGATTTCCCCTCGTGGAATGTAAGCTACTTGAGGTCAGGTACTGTTTTTGGTGAATCTACCCCCTCCCCTCCCCTGCCCTAGTCCTTGGCACAGTACCTAGCACTTAATAGGTACTTAATAAATATGTGTGGAATGAATTTAATATTGTTCTTCATCTATCTCCCAAAGCGCATAAAATAGCCTTTTATATTGTAAGTATACAAAATATGTTAGGGGGCTATGGATTCTGAGTTAATCTAAGTATCCTTCCAAAAGTCCTGGGCAAACATCCTAGTATCTTGGTCCCCTAATCAGAGGAAAACTGGGTTCTGATTTTCCTTAGTACAGAGAGCATACCTTCAATCCTAGGGCCTTCTAGGCTGTTTCTTTGTCTGCTGGCAGAAAATGTCTGCAGAGTTTTAATAGGATTGTATGTATAGAGTCTGGATCAGACTGCATGCCATCTTGGGGAAGGAGGAGGAGAAAATTTAAAACTTACAGAAGTGAATGTTGAAAATGAAAAATAAATAAATTAACTAATAGAAAAAGAAAAGGAAAAAAAATCTATAGAAGTCTAAGGAGGATGGGAAAGTATTACAACCTATTAGTTTCATGTGCAATCATTTTTATGATAGTATGTTGTGGAAATGAATGTTTTACTTCATTAAATTAAATTAAAAATAAAATAAAACTTAATAAAATAAACTATATTAAAAATAAAATAAATAAAATAAAGACTTTTTTTTTCATACTAACTTCCTGTTCCTCTGAGGGATCCCAGTGGGGCTATGACCAGATACTTCAAGTGACTACCATAGGCATGAATGCACAAACCTATATTCTCTGCTTCTGGGGGAGGCTGATGCTGGTGGATCACTTAAGCTCGGGAGTTTTGAGGGCTAAAGCTGGTCAGGTGTCCTTATTAAGTCTTGCACCAATACACAAGCCACAGAAGGTGGGGAAGGTAGCATTATCAGGTTACCTAAAGAGGGAGGAACAAGCACATGGTCAGAAATGGAGCAGGTCAAAACATCTGAGAAAAAGAGAGACAGAAAGAAAGAAAGACTACCCAAATATGAGGCAGCGACAGGAATTATTTTCTTAAGTAGAGACTACTAATTCTCTACAAATTGATGACATCTACTTAGTCAGTACTACAGTTGAACAAATGATATTTGGCCCAACCCTATGCTAGTCAAAATTGCCACACCATGCTTCTTGCTATAGATCCCTTATGAAAATTAGGGTAGAAGGCTTACATGGCTTACTCATGTCTGGGGTAAGCTAGTGTGTGTGGAGGGAATTCTAAGGAGGAAGGGTCATCGGTCTCTAGTGCCATGAGTGTATACTGAAGGTTAGTCATTGGAACAATCTGCTTCAAACTATTAGGCATTAAAAATGCACATATAAGAGATGAGCTATTTTTTGGAGAAAAACACTTGGAGGTTGCTGTCAGGGTCAGGGGATGGACCAAACATTATTGGCTATAAAAGTTCCATCGTGCATCGGTACGTACGTTTGCCAGAAGCCCATACCACAATCTTGAGTCTTGACCTGTTGACTGGTCTTACTCGATGAAATGAGTCAAATATCAGATAACAGCTATGTTGTGTTGTCTACACGCCTTTCATATCTTTGAGGAGGCGTGATCACAGAGCACATAACAGACCCGGAAAGTGGATGTTGAAAGCAGCTAAGGAAGTATCTGAAGGTTGCTTTGATATGCCAAAGGCCATACATAAAAAATGTTTGTGTGTGTAGGCACATATTTACATATATTTATTTATGTAGATTATAAACTCCTGGAGGGCAGGGACTGTCTTTTACCTCTTTTTTTATGGCAAATATCTTTTTTTAAATTAAATTCAATGTTTATTTTTAGTTTATATCATTCATTTCCACAAGATTTTGAGTTACAGATTTTCTCCCCATCATTACCCTACCCAGCAAACCCAAAATAGCAATCTTACTATATACCCCCTACCCCAATCTGCTCTCTCCTATATCCTCCCCCATCCCCCCTCTGACTTTCCAGTAGGGCAAGATGGATCTTCATAACCCAGTGCCTGTATATCTTATTTCCCAGTTGCATGTAAATAATAATAATTATATATATATATAAAATATATATTTTATATACATTCATACATATATACATATACATATATGTGTGTGTGTGTATATATAATATGTATGTGTGTATATATATATATATATATATTTAAACATTTGATTTTAAAACTTTGAGTTCCAGATTCTTTCCTTTTTTCCCTCATCACCCACTGTTACTGGGAAGATAAGCAATTCAATATAGGTTGTGTATGTGTAGTTATGTACAACATTTCCACAGTGGATATATTGTGAAAGACTGACTATATTTCCCTCCATCCTATCCTGCCCCCCCCACTTGTTCTATTCTCTACTTTGATCCTGTCCCTTTACAAAAGTGTGTGCTTCTAACTACCCTCCCCCCCAACCTGCCCTCCCCTCCATTATCCCCCCTCTCATCCCCTCCCTCCCTACTCTTATGTAGGGCAAGATACCCAATTTAGTGTGTATGCTGTTCCCTCCCTAAGCCAAATTCAATGAGAGTAAGGTTGACCCATTCCCTTTTGCCTTCCTGTTCTG
>CM053582.1:336537546-336573500 GCA_028627135.1 Pseudochirops cupreus | reverse complement strand
ACCCTCCTATATAGACATATGTGTGTATGTATGTATACATACATACATATATATGTATATACATATATACATATACATACATATATATGTATGTATGTATACATACATTTATATTCCCTTCAACTATCCTCATACTGAGAAAAGTTTCATAGGTTACAATTATCATTTTTCCATGTAGGTATACAAATAGTTCAACTTTGATAAGTTCCTTATGATTCCTTTTCCCTATTTACCTTCTTATGTTTCTCTTGCTTCTTGTATTTGAATGCCAAATTTTCTATTCAACTCTGGTTTTTTCATCAAGAATTCTTGAAAGTCCTGCACCTCATTGAATGACCATATTTTCCCCTGAAACAGCATACTCAGTTTTGCTGGGTAGGTGGTTCTTGGTTTTAATCCTAGCTCCTTTGACCTCCAGAATATCATTCCAAACCCTGCGATCCCATAATGTAGAAGCTGCTATATCCTGTATTATCCTAATTGTGTTTCCACAGTATTCAAATAGTTTCTTCTTGGCTGCTTATAGTATTTTCTCCTTGATCTGGGAACTCTTGAACCTGGCTATAATATTCCTAGCAGTTTTCTTTTGGGGATCTTTTTCAAGAGGTGATTGATGAATTCTTTCAATTTCTATTTTGCCCTCTGGTTCTAAAACATCAGGGCAATTTTCCTTAAGAATTTCTTGAAGGATGATTTCTAGGTTCTTTTTTGATCATGGCTTTCAGGTAGTCCAATAATTTTCAAGTTATCCCTCCTGGATCTATTTTCCAGGTCAGTGGTTTTTCCAATGAGATACTTCACATTGCCTTCTATTTTTTCATTTGTTTGGATCTGTTTAATAGTATCTTGATTTCTCATAAAGTCATTAACTTCCATTTGCTCCAATCTAATTCTGAAGGAATTATTCTCTTCAGTGAGCTTTTGAAATTATTTTTCCATCTGGCAAATTTGGCTTTTCATTGACTTTTTGGGAGTCTTTTTCCATTTGAGTTAGTCTATTTTTTAAGGTGTTATTTTCTTCAGTTAGGTTGTTACTCTCTTTTCATGATTTTCTTGCGTAATTCTCATTTTTCTTCCCAATTTTTCTTCCACTTCTCTTACTTGATTTTCAAAATCCCTTTTGAGAGGCCCTCCATGGCCTGTAACCAGTTCATATTTTTCTTGGAAGCTTTTGGTGCAGGAGTTCTGACTTCATTGTTTTCCTCCCATTCCATGCTTTGATCCTTTTTGTCCCCCAAAAAGAAATCTAAAGTTGGATGGCTGTGCTTGCTTTGTTTCCTTTGCCTGCTCATGTTGCCACTCATTTATTTGACTTTTGAGCTGTTTGCCACAGTAGAACTCTGTTTCCAAAGGGGAGAGCTTTGTCCAAAATCACTGGGGTTTTCATGGCTGCCAGAGCTATTAGGGGGGCACTGTCTCTACAGCCCCCGCTACCTCTGGCTCAGTGGTCCCATACCTCAGGACCACCATGCAAGACCTCGATCCAGATCCAGGCAGGTTAAAGCAAGAGTGATTGCCTTCTGAATTTTCACTTGGCCCCTCTACAATCTGCAGGCCAGGAGCTCTGAAGCAGTCATGTGGAGGTGGCTGCAGGCCTGCTGCACCTCTGCCACTTCTCACTCTGGGGGCAGAGGCTGGACCACACTCCATCCCCCCAGTTCCAACAGAATTCCACTGACCTCTTACTTTTTCTTTGGCATTTATGGGTTGATAATTCCGGAAACCTCCACTGCTGCTGGTGACCCACTCTCCTGAAGTCTGCTGCAGCCGCGGGTTGGGGCCACCCCGGGGCTAAAACGCAGGCTCACGCAGAGCTGGCCTCGGCTCCCCGTGTGCTGCGATGAACCCTCCTGTCCCCCTGCTGGGACGCCTTCAGCAGGAGATTTGTTTCTCTCTGTCACTCTGTGGGCTCTGTAGCTCTAAAGTCTGTTTAGAGTCGTGTTTCACTGGTACTTGGGGTGGTTATAGGGAGCCTGGAGTTCTCCTGCTGTTATGGCGCCGTCTTGGCTCCATCCCCACCTCGTTTTTGTTTTTTTATCCCCGGTGTTTAGCACTGCTCCTGGCACATAGTAGGCACTTAACAAATACTTATTGATTATCGCTTGATTATATGTATATATGTATATTTGCAAACACTGTACCTTTATGCTCATGTGTTTATCCTTATATCTACATATATTGTACGTATTTGTATTCATATGTATTGTGTATTTCGTGTATTTACATATTTTATATATTCATTTACATGTAAATATTTTATATGCATATGCATATTATACACATATGCATACATATATGTATATGCATGTGTATACATACATGTACACGTGTGTATATGCATGTGCATATGTATACATATATGTATATGCATATGTATATGTGCACGTATACATGCACTTCTATGTACATGTATATGTATAGGTGTATGTATATGTACACTACGTGCACATTGTATGCACATGCACACATATATGCCTGTATATGTGCACACGTACATGCACACGTGTATGCATATGCGTGCGCACACATACAGTGCATTGTACATATGTGTATATGTGCACATATATGTGCAGTATATGTACATGTACATGTACACGTATGTGTATATGCCTGTGTATAGGTATATGTGCATGTATATGTATGTGTATATGTACATATATATGCACATGCACACATACATGTATGTGTATATGCATTGTATATGTATGTGCATATGTATATGAATATATACATGTATATGTATACGTATCACTTGTTGTTTATTCTTCCTAAGCTGAGAATAAAACACTTCATATAGTTGAACCTATTCTGTCTCCTTTGGGGAGCGACTCTATTATTTCAAGATCGTATGACTGGAGCTCAGTGAAGTACAACAAAGGAGGAAGTTTCTGGTAGCGGGGGGATTGGAGCTTGAATATACCAGGCCTGACTCAGTTTGGCTGGTACTTCAGGTTCAATACTAGAACAAAATTACATTCTTCTGGTACATTTAACAGTTAACAAAAGAAAATTTGCTTAGCCATAGTAGGGGAAGTGTATTCAGTGAGGATACAGCATTGATTCAGATGGCCATAGCTTCCCTTTGCTGGTCATGGCGTTGTACTGCCATTAGTTGCTAGAGAAAGGTCAGAAGCTGCTGACTCATTGTGTATTGTCTTTTCTATCCAGGTGACCTCAAAGCTATATTAGCAGCTTGAGCTTTAGTTCCCTGAACTAATCAACCTTTGAGAATAGTTTCCATGACTTTTAAGGGAAAAAACCTACCCTAGCCTAGATGGGTTAGAGCAGTGGTTCTCAACCTTCCTAATGCCACAACCCTTTAATAGTTATATGTGGGTGCGTCTGCATGTGGGTGGACCCACATGGAGATGGATAGAGGAGCTGTGTCTCAGTTCCTAAGACCACTGGAAATATGTGTTTTCCTATGATCTTAGGTGACCCCTGTGACCCCTGTGAAAGGGTTGTTTGACCCCCAAAGGGGTCGCGACCCACAGGTTGAGAACCGCTGGGTTAGAGCTTTATATGAAACAGACTGGCAGATATTCCCAGAGTTTATTCTCAACAGCAAAGCCCATGGCACTCTCAAGCATAATTAGTTCAGTTAAAATATTAAAGAAGACACGTTACCATCATGTTTGCTGCTTCATCTTAAAGGCCATGTACTTTTTCCATTTCATTTGCAGCTGAAACTCTTGATATATATTCTCTTCCCCATCTAAGTGTGAGCATAGTCAATCAGTAAGTCAGTCAATAAGTATTTATTAAGCATTGTGTTAAGTGCTGGAGATGCAAAGAAAGCAAAAGATAGTGATCTCCAAAGGTACTAGGGCAGCCAGGTGGTGCAGAGGATAGAGTGCTGGCCCTGGAGTAAGAAGGACCTGAATTCAAATATAGCCTCAGACACTTCCTAGCTGTGTGACCCTGGGCAAGTCACTTAACCCTGTTTGTCTCAGTTTCCTTATCTGTAAAATGAACTGGAGAAGGAAATAGCAAACCACTCCAGCATCTTTGCCAAGAAGACCCCAAATGGGGTCACAAAGAGTCAGACATGACTAAACAATAGCAGCAAAAGGAGCTTACAGTCTGATGGCTGAGACAACATGCAGACAATTATGTGCAATCAAGCTACAGACAGGAGAGACGGGAAATAATCAGCAGAGGAAAGGTGCTCTAGCATAAAGGGCGAGCAGGAAGAGCTTCTTGTAGAAGGTAGCATTTCTAGCTGGGACTAGGGAATCTAGGAAGCAAAGACGAGGAGGGGGGAAATTCCAGACATGAACAGCCAGGAAAAGGGTCTGGAGTCAGAGACAGAATATCTTGTTCAAAGAATAGCAAGGGGGACTGTGCCAGCCTATCATGGATTAGGTGGGGGGTGGGAGCAGTGAGGTATCAGGACATTGGAAAGGTAGGAGGGAGTCAGATTATGAAAGGGCTTTTTAAATCTAACAGGATTTTATATTAGACACTTGAGTTGATAGGGAGCCAATGGGTTTATGCATAGAGGGATGATATGGTCGATCCTGTGCTTTAGGAAGATCATTTTCACAGTTGAATGAAATATGGACTGGAGTGAGGAGAGAGCTAAGGCAGAGTGGACTAACCAGTAAGCTATTGCAATAACCCAAGTGTGAGGTGATGAGTTTATGCATCAAGGCTGTGGCTTTATCAAAGGAGAGAAGGGGGTGCATGCTAGAGATGTTTTATTGTTGTTCAATTGTTTCTTGTCACCTCTGACTCTTCATAGCCCCATTGGGATTTTTTTGGCAAAGATACTAGAGTGGTTGGCTATTGCCTTCTCCAGCTCATTTTACAGATGAGGAAACTGAGGCAAAGGCAGTTAAGGGAGTTGCCCAGGCTCACACAGTTAGTAAGTATACGAAGCCATATTTGAACTCAGGAATATGAGTCTTTCTGACTCCAGGCCCAGATGTTACAAAGGCAAAATTGACAGATTATATATGGAGAATAGGAGAAAGTAAAGAATTGTAGGGGATATCTAGAATGTGAAACTGAATGATTAGGAAGAGGATGGTACCTTCAGAGATAACAGGGAAGTTCAGAAGAGGGGAAGGATTCAGGATAAAAATAATGAGTTCAGCTTTAGACATGTTGAGTTTAAGATGTCTATGGGACATCCCTTTTAAGATGTCTTATAGGCAGTTGAATGTATGAGAGTGAAGGTCAGGAGAGAAGTTAGCGCTGGATAAGTAGTAGAAAATCGTCTGCAAATAAGATGATCGTTGAATTCCTGGGAGCTGATGAGATCGCCAAGTGAAATAAAATAGAGGGAGAAGTGAGGCCCAGGACAGAGATTTGAGGATATTTACCTTTAGTGAAACTGATCTATATAAAAATTCAGCAAAAGAGATTAAGGAGCTGTTAGATGGGTAGTAAAAGAACCTGGGTAGTGTAGTGTCTTCAAAACCTAGAGAGAACAGTGTATCAAGGCGATAAGGTGATCAGCAGTGCCAAAGCCTGCAGAGATCAAGAAGAAAGGATGACAATTGAGGAAAAATCCGTTAGATTTGGCAATTAAGAGATCGTTGTTCACTTAGAGAGAGCAGTTTAAGTTAAAAGATGAGGTTGGAAGCCAGACTGTGGCATTAAGAAGAAAATGAAAGGAAAGGAAGTAGAGGCATCTATTTTAGATGGCCTTGTCAAGGGGTGTAGTCACCGAAGGGAGGAGAAATATGGGATGATAGTGAGTGGAGATTTAGGTGTGGGGGTGGGGCTGGGCCTGGACATGTGTATGGACCCCTTCATGTGGGAGAGGGGTGAAGGAGGAGGTAGTTGCCAGAGTCATCTGAGTGATATGAGATGAGGAAAAAGGAGAAGAGGGAGCTCTCAGCAAATGGCCTTAATTTTTTCAGTGAAATACGAGACAAGTTTTCAACTGAGAGGGTAGGAGGAGGGAGAGATATAAAAGGTTTGAAAAGACATGAAAAGGTTTGGAAAAACCACTGTAGTGAGTGGGACAGTGAGTCAATTAGGGAGGTGTAAAAGGATTGCCTTGCTACTGAGTGCCCAGGAGAGATTATGTAACATAAATTGGCAGTGGATCTAGTCAGCAGAATTTCGTGATTTTCTCCAGCTTCATTCAGCAGCACATGAATAGGAGTGAAGGTAGCAGATGGTGGGAGTAATCCAAAGCTGAGGTTTGGCAAGACAAGATCATTGATAAGATAACGGAGCAGGAAACAAGAGAAAAGAGGACAGTGTAGAGTTGAACTGGTTTACCAAGGAGCCCCCATGGGAAAGGGAGGAGAGTATAACCAGAACAGTGGTTGTTAGTGTGGGAAGGACCTGCGGAAGGGAGGGATTAATAATCACAGCAAATACAAAGACAGGTTTAGGAGTTGCAAGGCAGAGGAAGAGGTGGAATGGAAATATATGGTGGTCAGATAAAGGAGCTTCCGAGTCTATGAATATGGTAGTAGCACTCCTCGAGAAGATGGATTGTCCTGCTTTTCTATTTAGGACAGTCCTGTGTAGAGTAAGTTCCCAATAAATGCTTTTTCATTCATTTATTGAACAAAAAGTATTTGTGATCTGGAGAAAGGCAGGAGGTTTGTAAGAAGGCTTTTCATCTTTTGGCCTCTTTCTTTGTTAAACTCCAAAATATATTTTCTAACTTCTTCTTTTCCCCACCATCCCCATGTCCGCTTTTATAATTGGGTCTCAGATACACAAATGTTGTCTTGGTTTGAAGGCTGTTGTTAAATTCTTTGTTGATACTCACTATAATAGATTGCAGTTGTCTTCGTAGTGGTCTGTTTTGGTTTTGCTTATCATAAGGACTACAGGGTGAGATGATCAACTACTCATGAAATGACTCTTGGGTTACCTTTTTGCTTTGGGGTACATGACAAAACCTACTTTACCAACTTCTTAATTTGCCTTGCCAAAGAGAATCTGTGAAGTATCCCTCTACCTAAACTGTACATTTCTCATGTCTTCTCATTCCCTTTAGAATAAGAATGCCTATATTGATGTGATTCATTTTCTCTGTGATGTATCATTTCATTGGTTGATGGACAATAATGTCCCATTTAGAGTACCAAGAGTTAAATTCATATTTATGAATGGACTACTGAATTCAACAAGCACTTGCTAAATACATGAATTGTGCAAGCTATTAGAGATACAAAAACAAAACCTTTTCATAGTTTTGCCACGATCACTAACCTGGCAGAAACATCAAGGCATGATAGGAGGCAACATGTACCAGGCAAATCAAATGACCACCATTTTGATCACATTCTTCCTCAACTTCCCCAGATGCTAAACCTAAGAACCTTGGGAATATCATGCACCCTAAACCAGACCTGTGTCCTGCCCAGCCCTGAAGTCATCACTGAAGAGAGAAATCATTGAGAAGAGAGGGCACCTTCCCCATCATTATCACCAACAGCTGTTGACCAATTGACAGGAAAAGGTACACAGGAGACCCAGGAGTGGCATCACCCCCCTATCCCCCAGAATATTGGTCCTGTTTCCAGCACAAATCTCACAGCCATCATCCAAGAACACAACCCCTATGGAGTTGGAGCCTGACAACTGCTTCTACAAGTGATATAACTAGTTACTGAAGACCCAGAAAAGAAGGTTCCTTGCACCAAATTCTTCAACATTAGAAAGAGATATGATTTTTATCAGTGGAAATGACACTGAAGAAGAGATATTAACATCTGCACCCAAAGGACAGTGGGACCTCTTGTGACTTGCGTCTGAAACCTTCAATGTATATTGTCTCTCCCATTAGAATGTGATCTCTTTGAGTTCAGGGACTGTCTTGCCTTTTCTATTTGCAAACTCAATGCTTAGCACAGGCTTTGTATAGAATAAGTGCTTAATAAATGCTTTATTCATTCATGTACCCCCTGAGGAAGCAAAGGGGAGTATGTGGAACTTGGGGCTATTTAGAATTCTTCTTTGTTTCATTGATTGCCATAGCTGAAGACTAGCCACTCTACTGGTAATGGAACTTTCTTTATCTACCTGTTCTGGTCGTCATGAGTAGATGTGGTTTTCCTTGAGGACCACACTTCAGGCCTTGCCAGCTTAATAGAACCTATCAAAGCTCGTCCTCTGATGGTATAGTCTTTAAGAACAGTGGTGTCAAAGTAAAAACAAAATGGGGTCACTAATTTATACATACATGTATACATATGACCTCATGCTGACTTAGTTTTTAGATATAATGTTAGCCACGTCTGATTGTATTTTTACTTATTTTGTTACACATTTCCCAATTACAAATTTATCTGCTTCAGGCCACTTGGGAGTGTTGCAAGGCCTCATCACCGCCAGCCCATTGGGAAACATTCGAGTAGGACTTTCATTGAGGTTTGAGGCAAAATTGGGACAAAATCCCAGGTTTCTTGGTTCTTAGTTCAGTGTATATTTCATACAACTCAGTTAATTTAAACTTAACTAAATGTAAGTGATGAGTAAGGCACAATGTGCGTTGGTGGTATGCACTCTAGCATATTCTTTTGGATTATAGATTCCAAAAATGCAGACTGTGTTTTATTTAAAACTTTGTCTCTTTCTCAGTGCCTAATATAATGCCTTACATACCATAGGCATTTAATAAACATTCATTTAATGTTTTATTGAATTTTAAAATAGTACACCACCACTAGCCTAGTGTCATGGGACACATAACATTCGAGTAATATTTTATATTTAAATTTGAGGCTCTATATAGAAATTCAGGGGCAGCTAGGTGACACAGTAGATAGAGCACCAGGCCTTGAGTCTGCAAGACTCATCTTCCTGAGGTCAAATCTAGCCTCAGACACTTACAAGCTGTGTGACCCCTGAGCTTAACTTTATTTGCCTCGGTTTCCTCATCTGTAAAATGAGCTGGAGAAGGAAATGGCAAACCATAGTATCTCTGCCAAGAAAACCCCAGATGAGGTCACAAGAGTCAAACACAACTGAAATGATTGAACATGAACGACATATAAAAATTCAGCACAGTAAAGGATTTGCAAAGTAAAATACCCATGGCAGGAAAAAGTAGGTTAGGAATACTTTTGCTCAAATTTGGACATGCAGTTGGATGGACATCCTGTTGAGTTGGTCCCTCAGAACATCTATAATGACAGCACAATGGGCTCGTCTCTGAAGTGAATAGGAGAGTGAAAGGAGACTGGATGGAATTTTAGAAACTGTGCAGTACTTTGGGGGATCCTCAGCTGTGTCCTAACCCAAAAACTCATCTTTTCAACACCAGCATTCTTTCTCAGTAATACTACATGGCTATGAATCATGATGAATACCAGTCTCCAACAAATCAAAACTGGGGGTGACTCAAAGAGTAAAAAAGAGATGCGTGGTGGATAAAAGTGGTTTATCTACTTGTTATGTTTTTGCTTTCAGTATATGATTGTTTCCTTTTCCCCGTTGTGTATTTCTTAGATTACAATATCTTTTATGCCATTTTTTTCTCACAAGTCACCAAAGGATCACAGGATGAGGAGTTAGAGCTGAGAGGAACAGCAGAGGTCACCTGGGAGATAGCAGTGGAAAAAGTAGTGGATTTGAATTTGAAAGAACTGGGTTCAAATTCCAGCTTTTTTATTTGCTTCCTTGTGACCTTGAGAAAAGTCATATTTACCTCCTTAAACCTTTGTTGTTTAGTAGCTTCTGTCATTTCAGACTCTTCATGACCCCATTTGGGGTTTTTTCAGCAAAGATACTGGAGTGGTTTGCCATTTCCTTCTCCAGCTCATTTTACAGATGAGGAAACTGAGGCAAACAGGGTGAAGTGACTTGTCTAGGGTCATACAGCTAGTAAGTGCCTGCAGCCAGATTTGAACTCAGGAAGATAGTCTTCCTGACTCAAGGCCTGGCACTCTATCCACTGCACCACGTAGCTATCCAAAGACCTTAAGTCTTAGGCCCTGTAAAATGAGGGAGCTGATGAGACGGCTCCTGAGTTCCCTTCTAGCTCCCAATTTGTGATTTTGAAACCTAGTCAGTCAGTCAACAAGCATTTATTAAGCACTTTTTGTATGACAGGCAGTATAACTTCTTCCTCTCACTTCCTCTACTCCTTTCCCCAGTTCATTTTATGTGTTAGCTTCACCCGTTAGAGTGTAAGTTCACAGACTGCAAGGGCTACCTTTCTTTCTGCTTGTTTTCATACTCCCAGCCTTTTGCTCAGTATCTGGAAAATAGTAACATTTACATAAAATGCACAGAAAAAAATAGAAGAAATTTTAAAAATTTAAAATTTAAATTAAATTAAAATTTAAAAATTTTTAAATTTTAAACTTAAAAAAAATCAGGATAGATTTGAAAAATAGCATGTAAAATTTATTATATACTTTTAAAGAAGCAAGCAGTATGAAATGGAGATTCGTGGTTTGAGAGAATCTTCTTTTTGTGTTCTATTCTGTGTATGAAAATTTTTTTGAAATAATATTTAAATTCAGTATAAAAATGTTCTGAAAATTGCTTTTACAATCACATTTCTTCCACTGAAGTCCTCTTCTAACGCTTCATCCAGGTGTGGGGGGACAGTGTGTATGGGGTGCCAATTATTAAATTTTCAGAATGAGCATTTTATACCTCAGGTATTAGCAAGCAATGGAAATGAGGGCTGGATTTTATTGTTGTGTTGATTTTCTAGACTCAAGAAAGTGATAGAATGTTAATCATCCAGATTAAATTTAAAAGTGCATCTTTATACCCCTCCCCCCAAGCTGGTTGTTAAATATTTACTAACATGACCCTGCCCATGGCTCACTAAAGGCTGTGCCAATGCAACAAAAGTTCTTATAGTCTCTAGAGATCTGGAAAGGCTTTGGGCATACCCCTGGAACCAGATTGTGTCTGCTTGTTAAGCCTAGTTGAGTACGGAGACGTAATTGTCAGCACCATAATAACTAGGATTGATGTAGCTTTAAGTTTTGCAAAGCATTTTACATGTGTTATGTTATTTGAGCCTCATTACAGCCCTGTGAGAAAGGTGCATTTATCACCCACATTTTAAAGATGAAGAAAGGGAGACTGAGAGGGGGTAGGTGACTTATTCAGAGTCACACAGCTTCTCAGTGAGTTTATGAGGCAGGATCTGAATCTCAGCCTTCCTGACTCTAAGTCCAGCACTCTATCTACTTTGTCCGGGACGAGGCATGAGGAAAAGAGAAATGCAGATGATCCTCGGTCCTGGGTGGCCCACTTTGGCTTCTGATTATGGCAGCTTAGTGGAAAAGGGAAAAGAGAGTGCTAAGAATCAAAATTTTTAAAGCTATCTATAAAAACATTTATTTAGATGCTGGTAGTCTAAATGTGAGCACCTTGTCCAGTGACATGCTATGGAGAAATCAAATCATATGGATCTTGACATTTTCCCTGTAAATGAAATTAGAAGATTAGAGGAAGTTGTAGTGAAATGGTAGAATTATTCAAAGATTATCCTTGGAGAGGCAATACTACTACTAGTACTACTACTACTACTACTACTACTACTACTAGCACTGCTACTACTATTGTTAGCAGAACCAACAACAGCTAGGATTTATGGATTTAAGATTCGTTTGAGATCTGCAAAGCTTCTTGCAAATTTCACCTCATTTTATCCTCACAACAACCCTGGAAGATAAGTGCTATTAGTATCTCAGTTTTACAAATGAGGGTACTGAGGCAGATAGAGAATACATAACTCAGCCAGGGTCCCGTGACTAGTAAGTGCCCGAGGTCCTATTTGAACTCAGAGCTTCTAGACTCTCAGTGCAGTGTTCTACCTGCTTTGGCTTGGTGGATTTGGTCTTGCCGTGCATCTGAGGGCAAGAAGAAATATCATTTCATAGGACATTTGTCCATTTCATATTTCATTGCTCATGATATGTGTTTTTGAGAATATCACCAGAAGAAATACAATTAAAGTGTCTGTAATTGGAAAGATTAGAAGTTAGAACCTGAGAGTGGAGGAAGTTTCCAAATTAAATCAACATGCTACTCAGTGACTTTAATGCAGAGGTGGTCAGAAAGAAGGAGGATGAAAAAAACTTCTGAAAACTGTAATTCAAGTGTAGGGAACAACAGGGACCAATGGCTTGTAAACGATGCAGAAGCCTTTACAACCCACTATGATGAATATCTGCTTCAAGAAATAAGCCTGGTGGCACAAGAGCTGCTGACTTGTAGTAGGGCAGCCAGGTGACAGGGCAGATAGGGTACCAAGCCTGGAGTCAGGAAGGCTCATCTTCCCAAGTTCAAATCTGGCCTCAGACACTTCTTAACTGTGTGACCCCAGGCAAGTTACCTAACCTTGCTGGTCTTAGCTTGCTCATCTATAAAATGAGCTGGAGAAGGAAATGGTGAATCACTCCAGTGTCTTTGCCAAGAAAACCCCAGATGGGGTCACAAAGAGTTGGACAGGACTGAAATAACTGAACAGCAACTGACACAGTAAATGAGGAGTGATGTGCCTGGAATATTGGTGCTTAATAAAGGCATGATGATGATGATGATGATGATGAGGGAGTGGTGTTAAGGAACATTTAGAGATCCCTTGAACTTGTCTTTTTGAGTTGCTGTATTTTCTAGAAACACTGGACCTAGAGCATGCAAAAGGCCCTGAATATGTCAAGGACACCCCCCCCCCCCCATCACGCCCTGAGCTGACATAAATTATTGTTTACCCCTCAAGCTGGACTCCCTGTGCATCTTTGGGAGTCAAGATAGGTGCCGGGCAGCCTGCAGTAGGTTGAGAAATTGCTTATGCAGCTGGGACCCTTGTAGCTAAGCAGACCCTCCTTCTTCATGGTCTAGCAGTTCCCAAGGGAAATGAAGGCGGCTTCTGCTGTCACCTTGCTCCTCTCCTTTGGGAAGAGGTTTGTCTTTTTCCTACCTACTGTACCTTCTCTCTCCCATGCCATGCCCCTTAGGGTAGAGAGTTGTGTTTTCTCCTCCTTCCTTTTTCCTATTGTTATAAAATTGCAAACTTCTGTATGGATTATGAACTTTTTGGGTTCCACATTCATGTTCATTTCTCTTGTGATAAACCTAGTTTTCACATAAGTTTCATGAAGTTGTGATTGCCTGTTGACAATGGGAACAATTTTAAATTTACAGGAAAACAGTAATGAGACACACACGTAAAGGACATGTGTGCCATGGCAACTCATAGACTCATTTTGTACGTGGTACTGAGGAGCCTGGAAGTCTTTTCTCTCTCTGTTGAAGCCTCTCTGAAGCTCAACTCTTGATCTCTCTTTGCTCCCTGCTGCCCAGGGTCATGTACCTTGAAGCTGCTTCCAGCTCTCAGTAACTGTCTCTTTGGATTTCTGTGTTTCTGGTAGGTATGTTTTTGCTGCCTTACCTGGGCCTTAAACCCTTTCTCAAACCGCTTTTCCAGCTGTTGGATGGAATCTTTCTTTCTGGACCATAGCTTTGTTGTTAGTGCCATGGCTGGGGAGGGGATGGAAATAGGGAAGGGGAACCCCTATCTCTCAGCTAGGAATTGCCCAAACTTTTCCAGGACTTAGCTATTTAAAGGCCTGAAAAAGCATACCCAATTTTTGCTCAACCAATGAGATTGTTCCCTTTAATTCAATAAGAGAAATATGTTTACACTTTGCAAAAGGATCACCAGGTGTGATCACCTTATTAACACATTAATATCTGTGTTAATTACTCTTTGCTTTCTGTGACTCTATCAAATAAGGGATGGGGAATCCCCCTCCCTTACACTATTAACAGTCTTTGAATGTTGTGACAAGAGAAATAAATTTGCTCTAGACTCTTTGATTATGAGATTATGTTGATTAAATCGAGCCCCAGAACCTTGTAAAGCCTCATAAATGAAGATCCATAATCATTCAAAATAGCTCTGCCTTACTATTTACAAAGTAAAAACAAAAGAAGAGAAAAACAAAAAACAAGTGGCTAAAAAATGCTTATTGACCAGACTATGATATGGTAGATGGTCATGGATACTTGGATTGATATCCTAAACATTTTATTAAGAGATACCTCTTATGTATCTCTTATTAAGATATATAGCTCTTAAGATATATGTCTATATACGGATGTCCACAGAGATATGGATGAATACATATGCATATATACACACTTTAGACAGTCATTGAAGATGGTCAATAAATTGGACTCATAATTGAACACAAGGAGGAGAAGAGCCTGGATTACCTTTGGGAAATTTTATAATTCTTTTGATAACGTTAAGCTTTCCCCTTAGACAAAGACTCATCATTTCAATATGAATATTCTTCTTGTGACATTATAGGACTGCAACTGATGAAATGATACAGCCTGAAGAATTGAAACTGAGAATTCCCCAAGGGGAACTGAGAATTGTATGATGGGTCTGAGACAAGAGCCTCACAGCAGATGAGAAGGTCTGGGAAGGTTTGATCTGAATGGTTTGAAAGGATTCCTACATTAATGAGATCATATATATATATCATACCTCTCCATTGATGATTTTCAAATCTACTTATCCAGCCCTAACCTACTGACCTCCATTTTCATATCTCCACTTGCCTATTGGACATCTCAAACCATCTTAAATTGAGTATGTCCAAAAGTAAACTCATTAACTTTATCCCCAAACCGTTCCCTAACTTTCCCATTACTGTCATGGCTACTGTCATCCCCCTAGTCACTCAGGCTTAAAACCTGAATGTTATCCTCAATTCCTTACTCTCTTTCACATACCCTTTCCCTCTATCCACCATATACAATCTGTTGCCATATCTCCAACCCACACAACCTTGCCTCCTCTAACACTGCCGCCACCCTTGTATGGGCCCTCATCATCTTCACCTGGACTATTGTGATAGCCTGCTAGTTGGTCTTCCTGCCACCAGTCTCTCTCCACTGTGGTCCATCCTCCACTCAGGAAAGGGATCTTCCTAAAGTGCAGGTCTGACCATGTATCCCAACTCAATAAACTCACCTCCAGGATATGAAATATGAATATGAATATGAAATCCTCTGACTGTTAGAGCCTTTCATACCCGTCCTCCCTGACACCCTATGTATCAGAGTCTTCTTACAGCTTATACCACCCCTAAACTTCTATCCAGGGACACAAACCTTCTTGTTGTGACTTGCACAAGTCACTGTATGTTTGTGACTCTGTATGTTTTCACTACCTGTCACCTTCCTCTTCTCTGTCTCCTGGCTTCCCTGGCTTCCTTCAAGTCGCAGCCAAAATCTCATTTTCCACAACTTTCCCTATTCCTCTTAATTCTGGTGCCTTTCCTCTGATGATTATTTTCCATTTAAACTATATATAGCTTGTTTCTACATAACTGCTTACATGTTATGTCCCCTATTAATCTTTGAGCTTCTTGAGAGCAGGGACTGTCTTTTGCCTTTCTTTGTGTTCCCAGCACTTACCACAATGTCTGACACGTAGTAGGTGCTTAATAAATGTTTGCTGACTGGACTGTTCAAAATATTAAAATATAACTAAATTTAGTATACTTGAATGGAAATAGTTTGAAAATATCCCATTTTCTCAAATTATTAAATTTCTTCTTTGTGTGTTCAGCTGAAATTGCTAGAGACATGAGACTAGATTTTTATAGTCTTTTTGGTCTATGAGGCAGGATGACTGAGGCAAGAGTGAGATTGGCAGGTGAGGGTGAGGGAACAGGATGATTCAGGAAAAATCAGTAAGCACTCGTGGGGTAGCTGTGCTTAAGCTTCCCAAGTGAATGAGAAAGAACACAGCAAATAGCCTCAGAAGACATTTCTCCATTCAAACAAGATAAATAAAAAAGCATTTAAAAAGCTCTTGCTTCATTAAGCTCCTCTTTATGGGTTAGAGATTCTTGGAAAAAAGTCGTCACCATCTTGCCTATGTCTAAAATAAAAGCCATTTTTAGGTGGCATCCGGAAATATGGAGCTAGATTCCAAAGGGACGGTTCAAATGTCTAAACCATTTCTTTGAATTCAGTGGGTTCTAGCCCACTGAATCTTTTCCACTAACTAGCCATGTGACCCTGGGCAAGTCAATTAATCTCTGAGGGCCCGGGTTCTTTGAATTCCCAGTACCCAGCACAGTGCCTTGAATATAGCAGGTATTCAACTTAATAAGAGGCAGTAATGAGAATGAAAAATTATTTGAGTGTACTTGAAAATAATTGATTCTTTTAAGTAGCTTAACTGTTACTCCAGGCATCTTATTTATACTATTTACTTTCCTAGAAAACCCTTTAAAGATGAGTAAAAAAGACAAACTCAGCTTTCAGAGGTTCTGTGGTACAATGAAAAGGCCTCTGGATTTGAAGTCAGAGGACTTGGGTTTGAATAATGGCTTTTACACTAATGTGTGACCTTGGCCAAGTCTCTTAACCCCTCTGAGCATCGGTTTCCTCATCTCTTGAATGAGGGAGTTGGACTCTAAATGAGACTCTAAATGAGGGAGATGGTCTCTAAAGCTCTCTTCAATGCTAAATCTATGACTACAAATCTGCCAAACCACCAGGGATGCAGACATTGGGTTTCACAGTTTCCTGGTTGCTTCTGGTCGGGTGACTCACTGCTGAAGGAACTTGGTATTTTGGTACAATGTGGGAAATCCTGAATTCCCCCTTTGCCTTGCTCCTGTCCCAAAAGAGTGACAGGGGAGTAGAGTGTTGCATGTAAAAAAAAAAATAATAAGAGACAGCTTCAGGCTTAGGTTCTTTGTTTGACCCTCTAGTGTGGCAATTAATGTTTTCTGTCTCTAGATGGCCTTGTGAGGGTGAGGATGGGGAGGATCTTCTCCCCATTTCATTGTTTTTCTTTGCTTATTTATTTGTTTCTTATTTCCTTTCTTCTTCCCTCCCCCTTCCTTTCTTCCTTCCTTCCTTCCTTCCTTCCTTCCTTCCTTCTTTCCTTCCTTCTTTCCTTCCTTCTTTCTTTCCTTCCTTCTTCTCATCCCCTCCTCTCCTCTTCTTTTTCCTCCCCTCTCCTCCCCTTCCTCTCCCTCTGTCCACATAGAGTATCATACCCTTACCTGCCTGTGCTCTGGCCAAAGGAATGTAAGTTTTGATTGCTAAAATCTCAAAAGTTATCTCGGGGTTTACAGGCTAGATTTCTTTCTTAAAGACCAAGCCTTAAACCCAAATCACTCTGACTCTCATCGATTGGCCATCAATAGATCTGAGGCCAAGCCTTCACTTGGTCATTGTCTGGAACCTGATTGGTTCAGAGTGAATGTAAATTGCAGCTGTTTCTGTTCCGATCAGACACCCTGAGGGTCTTCCCCTCCCAGACTGACTTTTTTTTGGACTAGGTGAAAGAAGCCATTCTCTCCCTCGTTTCTTCCCTAACCTTAATTACTGAATGGGCATTGCCTCAGTCAAACTGAGACCTTAGCTTAAAAAGGCCAGGGTCTCCCACTGCATCTCCAGTCATCCTGATCGTTATGTGGCCCCTGGACCCAAATGACTCTGGGGGAGAAAGTGAGGCTGGTGACTTTGCACAGCCCTGCCTCACTTAAATCCAACTCACTTTCATCACCTCCCTGATGTCACAGTCCTCTTGGAGAATGGACAAACAACAGTAGTAACAATAATATTCCCAGAAAACCTTTTCTTGGTCTCTTAGCTGTCTTTTCCAATTTATGTTTCCTTTCCTAAGTAAGTGATCTAACAATAGCCTTGGGAGGGTGAGATGGACTCATCTGGGCTTACAGGTAACTTACTGAATTAGAAGTCTTGAGCTCCCATGAATGGACCTGGGTGGTAGCAAGTGAATCCTCTTCATAGAAGGCAACCATTGCCCAGCCCGTTTTATCTGCAGACACGTACTGGCGTTATTTGGGCAATGCAGAGCTGAGGAAAAATATAAAATGTCTAATTAGCAATCCTATAGACTGCTTTATGTTCTGATGAGATTTAGGTAACAGCCTCCAGTAGATTAGAACAGTATTTATAAGTTAAGTCATCGCAATCTGCTTTAAGGGGTTTTTTGGGTCAAATTCACTCTTGTGAGGGTTCTGTGTTTATTATTGCTTTTGTGTGTAGGATATATATACTTGTCCCATAACTGGTTCATATTAAATAATAAACACCGTTCTACTCCCTCTCTTTGGGGAGGCCCTAGACATGAACCAAAACTTAAAGCTTTAAATAATTTGGCCCCAGGGTGCTGAGATGGGGGGGTTAATGAGCTAAAAAGGATGAGAAAAGGGAATCTATCCCCCCTCTCATTAGAGGCCACGCTCCCCCAGGACCGAATCCAATGCAGACCACATGGTTGTATCCAGAGCAGAAAGGCCCTTTGGGAGAAGGGTGACTGCAGTGTCCCAGCCCCCGGGGTCTAGAGGGGGTTCTTTATTGTTAGACTGGTACCATAAATTACGAATGATTGGAATTCAAATTTTAAAAGTTTCACCGTTATTATTAACAACTCCCTTAATAATTGTCGAAATGGGGGATGTGGAGGAGTGATCAGAGATGACAGTCTCTGAAAAATCATTTTCTAAACTCTCTTCCTCAGTTTCTCTCCTTGCCACTCTGCTCTTTGGTTACATTTTGCTTCTTCCAAAAAGCCAACTATCAAATACTATGACTTTCCTGCAGCAAGAAGGTCTGGTTCATGATAACAGACCAGCTCTGTGAGTGTCTGTGTGTGTGTGTGTGTGTGTGTGTGTGTGTGTGTGTGTGTGTATGTGTGTTCCCTAGCCTGTTACAGAAATAACCATTCAGAAGTTATCTTGGATAAGAGTAAGACAGAGGGAAAAAAAAACCCCAGAGTCATACTGTATAGACTTAGCAATATTATATTTCGAAAGTTACTTCTTTTTGTAGGAATGGGAAAATATCTCCCATTTATTCATAGTCAGGCTATCAATTCTTTTAGGCCTTGGCCATTAGGAATTGGTGCTAGAAGTTCATCTAAAAATCTTTTGAAAGAGAAGTAATTGTATGTTTGGTAGCTCTTTCTGCCAATGATATTTGGCAACAAAAAGGAAGAAGTGGGAATTGGCAGAATTTCCTAAGCAGAGACCTTCATATCCCTGGTTGATCCACAGAGAACTGTGTGAATTTTACCTCCCTAGGTAAAAGTAAAAATAAAATCAAGAGGTTTCCAATAAATGGTGGATGTGGATATGGCTGGAAGGCCTGTGGATGTAGTTGTGGTTCAGAGGCACTTACTATATTGAAAGGAATGCAGATTTAATGCAGATGTACATAAAGGAAAGACTCTCTTCATGGGACCACATGAGATTCACCAAATCTCAGCTCTGGTGTTATTATTATATTTTTGGTTGTGGTAAAACCTCATCAGTTTGAAATGTGAAAGATGGTAGGAAATAGGAATTGGAATAAATTTCTAATTAATCAAGTGTTTTATATTTTTCAAGATTTTTATTAGGAAATAACAGGGTACGTCCTTGGCAATGGAATAGTAGTTGCTTTGAGTTATACCAGTCTTGGAAAAAGTGGTATCATGACCAATAACAAAATACCAAAGCTAACAGGGCATTGGATCAAAGAATCCTATCCTTTTTGTCTCCACTTGCTTAGGAATCTCTTTTCGTCTCTCATGGGGGAGCCGTCTTTACGTTTAGCAGTGTATGAAGCATGAATAATCATAAGACTAGCTAATATTGTGCTTATTATATTCCTGGCACTGTGCTAAGAGCTTACAAATACAGCCTCAATTGATCCTCACAGCAGCCCTGGGAAATAGGTACTATTATTGTCCCCATTTCACAGTTGAGGAAATCGAGTCAAAGAGAGGTCAAGTGACTTGCCTAGAATCACACAGTTAATGAGAATCTGAGGCTGAATCTAAATTCAGATCTTCCCAACTCAAGGCTCAGCACCCTCTACAATCTCTACAATACTCTACAATCTCGCCGTGCCAGTAAAGTCACTCTTTACTTTGGAGGAGGGCCATAAACCTGGGCACACTGCATCCTGACCGTTTATAATGGACAGAATAGCAAGTATTTCCAAGCCTTCAGCAACCCCCCAGAAGGAAATGAACCCATTGGGCAGGTCATGCTTGAGGAGATAGTCAGTAGCTAGGTGATAGAGTGTTAGACTTGGGGTCAGAAAGACCTGAGTTCAAATTCCACCTAACTCACTAGCCAAGCGAGTCATTCCACCGCTCTCCAGCTTCAGTTTCCTCATCTCTAAAGTGAGATAATAATAACACCTCCCTAAGAGGGTTATCAAAGGACCAAATGAGATAAGAGATGTCCAGTGCTTTGCAAATCCCAAAGTGTGATATAGATGTTAGCTACCATAGGGCAGCTAGGCGGCACAATGGATAAAGCACTGGGCCTGGAGTCAGGAAGACTTATCTTCCTGAGTTCAAGTGTGACCTCAGATACTTACTAGCTGTATGACCCTGTGCAAGTCACTTACCCCTGTTTTCCTCAGTTTCCCCATCTATAAAATGAGAAGGAAATGACAAACTACTCTACTATCTGCCAAGAAAACTCCAAATGAGGTCATGAAGGGTAGGACAGGACTGAAAAACAACTGAACAACAGCAATACTGGAGCTAATTCTTAGAAGATATATTCTTGATAGGCACCTGATATTTGGGGTTGATTCAGCCTTTCATTTGAGAAATTAATGGGGTTTCAATGTATCTACTCTTATAAAAGAGCACACAAGTAGATTCAAGAAATTAGATTCAACTTTCATATTTTGTTAGAATGTTAAATTACTTATCATCATACTCAACTAGACATGAGAGGGCCAGTCTTCAAGTTGGGAAGATCTGGGTTCAAATCTTGCCTTTCCAAGATTTGATTTTGGCTGTATGACTGTGGGTAAATCAATCACCACCGTGGAGTTAGGGCTAAATTCTATTGGAATTGCTGGTCTGTTTTGGCAGAGAAAACTTTGACATCAAAAATTCTCCATAGGATGAAATTTCAGGTATGGATAAGCTTGTGGACATACGCTAATTTACATGATTATTATACTTATTTTTCATTTTCTAATCAATAAATTTTTTTTGCTTTTTTTTCTTTGGAGGGGCAATTGGGGTTAAGTGACTTGCCCAAGGTCACATGGCTAGCTTTGTGTTAAGTGTCTGAGGCCAGATTTGAACTCAGGTCCTCCTGACTCCAGGGCTGGTGCTCTATTCACTGTGCCACCTAGGTGTCCTTCTAATTAATAAATTTTAAAGGAATTAGGCAATATGTATTCATTATATCCTTTCTGTCTTATATCTATCTATATCATATTGTCATATAACAAATCAGGACACTAGTTCTAACCACATATTTTAAAGTAAGGTAATTTTTGTATGTATTATCATCATGAAAAGGAAGAGAAGGGAAATATTTATTAAATAACTAGTATGTCAGGCAGTATACTGTGCTTTGTATCTCGCATGGTCCTCATAACAATTTTGTAAGGTAGTTGCTATCATCACCCCAATTTACAGTAAACAAAACTGAGTCAGAGAGAGAATTGATGAATTGCTCACAGTCACATAGCTAGCAAATGTCTGAGGTTAGACTTGAACTCAGGTTTTCCCTCCTGCAGACTTAGCATCTATCCACCATTCCTAGATGCCTAGGAATAATTAGGGGTGATGTGTGTGTGTGTGTGTGTGTGTGTGTGTGTGTGTGTGTGCGTGTGTATGTGTGTGTGTGTGTGTGCGTGTGTATGTGTGTGTGTGCACGCGCGCGCGTTTGTGTGAGTGTGCGCGTTTGTGTGAGTGTGCGCGTGGGTGTGAGTGTGCGCATGTGTGTGGGTGTGAGTGGGTGTGAGTGTGCGTGTGTGTGTGTGTGTGTGTGTGTGTGTGTGTGTGTGTGTTACAGAGGGTAAGGAGGAATGAAGTCTATTGCACATAGTCCTGTACTAGATAAGGTAGAAATATTTACAAATTATTAAAATAATATTCCTTGAGCCAAACACATTTTCATTCCAAAGTTAATCATCTTCCAAAGGGGCTTTAAACCCTTTATTTGTCAAAAAAAATGTTAAGAACTCATTTGATAATATCTTTTTAAAAATACCTTTTATAATAACCTTAAGAATCTCTGTACATCTGTTTGCTCATTGACAAAATGAAAGGGTTGGATTCAACATTCCTTCTAACTATAAATCTATGATTCCATAAGCTCAACTAAAGTGAACGAAGAATTAAAGATTAAAATCACACTTAAAACTGTAATTGCCAAATCATTTACAGTTTGCTATTGGGAAAAATGGGTGTATGCATAGGTAGATACTGTGTATGTAAACATTAACAAAATAATACTAATAAAGATATCTTATTTATTGTCTCCTTATGATGTCTTTTTTTAATCTGCATACATATTGGTTTTTGTTACTAATTTTAAAAACATTGACTTAATCAAAACGATCCCTTCTGATACTGCTTTCTTTGGTTTGTATCATTTTGCATAAGTCTTTACCTACTTCTTTGTTGTAGTCAGACTAGTAGCTTTTATGGCACAATAATGTTCCGTTATGGTATTATGCCAAAGATTTTTTTTCAAGATGTTTCCTAATCATTGGTCCTACAGGCTGTTTCTAGTTTTGTGATATTACCAGTAAAGCTGCCGTGAATACTTTTGTAGAGTTTTTTTTTCTTTTAATAACATCTTCAGAATCTAGTCCTAATAGTAATCACTGCGTCAAAAAGTAGTCTCAGTTTTTGTATAGGGCTAGATTGCTTTCTGAAAAAGATTGCACCAATTCACAATTCTTCCAACACTTTGTGTACTAATTTACTTGTTTTCTGTATCTATCAATATTGAATTTTTAGCATTCTTTTTTTTTTTTTTGCTTTTTGGAGGGGGGAAGGCAGAGCAATTGGGATTAAGTGACTTACCCAAGTCACATGGCTAGTAAGTGTTAAGCATCTGAGGTCCCTTTTGAACCCAGGTCCTCCTGACTCCATGGCACCACCTAGCCACCCCAATTTTTTAGCATTCTTAACTATATTTACCAATTTGATGAACGGTACCTTGAAGTTATTTTAATTTAATTATCTTTGTATGTGAAATCCAGACCCGTGATTTGAGCTGTATAAAGTGACTCCATGTGTGGAAACTTGCTAATGTATAGATCAGAGACTAACTTCTTTTATTACAGTTTTAAAGAATTGTCTAGGACACTGAGAGGTTAAATTACTTGCTCTTGGTCACTGATAAGGACTTGAACTCAGGCGTCTTTTGCTGGAAGGCTGTCCCCCATCCACTGCCTTACCGTGCTTCCATTTTTCTGAGGCGAATGGGTGTATAGGTGTATAGACTGCTGGATTTGGACTCTGAAAGACCAGAGTCAGCTCTTACTTCCTACACCAACTGAGTGACCCAGACTAAACCACTTTATTTCATTTGTAAAACAGAGAGAATAACCATCCCCATCTCATCCGATTGCTGTGAGGATCAAGTGAGATCACATGTGTAAATCACTTTGCCAATATTGTATAAATGCCAGCTGCTATTCTCTATCAGAGTTTAAATAATTTTCCAAGTGATTATTAATTTTCTGTGCTTCCTCCTTCATGAAGTATCTTTTCACATCTTTTAAAACTTATCCATCGAGGAATTGGCACTATTCTCGTAAATTCGTTCCAATTCTTTACATATACTGAATGTGAGATTTTTAAAATTCTATTTATTTAGAGCAAATATTTCCCCAACAATTGATTTTGAAGTTAGATACATTGCTTTGTTATAGAAAAAAACTTCTGTTTATGAGTAAATTCATCTATTTTTCCTCCATTATCTTTCTCCCTCTATTATTTTCTTTCATTTGTCAGTAGACAAGATTTTTTTTCTTCTCCATGACTGAAATAAATACAGATAGATAAAGCCTAGATTTTATGGATATAGAGGACTCCAAAGAGAGGAAAATACTTCTACCAATGCAGGTTACTGTTTGCTCTGCAATTTACAATCTTAGAGGGATGCCTAGGACATTAGCACAGGCAGTGTCAGTCAGAGGTAGGACTTGAAAGTTTTTCTGGCTTTGAGGCCAGCTCTACATCCACTTATACCATACCGCCTGTGATATTTTAAAAAACTATCTATGTGGGGCAGCTAGGTGGCACAGTGAGTAGAGCACTGGCCCTGAAGTCAGGAGGACCTGAGTTCAATTCTGGCCTCAGACACTAGTTGTATGACCTTGGGCAAGTCACTTAACCGCAATTTCCCTGTCTTCCTCTCTCCAAAAAGACCAAACTCCCCCCGCCCCCAAAATCCCTATCTATGTAATGAGAGACTGGCCACTGAACCTTGTCCTTATGAGCATTCTTGAGATGTGGAAACTGTGATCTGCACATCAGATTCAGCCTCCTGCCTCTTTTAATATGACTTGCAATTTAGGAAAAGTTTTTACATTTTTAAGTAAAGTTTTATTGGAACACAGCCTTGCTCATTCATTTACATGTTATCCATAGCTACTTTTGCCCTATAATGACAATGCTGAGCAATTCATGACAGAGACTTTTGATTGGGCTATTGATCAAATTGCTACTTGATGCATTAAAAATCACAGTGACACAGTCATAACTCAGTCACATTGAGTACCACACATATTGTTGTACTGTGATATTTTAGTATCTGTGCATAGCCATCTTATCCAAAAAAAATTTATTAAAATTTTTTTAGCTCAAGCCTGGAAATTTTTCTGAAATGAGGATCACCCTCAACCACTATTAGCAAACAGTGAATGGCTTTGGAAATTAGCTTTTGCTGCAGACCTGATAATGTTTCTTAAAGAATTTGCAAGCAAAACAGCATTTATATCTGAAATTTATACTGTAGTAAAGTCAATTCATTGTTTGAGCCACAAGTAATGTTAAGCTGTTTTATATACTTCCCATGCGGTTGAAAGTTAAAAGAGTCAAGATGTCCATTCTCACACAAATTTGTAACATATATTTTCTGAACTCAAACTGCAGTTTCAGCAATGTTTTTTGGACTTTGATGCATATACAAAAGAAATGTTCACATTTAAAACCCATTTAACCATGCAACTTAGAGTTTGCTACCTGCTAATCTTCAACTGTCAAGTGATTAATCTACATTATAATGACATGCAAATATCAAGAGAAGAATCTAATAGGATTCCATACATGCCTTTCAAGTTGATGACTATGCTCAATTAAAGCCATATGCTCATGGATCTATACCAAACCACCTATCTGTGTGAAAAGATATTTTCAATGATGAAATAGAGAAAATCTCATTATATTTCAGCACTAACAGATGAACATTCACAATCAATTTTGATGGTAGGGAACACTAATTTTGAACCACAATTTAAGTAAAATTTTCTTCCCCTCCCAAAAAAAGAATTCCATTCTTTGCATTAGTAGACCTATATTATAAAAATTGTACTTTATTATGCATATTTTGAATTTCATAAATGTAAAACATGGACATTTTTTTCTCTCTTGTTATAGAAATTCCTACATAACATCCTTAATTTTGTCCCTTGACCTGCAAAGTTTAAACTATTTACTATGCTGCACTTTCTTCTCCATATGGAAGAGGTTGGAGAGGCTATATCTAGAAGCATCATGATACTGTGTAATGGAAATACTTTGGAGAGACTTTCAAGCAAGCCATTCAGTAACTTGTAATCTGCTTACCATATGATCAAGAGGAGCTTCTGATTGGCTCTACCCTTGAGGATGAATTCAAAAGGCATTAGTCAGCCTAGTTCATTTTCTAGGTTTGTTGTCTTCTCTCTGGCTGACTACTTTGAGTCCAGGAAAAGAAGAGGGACAATATTGTGAGAAGAAGGGCCTGGGATCTTCCCTAGTTGAGGCTAATGTATATCTCATGAATATGGGCCTTGACTCTTTGCCTTTTCGTGCTTTGCTTTAGGGCAGCGGTTCTCAACCTGTGGGTTATGTTCAACTTAAATACATCCTACATATCAGATATTTACATTACGATTCATAACAGTAGAAAAATTACAGTTATGAAGTAGCAACGAAAATAATGTTATGGTTGGGGGTCACCACAACGTGAGGAGCTATATTAAAGGGTCATGGCATTAGGAAGGTTGAGAACCACTGGTTTAGGTGAAGGAAACTGGAGCCTATCATCACCTCATGTGTTTCAAAGAGTCAGGAGAGAGCCAATAAGAGGTTCAGAAATGGAGTCTGTTTTGGAATTTGGATTTAGTGAGTCAAGATTTGAGGCCTATAGGAACAAAATGTGACCTTTTGCACTCAACCAAGTAGTCACTGAGACAAGGGCTCATCCAAAAGTAATGCAAAGATTTTTGGACATGAACTTGATAGGACCAATGCTGTGCAGAAATTGTCTTAGTAGAAATTGAGTCCCCTCTCCCCAGAGACTGAGGTGGTATGGGGAAAATGTGCCCCCGAGGTTTTGAGGAGGAAATGTTTGTAAATATTCCTTTGTGAAAACTAATTGATATTAATTGGCTAACTGGATCTAGTGTGCTAGTTACTGGGGGTTCAAAGTAGGGGGAAAACACCAGAACAGGGACTCAATTCAATAGCAGTAGAGAATAAACACTTTAATCCATCAAGGGTGCCCCTGGAAACTTGAAGGGGACATGTATCTGCTCTGACCTCTGGGAGAGTGAGAGAGAGTGCTTGCTACATTTAGAACACTTGTCTAAGGTTTAAGCACGTTTTTATTATGTCATTATATAATTTTCTAACCTTTTTAATGGAATGATTTCTTTCTCAAATGCCTTATAATGAATTGATCAAATTCTAATTTATCATGATGGGAGCCATTACATAATGGTTAGGGAACTGGCTCAAGAGTCAAGAAGGCCTGAGTTCAAGTCTTGAGCCTACAGGCTGTGTGACCCAGAGCAAGACAGTTAACATTCCTGTGTGCCAGGAAAATCTCTAATGCTAAAAGTCCCAGAGAAGGTTTCTGTCTATTTGGCTAGAAGAAGTTCCTTTCCAGGATCTCACCCAAAAGATATTACAGGTTCAATTTCTAAAAATTTTATGGCTTCAGTTTTGTGTTTTTGATTGTAGTTCTAATGAAGGATTCTCTATTCTGTTTTGTTAATCTGTTTCCCTATTTTTTTTTTATTCTAGTACCAGAGTTTTAAGACTCAATAGTCTATAATATTCTTTGATGTCTTGACAAGGCAAGTTCCTTTTGTCATTTTTTCATGGTTCCCCATGATATTATAATCATTTATTTGTTCATATGAATTTTATAATTTTTACCTAATTCTATGAAGTAGCCCATTGATACTTTGATTAGTATAGCTTTGAATTGATTAATTTAGGGAATATTGATTTTTGGCTATATTAGCTCAATTTAGTCATATGCATGGGATAGTCCTCCAGTTGTTCAGTTCTTATATAAATTAATGCCCAAATGCTGCATATATCTTGTTGTTACATGTATTTATTGTTTTATTAGTGTATTTCTGTTTCTTTTTTTTTCTTTTTTTCTTTGGAAAGGAAATTGGAGTTAAGTGACTTGCCCAAAGTCACACAGCTAGTAAGTGTTAAGTGTCTAAGGCCGGATTTGAACTCAGGTCCTCTTGATTCCAGGGTGGGTGCTCTATTCACTATGCCACCTAGCTGCCCCATCTAGGAAGATGGTTTTTATGGATTTATTTTACATCTACAATATCTTTCTAAAGTCATCTTTTACATTAATTTTTCATTCAATAGATTGGGTTTTCTATTTACATAGTCATGTAAGTTATAGAAATGCTTTATTGTCCTCTTTACTAATACTCCTGGAATTTATCTTTCTTGTCTTTATTACTATGTGGCTAGTTAGTGGGAAGTGATAGAAATGAAAAAAAAAATCAATAAAATATAAAAACATGCATAGAGAAAACAAAAAGAAGTTCACTAACGGAGAAAAACGGGGCAATTTTGTTACAAGCACGTTAAATTTAATACCTACTTCTTAAAAACAAATTGCTCCCGAGTCGTTCATGATTTTATATTCAATCTTTGTTTTGTTCTTTGTTTATTGTAATTTTTGTGCTTGCCATGATCGTTAAGCTCATAATAAACAGGAAAAAGTTTTTTTAATTAATGAAATATGTGATCAAAAAGGAAGGCGGGTTAATCCCATGGCGAGAATGAGGTATAATCAATTGATAACACATGTTCTTTGCTAGTATTCTTGTGTTGCCAAGAGAAATCAAGGAAGGCCTCAAGTATGTTGAGTGGATTTAATGTGGAAAATTATGGGAGGATATAGATAACAGTTGCCCAGAATGGGCAAGTTAAGATCTGCTTTGTTGAAAGGAATATCTACTAAATTGTCAAAGGATATGAACAGGCAGTTCTCAGATGAAGAAATTAAAGCTATCTATAATCATATGAAAAAAAATTCTAAATCACTATTGATTAGAGAAATGCAAATTAAAACAACTCTGAGGTACCACCTCATACCTATTAGGTTGGCTAATATGACATAAAAGGACAATGATAAATGTTGGAGAGGATGTGGGAAAATTGGGACACTAATACATTGTTGGTGGAGTTGTGAATTGATCTAACCATTCTGGAGAACA
This sequence comes from Pseudochirops cupreus, assembly GCA_028627135.1. Classification (NCBI taxonomy): domain Eukaryota; kingdom Metazoa; phylum Chordata; class Mammalia; order Diprotodontia; family Pseudocheiridae; genus Pseudochirops; species Pseudochirops cupreus. Next base: position 336,545,045 of record CM053582.1, on the reverse strand, counting down.
ATTTGGAACTATATATAAAGGGCTATAAAACTTTGATACTCTTTGATAAAGAAATGCCACTAATAAGCCTTCTAGACCTACTCCCTCATTTGATAAATGAAGAAACAGAAGGCCAAAGGTGGCTGAGCCAAGTTCAGGTGCTCTCATCTAATCTTCTCTTTCATTCTATTAATATTTACTTAGACCACTTTTTTTCTTTATATCTCTCACAGCATTCTCGCACAAATTATCTAATTCATCCCTCAAAAATTTGAAAAAAAAATAAGGCAGAGACCAAGTAGGTGGTGCAAGTGGACAGAACACCATCTCTGGAATTAGGGGAACCTGAGTTCAAATCCAACCTCAGGCATTTACTAACTGTGTGAATCTGGGCAAGTCACTTAACTCTAATTATTTTTCCCTCCCCACGCCCCACCCCCCAAAATAGGGCAGATAATATTAGACCCATTTTATAGATGAAGAAAGTAAGGCGCAGAGAGGGGCAGGATTTGTTTCTTTTTCCCAAAACCTTTTACCCTTGGATTAAAGATAAGTAGAAGAACTCTCTATTACTTCTTGACATCTTCATTTCATTTGATTTGTTGGTTCATCAGTAGAATTAGGGCCTAGATTTATCATCTCATTGATGTATGGAACCCCCAGATGAACAAACTCCCTTTACTAATGTATGGGATATAAAATTTATATTATTTTATGCTTATATATAATATTCACAATATATTCGTTTATATGTGTATGATTATATACATTTTCTAAAAACCACAAACTGTACAAAACAGAAGTTCAGTTTCTCATACAGTTTTCTTGTTATTTTCATATCTCCTCTCATTCTCTTCTTAACCCCTTACAACCTGGCTTTTGACCCTGTCTTTCTACCAAAACTGCTCTCTCTAAAGTTACTAATGATCTCTTAGTTGACAAATCCAATAGCTTTTTCTCATTCTCCTTGACCTCTCTTCAGCCTTTAACATTGGTGATCACTCTCTCCTCTTTCACACTCTTCTCTCTAAGTTTTTGGAATACCACTCTCTCCTGGTTTTCCTCCTACCTATTTGAAGTCTCCTTCTCCATCTCTTTTTGCTGGATCCTCATTGAGATCACATCCTTACAGGAGGCGTCCCTCAGGCCCTCCTCCCTTCTCCCTCTACACTACTTCATTTAGTGATATCATCAGCTCCCATGCATTTAATTCCAGATGTTCAAAACTGGAGTGTGAGTTGGAAAGCAGAAAAGGTCTTTATTCTTTCTCATGAGAAAGGGCACAGCCCTGTTTGCTCTAGGGGCTTCAGCCAGGGAGTGCAAATTGCGGAAGCTAGCAGGCTTCTGTTATCCTAATCCTAACCCTGTCTGGTCTCACCATTGGTCAGTGAAGTGGGCTCACAATCTCAAACTAATCTGCGCAAAGCGATCTCGATCCTTCGTTAGCATAATTATTCATTTGACCCTTCTACCCAGTCAGAAGGAAACATCCTTCAATCTCTTACTTGTGCACATCTACACCAAATTTTGGGGGGACAACCAATGAGAAGAAGACTCCTGTTGTTTCCTTCAAGTTTCATTACCCCATTCTGGGGCCTGTGGAAACTTAACCCTTTGCTATCTCTCACACTAATGCATGTCAGCACCTTCTCTGAAATTTAGTCTTAGTGAGTCTCCTAGAGCTCTGAGAGGTTAAGGGACTTGCCAGAGTCATACAACTGGTATGTGTCAGAGGTTTTCCTGGCTTCAGTCTGCCTATACACACACTAATGATATTTCTAGCAATTTCCCTTTGTGCTCACCTTTGTCTTCCTAACTTTATTGCATTTCAACAGTTTCACTCACTTTGGTTTCATGACTCTTTCCATGAGAAAGAGCATCTGAGATAATGAACTGCTTTAGAAAGCAAAGGACTGAGATCCTAGTACCACCGACTTGCTAATTGATCCCCGGTTTAGTGGTTCCTAGTAGGCATTTTTAAGGGACCATCTCCATGCCTATAAGGCTGGATTTCCATGGAAAAGCGATAAATGCGTTTGTTTTGATATCTGCTTCCTATGTGGATACCGAAAGTACACAGAATCATTTTGGGGGTAACAAATACATTCTTGATTCTTTTCCTTTTCTCTTTCCTTTTTCTCCTCTAATATTAACACACCTTTTTTTTTAAACACATGACTCTTATACATCAACTTTTTCTGTATTAGAGCTAAGGTGATAAGAAAAGAAATACTTTCCTGTGCTCCATTTTTCATCTATATTCGCAAACACTCATTGTAATGTCTGACCTTTTTTTTTTTTTGGAGGGGGGAAGGCAGGGCAATTGGGGTTAAGTGACTTGCCTATGGTCACACAGTTAGTAAGTGTTAAGTGTCTGAGCCCACATTTGAATTCAGGTCCTCCTGACTCCAGGGCCGGTGCTCTATTCACTGCTCCACCTAGCCACCCCAATGTCTGACCTTCTAATGTGAAAAGGGCCTCAGCGGTACCTTTGGTTAGTCCACTAACTCCAGGCTGCCCACTTGGTTGTGATCAAAGACTTTTCAGAAGCTCAAAGAAGAATTTATGAGATTATGAACTCTAGAGGTGGAAGGAAACTTAGAGATCACCTAGTGCAATCTGCTCATTTTAGAGACAAACCATTGTGGAGAGGTTCTGCACAATTACACACAGTACAGCCCATATTGAATTGCTTGTCTTTCCAGGGGGGGTGGGTGATGAGGGAGATAGGGAAAGAATCAGAATTTAAAGTTTTATAATCAAATGTTAAATATATATATATATGTATATATTATTATTATTATTATTATGATTAATTACATGCACCTGGGAATTAAGATGCGCAGGCACTGGGGTAGGGAGATCCATCCTGCCTTACTGGAAAGTCAGAGGGGCGATGGGGGAGGACATAGGAGAGAGCAGATTGGGGGAGGGGGTATACAGTGGGATTGCTGTTTTGGGGGATGTGGGTAGGGGAAAGAAGGGGAGAAAATTTGTAACTCAAAATCTTGTGGAAATCAATGATGTAAACTAAAAATAAAGAAAAGTTAATTAAAAAAAAAAGACCAGGGTAATGACTTTCTGAAAAAGCATTTATTAGCCCTTGCTGTGTGCCCTTAGACAAGCGCTTCACAAATATTTCATTTGATCCTATAACAATCCTGGGAGATTGGCGCTATTATTATCCCCATTTCATGATTAGGAAACTGAGGCAGCAGAGGTTAAGCAACTTGCCCAGGGTTGCACATGCATAGTCATTTGAACTCAGGACTTCCCCAGCTCCAAGACCAGGGCCCCATCTGCTGGACCATCCAACTGCCTCGAGGTTCAGTGAGGAAGTAAAAAGGAAAGAAAATACTAGCTGTGATTTATCTAGTCCATTAAATTTTGTGAGGTGCTTGATTTCTAAGTACTTCCAATCTTATTCCCTCCATTTTGCAAACGAAGCAACTGAGACTGAGAGAGGTTAAGTAATTTGTATGTAGTCACACAGTAATTTTAAGAAATTATCTTGGTAACTTTTATTCATATTATTTTATGTTTATATAATATTCATTTGTAATATATTCACTTATATGTGTATGATTATATACATTTCCTAAAAACCACAAACTGTACAAAACAGAAGTTCACAGTTTCTCAGACAGTTTTCTTGTTATTTTCATATCTCCTCTCATTCTCTTCTTAACCCCTCACAACCTGGCTTTTGACCCTGTCGCTCTACCAAAACTGCTCTCTCCAAACTTACTAATGATCTCTTAGTTGCCAAATCCAAGAGTTTTTCCTCATTCCTCATTCTCCTTGACCTCCTCAGCCTTTGACCTTGTTGATCACTCTCTCTCTTCTCTCTAGGCTTTTGGACCACTCTCTTCTGGTTTTCCTCCTGCCTATTTGACTCTCCTTCTCCATTTCTTTTTGCTGGATCCTCATTCAGATCACATCCTCTAACAGGAGGTGTCCCTCAGGCTTCTGTCCAGGGCCCTCTTCTCTTCTCCCTCTGTACTACATCATTTAGTGACATCATCAGCTCCCATGGATTTAATTACCATCTCTACATTGATGATTCTCAAATCTACCAATCCTGCTTCAACTTCTCTCCTGACCTACAATCTCACATCTCCAACTGACTTTCAGATATCTGGAACTGGATATTCAGCAGACATCTTAAACCAAATATGTCCAAAAGAAAGTTCATTATCTTTCCCATTAGCTCTGCCCTCCTTCTCATCACCTTCTTTGTTACTTGGAAGTCAACACCGTCCTCCAGGTCCCTCAGGTTCCCAATCTAGGAGTCATTTTGGACTTCTCAAAATCTCCTCATTCAATCCGTTGCCAAGGCTTGTCAATTTTACCTTCGCAATGTCTCTCCAATATGCCCTTCTTCTCTCCTCTGTCATTGCCACCACCCTTGTGTAGGCCCTCATTACCTCTCACCTGGATTATTGAAAGAGCCTCCTGATGGGTCTGCCTGCTTCAAGTCTCTCTCTGCTGTAATCCATCCTCCATTCACCCATTAAAGCGATTTTCCTGAAGAGCAGGTCTAACCATATCACCCCCCAATAAACTCCATCTGTTGGCAATTCCTCCAGGTCAAATATAAAATACTTGTTTTGGCATTCAAAGACCTTCATCACCCAAACCCTTACACCTTACTTTCTATCATATATACTTCCCTCTGGTACCACTGGCCTCCTTGAAGAAGACCCTCCATCTCTCTCTCTGTTCCAGGCATTTTCTCTGGTTGTCCCCCATGTTTGGAATGTTCTCCCTCCTCATTTCTTCCACCTTCTGGTTTCCCTAGGTTCTCAAAGATTCCTGGGGGGGACCGCTTTTCAAAGGCTCTTCAGGACCCAAACTATTTGAATAATAATATTAACATGTTCTTTGCTAATTAAAATACTCTTCCCTTCTCCTACTACAAATCTACGTGAGATCAGATTTTCTTGGTATGTTTCAGCCAAAACAATGCATCTTTATAGATTATGAGAAACCAGCTGTCTTCTATTAAGCCAGACATTAAAGAGATTTGCAAAAATATGTAAAACAAGACCACTTCGCCTCAGTGTTTCTTTTTGTCTTGGAATATGTAGTTATTTTTTTCATAAAACGTGATATTTATATCAACATGTAATGGGTTTATATTTTTAAATGAATTAAGAAATATTTTATAAATGCGTATTTTAAAAGTTGTCAGTTTTAGTTTCAATGTACTAAATGCCGACAGAAATAACTCGAAGACATAAAAGCTCTTTGGACTTCTCAATAATTTTTGGTCACATAAAGGGGTTTGAAAACCAAAAAGTTTGAGAACCACTGCACTACACATTTGTGCCTCCACAAATGAAGAATCAAATGCAGACCTGATTTGTGAAAAGTTAAATGACCTATTAAGAAGACTCTGAAGCCTAGAGGAAAACAGAGAGCAAAAGGTGGGGTGGATATTCAGATGAGTTTTAGGTCATTTGGTAGGAATCACAAGGAAAATTGGATTGAGTGACTGAGGAGGGAAGGGCTGAGCTGAAAGGCCATTTCTTGGTAAGAAAGATTCTGGTTACCATTGTTTAATTAAGCCCCTAATTAAGAGCTGGATGTCTAAAAGAAAGGGGGTCTGGCTGACAGGCACAATTGTTAGACCTCTGAACCTAGGTGTATATAGAAAAGAGGGAATTTTTTTTTAAACAAACACATAACAAGGTCAGATACAGACCCCACTTTCTAGAGAGGCAGCTGTAATTTAGTAGAAAGACTCAGAAGGAAGAGACGTGAGTTTGAGTCTTGGTATGTGTGACCTTGGGCAAGTAACTTAATCTGTCCATTTTAGGTTCCACATCTATAAAGGAGGGTAATTATATGTGAAATATTAAGCTACTGGGTGGCTGTGTGGTTCAAATGATACAATGTATGTAGAGGGGTGTGGCTGGAATATCCAAGAGCACTTTAAAAAGATTGGAGGATGAAGCTTTTGAGGCTCATTTAGTCTCATTCCTTTAAAGGAAACTGGGAGTATCCTTGGCTTGGGTACTTACTGAACCATTTACACCTCATTTAGAATGGTTTAATTGAGCTCTGGATGATTTTAATTGAGTCAGGCTATTGGAGCTCTGAGCCACACCCTCATATTGGTTGGCCCTGGGGGTCTCCCTTGACTCTGAACTCTCTCATCCCTGAAATCTAAGCTATTGTCCAGGCTTGTGGACTGATTTCACCTTCACTGCAGCTCTCGAATATGTCCTCTTTTCTTTTCAAATACCGTCATTGCATTAGTGCAGGTCCTCATTGATTCACTCCTGGATTAATACAATAACTGGCTGGTTGGTCTCCATGTTTCAAGTGTTTCTCCCCTCTACTCGGCTGTCAAAGCCTGTCTTCCTAAAATGTAGGTATGACTATGTCATACCCTACCTCAGTAAACCCCAGTGGCTCCCAGTTACCTCCAGAATGCAATATAAAATCCTGTGTTTGCAGGCAAAGCCCTTCACACAACCCCCTCACCTCACCCCATGCCACATATACACTTGTTTAGTCTTTTTTCACTTTATATCCCTTCCCTCACTCTTTTTTTCAGTTGCGTCTTGGCAAAGGTTTGCCATTTCCTTCTCCAGCTCATTTTTCTGATGAGGAAACCGAGGCAAATGGGGTTAAGTTTCCCAGTGCCCAGGCTCACATAGGGAGTGTCTGAGGTCAGATTTGAACTCAGAAAGCTTAAGTCTTCCTGACTGCAAGTCAAGCACCATCCACAGCACCCCTAGCTGCCATGAAGGTGCTAATGCTATCATCATTTTTCAGATGAAGAAACAGAACCCAAGAGAAGTTAAGTGACACACTCACAGTCACATGGCTATGAAGTATCTGAGGCTGGATTTGAAGTCAGGTCTTCCTGACTCCAAATCCAGCATTTTACCCACTGCACCACCATGCTGCCAAGGACTGAGTTCCTTGGATCACAGATGAAAAGCTGGAAGGAACCCTCAAGACCAACCCCTCATTGCACAGATAAGGAAATTTAGACCCAGGGATGATATTGTGTTACTTGTCTAAGATCACATCAGCAATAAGTGTCAGACACAGGATTTAAACACAGATCCTTAGGCACCAGAGGCAGTGGTTTTTTTCCACTGTCTCACCTTGGAGAAGATGGTATAGGGAAGATCATCACAGGAGCAGAGATTTGGGTTGGAATTTGAGTAGGAATCAGATATTTTGAGGTCAGTTAGTTCATCTATTTTACAGAAGAAGAAACTAAAGTCCAGAGAGGATAAGTGAATTATCCAGGCTTTCACAGCTATTAACTGTTTGAGTCAGGAACCTCTCACACCATGTGGGTGTGATCCATGCAGACTCTGTATAGACATCCTTTCAAAAAATCATAGAGAATGGAAAAAAGGTACTAAGGGGAGAAAGAGGAACAAATGTCCCAATTTTTTTTTTCTTTATTAAATTTTTATTAAATTTTTTTGAGTTACATCTTTTCTCCCCGTCTTTCCCCCGCCCACCACCCCAAAACAGCCATCCCAGTATTT
>CM053582.1:336505305-336537046 GCA_028627135.1 Pseudochirops cupreus | reverse complement strand
GGACTGCTTATCTCCCCCTTTCACAAATCCCATTCACAGCTGCCACTAATCTGCTCACCTGAAGCTTCTCAGCTCTTCCCGTTGAGCCGCCCCCGGGGCACAGCCACGGCTTCAGGCCAGGCTGGTTTCAGTTCACAGTGCTGATATGGTTCCTCGTAGCCGAGCTGACTTTAGTGGGAAGTATCTTTGTGTGCGTTTTGGAGTTCCAGGATTGGTTTAGAGTCCTATTTTATGGGTATTTTGGGGTGGCTATGTGAGAGCTGCGATATGTTGCTGCTTCTACGCTGCCATCTTGGCTCCGCCCAAATGTCCCAATTTTTCAAAAGTAGATTATTCACAGAGTAGTTTGGGAATCTTGACTTACATTCCTGTGAAGGTTCTAGCATATATTTAAAGAGTGGTTTGTTAGCATTTGGAAAGAGAAACAGCTGTCTCTAAGGGGTAGTGCAAGTTAATTAAGAATAAGCCATGCCAAATTAAGTTTATTTCTAGTTTATAACAGGATGGCTAATCTGGAAGATTAGGGGAATGACACCATGTAGTATTCTTGTATTTTAGAAAGACATTTTACAAAATCTGTCACAAAATCCTTTTGCACTGAATGATACTGTAATTCCATGGGCTTATAACTGGTGAAATAATCAAGCTCAAATAATAATAAGAACAAGAAGAGTTGACATTCATATAGTGCCTTAAGGTTTACAAAAAATTTACATGTGTTATCTTATTTGATTTTCTTAACAACCCTATGAGAAAAGAATTATAAATAACATTTTTGTGGTTGTTTTCAGTCACATGACCCCATTTGGGGTTTTCTTGGCAAAGATATTGGAATGGTTTGCCATTTTCTTCTTCAACTCATTTTACAGATGAGGAAACTGAGACAACCAGAGTTAAGTGACTTGTCCAGGGTCACACAGCTAATTAGTGTCTGAAGTCAGATTTGAACTCATGAAGATGAGTCTTTCTGACTCCAAGTCTGTCATTCTATCCACTGCACTACCTAGCTGCCCAATAGATAATATTATCACCATTTAATAAATGAGGAAACTGGTTTAGTGGTTAAATGACTTTCTCATGTCCACACAACTAGCAAGAGTCATAGGAAGAATTCACACTTCAGTCTTGATTGACTCCAAATCCAATGCTTTTTCTAATACTCCACTATTCCTCTCAAAGAATGGCAGTTCATGGTTTGATATCAGTCTACAGCAGTGCTTCTCAACCTCCCTAACGCCGCAACCCTTTAATACAGTTCCTCATGTTGTGGTGACCCCCGACCAAAAAATTATTTTCTTTGCTACTTCATAACTGTAATTTTGCTACTGTTAGGAATCTATTTGATATTTAGGATGTATTTTCATTGTTACAAATTGAACATAACCCACAGGTTGAGAACTGCTGATCTAGAGGGAGGTCTATGGTGGTCTGCCACAGAAATCTATCCTTGACCCTGTTCTGTTCATCATTTTTTGACAAAGGACATGAATAAAGGCACAAGTGCTCTTTTTATTAAATTTATAGATGACACAAATCTGTTTTGGGTGGTTATTGCATTGACTGGTAGAATCAGGGCACAAAAAACTGTCTGCAGGATAGTGTTAGGAGCCAAATCTGATCAGCTAAACTTTGAGAGGCATGAAGTAATGCAATAGTCTTATACTACCCAAATGAAGAATGGGAGAAACTTTCCTAGACACATTCAGTTAATAAGGACTGTATATTTAGTGTGAGTTAACAGAGTGGCATGATAGCACACATTCTCCCCTCTGCCTTTGACTAATGTGTTCTTGGGCTGAATTCATAAGAGTCAAGAGCCAAAAAGGGAGGTGATAGTCTTCATAATCCTGATATACTTTGCCCTGATCAGACAACTTCTGGAGTATTGTATTTAATTTTGGGTACCTTATTGTAGAAAGCGTATTAAAATTTGGAAATTGTCCAGAAGAGGGCAAACAGAATGTTGAGGGAATTCAAAATCATACCAGATGAAGACCATTTGCAAGAATTGAGAATGTTTAGCCTGGAGGACAGAAGATTTAGAGGGAATATGTTAGCTTTATATATAAATATTTGAAGGCCTGCCATGTGGAAGATAGATTAGACTTCTCTTCCTTAACCCAGAGCCAGAACTAGGAAAAATGGCTGAAAATGGTAGAGTTAAATGAAAAAAAAACAAAAACAAAAACCCAAACCCAACAACTTTCTGCTTTCTGTTCAAAAGATCAGCTCTGTAAGGAAGTGAGTTACTTATCTCTAGAGGTATTCAAATGAAGTCTAGCTGATAGTTGGGAATCGTTGTAGAGGAGGTTCCTACTTCAGGTAGACAGAAAAGCTATGTGAACTTGGAGGTGGAAGGAGACCTGAGTTTGAATTCTTTCTCTGATAATCACAGGCTGTGTGACCCTGGCTAAGGCTCTTAAACTTTCTGAACCTGGATATTCTTGTCTATAAAATGGAGATAGTATTTGTATCACTTTCTGCATCAGTTTTATTTTGTGGATCCAATGACATAATGTATGTAGAATGCTTTGTAAAATGTAAAATGCTAGGTAAATGCCAGTTACTATTCTGATACAGATCAACTCTTTTTGACTACAAGTTTAATACTCATAGGATTAGATGACCTGTCAGATTTCAAAATTCCATAATTTGAGAATGATGTCACTTTGCAGTTTGGGAGACAGGGTCGATGCCTATTGATCCATTGGTGTAATTCTAAAGCAATAATTTGTGCCTGAGCCTCTAGAGCAGTGGTTCTCAACCTTCTTAATGACAAGACCCTTTAATACTTGTATGTGGGTGTGTCTGCATGTGGGCGGACCCGCCTAGAGATGGATAGAGGAGCGGTGTCTTGATTCCTAAGACCATGGGAAATATGTTTTTCCATGGTCTTAGGCGAACTCTGTGACCCCTGTGAAAGGGTCATTCAACCCCCAAAGGGGTGGCGACCCACAGGTTGAGAACTGCTGCTCTAGTGATTCTTATGAATGAGATGAAGAACAGCTCTGATGCAGAGGATGGCCAGTGAGCTGGCCTCAGGCTCAAGAAGAGCACCTTGGTTCAGTCTGACTTCTGACACATTCCCTGTCACTTATCCAAATTTCCCTATTTCTGTTGAGGATACCAACTAATATTGCAGTTATCCAGAGTCCCAAGCCTGGAGTTATCCTTGAATCTTTCCTGTCATTATTTCTAATCATTTGTCAATGAAGGAAATGATGAACTTTTTATATCATTTGATCCTCACAACAACCTTGGAAGACAAGTGCTACTATTATCCCCACTTCATAGTTAAGGAAACTGAGGCAGACAGTGGCTAAACTGGGCTTAGACACATAACTAGTAAGTGTCTGAAGCTAGATTTGGACTCAGGTCCTCCTGATTCCAGGGACCATTGCTTAGCACAGAAAAAACAAAATAGTCTCTACTTTAAAAAAAGGTTACATTCTAGTTGGTGAGACTATACATACATACATACATACACACACACACATATATATACACTATACGTGTGTGTGTGTGTGTGTGTGTGTGTGTGTGTGTGTGTGTGTGTGTGTGCTTTAGGTGTCTTCCAGGTTTAGGTGCCAGGAAATAGATGATGACCGAGAAAAGGAGTATCAGAAGAAGGATGCGGACAAGACAGGAGAAAATCAGAAGGGAGCAGTGCCGCAGAAACCAAGAGAAAATATGGAGGACTGAGGTTGGTGCCCAGAGCCAGAAGCCACAGAGAAGTCAAGGAGGATGAGTGAGGGAAAACACAGGGGATTTAATAGTTAGGAGATCATTAGTAACCTTGGCCAGAGCAGATTCAGTCTAGTGGTGGGGTCAGAGGCCAGAAGGGTACAAAAGTGAGCAGGTGGTCAGGAAGTAGAAACTGAAACTTGAGGAGTGCTCTTTCTAGGAGTTTGGTAAAGAAAACGAAGAATTCAGTTCTGTTCAATCAACATTTGAGACAACAGTTGGGGGTGAGGGTGAGGTCAAGTGAAGGGAAGTGGCTTAGTGGATACAGACAGTTGGACCTGGAGTCAGGAAGACCAGAGCTTAAATATGACCTCAGACACGTCCTAGTTGTGTAACCTTGGGCAAGTCATGTCACCTCTGTTTGCTTCAGTTTCCTCATCTGTAAAATGGAGATAATAACAATACTTAGCTCCTGTGGTTGTTTTGAGGACCAAATGAGATAGTAATTGTAAAGCTGCACATGGTAAGTGCTACATAAATGTTAGCAATTGTTATTGGCTATTATTTTAAGGTCAGGAGAGCTCTGGGCATGTTTGTAGGGAGTAGGAAAGGAATAAGTAGACAGAAGTGGAAGATGAGATATAAAGGGAATAATGTATGAGTAAAGCTTCTGGAGGAGGCAGTAGGTTTGGTATCAAGTAGAGAAATTGATTTTAGCCAGGAAAAGGACCGTCTCCTCCCCACAGTCTGGAACAACACAGAGGATGGGTGAAAATGCAGAGAGGTTTTGAGGTGCCCTTGCTCATAAAGTCATTCCTGTGGGCCAACATTTAGTGGGTTTTGAGGGATTAGTGGAAGGGTTCTAATACCACTATTGCCTCTCGAGACCTAGTCTTGGGGACTGGAGAGTCTTGGATTGGCAGGGCAACAGTGATGAAAGATTCATTTCAATTTCAGAGTTGGCGATAGAAGGTGAGTTCCCAGATTCCATACTTATTCCATAGTCTGTGCTTACTTCCACATCCCACTCCCTGTGTATATGGAAGAAATGACTGTTTAGAATGAGCCAGACCAACAAAAACCTTTAACTAATATGGGGAATGGGTTGTGGTTTGTCCTTCCTTCTCAAAGAGGACCATAACATCAGGGAGAGGGTAACATGACTTGCTATTGACTTTGATTTGAACAAGGGAGGGCTGTGTAAGGTCACCAGCCTCACTTTCTTCACCAGAGCCATTTGGGTGCAGTGACCTGATATCAGTCAGGATGACTGCAGATGGCTTAGGAGGACCATTTAACGGTTATTTTGGGGGCCTTCCTGACGCAGAGTGAACATAAGTAGTAACAGTTTCTCTTTTGGCCAGCAACCCTGAGGGCCTTCCCCTCCCAGTTTGATTATTATTATTTTTTTATTTTCTGTATTAAAGGGGCCATTCCTTGACTCGTCTTTTTTTCTTTTAAATGTATCTATTTTTCATTTATAGCAATCATTTCCACAAGTTGGTGAGTTCCAAATTTTCTCCCCTTCACTCTCTTTCTCCCTCACCTCCCCAAGATGGCATGTAATCTTATATAGGTTCTACATATACCTTCACATTAAACATATTTTCACAATAATTAAGTTGTAAAGAAGAATTATAACCAATGGAATGAACCATGAAAATGAGGAAACAAAAGAAAACAAAAAAACAAAAAAGAGAACAGATAGTTGGCTTCAGTCTGACTCTGTAACTCTTTCTCCGGATGTGGGAAGCCTTCTCCATCATGGGTCTTTGGAGTTGTCTTAGAACCTTGCATTGCTGAGAAGAGCCAAGTCTATCAAAGTTAGCCTTGACTCACTTCTTATTCACTGAATGTGGAGTGGGCAAAGTGGTGAGAAAAAAATCAGATTTGGAACGGCAGAGGCAATACGGTAGAGTACAGGATAGATGGCAGCTCTTGGAGAGCAACTTATTTATGAAGTGCCTACATTATGCCAGACACTGTGCTACGGACTTTACAAATATTATCTCATTTGATTCTCACAATACTGGGGGGGGGGGGAGTGATAGGTGATACTTTTGTCCCCATTTTACAGATAAGAGCACTGAGGGGAATAGAAATTAAGTGGATTGCCCAAGGTTATGGAGCTAGTAAGTGTCTGAAGTGGAATTTGAACTTATATTTCTTGACTTCCAAGCCCTATCCATTGCCTCACCTCGCTGCTTCTAGCTCTAGATGGAAGGTTACCAGGTTCTTACTATTCTGAATTAATATGACGGGTAGAGAACCAGACCTGATCTAGTCTAAGTTCTCTAAGGAAATGCACTTTTTGTACTCTATTTTGGATAATTTGGAAGTGAGAATAATCTCCTAGATGGGTAGCTAGGTGGTACAGTGGATAGAGTGCAAGGTCTAGAGTAAGGAAGACTCATCTTCCTGAGTTCAAATCTGACCTCAGACACATACTAGCTGTGTGACCTTGGGCAAGTCACTTAATCTTGTTTGCCTTGGTTTCTTCATATGTAAAATGAGCTGGAGAAGGAAATGGCAAACCACTCCAGTACCTTTTCCAAGAAAATTCCAAAATGGTATCATGAAGAATTGGATGTGACTGAAAAACATCTGAACAATAACAAAAGTCACCTACCGTAAGCATGAGTGTGTGGGTAGCAGGAGCCAGGAAATGACAGAATAAATCCTTGATTTTTTCTGTTACATATTTTGGAGAGACAAGTGGTTGGTTGGCACAGATTTCAGGAATGGTGTGAAAGAAGCCCCAGTTATATTGGCGTTAAATTGTATTGTGGCAGAGACTCTATCCTGCTGAAGTGTCCAGCTGATATAATGGATGTGCCTTTCAGACTAGAGGTGAGAGGGAGCAGAGAAGTGAATAGCTTCCTCACCATCAGAATATCTTCTAGAATTGGGAGAGGAATGGGGATGCCACATGAGGGCAAAGCTGCAGCTTCTGTGGCTCTAAATATGTCCCAGAAGTCCTTTGATTCCCAGAGGAGTCCTGAGTTCTCTTTATCAAACAGTTGGAGACCAGCTGGGATCAGGAGACTGGCTGTCAGTAGCTAGCTTTGGAGCACTCCAGGATTCTAGTGGGTCACGCTACTTGAGTCAGCAGATCTTAAGAACCGCTGGGAAAAGTGGGGAGTGGAACCAACCTATTCTCTTCATGGCACCTACGGGATGCTTTGGCAGGATAGTGCATGGCATGGTGCCTGGCCTATTGTGACTTGAGCAGGAGAGAAGTATCTCCTTAAAATCCTTAATTTATAAACTCCACAAGAAAATACACCTAATTTCGGCATGTGTGTCATTTTCCCTGGCCAGATTGGTCAGTCCCTTTGAGAAGTGATCATCTGCTGAGAGGCAACATGCTACAGTGGAAAAGACCACAGGGTCTGGAGTCCAAAGGCTTGGTATCAAATCCTGGCTATCTACTGTGTGAGGTCGGGCAAGCTGCTTAATCTCTTTGGCCTTCAGTTTCCTCATCTGTAAATTCAGAGGACTGGTCTCCTTGGCATTGCAAGCTCCTTTCTAGCTCTGCATCTATGATCTGGAACAAGAAAGGGCAGCTTTCTTGGTCAGCTCCTAGGCAAAAGAAGCATCTCCATTGCTCAGTTGACAGCTACTTTCCAATATTGGGCACCTCTTTGAATCTGTGCAGGAAGTTTGCAGAGCAGGCCAACAGGGAGCTAGTCTCTTTGAGGAGAAGGGTCATTCACTCAGTGCCTAATAGGAAGCTATTAGCTTGTGAGTAAGTCCACAGGGCAGAAATGAATGGAGGGCTTCCCTTGTGCCAAAAGCTACATAATGCTTCTTTCCTGCCCTCACTCCCTTCTAACTTGTATGGAAAGCTGCTAGGGCAGGGACCAGGAGGCTAGTGGTTAGGGAGGGTCCTGGAGCAGAGGGCCATAGGATGAGAACTTCCTCCATGGACCTAGGTCTACAAGGTGTTTTCTTCCATCACTTACCTGGCTTTCCTCCAGGGAGGGTGGTACTGTGAGCAGGTAGGTGGTTTGTAGTGCACAGAATGCCAGGCGTGGAGTCAGAAAGACTCACCTTCCTGAGTTCAGATCTGGCCTCAGACACTTAACTGTGTGACCCTGGGCAAGTCTCTTAATCCTGTTTATCTCACTTTCTGTAAAAGCATCTGTAAAAGCAAACTGGAGAAGGAAATGGCAAACCACTCCAGTTTCTCTGCCAAGAAAACCCCAAATGGGCTCACAACTGAAATGATAAAAAAACAATCAACCTTTGACTTTGACAATGGGTTTTCAGTCTGGCGGTTGAAAGAGCCATTCTGGTTTTGGCTTTTGGTGGGTCCTTGACATCTGGATACTTGAATACTCCCCTTTCTAACTGAACTCACGAAACCCTCCAGATAGAGGTTGTGACTTATACAAGGGGTAGAGTTGACCAGGAAGATATTGGTTTTTTGATGTCCAGTCCAATTTGTTTACTGCATTATTACACTGCCTCTTCTTTGACATTCTTGTAGAGATCTGTTATGTTTACTATCTCTGTGCCCAATCTTAGATTCAACAGTTTTACTAGAGAAATCATGAAGCAATATTAACCTGACATTCAATTAAACTGACTGAACTTTCAATGGGGTTCCACCATTCTAACTATGCCCAAGGTAGCTGAATGCATTGCCTTACTTACTTTAAAATTACGGCCATTTCTATGATCTATGTCCTTCTTCTCTTTCTAGGGGCATAGACTGACTCCTTCAGAGTCCTGCAGTTTGGCATCAAAGACCCAGATGGGGAGACTGGTTAGGCTGGGCTGCTGTGACTTTGTACAGTTCTCTTTATTTCTCTGGGTTTGGTCTTCTCATCCATATAATTAGGAGACTGGACTAGACAATCTCCAGGGCCTCTTGTGAACCTCATATGGTACTTACCATATTTTGTCTTGCTTGATAGGTATTTGTTAATAAATTTATCTTTAAAGCTATAATGCATGCTCCTTACTGGCACACAGGAACTGGGCTTTATAGTATCTGTCTTTGTGACCCTCATAACAAAAACTTATATGAACTGATGCTAAATGAAGTAAATAGAACCCGAAGAACATTGTACACAGTAACAGCCACAGTGTGCGATGACTTGATAGACTTAACCCTTCTCAGCAACACAAGGACCTAAAACAATTCCAAAGGATTCATGATGGAAAATGCCAGTCACATCCAGAGAATGAACTATGAAATTTGAATGCAGATCGAAGCAGACTGTTTGTTCTCTTTTGTCTTGCTTTTTCTTTTTCATGGTTCCTCCCATTCATTCTAATTCTTCTATACAACATCACTAATGTGAAAATGTTTAATAAGAATCTATAGTAGAGCCTATATCAGATTGCACACCATCTTGGGGAGGCAGGTGGAGAAAATGTAAAACTTATGGAAGTGAGTGTTGAAAACTAAAAATAAATAAATTAACTTACTAAAAAATCATTGGTTTAAGGGATGAACTAATAAGTAATTATGACCCTGTATCATACACACACATTTTTGACAAAGTAGATTGTCTAATGGACTTGGAGTTAGGAAGACTTGAATCCAAATCCTAGTTCTGACACTCGCTTTGGAGTATGGCCATGGGCAAGCTGCTTAACCTCTTCAGTTTCTATGTCTGTAAAAATGAGGCTAATAATACCCATATTATCTACCTGGTGAGTTAATAGGCTCAAATTAAATAATTTATGTAAAGAGCTTTGCAACCTTTAAAGCACCACATCCATGTCAGTTACTATAATTTAACTTTTAAATCCCACATATTAAACTTGATTTTTAAAAATTACTAGTTTGTGCTATTGTGGTTAAGTCATATTTTAGTTGTTTCCAACTTTCTGTGACCCCATTTGGGGTTTTCTTGGCAAAGATCCTGTAGCGGTTTGCTATTTCCTTTTCCAGCTCATTTTACAGATGAGGAAAGTGAGGCAAACAGGGCTAAGTGACTCAGGCTCACACAGCTAGTAAGTGTCTGAGGCCAGATTTGAACTGAGGAAGTTGAGTCTGCCTTCAGGCCTGGCACGCTATCCACTGAGCCACCTACCTGCCCTAACTTGTAGCAAACAGCTGCTATTTTGTTTTTCTTATTAGGCTAATTCAAGGAGTTTGGGCTATCAAGATTGACCTTTAAGATTCCTTCAAGCATTAATATTCTGTGACTCTACATAAAAAGCTCAGTTCTCACATATTATTATTCACAGAACCTATATGCTATATCCTAGGGTAATAGGTAGGTTTTCTTTCACTAGGAAAAAAAGAAAAGAAAAAAGAAAAAAAAAATTAAGGCTAGGACTGTGTTTTGTTATCATGCTATTTTTCACATTTTTCCCTGAAATACCTGTAACTGATATTAGAACGGAATGCTGATTCTACCATACAAGACTCCCAAGCTATTTTAGAGCTCATTAAATTGTAATTAATTTTTTTCATTTTATGGAGGTATTATAGTGAAATCTCCTTTATCAAGATCTTCACCTATTACCTTTATTCACATAGAACATTTACTTTAAAAAGCTCTGAATGCACCTACTTGAGTAAAAATGGTATTTTGGAGCTTAAAAACCTATGAAAAGATAGGAAAAGAAGAAGATCCCAGTTTGAGTGAATTTAGAGCACAGAAATAAAGGAACTCCGGACTATAAGAATCCTCCAAAGGAAATCTAATTTATGCTTTTGCTGCTAGGCTAAACCTTTCCAGTCATATGTGTATCTGTCTTGTTCTTAATTATCTACAGAGGAGATGAGTCATTCTACTCCCTTGGCATTATCGCTCTCTATTAATATTCATTCATTCATTTTATTCAACAAATCTTTATTGAGGACCTACTGTGCTAGGTAGGTGCCATGTGGTGTACAAAGTAGTAGGAAGCATGATTCCCACCCTAAAGAAAGTAACATTGCCAGGAGGTAGACAAAGTATATGGCATAAAATGAGTAGCAAGAGAAATCAACATGAGGGATAAAGAGGCAGCCTTCAGAGACAGGAAGGTCTGGGTTCAAGTCCCACCTACAACATATTGACTGTGTGACCCTGGCAAATGACTTGATCTCTCAGTTAGGGCAACTCTCTGAGCTGCAGAGAATGTCTCTACCTGCATTAATAGAAAGAGTGTTCATATCTGGGAGTTTCATATAGCTGTGAAATCTCAGGTCCAGTCCCTATCTCTGTATGATTAAATACCTGAATGAGTGGTTCAGACAATAACTGCTATAGGTACTTGTATGTTTGTTTCTTGTAAATCATATAAGGTAAAAAAAAAATCCCAGACATTTAGTTCCCCTTAATTACCTCCATCTGTTGTCCTACTAACATACTCCCCTCTTTGGAAGGGTTTGAATATAGCAGGGATGTGAGTAGAGTGTAGAATTGCTAAGTTTCCAAGGGAAGACCTGAAGGGATGTTCAGTGAAATAGCAGCAATGTGGAAAGGTGCATGGTCTCTCCTGGGTAGTGAAACTTTGTTCTGGTTACTCTACCCTGGGGTGCACAGAGTGCTGCTAGGGGAAAAGTTCTGTCTGGCCCCATCTTCAGTCAAGCTGAGGCCCCTTTTCAAAATTAAAGAGAAAACCAGGGAAGTCAGACTGATCCTTGTTCCACTAGTCTTTGCTGGGTAAGGAAGAGTATTTATTTTCAGACAGGGCTACTTGTGTCAACGATCTATAATAACAATGGAGTATAAATGGCAATTGTTTCTGTTCTGGGCAGAAACTCTGAGGGTCTTCCCCTCCCCGAACGACTCTTTTGTGAAGGCAAACTAGACCGTCTTTGACCTCAGTTCCTCCCTAGGCTTTAACTACTGAATGGGTGTTGCTTTGGACAAACTGAGACCCAGGAAAGGCTTAAAAAGGCCAAGGTCTCCCACTGCATCCAGGGCCTGACCTGAAGACTGTGCAGGAGAGAGTGAGGCTGACAATTTTGCACGGCTCTGCCTCACTTAAATCCAGCTCACTTGGAAGCAAGATATCACCCTCTTGATGTCATTGATCTTTTTTGAGAACTAAGTACCAACAACAAGTGATAATAAGTAGCAGGTATATAGAGTTTTAAGGTTTTCAAAGCACTTTCCATTTTGTCCCCACAACTCTGGAAGGCAGGTGCTATTATTATAGCCTTTTTACAGTTGAGGAAAATTAGGCAGATGGAAGGTAAGTGACTTGCATAGGGTCACAGAGTTAGTATCAGAAAGAATATTTTGAATTCAGGTCTTCCTGACTCAGAGTTGTATGTTCCATTGCTGCTTCTAAAATGTTAAGGAGAAAGTAGAATTTCTAAAACACCTGGGGATCACTGAACTGTTAACCTGGCCTTATCAGGTGAGCATGGGGCTAGGGGAAACTTGTTTGTGACCAGAATTTAAGTGGTGAGTTCCAGTGATTTCAAAAGCAGAAGCAATCACTGTGACCCTTGGTGAAGAGTGGAAACATCAACTTTACAATTGTCCATCTAAAAAGAGGTACACTTAAAACAGAAATGATGAGATTTCATTGTATGTAACAAAGCCCTGTCAGTTTGCCCAATACTTTTGTATCTTAGGATTTTTACATGTCATAGGAGAAACTAGGCTAAATTTATGAGTATCATTTTTTTTCACCCTATTGCAGTCTATTGGAAGGAATCTATTGGACAAATTTAAGGGAAGCATAGATTTCATGCCAAGCTCTACAAGTGATTCATTCTAGGATGCTCCGAAAGTCAATTGGCCTCCTCGTGCCTCAATTCCCTCATCTATGAAATGGTACTGTTATCATGTAACCTTAGCACTCCGCATAAAGGCAAAGAAAAAACTGAGAGTAAAAATGATGCAAAAAAAAGTAGTAGTATTTTTGTTCCTGTAAATTGTAAAAAGGTTTAGCTTCAGGAACATTCAAATGGTCTTGTATCATTCATGATGACTCAATAGCAACGTGTCTGCAAATTATTCAAGCCCATTCCATGACTCATACGTTATGTATTATGGCAAAGTTATTTTTTGCCTTCTCCTGAACAGAAAGCTTTTTTTCTGATGAAAAAGGTTAGAAATTTGAAAATTTTCAAGAAATTATTCAGCTAATTATTTAAAAGGTTATTAACATTTTAAGTAAAATGAAATCCTATAAAAACTGAGCTATAACCAAGATACTTGAAGTTAATAAGATTGTTATAATCTTAACTTTCCTCCAAGCATGTCAACTGTGTTCATAGAAACTGACTTGGACTCAGATTTATCCACATAGAGAAAGTGTTTAATAAAGGTCTGTTGACTGGTATGAAGAGTTTTTCTGCTCAATGTCTTTTCAAGGCTGCCCTTCTTTAATTCAAAACTATTATGGTGTAAAGTTATTGGGGGAGATACTGCACCCCTTGATAATAGTCCTAGAGGATTAGATTCAGCCTTGAAACAAAATCTTCAGCCTACAAAGTAGCTAATATTCTGCTAAGGAGTGAAAATCTAAATTCTGGAGGATTCTGAAGCACATGAGTCATTTTCAGTTGTCTACTCTGACTGAGGGCTGGTCTCACCCAGACCACTGTTCCGCTAGAACATGGGTTCAGCTTAATTTGGTAACCCTGGCATTAGAGACAGGAGGATCATAGTGGATAGAATGCCAGACCAGGACTCAGGAAGACTTGAGTTCAAATCTTGCCTCAGAATTTTTCTCAATGAGACTTTTGTCCCAGAGAGCTACCATGACCTTTACAATATGTCTTTTGCGGTAGAGTCAATTCATAGGTAGAGGAAGTGGCTAGACGGGAGTAACTTCTTCCTTGACATTTGCCACAGATGTCCCAACTAGGTCCAAAATAGAATTAGATATCTTCCCCTCCCCCAAATCCACCCTGTGTCTGAACTTCCTTGTCTTTGTAGAGTGTACCTCCATCATTCTGTCATCTAAGTTCACAACCTTGGCATTATCCTCAATTCTGTATTCTCTCTCATAGCCAATCAATCAACAAATTTTGTAGATTCTATCTCCATGACATCCCTTGTGTCCATCTTCTTCTCTCCCTGAACCCTAGTTCAGACCCTCATTACCATCAGCTCCTTCCTAGACTGCTGCAACAGCTTCTTAATTGGCCCTCTCTTCATTAAGTCTGTGATTTTTTTTTTGAAGTTCAGGTCTGACCAAGGCACTACCCTATTCAATAAACTCTGGTGGTTCTCTCTTTCCTCTAGGATCAAGTGAAAGTTTTTCCATTTAGCATTCTGTTTTGCACAACCCTTGTGCAACTTAGCCTCAACCTACCTTTCCAGTCTTATCGTGTAATTATATACACTGAGAACTGAGACAGCTAGCTAGGTGGCATAGAATGTTGAGTAGATACAACACTGGATTTGGACTAAGGAAGATCTGAGTTCAAATCCAGTCTCAGACACCTGACAACTGTGTGGTGGTGGGAAAGCCACAGCTTCTAAGATTTTCAGTTTCCTCTTCTGTAAAAATGGGAATAATAATAACCTCACAGGTTGTTGTGAGGACCTACAAGATAACATATAGAAGTTTCTTTGCAAATCCTCAAGTACTGTATACACACTCGTTATTATTGTTACTGTTACACAAGAGACATTTCCCTTCCTGGGTTTTTTGTCTCTTCCTCACACAGGATCCTCCATCTCCATCTTCATCTCTGTGCCTTTTCAGAGGGCTATCCTTTAAGTCTGGAATGCACATTCTCCCTTATTACTTATTTCCTTATTGCTCGTGTTCTTAAAAACTCAGTTCAAACATCACCTCTTATATAAATCCTTTCCTCATCTTCTCCTAGCTGCTAGTGCCTTCCACCCTCCAAATTACCTTGTCAAGCAACAAAGATTTACTAGCTTACTATGTGCCAGGCCCTCTGCTAGCTGGGACCCAAGAATACAAAATCCGGCAGAAAGATAGCTCCTGCCCTCAGGAAGCTTACATTCTAGTTGAGAAAGACAACACATAAATTTAGCTGGAAAGAGGAGAGAGGAGATGAACATATCCATTGAAGGGAGCAGGAGAGAAAGGTAAAGAAAGTCCTTGAAGGTCAGGACTGCAATCTAGAGAGGAATGAAGGCCTTATATTTATTTGTATATGTTTTGTATATCTATCCATCTAACAATTGATCTAGCCGGATATTCGTTTATCAGCACTTAACACAGTTCCTGGCCCATAGTATGCATTTAATAAATATTTATCCACTTGACTGACTGACTCCTAGAAGGCAGGGCAGGTTTCCTTTTTATCATTATACTCCCAGCTTAATAAATGCTGTTGATGATTCATTTTCTTCTCTCTCTAGGTTCTTTCTGTCTCTTCTGCTGACTCTTCTTCCCTCTACTCCTTAAATCCACAAGTTTTTGTCTTTGGTTCTCTTTTACTCCAAACTCTCTTCCTTGGTGACCCCATCTATCCCACTGGATTTATTCTTACTTATTTTATTTCTTACTATTCTTTATTATCTATTCCATTGGAGTTGTCACTGTTAAGCAAATTAGTCTCAGATCTCTATCTGCACTCTACCTTCTTCCCAGAGCTCCAGAATACTTGCTTAATTGGATTAACTTGGATTTCCTTGGAGCCCCTCAAACCCAGTATTTGAAAACTGAAGTAATCATCTCTGCCCCCTAAATCTACCCCTCTTCCCAACTTTCCTATTTCAGTTTAAGACATCATCATCCCCTTAAGTTACTTAGGCTTAAAATTTGAAAGTCATCTTTGATTCTTGGTTCTCCCTCCATTTTTCCATTTCTTGCCAAGTCTCCTTGATCCTACTTCTCTCTTCATTCTTCATTTCTTTTCTGTTCCCACTGTAACCATCCTAATTTAGGCAGTCATTTTTGTCCTGGTTAGACTATTGTTATTGACAACCTTCCAACTTGACTTCCTAAATCTAGTCGATCTCCTCCATAGTCCATATTTCTGCACCTTGGTACCTGATTAATCTTCCTAACACCTTGTTTTATTCTATCCAGTCATTTAAATTCTCTATTCAAAAACCTTCAGTAGTTCCTCAATGCCTACCAAATAAAATCCAGTTGACTTCTCCAGCTTCTTCCCTTCTTGAATTACATGATCCTTTCTCATTGTCTCTCATTTCCATAATAATAAATCACATTTACGATAGCGCTCTAAGATTTGCTATTCACTCTCCTCATGTTAATCTTGTGGCATAGGTAATACAAATCCTATTATCCCCATTTTATATCTGAGGAAGACTGAAGTCCTCAGAGATTAAGTGATTGTCCATTACTGTACCTAGTATCTGACACAGGATGGGAGTCTTTGTGTAATGACCATAAGTCTAGTACTCCATATATCACACTGTCCCAAACTGGATAGTCAATAGTCAATAAACATTTATGAAGTGCCTAGTATGTGCTGTTCTAAGACCTCAGGATACAAATATGAAAAAAGAAAGTTCCTACCCTCAAGGAGCTTATAATCTAATGAAGGAAAACAACACACAAAAAGCTGAAAAACCAGGGAGTTAAAGAAACTACCCAATGAGGGGGCATGGTGGAGGAGTCAGAAAAGTCTGAGAATAGTGCAGCTGGGGGAGAAATGAAGAACTGTCTTAGCCAGGTCTCTCCTTAAATCAGTGGTTCTCAAGCTTCCTAATGCCACGACCCTTTAATACAGTTCCTCATGTTGTGGTGACCCCCAACCATAAAATTATTTTCGTTGCTACTTCATAACTGTAATTTTGCTACTGTTATGAATCATAATGTAAATATCTGATATGCAGGATACATTGTTACAAATTTAACATAACCCATAGGTTGAGAACCACTGCCTTAAATGAGCCTTTTGAACTTCAAGACTCCACCCTCCAATCAGTGGAGCAGAGGGCAGTGATAAGGTAGAGTACCAAGGGCGACTGGGATGCCCCACATGTTATTATCTCCTTTTTACAGATGAGGAAACTAAGGCTTAGGGAGGTTTAACAATTTTCCCATAGTGACCTAATAGGTGTCATAGGGCAGATTGAAGCCCAGATCTTCTTTACTCCAAGTCCAGTGCTCTAGATACTATGCTAAGCTCCTTCCTAAATTAAATTGAAGATGATTAATTTTCCTGATAGAATAGGCATGTTTTTCAGGCAAAAGTATCCCAATACTTTCGTTTTTGATGCTGGACTCTCTAAACACACTCTCTGGTGGATGCCTATATATTATGATTTGTGAACTTCTGGTAAAGCTCTTTATCTTCCTCCGCCCACATATTTCCCTTAATGGACTCTCTCTCAGGGTGTCTGAATTTCTGCCAGTGGATTCATTTCTTTGTACTGAGGCTGGCCCCCGGTAGGTATTCACTAAATTACTTGCTAAATACTTGTTTAATGAATGGATGAGTAGGGGATTGGGTCCCCTGTTAAAATGAAAATATACTGGAAAGGGGGAGCCTATTAAACTGTTATCAACCATTAACATCACGATAGTTTATTAGATCCGTCTTGATAGCCAGGTGTCCTCGAGGTCCTGTGGAAAGAGACATATTGGTTACTTAGTTTAGTCAGAGTTACGGATTTTGAGCAGTGATTTCCACTCTGTGAGACTGATATTCCTGGGGGCCAAGGAATCTTTGTAAGTAGTCCATCTCATTGAATGACTTAGCATAATAAGTATGCAAATGTATCTTTCATAGATTTAATAGGTAATATTTTTGTATACATATATGTGTTACTACGTTTCAGATTTATGTAGATCCTGCTGGGAATAAAAACACTAAAGCATTTGAATGTATTGCTGAGTTACTTTGTCACTAGATTCTTTTCCTCCTCAATATCTACTAGTAGAGTAACTGCCATCACCATTCCTCAAACATGACATTTCATCTC
Organism: Pseudochirops cupreus; assembly: GCA_028627135.1. Lineage (NCBI taxonomy): Eukaryota > Metazoa > Chordata > Mammalia > Diprotodontia > Pseudocheiridae > Pseudochirops > Pseudochirops cupreus. The sequence continues at coordinate 336,519,569 of CM053582.1, read as the reverse complement.
CTCCCTCCATGACTTTGCCTTGGCTATACCCCATTCCTGGAATGTTCTGCCTCCTCAGCTCTACCTCTTAGTTTTCCTTGCTTCCTCTGAAATTCAGCTCAAACCCTGCCCTCTGCAGGTGGCCTTTCCAGACCTCTAAGCTGCTAATGCCTTCTCCTTTTCAATGTGCTTTCATCTACCCTGTCTATATTTTTCACATACCTATTTATTTCCCTACTGTTTCTTCCATTCGAATGTATGTTCTTTGAGGTCAGGGACTGTTTTCTGCTTTTCTTTGTAGCTTAGGTACAGTTTCTAGCACATACTAAGCACACAGTGAATTCTTGTTGACTGATTGACTGACATGGAGTGGGGGTCTAGAGGAGAGAGTTGTCCTCATACTTGAAAAGGCAGGACATTGCCTCAGAAGGTAGGCTTGGGCTTGCACCATAGTGGGAAACCTTGAACATCTAGGGGTCAGAATGAGAGTACACTATTCCTGAGGATAGGGAAAAGTGGGAGAAGGACTTCATGGTAGAAGGGTCTCAAAGATAAACTTTATTAACTTTATAATTTTTTCCTGGGATTTTCTTCATCATAAACCCATGGAAGTCCATTTTTTTGTAAATTTTTTGACAATCTTTTTTTTCTTACAGGATGGTTCCGTCTGAAGGCTTCCATGCAACATTCCTCACCTTGCTGTTTTGGGGATAATGAGAATACTCCCTAATATTTGCATGCCATAGATTTTGTAAAATACTTTCTTATCTCTTGTGCCACTTGAATCTTACAACAACCCTGGGAGATGAATATTGAATATGAATAATCATGCTTGTAGTATCTATTTTACAGTGTTAGCCAAAGGATCAAAGAGACACTGTTCATATGGTATATGGATACAATAGAATACTATTGTGCTATAAGGAATGCCAAAAGGGATGGTATCAGAGAAACCTGGGAAGATTTATATGAACAGATGCAGAGTGCAGTGAGTAGAGTCAAGAGAATAATTTGTTTAACAACAACATTGTAAAGATAAACACCTTGGAAAAACTTAAGAATGGATTGATGCAATGACCAACCATGATTTCAGAGGACTGATGATGAAGCTATCCACACCTCCTGACAGATAAACTCATTATGCAAAACAAGACTTACATTTTTGGATATGGCCAATGTGGAAATTTGTTCTGCTTTACCAAACATACAATAATTTTGTTTTTTTCTCTCAGTAGGTAAGGGAGGTAGAAGGGAAAGAAAATAAATATTTATTGATTAAGATTAAATTAATTTTAAAAATAAAAGAACTTTTCAAAAATAATACTGACTCTGAAGTAAGAATACTTGGCTTCAAACTCTGTGCCTTTAATATGACCTTGAGCAGCTCATTATCCACTAGGAGTTCTAGTTTCTTGATCTATAAAATGAAGACATCAGAAGAAGTGGCTTCTGAGGTCCTTTCCACATCTAAATCAAAGAATGTACAAGCTCAAAAGCTAAATTAAGTGGAGAACAGGTGGTGGGAGTTTGTTAGACACAGAAAAGAGGAAGACCAAGTGACTGATATTCCCCTTTCAGGTCAGATAATGAATAGTGACTGTTAGACAGTGGGAGTAGTACTTGGATATCTGAACTGCATTCTCTTCTTCCCATGCACAAATTCATGGTGCAGCGAAATAAGTGACGTCAGGCAGGTAGGCAGTTCAGTGAGTAGAGGGCAGGATCTGGAATCAGGAAGATCTGAGTTGAAATGTGACCTTGGGCCATTACTAGCTGAGTGATTAGGGGCAGGACTTTTAACCTCTACCTCTTTCAGTTTCCTTAACTGTAAAATAGAGGTAATCATAGTGTCTATGTCCCAGGGTTGCCGTGAGGATCCAATGAGATACTTATTGGCACATAGTAGGTGCCTAATAATTGTTTTTCCTTCTTAGAGGCAAATAGATGTAATAGTGGCTAGAGCCCTGAACCTGGAGTTGGGTAGACTGAACTCAAATTCATTCAGGCACTTATTAGTTATGTGACCTTGGGCAAGTCATTTTACCTTTATTCTCCTCAATTTCTTCTTCTATAACATGAGGGGTAATAGTAGCACTTATGTATCAGAGTTATTGTAAGGATAAAGTGAAATAATATTTGTAAAATTGAAAAGAAAAAGAGGAATATGAGAGCAGGAATCTATAGCCCTTGGCTCTCATTCCATCAGTGTCACTAGTTATGTGATTTGGGGTACTTAACTTGGGCCTTGGTTTCCTCATCTATAAAATGCAGATTGGATGGATTCAAAGGTCCCTTTCAAACCTAAATTATGTGATTCTAATTTATGAACTCTCTGAGACAGTTGGCATGGAACTAGTTAGTGATATTAATATTTCTGACCCTTTATCTACCACGTTCTAAAAACCTTATGACGTCATTTTACCTATGATTAATTAACAAATTACTGTCCCCAGTATAAACAAAATAAAAAAAACACAATTACAACAGTCAGTGTTCATATGAAACTGTCAAAATTAAAGGACGCACACCAATTTTATGCTAATCATCAGTAATCTAATTGGGGTTGGGGATTGTACTGTTTAAAGATTTTGGTTGGGAAGTATCTGTTTGGAGGGGAAAATAAGTATATACATACGTAATTAAAAAAAAAATTTCCTCTGCAATATACACAGCATGTGCTCATTCAGCTGTTGTTAGTACTCCAGTGAGTCAACTAATAAACATTTACTATTGTCATTCAGTCATTTTTTGTTTTTTTTTTGGTCATGTATGACTTTCCTTGACCCTATTTGGAGTTTTCTTGGCAAAGATACTGGAGTGAGGGGTGACTAGGTGGCGCAGTGAATAGAGCACTGGCCCTGGAGTCAGAAGGACCTGAGTTTAAATCCAGCCTCAGACCCCTAACACAAAACACTAAAACACTTGATACACTTACTAGCTGTGTGTCACTTAACCCCAATTGCCCTCCAAAAAAAAAAAAGCAAAAAAAAAAAGATACTGGAGTGGTTTGCCTTTTCCTTCTCCAGCTCATTTCACAGATGAGGAAACTGAGGCAAACAGGGTTAAGTGACTTTCCAAAGGTCATATAGCTAGTAAATATTTGAAGCTGGATTTGAACTCAGGAAGCTGAGTCTTTCTAGTTTCAGGCCCAGCACTCTAACCACTGTGCCACCTACCTGCCCAAATATTTATTAAGTACCTACTTTATTCCAGGCATTGTGCTAAATACTGGTAATACCGAGAAAGGTAAATGACAGCCCCTGAGCAGAAACTCATTCTACTTTTTGATAGTTATAAATTGTAAAGGGGTTTTTCATGACATTAAGCCTAAATTTACCATGTCCATTCATTGTTCCTAGTTCTGCCTCCTGGGAGCCAAGGGGAATAAATAAGTCTTATCCCTCTTCCACAGGCTACTTTTAAATGCTTAAATGCAGTGATTGTGTCCCTTTGCCAGCACGGTTGCAGTCTGTAATATTTTGGCTAAGATCGGCAGAGATTTATTTAGGAAGTCAGTGAGTCAAAAGGCAGAAGTGTTAAGGGGGCAGACTTAGACTGCTGGTATATAGAATCTTCAATTTTTCAGAAGTTATTTTAAAATGCCCCTGAGTCTCAGTTTTCACTGTTTAAATGAGAGGATTGGACTAGCCTTCTAAGATGATCTTCTAGTTCCTATATCTATCATCCTATGAAAGTTTTCCCATTCTCACTCAATCCTGAATCTAGTCCTTTAGAAAACTGTTTATTAAGAACACAAGCAGGGTGGCTAGGTGGTGCAGGGAATAGAGCACTGGCCCTGGAGTCAGGAGGACCTGAGTTCAAATCTGGCCTCTGATACTTTACACAAAAAACTGTGTGACCTTGGGCAAGTCACTTAACCCCAATTGCTCTTCAAAAAGCAAAAAAAAAAAAAAAGAAGAAGAAGAACAGAAGCAAAAAGAGAAGAATAGCCAACAATAATAATAATAGCTTTTGTTTATATAGAGCTTTAAGATTGGGAAAAAAATGACATACATTATATTAGAGGGAGAAAATAGCATGCAAACTCTTGAATACCAGGGAAATCACAGGAAAGATTCTGTTTTGGTGTTATATCCTGCAAGTTTTGGTATTTTTTAAAATGTCATTATTTTTAGTCATCTTGAACACAAAAATATGCATAAAGAATTTTTTTAGGAGGTGTTGAACCTGTGATCTCATTTTTGTTAGGGTGACTACCCTAACCAGTGTGGAAACTCCCTCAATTGCTCCAGAAAATCACCTTGTTTATAATTTTGCCTTGGGGAATTGCCTGGGGCACCAAGAAGTTTGGTGGCAGGAAGGTCCATCAAAAAAGCCAGTGGGAATAGAGGCAGAATTTGAAGCCAGGCCTTCTTGACTCCAGTCCTGGATTTCTATTCACAGAGATGTTCAAATTAGTTAGGAAAAGGTAAAAAAATTTGAAAAAGTGAGTTTCGTCAATAAAGCTACCTTTTTCTACTCTTCAATACTCCTGTCTTTGTATTGTTTTGCCATGACAAACACTTTAAAATTATTGTTTATCCCAAGTAATCCACACACATTTATATTCTACTGGATTTATAGTGGTGGGCATCAATACAGTGCCTAAATCCAAAAAGTTCAAGATGATTCATAAATACCTTCTTAATTCTCCCAGCATTGTACTAAATTAGGTAAGTAATAAATGTTACCAATCTGGAAGAAAGCAAAAAAGGTTATTGAAATTCATAAGGCAATGACATATCCCCCTTCCCCATCACCCCCCAGGAGCCTAGATTTAGATGCCAAAGCAATCACCTAGTGCATTCCACCCATTTTACAGATGAAGAAATTGAGGTCCAGAGATATTAAGTAGCTTGTGAAAGGTAAAATAACCAGTAAGTAGAAGAGCTGAGGTACAAACCTATGACTTCTGACTCCATTTCAATGAATATTTCTACTATAATACTTTTGGCTCAATAGTTTGTATCCAGCTTTTATCTGAACAGCTCTGTGTGTGCATGTTAAATATTCTGATATTATGATATTATGAACCCCAAAGTGCATGATACCTCAGTCCTATGTATTTTAATAATAATGAGTATGTATTCTGTAGAGAAACTGGGACTGTACCCAAAAAAGAAAGAGTTATTAGCAAATCCATCATAGGATGTCACTGCTTACCTTTCATTGTCAACTTCAATCCCCTATCATTTGAACTTAGCTCTCCTTAATTCATTAAGATCAATAGTAGTACCTGCTAGGAAGAGATAATGTGCTTAAATTTCACAAGTATGTGTGCATAGCCCAATTTTTTTCAATTCTGAAGACAGGCCAGAATCACTTACTATTTTCACAGGACAATTATAATCTAGGAACTAACTGGATGTAATTACCTAAGCTAGCAAAAGACTGCCCTTCCCAAAAGTACTACCACCAGGGACCTATTTGATGAATGAGTATATTGTTCTTGCTTGCTGATAGACATTAGACCAGTTTGGCCTCTAGTCAGTTATATGTGTGAAATTGTGTCTGTCAATCAAAAAAAAAGCCAACAAGCATTTATCAAGTGCCTCCAAAAGGAGACAAAAGCGAAACACCCTTTGCCTTCAAGTGGTTTACATTCTATTGAGATAACATATGTATAGCCATGTAAATATATACAATATGTATAAAAATAAATGCAATTTTTTGGGGGGGAGTTGGAGAGTGAATTAAGGTGAAGGAAGTCAGAAAAAAGCGTTGTGTAGGAGGTTATGTTTAAACTCATCTTCTGAAGAAATTAGGTATTCTAAAAGGCAGAAGTGAGGACAGAGTGCATTCCAGGTATGGAGGACAGCCTGTGCAAAGTCATGGAGGTAGGAGGTAGAATGCTGTATGTGACAAATAACAAAAAAAGCTGGTTTGATAGGAGTGTTAAGTATGTGAAAGGGAAAAAGGTATAAAAAGCCTGGAAAGGGAGGTGAAAGGCTTCAAATGCCAAACAGAGGAGTGTGCATTTGACCTGGAAAGTGATAGGGAGCCACAGAAGTTTATTGAGCTGGGGTATTGTGTACTCACACCTACACTTTAGGAATATTCTCTTGGCAGCTGTGTGGAGATTGGCTTGGTTACGGTATAAGCTGGAGGTGGGGAGATCAATTAGGAGGCTATTACAATAGTCAAGGCACAGGATGAGGAAGACCCAAGTAGAGTGGTGGCTGGGGAAATGAATGAATAAAAGACAAAGGCAAGTGATGAAGAGTTACAATTGGGAAGATGCGGTAAGTGAGGTTAGGAAGAGTGAGGAATTTAGAATGGCTATTTTTAGAAAGACTGTGGGTGGGGTTACAACTCTGTGTGACTAGAAGGATAGTGGTACCTTTGATTGAGAAAGGGAAGTGAGAAGAGGAATAGGTTTGTAGGGAAAGATAACGAGTTGATTTGGACATGATGAAATTAAGATGCTTATGAGACATCTACTTTATGGTGGAATAATACGGTGCTGCAAGAAATGATGAGCTCAGGGATCTCAGAAAAACATGGAAAGACTTGCATGAAATAATGAAGAGTGAAATGAGCAGAACCAAGAGAATGTTGTATACAGTAGCAGCAATGTTGTTTTAAGGATGACTTTGAAACTGGAAATTGAGGGGATGCCCATCAACTGGGGAATGACTGAACAAGTTGTGGTATATGAATGCAATGGAATACTATTGTTCCATAAGAAATGATGAGCAAAACCTGAAAAGACTTAGATGAACTGAGGCCAAGTGAAGTGAGCAGAACCAGGAGAACGTTGTACACAGTAACAGCAACATTGTGCAATGACCAAGTTGATAGATTTAGCGCTTCTCAGCAAAGCAATGACCTAAGTCAATTCCAAAAGACTCATAATGGAAAATGCTATCCACGTGCAGAGAAAGAACTATGGAATCTGAATGCAGATCAAAGCATTCTATTTTCTCTCTCTTTTTCCTTTCTTTCTTATGATTTTTCCCTTTGGTTCAAACTCTTCTGTACAACATAACTAATGTGGAAATATGTTTAATATGATTCTACATGCACACTGTATATTACGTAGCATTCTGTCTTGGGGAAGAGGAGGGAAAGGAGGGGGAGAAAATTTTAAACTCAAAATCTTATAAAGGTGAGTGTTGAAAGCTAAAACTAGATTAATAAATAAATATATATATTTTTAAAAAGAATGGCTTTGAGTGAATAAGGTATTTTGATACCCAAATTAACTATAAAGGACATATGAAAAAGACACTTGCTGTATCCAGAGGGAGAACTGATATATAGAGGCAATAATTTTATATGTACACACATGTTTATACACGTGTACTTTTGTATACACATATACACATGTGTATAAATATACATGTATATATGTGTACATGTGTGTATATATATGTCTGTGTCTAATGGTAGCCCTCTCTAGGGCAATGAGGGAAGAAAAAAGGGAAAAATTTGCATGATAATTTTGTTGTATATTTGAAAGGAATAGCAAGTTGTGCACAGTAGATTTGCAGTTTCATGTGCCATCATCTTTTTATTATACTATGTTATGGAAATACTTGTTTTATTTTGTAAATCAAAAATAAAATAAATTTAAAAAATATTTTGAAATGCCCATAGGCAGTTGGTGATGTGGGAAGTTCATGAGAGAGATGTACATATAGATCTCAAGAGGATAATTGAGCTCATGCAGTTATCAAGAGAATGTGTGATGGAATACTACTGTGCTGTAAGAAATGACAAGCAAGTTGGTTTTAGAAAAACACGGAAACATTTGCATGAGTAACGTTCTGAGTAATATGATCATTTGGATCAACTCTGGAGGACCTAAGAAGTAAGTGCTATCCACCTCCAGAGAAAGAACTGATAGATGGAAGTATGTGTCGTATGATTCCATACATATATCTATATTAGATGTTGGTCTTCTCTAATGTGGGCATGGGAGGGAGTGAGATAATTCAGAATTAAAAATGTAACAAAAACAAAGAAAACAAAAAATTTTAAAATAAGAAAGAATATGTACAGAGAGAAGAAGAGAAGGCATAGGAGAGAGAGCCTTGAGATTCATCTATAGAAAACCAGAAAGCTAAATCCCAACACCAGAAAGTCAAATCCATCATAGCAACAAAGAAGTTAATATACCATAACACAGCAGGAAGCCACACCATCCTTTAGCCTTCCCACAAGCAAACACTCAGAAGCCTAGCTATCTGTTGGCCTGTGTCCTCTCTCTCTTCTACTGTGCATACTAGCTGCTCTGACTCCCAGCTTCCTGTGGACTCTGCTCCCCACTTCAGCAAACTTCTCCCATCACAGGCTCCTTGTGATTACATTCAGCTTATTAGGGGGCAGGGTCAAGATCTCTGAATTCTCTTAGGCCTATTAAGGGCACAGAAGATCTTCAAATTCCCATGACCATTACAGGGGTATGATACGAATGAAGATTCACTTTTGCTTTTTACCTTTCTATCCCTTAGTTCAAAGCACAGTGTCTGGCATATATCGAGATAGCTAATGGCATTGTGTGTAGAGTACCTGGATTTGGAGTAAGGAAGGCCTAAATTTAAATCTGGCCTCATATACTTACTTGGTCTGTGACCGTGGGGCACGTCATTTAACTTCTGTTTCCTTATCTGGAAAATGGAAATAATAATAGCACCTGCCTCCTAAGGTGAGGGTCAAATGGAACAATAATTGTAAAGTACTTAGCCTGGTGCCTGACACATAGTGAATACTATATGAATGTTGGCTTTTATTATCATTGGGCATTTAATCAATACATGTTGATTGATCAATGGGTGTTGATTGATTATGAATCTCCAATAAAGGAGGCCAAAACGAGGTGGTTAGGGAGAAGACTACCAAGAAAGAGAAGAGCAAAAAACCCATTGAGGGGAGATTATTCAAGGGGAGAGGTTGGTCAGCATTGTCAAGTGCTTCTGGGAAGTCAAGAAGAATAAGGAAGGCAAAGTGTTCACCAGATTAGACCATTCAGAGACCATTGGTAACTTGGGAAAGAGAGTCAGAGTTGAGTCATGAGGTAAGAAGTCAAATCACACGGGCTAGAAGTGAGTTAGAGCAGAAGTAGAGCACAGTATAAATCACTGATTTTTTAGAAAATAGGAATCTTGTTGTGGGAGGGAGAGCATGAGGGAATCTTATGGTGAACTGACTCGCTTTTTAAGAATAGTGAGACATAAAAGCTCCAGAGACGTGGTTTCTGAGTAACTAATCATGTTAATCATGCCAGCAATAATTAATAAAAGGGGTCAGTGACACTCTTGAATGCCAGAGGACCCCCTCATGGAATCCACTCAACAGTTATATGCCCTTGGAAGAGTGGGTGTTCCTGAGGGTGGCAATTGACTCTGATTGGTTAACAAGTAATGAGAGAATGCATATTATAATGAGAGGTGGGTGCATTCTAATAAGGGACTGGGGGCGTAAGACTTTGATCACTCAGACCTCTCTGACCAGAACACAATGGGTCCAATTTCACCCAGATTAGATTAAATTCATTATAAGTTTCTCTAGTTGGGTGAGGTCTCCCACCCAGGATCAAAAAACATCTATTCCAGGCATCCGAGCAATCTCATCCATCAACAATGTCCTTCAGAGGCTGAAAAACCTACAGGCTTCTGAAAAAAATTACTGGTCTTAATTCAATAATTGATTATTGATATAAGAGAGAAATAATAATTTCCCTCAGTAGGGGAGTCCTGTGAGTGCTTATAGGCAGCAGAGAATGAGCCTTTACATAAGGAGAGATTGAAGATTAGAGAAAGAGGGGGCAGTTGTGTGTGATGTGACAGAATGGGATCAAAGGTAAAGGTAGAGATGTTGTCTTTGGTGAGAAGGACCACCTCCTCAACAGACTAGAATAAAAGAGGAGGAAATGGGGGGAAATATTGTGAAGTTTCAACATGTCGGGAAGGGGAGAAGAGGGAGCTCATGGAAAATGATCTTTATTTTCTCAATGAAATATGAGTAAGATCCTCTTCTGAGACAAAGGGAGAAGTGGGTGGTGTCAGACACTTGAGTTGAAAGGAGAAGGTTTGGAACAGGCCTCTAGGTAATGCAATGGAGAATGAAGTAATGTATCAGCAATGCAGTATTCACAATGCCTACAGTAACTATAAATATGCTGATATGGTTATTAATCACGAAATGTAACAGGATCTCTACATAAGAAATATAACTAGAGCATTCATTTAAATACCAGAAAACTGAGTCCCAAAACCAGAAAGTCAAAGCCAACACAGTAGTTATGAAGTTGGCACATGTAGTTAAAGTAGTAAACACTCACATTCTCAAGCCTTCAAACAGGACAGGCTACCTCAGGCAAAGATCCTCCTCTCCTCACCCACGCAACTGCTCAGTGTCCAGGCAGCTTGTTCCCAGCAGCTCCAGTCCCCGGCAGTTCCTGTACCAGGCAGTCCTCAGCAGGAGTCCTTAGCAGAAATTCTGGCCAGCTCAAAGAAAAAAGAGTTTGCAACCGCAGCCACTGCTGCCCCTACCTCAGCCACCGCTTCCAGTCAGCACCGCACAGAGACCAGCTTGGTTCCGGCATTCTCTTGCTCCACCCCTTCCTGCTATGTCAGCAAGTTTAAGAGGCATGGAAGATCTTCAAATCCCAGTATTGTTACAAATAAGAAGGAATAAGGATTGTCTCTCTGCTGTATGAGAAAGATTTTCTGGTTTTATGCCAAGGTCTTCTCAGAATCCTTGTGAAATATCAAGAAATGAGAACCTTTGACTTTTGAATTACATTTACCTTCAGGGCTACATTAATTTCAGTTCTGAAATTTAGCATATTAAACTCAATTTCTCCTCTCTAGTACATACTGATATTTTCAAAGTTAAAACAGAAGAGAACTTTCTTCAGTGTGGCCAAATGATAAGGTTCTTGAATGATCCAAAAATGGACTGAATCAGCATTTTAATATTATATACAAAATATTAACTTATAAAATTAGTTTTATTAATATAATATAAACCCTCCACTAAATTTAAGCATGTTCATAGTAGTAGTATTAGGAGGAAGTGGAGGAGGAGGAAGAATTGAGTTCATTTATTTTTCAGTTTTCTCTGACTCTTCATGATCCCATTTAGGGTTTTCTTGGAAGAGATGTTGGAGTAGTTCACCATTTCCTTCTCCATCTCATCTTACAGATGAAGAAACTGAGGCAAACAGGGTTAAGTGACTTGTCCAGGATCACACAACTAGTAAGTGTCTGAGTCCAGATTTGAACTCAGGAAGACTTCTCTTTCTAATTCCACTCTATCCATTGTACCACCTAGCTACCCAGTAGTAGTAATAGTAATAATAAATTCATATTTGGTAGTTCTTCTTACTCCTATACCATACTGAGGCATAGAAGTGACCTTTAACATCCTTAAAAATTACTGTCAAGTGTAAGTTAAGATTACTGTCATTACAGACTTAGAGGAAGATGGAATCTGAAAGGTCATCTAATCCAATATCTTCGTTTTCCAGATGAAGAAACTGAGGCCCGTAGACATTGAGGATTGACCCAGGGTCCCATAAAGAGCAGAGCTGGGATTTGAATTTAGGTCTTCTAGACTCCAAATCCAGAGGTCTTTCCATAGTACCATACTGACTCCATTATCAAATATGGGTCCAGTCTCCAGTGATATATTTTGCATCCAAAGACCACCCTAGCTAATTTCAAAAAAAGCTCATCACCAGGTTAGCCATAGGTTGATGAATTGCTTGGTGACAGAAATCCTTCTACTAAATCACTGAAGAGTTTTGATATGAATCTGTGGTAGGAATATACACAAGCTAAAATGGCATGTTGTTGAAGTGTGAAGTATGAAAATAGTTTGCATTATCTAGGTTTATAAAGCACTTTTCTCACAGATATTCTGTGACTCCAACCATTATTATGCCAATCTTATAGAGGAGGAACCAAGATACAGAAAAATTCAATGATTTGCTAAAGGTCACACAATTAGTAAAGGACAGAGCAGGGACTCACACTCAGGTCAATACCTCTTCAGTCTAAGATCTTTTCTCCGACAATAAGAAATGGCAATTGACATCCTAGGATATGTTTGCTAAGAGAATCACAGATTTAGAGCTGGTCAGGATGAGAGCAGGCCATCTAATTAAGCACCCACATTTTACGGGTAAGGAGAATGGGGTTCAAGGAAGTTAAGTGACTTGTTCAAGGTCACACAGTAAGTGATAGAGGCAGGATCTGAACCCAGGTCTTCTGACACAACTTAATTAAGAACCTAATTACTAGACAATAGCAACTTAAAGCATTTTTTTCCTGTGATTCTTGATAGCTTTAATTTCTTCTTCTAACCATTGCCTATTCATGTCCTTTGATCACTTACTGATTAGGGAATGGCTCTTTTTTTTTTCTTCATAAATTTGGCTCAGTTTCCTATATATATTTGAGAACCAACACATAATTTTCAGAGAAATTTGCTTAAGATTTTTTTTGCCAGTTCCCTGTTTCTGCTAATTTGGGCTACATTGATTTTGTTCATGTAAAAACTTTTTAATTTCATGTAATCACAATTCCATTTTACTTCGTATGATTTTTCTCTATCTTTCATTTGGTCATAAACTCTTCCCTTTACCCATAAATCTGACAGGCTAATTTTCTCAGGCTCCCCTAATTTGCTTATGGTATCACCCTTCCTTTATGTTTAAATCATTTATCCATTTTGACCTTATCTTGGTATATAGTGTTAGATGTTGGTCTATGCCTAGTTTCTGCCAAAAAGCTTTCCAGTTTTCCCAGCACTTTTTGTCAAATAGTGAGTACTTGTCCCCAAAGTTTGTGTCTTTTGATTTATCAGAACTAGATTATTGTGGTCATGTACTACTGAATGTTATTTACCTAATCTATACCACTGGTCAGCTATTCTATTTCTTAGCAAGCACCAGGTTGTTTTCATGATTATTGCTTTGTGGTATAGTTTGAAATCTGATACTGCTAGGCCACCTTCCTTCCCCTTTTTTTTCGTTGATTCTTTAGATGTACTTGACCTTTTGTACATCTAGATGAATTTTATTTTTCTCTTTGCTCTATAAAATAATTCTTTGGTAGTTTGATTGCTATGGCATTGTGGAAGAACATTGACTTAGGTAAAATTGTCATTTTTATAATATTGGGTTTTTTTTACTGTCATTTTTATTATGAATAGATATTGTCATTTTTAATATATTGGCTAGCCATCGGCAATCGATATCTGTCCAGTTTTTTGAGATCTGTCTTCATTTATGTGAAAAGTATTTTTTAATTGTATTCATATAGTTCTTGGGTTTGTCTTGGCAGGGGAACTTACAAATATTCCATGTTGTCTACAGTTATTTTAAATGGAATTTCATAATGTTGGATTCTAGTTTCTAATCAAGCCCCATTTAAAGGGATTTAAGGGAAAGACCACTTTCAGAACTGATGCTTCGCCAAAGATATTGCTAGAACTTTGTTGTCATGATTTTTTTTTTTTTGGTCTTGTGGTATATAAGCTGATTCTCCTCCCCAAGATTCACTAATGGAGTTTCCTTTTTTATATATCTTCTTTTACCACCCATTGTTAACACTCTTTTAGACATGTTAGTCTCTTTTTTCCCTTAGTATGTTTCATTTTTTTTGAATATCAGTCGCATTTACCAAGAATGAAAAGATACAGTCATAGCCCTTTGCAGATATCTCATGCATTTATTCAAAAGTCTAACAACAATAAGGATAGCTGGCACTTAGGCAGCGCTTTAAAACTGACATCATTTTATCCTCACGGTATCCCGGGAGGTAGGAGTATTGTTATCTTCATTTCACAGATGAAGAAACTGAGGTTGGATTACTTGTCCAGGATCATATAGCTGCTGTCTGAGGTCAAATTCGAACTCAGATCTCCCTGTTTGAAGGTATAGCGAACTATCTACTGGAAATTTAGCTGTAGTTACTGTATTAAGCATTATTATGCTTTGGACACCATGCTGAGTGCTAATGGATATGATGAGAAAAAAAGAGATGTTATCCTTGTTCTAAAGAAGCTTACATATATCATAGTCTGTATTATAATACTTATGAGTGTCATTTCCCCCGTAATAATGCCAGCTCTTTTAGGGAAAGAAATCTGTCTTTTTCTTTTCTTTTTTTTTTTTTTTAATTTTTTTTATTTACTCATTTACTTTTAGTTTACAAGATTCAGTTCCACAATCACTTGAGTTTCAGATTTTCTCCCCTCCCTTCCCCCCTCCCCCATGGTGGCGTGTAATCATGTACAGGATCTGCAAATACTTTCACATTGTACAATAGTTT
>CM053582.1:336488810-336504805 GCA_028627135.1 Pseudochirops cupreus | reverse complement strand
TACCCAGATCATGCACCCATTTAGACTTGACTTTGGTGTATGGCATTAGATGATGGTCTATACCCAGTTTCTGCCGTACTATGTTCCAATTTTCCCAGCAATTTTTGTCAAATAATGAGTTCTTATCCCAGAAACTGGGGTGAAATCTGTCTTTTTCATCTTTGCATTGTTTTATCTCCTAGTGCCTAATATAATGCCTGATAAAAAGTATTTCCTCAAGTCCTTGTTGAACTGAATTGAAGACAAGCCATAAAAGAGGAGGTTCATCCATGCACGTCCCATATGGCCGTTTTCTAGTATTTTTTAAATGTTAGCCTCAGAAAACTAACCATGATATACGTACTACATAAATCCTACACATCAAAGAAACCCGGCCACTTCATGTTACTGTGTTAAAGACTTTGTCACTTCTCTATCTCTCCAAGGGAACCCCCTTAAAACATCACTTCTCATCAGCCAAGAGGTGAGAGCTGCCAAGCTCCCACCCACAGAAGTATAACGTGAAGCCATCTGATTCCCACATCCTCTTACTGATAGAGAGAAGCTCAGCCCAATGATTTCACTCACTGTGTAAATAACCACAGAACGAAGGAAATAGACTCTTCATTGACATAAAACAGCTCTTTTCCTTTACTCTTTCAACCCGGAACAGAGAGGCATACATGCTGCTTTGGTAATTGCCTCTCTCTTGGATGCTGTAAATGCATTTATTAAAGTTTTAGACTCCCCCCCCCCCCAACTCCCAAAACCTCTAGGGCAGATGTTCTTCGACTTTTTTTGTGTGGTGGACTCCACTTTGTGTGGAAGTCTGGTGAAACTATCCTTTCTCAGAATAATTTTTTTTTAAAACCTCCCTTCCCAAATATAGGATTGCAAAGGAATCCAATCATATTGAAATATAGTTATTAAATACATAGCCAGAAAAACATACACATATGCACATAAATGAATGAAGCCCCGCTTGCCTGACTCCTGTATATCCCACAGGGCCGAAAAGAAAGGGTATCTCTTCTGTGAGGTGTTTCTCAGTCCCTCCATTGAGATCTGTTTCTCCTGTGAACTAATTCGGCATAGAACACTTTGTAGATGCTGTAAAAATTTTACCTTAATACCTATATCATAATTACTTTGTAAAGTTATCTCCCGTATGAGACTTCATGCTCCTTGAGGGCAGGGGCTCTATCTTATTCTCAATGTATTCCTCGTGATATTTTGTACATACTATTTTTTACAATCAGTATTTATTTGTAAATGAATTAATGAACTTCTCCAATTGTCCAAAGGTAGGGCACGTATCTAGGCTGAAAGGAACCTGAGTTCAAATCTGGCCTTAGACACGTAACACTTTACTAGCTGTGTGACCTTGGGCAAGTTACTTAACCCCAATTGCCCTACCTTTCCCTCTCCAAAAAGCAAAAAAAAAAAAAAAAGAATACCCTTTTTACCTAGCCCTGCCTGATTCCTGTATATACTACAAGACCAAAAACAAATGGTATCTCTTCTGTGAGGTTTTCCTCAGTCCCTCCATTGAGATCTGTCTCTCTTGTGAATTAATTCGGCATAGAACACTTTGTAGATGCTGTAAAATTTTCTCCATAATACCTGTATCACAATTACTTTGTAAAGTTATCTCCCACGTGAGACTTCATGCTCCTTGAGGGCAGGGGCTCTATCTTATTCACAGTGTATTCCTCATGCCATTTTGTACATATTATTTTCACAATCAATATTTATTTCATGAATGAATTAATGAATAGACTTGAATTATGTTCATCATCTTGTGGAATTTCTTAGAAATGTTTATGTGACAGAAATGCTAGAACCTTTGTGACTATATGGAAGAAATATGTCTGTTTTTCCACTTAACAAAATGAGAAAAACAATAGTGCCCTTTTACCCAGTTTCCAAATTGCCGGATGAATGGCTTCACTAAATTGTGTTGCTTATCAAATATACCCATTCTACCAGTGAAACTCAAGTTCAGAAATAATTAAAGCAACGGTGAGCTCTTTTTTTGAAAGGGGTCTCATTTAATAAGACTAGTTTACTTGTAGAAAACATTTTTATAGTGAAAAAGCATTTTTAACACTTTAATTCATTTAATCTTGACAACTAACCTGCGAGGCAAATAGCACAGCTAATATCCTTATATTACAGGTGAGGAAATTGAGCCTCAGAGATGTCAGATGACTCACCAAAGGTCATCCATTCTCTTAAGAAGTAGTGGAACCACAATGGGCACTCAGGTCTTCTGATGCCAAGGACAGTGGGTTCCCCCCCCCATCCTCCTGCCACTGTCTTGCTCTTTCTAGTTTGATTTAAATGTAATAGGAATCTAGTATTTGTGCAGAGTGGCTCTATGTAAACTGCCATGTTGAAGAAAAGCCTGCTTTTAGAAAAATTGTGATGATGTGTGATGGCAGTGACTTGGAGAGAATTTGCAACAGGGCTAGGCATTCTTTACCTATTTTCTGCCTATTAACTACTTGTTGGACTGCCAGGTGGCATAGTGAATAGGGTGCCAGGCTTGGTGTCAGAAAGGCCTGAGTTCAAATCTGGCCTCAGATGCTTACTAGCTGTGTGACCCTGGGCAAGTCACTGAACCCTGTTTTCCTCAGTTTTCTCATCTGTAAAATGAGCTAGAGAAAGAAATGGCAAACTGCTGCAGTCTCTTTGCCCTGAAAATGGGGTCATGAAGAATCTGAAGTGACTAAACTGCAACAAGCACCATTTGTTAAGAGAAGCCTTTTCGAATAGCTACATGGCTAAGAAAGGGGAGTACTTTCAAAAGGTACTGGTCTGTTAGAGTTTTAGCTGTTCTCTTCAATTTTTCTTTCTTGGTTTAACTCTCTAGATGGTAGTGTCCAATGAGAGATATTGCTGTAAGGGGAAAGGTCTTAGACACTCTCCCCTCCAAATCTGGCTTGTGAACCCATACAATGGGCCTTGTTCTTTTGGCTCATCATTTTCTCTTTTGGTTTAAGTGGAGGATATTCATTTTGGATGCTTCAGTTTTGCGAGGAAAAGTCAGGAGAATGAGCCTCTAAGAATTTGGGAATTCAGGAGTTGGAGTCATTCTGAGTTTTACAGTTAACCCAGCACTTATGCCTAGAGGAACAAGGACCTTAGAGACCCAGCTCAGCTATAAGAGTTGAGAATTCTGCTGGCAATAATGCTGCAGTTGGACATGAATTTAATGGGACTAAGGCTATGTAGAAGCTATGCCAGGAGTGAGCCCACTTTCCCTAGAGACTGTGGGGGTATAGGGGAAAAATGTAATCCCGAGGTGTTGGGGGTAAATGTTTGTACTTCTAGCTATATCATTAAAATAAACATTGTTTTGTAAAAGCAAATTGATGTCAAGTTGTTAAATGGAATGGGTGCCAGCACCTAACCCTAGGCAACTCCAGCTGATAGTGAAAAGATACCTGGACCCTAGAACCCTGAAAAGGGAGATGCAGCTTAATTGGCTCTGATATAGCATCCCAGAACAACTTACTACATGCCCTTTGAAGGACTAACCAAGGTTACCGACGAAAAAAATCTTTTGGTCCCCCAAACACTGGCCTTAATTTGTTCTGTCTCAAAAGTCTGCAATATTAAGGATGTTTCCTGAGCCAATTGCTCTTGGAATGTTCTGGTTGTAGGTTACAGTCTCTTGGAGATATAGACCTTATCAACTGTATAATTCTTTGATATCTTCAGATTAAATTTTTTGTCAAATCTAAGAAAACAAGAGTGAAAGATTCCTTTTCTCAAAGTAACCATAAAGGTTGATTATTCAGTCGAATTCAAATAGTATTTGCTGAATAAATCTGTTTCATTTTCCCATCGCTTCTCCTTTATTTCACTTCCTGAAAGGAGATTGACCTGACATTCTGTGAGATTTCCTTCAATATGAGATATTCTTTGGGGAAACAGTGTATAGTCATTTGTTGTTGGCCCAGTGGAGTGGTTGAAGTTCTTTCTGTTATTTTTTTATACCTTAGATCTTTGTGTATAAAAGAATTAGCTCTTTAAAGAGCTAATGTCCATGTGAATGCTTAAGTTGGCCTAGTTTTAATTTACCTCAGTGGGCCTAGATTTAATTCACCCAATTCCAGCACATTGTACCTGGAGAGGTCCCACTTTAAAGGCTATGTTGGTGCAAATGATTTTTAGATGGCTTAGGAGTTATCTTAGGGCAGGGGAAATAGCATGAGACTGAGTGCTGGAAAACCTGAATTTGAGTCTGGACCCACCACTGACTGCATCTGTGACTCTGGGTAAATTAGTAATTTCTCTAAGTCTCAGTTTCCCTGTCTATGAAATGATGACAGTAAACTTGTCTTCCCTACCTCATGGGGTTATGAGGATCAAATGAGATCATATACATGATGAGGGCTGAGTGTCTGTAAGGAACTATGTAAGACAAAGTTATTATTTATAAGATTTTTTTAGAAGCAGTCACAATTTTTCTTCATAGAACTTTTGATATAAAAAACAGTCATTGATTTCTATATTCTCCCTTTGCAGAGTAGCCCAAGGTCTTAGGACCACTGAATTTTTAGAACTTGAAGGAACCCTAGAGATCCAATTAGTGGCAGATTGAAGATAGGATCCAGGTTAAATGGACTTTGGTCTAGTTCATTTTTCTTTATGATCTTTGAAGCAGGGACTCCACCTTGTATCTGTGGTTATATGTCTTCTACGGCTCTTAGCAGAGGACCTTGAAACAATGAATATAGAATTTTTGAGCCAGAAAGTACTTTTAGAGATAGTAGGTACTAAAATTTTTGTTGAAATAATGAAATTACACACACACACACACACACACACACATATATATATATATATGTACATATACATACACATGCATATATATATGTGTGTATCTATATGTGTAACTGTGTGTATATATGTGTGTATATACATATATGTATTAGCAGCAGGTTTCAAAACTACCTGTTAAGCTAGGAATAGTCCCTGAGAATAACTAATTAACTGTTGGATTCAGTATTTGTACTCTGCGTACTCTCTATGTAGCCTTGATCTCATACTCTAGCAAATTTCTTCAAAATCACTACCACCAATTCCAATCTTCAATCTATCCTTATCTATTTATTTCTTCCATGTTGCCTACAAACATACTTAGGTCTCGCCTTCCTTAAAAACAAAACAAAACAAAAAAACCTCACTAGATCTTACCATATCCTCAAGCTGTCTTCCTTTATTTTTTCTTTTTCACAACCAAAGCACTAGAAAAAGTTGTCTGTAATCATTGCCTCCCCTTTCTCTGCTCTCCTTATCCAGGGGTGGGGACCCTGCAGCCTCGGGGCCACATGTGGCCCTGAGGCCACAGGCTCCCCATCCCCTCAGCCTTTGACAATCTGTCTTCTGGCCTCATCACTCAATGGAAACTGCTCTTTTCAGTTACCACTGACTTTTTAATTGTCAAATGTAATGATTTTTTTTTTC
This sequence comes from Pseudochirops cupreus, assembly GCA_028627135.1. NCBI lineage: Eukaryota > Metazoa > Chordata > Mammalia > Diprotodontia > Pseudocheiridae > Pseudochirops > Pseudochirops cupreus. The sequence goes on along the minus strand of CM053582.1, from coordinate 336,499,348 downwards.
AGTCCTCATCCTTCTCATTTTCGTTGAAGGGTCCGACACTATTGACAACTCTCTTTTCCTAATTACTCTCTACTCTATGGATTTTCATGAATTTTGCTCCAGTTTGGTCCTTCTATTACCATTCTGACTGCTCCTCCACAGTTTCTTTTGTTGATTCATAAATCTATTTCACACTCTCTGTTGTTGCTCCCTGAGGCTCTGTCCTGGACGCTCTTCCCTTCTCTCTATAATCTCAGGGCGTTCATCAGGTCTCATGAATTTAAGGATCTTTTATGCAATAGATCTATTTATGGAGCCCAGGTCTCTTTCCCTAAGCTCTAGATAAGACATTTGGTTATTGACTATTTCAAACCAGACTTCCTAGAAGCACAGAAAACTCAACAAGTCCAAAATGCCTCCCTTTTCTGAACTTTCTTATCTCTATCAAGGTTTCCACCATACTTCAGGTCAACCACACCCACAAGTTTGGTGTAATCCTTGACTCTTTACTTTCTCTTATCCGACATATACAATCAGTTGTAAATCTAGTCATTCCAACCTCCATAAAATCTCTCCCATACACCTTCTCTCTATTCAAATGGCCACCTTCCCAACCCCCCCTTCCCCACCCCAGTTTATCACATCTTGTCAGGACTTTTTCAATAGTCTACAATCAGTCTCCCTTCCTTAACTCTCTCCCCATTTCAATCTATATTCCCTCTCCCCCCCAAATATCAGCTAAAGGGATTTTACTAAAAGGCAATTCTTACTATGTCACAATATTACTCAATAAACTCCAATGACTCTCAGCTGTTTTTAGGATTAAACACAAACTTCTCTGTTTGTCTCTTGAAACTCTTCACAAATTGGTCTTAATGTACCTTTCCAACTTTAGTATATAACATACTCTTCTCCACACTCTATAGTCTAGCCAAGCTGGTTTTTGTGCTATTTCTTACATAGAACACTCCATCTACTGACTCCTTTGCAATGACTGCTCCCCATGCCTAGAATGAACTCCCTCTCTACCTCTCATGCTTGTAATCCCTTTTGTCTCCTTCAAAATTCCGCTCAAGTACTACTTTCTGCAAGGAGTCTTTCCCAGTCCCCCTGATTTGATAGTGACCACCCTCACTCAATTACCTTGTATAATTATTTTTATGTTTTTTTTTTCTTTTTGGAGGGGGGAGGACAGGGCAAATGGGGTTAAGTGACTTGCCCAACGTCACATGGCTAGTAAGTGTTAAGTGTCTGAGGCTGGATTATTTTAATGTATTTTATATGTAATTATAAATATACATATTGTCTTCTTTTATAGAATGTAAGTTCTTTGAAGAGAGTGACTGTTTAATTTTTTGTTTTACGTTCTCAAGGATTAGCACAGTGCCAGGCACATAATAAATGATGGATGGATTTTGATGGATTGATTCACTTTGCCTAGATGGTTTGTGATAGATGTATTTACTAAATATGCAGCATTTATAAGGTTTCAGTATGTGGAAAATGGCTAATTGAAAGGCAGTGTGGTGAAATGACCAGACCAATGTTAGACACTAGCTCTATTACCCAAGACAAGTGCCCTATTTTTCTGATCCTCAGTTTCTCCACTTGTAAAATTGGGAAGGTAGTAGCTTCTAATTCATAAGGCTGTTGCAAGAATCAAATGAGGCAAAGAATGCATATTTTAAAGTGATAAATAAATGCGAGTTGCCAGTAAGTTTTATGTTTTCCGTAGTAGTCTTAGGGATAAAGTGGGATGAATAACCTTCTGCCCTGAGATTCCCACCAGGTTGTATACTACCCTAGTATATATCAGTGGGAGGCATGCAAGTCAAGGATGTACTCAAAACAGGTTTATTTTAATTCATTTTAATTTTTTTTTCCTGGGGGGGGGGAAGGCAAGGCAATTGGGGTTAAATGACTTGCCCAAGGTCACATGGCTAGTGTTAAGTGTCTGAGGCTGCATTTGAACTCAGGTCCTCCTGACTCCAGGGCCAGCGCTCTATTCACTGCACCACCTAGCTGCCCCAATTCAGTTTAATTTTTAAAAATTGTTATACTACACTTTTAAGAGGAGAGAGAATCTACCTAGGATAAATCAATAACTTGTTAATCCCCAAAGACTGGGAATTTAGTGCTATCGAATAAAGTGTTAACCTGTAGCATTGCACCTCAGGTTACTGAGGGTCAAGAATAAGTCTGACCCCATTCAAGCCATTAAATTACATGTACTCTTTTTGAGGATATCAGAGGGTATCGGAGATACAGTCTTTCATAGCCCTGCTTTTTTGGTTGTTGTTTTAGTTTTTGTTATCCTGTGTGATAAAACACCAGAACACTGGATCTTGGGAATAAACCCAGAATAAGAATAACACATTTATATGATGAATAAATGGAACAATTACAAGGCAGCTAGGTGGCACAGTGCATAGAGTGCCAGGCCTGGAGTCAGGAAGACTCATCTTCCTGAGTCTAAATCTGGCCTCAGACACTCACTAGCTATATGAGCCTGGACAAATCATTCTTTACCTCAGTTTCCTCATCTGTAAAATGAGCTAGAGAAGGAAATCGCAAACCACTCTAACATCTTTGCCAAGAAAACCCCAAATAGGGTCACAAAGAGACAGACACAACGAAACAACAAAAGAAATGTTGCGTATAACCTTCTTGCAAATGTTCAAAGACCATCTACTGCAAACATTTTTTGCTACCTTCATCATTGTCACCACAACTACCACTACCATCGCCACCACCATCATCACTTTTCCTAAAGATTGTCAGAGCACTTTCCCCCAAAATAGCTTTGTGCATAACAGAGAAAGACAGAAGCAAGGGAGAAGAAAAATCCTTTATATAAAGAACTGGATTAGTCCTTTTAAAAAAATGGTTTTTCCCATTAGAAGCCTCTACCACCCACAAAAAGGAGGCAGTTTTAAAAATTTACCATTAAAAGAGAAAATAACATTTGTCCAGAGAATCAATGATAGCTTGGAAGGTCCCTGACTAGTCATTTAGGCAAGTAGTGGTTATTAAGAATGTACAATGTACCTGGCCTTATGCTAAGCAAAAAACAGTCCCTCTTCAACCAGGAGCTTTCCTAACTAGCACTGATTTAAATCAATAGATAGTAATGAGTCTCGGCTTGAGTAGAACATAGTAGTGTCATTTTGGAATTTAACATTTCTATTAGTATTATGGGGCAACTAGGTGGTGCAGTGGACAGAATGCCAACCCTGGAGTCAGAGGGACCTGAATTCAAATCCAACCTCAGAAATGTACTAGCTATGTGACCCTGGGCAAGTCACTTAACCCTGCTTGCCTCAGTTTCCTCATCTTTAAATTGAGCTAGAGAAGGGAATGGTAAACCATTTCAGTATCTTTGCCAAGAAAACCCCAAATAGGGTCATAAGGAGTCTGTCATGACTGAAATTAATGCACAACAAAAATTAGTAGTATGGTCAACTCTTTTTAAGCCTTTTACCCACTGCGCTTAATGGCTTACACAAAATAATAGAGGATGGTCTAACAAGGATGGTCTGGCTCCACTGTCTCAGGGTCAGGCAGGCCACATATCCCCCAGAGTTCTCAGGCACCCCAAGGGCCTTGTGGTGTGTCTTTCTATTCTGTCATGGGCTTAAGCAGCCACCAGTTTTGTTCCCAATCCCTCCTCCATTTTTAGAGGGCTAATGACTAGTAACCCAGTTCTTTTTGCTAAATACCAGGTATCTTTTACAAAGGAATATTTACTTTAAAGATATAGTAAGAAGAAATGTATAAAGGTTCTCCTCAACATGTCAGGGGCATAACCTACCCCCTAGACCCTCTGAGGAAGGGGAGATTAAGCCTCAGAGCCCTTCCCTTTACAGCGTGGCTCTTCCAGGCTCCATCACAGTACCAGAGCACAAGTCAAAACAATAAAGCGAAGAGCTGACTCAGGCTTTTTGAGGATGTCACCATGGGCTACACAACCTATGGAAAAAGACTGTGCCCAACCACACGTTTAGCCAGTCAGAACCAGTTACCCAATATCCACACACAATCCAATCTCTGTGAGGTACTTCATACTTCTCTTGATAACAGCACCCTGGCATCCTCCTTGTAGAGATGCCATGTTAGTGATCTGAAAGGTACTGTTTGTGGGCCAGACCCCCATGACAATAAAAAGTATACCAAATCTCCTACCCTTTTAACTGGGCACATATTTCCCTAGTAACAACTGAGTGTTACAAGTCCTGCATTTGAGACTGGACTCATCCACTTATTAGCTGCATAATCCTGAGTAAGACTTTACCTTAGTTCCCTCATCTATAAAATGAAATGAACAGTCTTTGTTTACATGCTTCATAAAATTGTGGTGAGGATCATGTAAAAGGGCTTTGTAAATTCTAGAGGATTATATAAATGTGAGACAATATTATTGTCTTATTAATATATTCAATGTTTATGTCATAGAACTTGAGAGATTTTTTTAGGGATCTTTGAGATCACAGAATCTAGAATCATATATTTGGAACTGGAAATGGGAAAATAGGACAAGGTGAAAAGAGCCTTTAGGTTGGAGCTGGTATTGGAATCTTAAGAGTTTCTGTGTTCATAACAAGAAAAAAAATTGAACTAAGAAGTAAGAAGCAAAGAATTCTTCCCCCATCCAATAAAGCCAGGCAAGTATGACTTTAGTTCAAAGGGGAATAAAAAGTAGCCTTGGAGCATATTGAACCACGCCTGGTGGTATATTATTTCGTGGCCACCTGAAAACCCACATTACATTTCCTGGACAATTGAGATTTACATATACATATACATTAATAAAGTCCAGCATGCATTTGAGAATTAATGCAGGTTTGGTGAGTGTAGCTTAAATTGTTCTCTATAGCTACAGTTAGGGGGCAGCAGATATCCTGAGATAGCCTTAGCTACAGTAATTACTGCTAAGTTGGGTTTTTACTGAGCATTTGATTAAGAGGAAAGGCCAGGGCTCTTCTTGAGCATCAGGATTCTGTAATTGCTATACAATGAAGAAAATAGCAAATTTTAAAAATTTAGTTGGTATGGGGGCAGAGTGAAAAAAACCCCAGACTTTGTGCATTCAAGGTCAGATGTCTGTGCTAGCAGCAGCATCTTTGTCATCATCGTCATCATCCTCATCCTCATCCTCAGCAGCAGCAGCAGAAGCCTTTTGAAGACTGTAGCTGTGAGTGCCTCTGATTGGTTCAAAGGCCACTATTCATTTGTTGAGTTGCTCTTAAAATGCACTTCATTTGTGCGGATAGAACACATGAGTTTTCAGAACTGTCAATAAAGTGGTTGTGCTATTTATCTTCTCTAAAAAAACATTCCCTCTGAAAATGATCATAATTTAATATCCTCCCTACATTCAAAACATACTTACTGGAGAGAAGAAGCACAGGAGGAATTTTTTTTTCCCCTGAAGAAAAAAAACAAACAAACCACTGTTGACTGAAAATAGCCAAGCGAGCTAGTTCTATGACTTAATGACAGCTAACGTCCGTATTGAGCCTGCTATGTGCCAAGCGCTGTGCTCAGGGTTTTATGATTATTATTTTCATTACAATTTTATTAATTTATTTCATTCTGACAACAACCCTGCGTAGGTTCTATGATTACCCCCATTTTATAGATAGGAAACTGAGGCAAACAGAGGTAACACAGCTAGGTTGCACAGTTGGTAAGTAGGCAAGGCTGAATTTGAACTCAGGTATTCATGATTCAATTATACAAATGATAAAGCTTATACCAATTGAGGTAGGCAGCATGGTAGAAAGGACTGATGGCTGGTCTTGGAATCAGGAGGACCAGAGTTGAAATCCTGCCTCTGATACATACTACCTATATGACCCTAGGTAAGTTGTTTAACTTGTCAATGTCAGGCAATTAAGATCCTGAATTACAGAGAAGGTGCAGCTCTGCAACAATAATTACTTGCCCGTAATTTCCTACAGAACTGAAATCAGGTTGCACATGTATAACCTATATCAGATTGCTTACCATCTCAGAAAGAGAGGGAGGGAGGGAAGGATAGAATTTGGAACTCAAAAATTAAACAAACAATAACAATGAATGTTAAAAATAGTTTTTACATGTAATTGGGGGAAATATTTAAAAGTGAAATCAGAGAACTAACGGAATAAAACTGGTTGTGCTTTGTATTAAATATAGTCTCATTCTCCATAAATCTCATTGCATTGTATTAACAGGACTAAATAATTCAGAAGACATCATTGTACTATAATCAGTCAGCAAGCATTTATTCAGCACATTGCATTCTAGACACAATCCTATATGATTTAAAAGCAAAGGAAAAAGATAAAACAATCTCTGCCCTGAAGAGGTTTACCGTTTATATGCGAGTATTAATATCTTTCAATTAAGAATTTATGAGGTCAGACCTGAGGGCGTGGAGCCAAGAGGAGAGAGAAAAGACAGGTACTTCCCCAGATTCTCCCAAATTGTCCTCTACACAACTTCAAATAATGCCTTAAAATGAGTTCTGGAGCAATAGAACCCACAAAAGGATGAGGTGAAACAATTTCTAGCCCAAGACAATTACAACGTTGGTGGGAAATACCTGTTGCACCCAGGTGATCGTGGAGTGTGGTCCAGCTCCAGCACAGGTTGTGCCAGTGCAGACTACCCCAGCAAACCAGCAGTGGGCATTTTGGGGTGCCTGAATCAGTGGTGGTAGCAGCAGCTTCTGGAGCTTTCAGCCCGCATGCAGGAAGGGGTTCAGACAACTAGTCAGAAGGAGATTACAGGGGTCTCTTTGCTGACACTGATTGTAGGATTCTCTTGCATTGCCCATACTTAGATTCAGGTCACAGTCCTGGTCACAGTTGCAGGGTGAGGAGAAGCACCAGCACAACAGAGCTTATGGCTGAAGGGGAGCAGGACTCTGGTCACAGTTCCAGAGCAGAAAAGAATGCTTGTGGTTGCTCACAGACCAGAGCATAGGTCAGAAGAGTAGTAAACACACCTTTCCTTAGGTCATGCCACCTTGATAGAACTGAAAATTTATAGACCCTGAGAACTAGCTCTGAAAACAGCTGCAAAAAACAAAACAAAACAAAACCCAAAAACAACTCCTGAAGCTTGGGACTGTGTTCCCTCCACTTGGGGATCAGAACTCAATTTGAACATAAAGTTAAAAGTCAAGAAATAGACTGGAAAAATGAGCAAGCAATAACAAAAGAACAGGACCATAGACAATTGCTATGGTGACAGGGAAGATTAAAACACACTTACAGGAAGACAATAATTCCAAATTGCTATGTCAAAAGCTTCAAAGAAAAATATGAATAGGTCGTAAGCCCAAAAATAATTCCTGGAAGATCTCAAAAAGGACTTTACAAATCAAATAAGAGAGGTAGAGGAAAAAATGGGAAAAGAAAAGAGAGTGATGCAAGAAAACAATGAAAAAAGAATCAACAACTTGGTAAAGGAGGTACAAAAAGATACTGAAGAAAATAACACCATAAAAAACAGTATCAACCAAATGGAAAAAGAGGTGCAAATAATGAGACATTGAAACGAATAAAACAAAATCAAAAGAATAGAAAAAAATATAAGAAAATGTGAAATATCTCATTGGAAAAGCGACTGACTTGGGAAATACATCTAGGAAAGATAATTTCATAATTATTGGACTTACCTGAAAGCCATGATCAAAAAAAGAGCTTAGATATCAACTTTCGAGAAATTATCCAGGAAAACTGCTCTGATATTCTAGAACCAGAGAGTAAAATAGAAATTGAAAGAATCCACTGATCATCTCCTGAAGGAGATCCACAAACGGAAGCTCAAAAGGAATATTATAACCAAATTCCAGAGCTCCAAGGTGAAGGAGAAAATATTGGAAGTAATACAAAGAAATAATTTAAATGTCATGAAGTCACAGTTATGATAACACAAGATTTAGCAGCCTCTACATTAAAGGATCAGAGGACGTGGAATATAATATTCCAGAGGGCAAAGAAGGCAGGATTACAACCAAGAATCACCTATCCAACAAAACTGAGTATAATCCTTCAGGGGAAAAAAAAATGAACATTCAATAAAGTAGAGAATTTTCAATCATTCTTGATGAAAAGACCAGAGTTGAATAGAAAATTTGACTTTTTAAGATAAGCGTAAAAAAGGAAACAGGAAAGAGAAATTATAAGGGTTTCAGTAAGGTTAAGTTGTTTACATTCTACATGAGAAGATGATACCTGTAACTCCCAAGATCTTTCTCATTATTAGGGAAGTTAAAAGGAGTATATATAGACAGAGGCCATGGGTGTGAATGCATTATGATGGGATAATATTTAAAAAAAATAAAATTAGAGGGTGAGAGAGAGAGAGGAATGCACTGGGAGAAGGGGAAAGGGAGAGCTAGAATGAGGTAAATTATCTGACATAAAAGAGGCCTGAAAGAACTTTTATAGTGGAGGGAAAGATGGGGAAATTGGGTCCGGGGGAGTGCTTGAATCCTATGCTCAATGGAATTGGCTTAGATGGAGGATAACATGCACACTAAGTTGGGTATAGATCTTTTTTGCCCTGCAGGAAAGTAGGAGCAGAAAGGGATAAGAGAAGGAGGTAGGGCTAATGGAAAGGAGGGTGTATTGGACAAGGTGGTAGTTAAAAACAAAACACTTTCAAGGATGGACAGGGTGAAAGTAGAGAGTAAAATAAACAGTGAAAAATAGTGTGGAAGGAAACACAAAGTAATCATAACTATGAAAAAAATTTTACAGCAAGTTTCTCTCATAAATGTCTTATATCTCAAGTAGATAGAGATCTGAGTCAAATTTATAAAAATAAAATCCATCCCCCAATTGAAAAATAGTCAAAGGATATGAATAGGCAGTTTTTAGAAAAAAGTAATCAAAGTTTTCTATAGTCAAATGAAAAAATGTTCTAAATCACTATTGATTAGAGAAATGAAAATTAAAACAATTCTGATGTACCACCCCACACTTATCAGACGGGTTAATAAGACAGAAAAGTAAAGTGACAAATGTTGGAGGGAAAGTTGAGACATTAATGTACTGTTGGTGGAGTTGTGAACTGATTTAACCACTCCAGAGAGCAATTTGGAACTATGCCCAAAAGACTTTAAAATCTTGCATACGCTTTGACCCAGCAATACCACTATTATGTCTGTATCACAAAGAGATAAAAAGCAGGAAAGAAAAGGACCTATACGTACAAAAATATTTATAGCAGCTCTGTTAAGTAGTAACAAAGAATTGGAAATAGAAGGGATGCTTATCAAATGGGAAATGGATGAACAAGTTGTGGTATATGATTGTGACAGGATGTTATTGTACTATGAGAAATAATGAGTAGGATGCTCTCAGAAAAACCTGGAAAGACTTACATGAACTGATGCATAGTGAAATGAACAGAACCAGAATAATGTTGTACCCAGTAACAGTGATATTGTATGATGATTAACTCTGAATGATTTAGCTATTCTACAATGATCCAAGACAATTCTGAGGGATTTATGATGTAATGTGCTATTCATTTACAGAGAAAGAACTGGAGTCTGAATGCAGAATGGAGAACATTTTTTTAAACTTTATTTTTCTTTCCTTTTTTTTTGGTCTGTTTTTTTTCACAGCATGATTAATATGAAAATATGTTTGCATGACTGCACATGTATAACCTACGTCAAATTCTTTGCCTTCTCAGTGGGGGACAGGGAGGAAGAGAGGGAGAGAATTTGGAACTCAAAGTTTTAAAATACAGGGGCAGCTAGGAGGGACAGTGAATAGAGCATTGGCCCTAGAGTCAGGAGGACCTGAGTTCAAATCCACTCTCAGACACTTAACACAAAAAAACTAGCCATGTGACCTTGGGCAAGTCACTTAACCCCAAATGCCCTACTTTCCCCCCTCCAAAAAGCAATAAATTAATAAATGAATAAAAATACAATTCTTAGAATTGTTTTTACATGTAAGTGTAGAAAAAATAAAATATTAAATAAATATACCAAACAAAATCTTTTTTAAAATTTATGAGGTCACCAATTCGTTATTTAAAATGTATTGAAAAGCTTTGCGATAGGAGTGTTAATCATTTGAGGTTTACTTAGGCTTTTCATTTTTTTAAACTGGTCAGTAATAACTTTCCTCTGAAAGATCCTACTTGGCGTTCTCTGAACGCCTTTTGGAGTACAGCGTGCTTGGGCAGCACGACGCAGGTGGCGGTTCTCTAGGCTTGCGCTCAGGAACACCTGGGTCTGCGTTCTGCTTCCGACACTTACGTGAGCTATGACTGTAGACAAGTCACTTAGTTTCTTTGGGCCTGCATCTGTTTCTACATCTGTAAAATGGAGGGATTAGACTCAAGGGTTTTTAATGTCTCTTCCAGCTCTAAATCGATGCTTCAATAAACTTGGGAATCTCTAAAGTCTTTTTTCAGGCATATAATGATGGGAAAATGAAATAAGGTAGGACAGAGAGATAAATAAATTAAATAAGACCCTACTCTCTGGGCATATCTATCGACTATGAGCATATGCTGTTCCCAACAAGGAAAACATTTATAATTGT
>CM053582.1:336467762-336488310 GCA_028627135.1 Pseudochirops cupreus | reverse complement strand
TCAAATGTGACCTCAGACACTTACTAGCTGTGAGAGCCTGGGTAAGTCAGTTTACCTGTTTGCTTCCGTTTCCTTATCTGTAGAATGGAGGTAATGACATCTGCCTCTTAAAGCTGTGAGGATCAAGTGAGGTAATAATTGTGCAGTGCTTGCTTGACCAGGGACTGGCAGTAAGCACTGTGCAAATAATAGTTGTTATTGTTCTAACTCTTATTTGGCCTTGTTTTGTAAAAGAGGCGTGATGGAAAAGGGGAATCCACAGGGTGAGCCCTACAGGGCGCTGGCAGAAAGCACCCAGACAAGAGACTCTAGGGTGGCCACCCTGGAAGCTTTGACAGCACAAAGAACACGGAGAAAAGAGAGACCAGATGATTACAGCAATCGTGAATCCGATGCTGAGGGTCTAGAATAAACAGAAAGAAGAGGTATAAGGAAGAAGAGAAGACAACCCTTTCTGGAAAGGACAAAAAATAAAGGGAAATTTAAAGACTGAGGAACAGGACTCATCAAAGGGGAAGAGAGGAAAAGGGATTATCAACCAAGAAGGGATTGGGGTAAGGGGAAGAACTCCAGGGGGAACAGGACCACCTTAAATATTGAAAAAAGGAGAGCAACTGAAGAAATACAATGCTCTGTTCATAACAGAAGAGGGAACTTGAAACTGAAAAGCTTCTTCACAACAACATTAATGCATCTAGGAAAGGAAGGGAACTAACTGGTCAAATGGTAAAAAAATCTGTATCAAATTTGTCTTGGTATCAAGGACATATATATGTGTATATACTTACTGACATATAGATAGATATAGATAGATACGTATAGACATAGATATATGTACACACACACACACACAGTTACTTTTCTTTATATATTTGACCAATGGGCATTCCCCAAAACAACCTGGAGGCTTCACTTCACACCCTACAAATTGGCAAGATAACAAAACATAGCAACACTCAGTGCTGGAGGGGTTGTCGAAGGATAGGCACACTGATACATTGTTGGTGGAACTGTGAAATGGTACAACCCATCTTGGAAAAAATTTAGAATTATGCATATAATGTGACTAAAAAGCCCATTATCTTTGAAGTAGGAACTGTATTACTGAGTTTATACCCCAAAGAATCCATTGATAAGAAAAAAATCCATATATAATCTAAAACATTTATAGCCACATTTTTTGTGATAGCTAAAAACTGGAAACAAAGTAGATGCCCATCAACTGGGAGAATGGTTAAACAAACTGTGGTACATGAATGTAAAGGAATATTATTGTAATGGGTGTGATGAAGGTAGAATGACATAGCAGAGACAAGAAAAGATATATACAGTAACAACTACAATTAAATGGAAAGAACAGCGACACACCAGAAAATCAAGAGCAAACAAATGAAAATTATAAAGATACGTGGGACTCAAATGAAGAGATTGAAGAAGATGCTCCCCACTTACCCTTCATGGTGGTGGGGGGTCCACAAGTGTTCACATTTCACACATTTTTAAACTTTTCCAAGGTAATAATCTGTTGTGCTGATCTTTTTCCCCCTTCTTCTCCCTATACAAAAAAAATACTATTTGTCATGTGGGATGGCTTTGTAGGAGGGGCAAGGAGGGATACACGGGGCACCACGGAGATGTATGAACATATCAACAAAAACATCTTTAAAAGGCATATTTACCTTGAAGATAAAGAAGAATAAAAGAACAAACATTTCCCCCCAGCACCTTGGGGCATGTTCTTCCCTATCCCGCCTTTGTCTCTGGGGAGAATGGGCTCAGATTTAGCTCAATAGTCCTTCCATACTCATACCCAAATGCAGAACGGAAGGTTCATGAGTCCTCATTTTAGCTATTTCTGGGATGGGTCTTAAAGGTTATTCTTTTTTTTTTTGAGGGGGGGGAAAGGCAGGGTAATTGGGGTTAAGTGATTTACCCAACGTCACACAGCTAGTAAGTGTTAAGCGTCTAAGGTCGGATTTGAACTCAGGTCCTCCAGACTCCAGGGCAGGTGTTCTATTCACTGCACCACATAAGGGTTATTCTTGAAGGTGATTTCTTGCTCCTTGGGGCATCATTGCTGGGCAGGCTACAAAACCTGGGTACCAGGACCTTTAGGATGGCAGGGCACAGGGATGACCAGACACCAAGATTCCCAGACTCCTGACCTTTTGAAACTCATGAGGTCTTAGTTATCAATCTCCTTCATTCATCATGAAAAGAACAAATAGGAAGGAAGGCAAAATGACTGGACCCTGTTTCTATGGGGCCACATGTCAGCCCCAGCCCAATGCTTCTTCCCTTTCAGCATTGTCTCTCACTGGATGTCATCAGGGAAGGAGCCAAACCAAAAGTGAGAAGCCAAAGAGCAGAATGAACAAGGTTTTAGGTCAGCTAGTCCTTTCTGAATGCCTTGGAAGCCAATCAGTCTTCTATTCACCACAGTTAGCCAACCAGAACCACAGAATATTTACATATCTTTAAGTCATTACGATTCTCCTGGAAGCAAGCTCTCGAGGCTCTTCTACATGGGAAATTTGCACCAGCTGAGCTCACTGATGTACCACTCTCTGCACAAACCTGTAACTGAGGGCTTGCCAGTTTCCTTGGAAACTGTCCATTTGATCATTTCTTATGGTACAATAATATTCTCATTATACTTACACCATAATTTGCTAGTCTTTCCCCAATAGGTAGGTATCCTCTGAGTTTCTAGTTTGAGGATATTGTGGAAAGAGTCGCTATAAATATTTTTGTACACATGGCTCCTTTTTCTCTTTGATCTCTTCGGGGTATATTCCTTGTAGTGCTATCCTTCCATCAAAGGATATATAGTTCACTGATTTGGGGGGCATAGTTTCAAACTGTTTTCCAGAACGGTTAGATCAATTTATAGCAGAGCTGACACAAATTCTAATGGAGGAAGACAACTCATCTGAATCTGAAAAGGGAGGTAGAAAGGAAAGGAAGGCATGTGTAACATACGGAAAGCTGTCTGGGAGGGGGAAGGAGTGATACATGATATACTATGGACATGTAAGAAACAGAAAATATCAGTAAAAACATTTTTAAAGGGATTTTTACATTGAAGATACAAAATAGTAAAAGTACAAACATTTCTCCTCAGTACCTTGGGGCATGTTCTTCCCTTTCCCATCTTTGTCTCTGGGAAGAATGAGTTCAGATTTACCTCAATTCCTGCATAGCATTGGTCACGCCAAGTTCCTATCCAAAAGCAGAATTGAAAGTAGGCTGTTCAGGAAATATGGGCAGAGGTCTCAATGGAATAATATATGACCCAGGATAGCCTGTCAAAGCCCAGGTAAATTCAGTGGTAGGGTACCATTCCCAAGGAGGAATGGGCTGATTTTATCCTAGCAGTTATAAAGAAGAATGCCTGCTTTGGCTAAGACTTTGGACTAGATTATTTTTAAGTCCCCTTCCATCTCCTAGGTACTATGATGAGGTTAATACCCTCTGCTGTGCTGCTCTCTGTTATCTTTTCTCAGCATATATTAAGGTAGAGACTCACTCTCTTTCAAATTATTAACATGCATGCAATAGAAAGCATATTGTTGTATGAAAAGGAAAACTGTCCCAACATCTCTCAGCCAGTTAACTGCGAAATGAAAGTATTAGATTAGGCTGGAATTCCTCAACTTTTTTGAGTCACAGACCTCTTTGGCAGTCTAGTGAAGCTTGTGGATAGAGTAATTTGTTCTTAAATGCATAAAATAAAATAGGAAATGATAAAGGAAGTCAAGGATAATAAGATAAAGATGTGAGTTCTTCCCCTTCCAAATTCACACACCCTCTGAAATCTTTCCATGAGCCCCCAACGAAGAACCTGCAGATTCGAGAAATTCTAACTCATGCTTCTAAAACTAAATTTGTAAGATTCCACGCTCTCTAACCAACTATGGCTATAATTCTTTTTTAGCAGGATCTGTCCCCACTGGTTGGTTGAGGTAGAACCCTAGGATAACTTGGGAAAGGATGAAATTGTTCCTATTCCTTTCCATGTCCAAGGTAGGGGTTGATATTAATGACAAGGGATCAAGATTATTTGATGCTGCATCTCCCCAGGGTAAGGAAGACATAAAAACATTGTTGCTACTGCTGAGAAGTCTTTCTTTCATCTTGCTTTTTAATTAATTATTTGTTAACTGATTTTACCTTTAATACTCTAATTTATGTTTGAGAGGAAACCTGTGATGGAGGATAAAGACCCAGACTTGGAGTCAGATAGACCTTGGTTCAAGTCCCACTGCTGAAACATATATGCTGGGCAAGTCACTTTACCTCCCCCCCAGCGCCCAAACAATTCTCTAAGAGTTGTAAATTACAGATTAGAGATTTTCCACCTTTCTTTGTGTCATGGACCCGTTTGGCTGTGGGGGGAAGCCCATGGATCCCTTCTCAGAATAATGTTTTTAAACTCATAAAATTAAAAAAAAGGAAAGACTACTTAGGAAGTCAATTATATAGAAATTAAGAGTTACCAAAATATTAAAAGCTAAAAAGTTTGTGGAACCTAGGTTAAGAATCCCTGTTACAGACACACTGCTGAATCACCACACCAAGAATTCTCCACACCAATGAAATCACAGATCTTGACCTTCCTAACTCTCCTCCCACAAAGTTTCAAGCTTTCTTATAATTTTGGAAGCCAAGGGTACAGTTTCTGGCAGCAGCAGCAGCAACAGGCAGTGGGCATGAAGACAGTAAAGCAGGGTTTTCTTCCAAGAGAAAAGTAAAGCCAACTCTAATGTCTTTTCACACACACACAACACACACACACACACACACACACACACACACATCTTGGTTACTGGAGAGCCTCAGCAACATGACTCATCATCATGTGACTTCCCTGGAAATGATGGTCATGAAAACCAAAATACTGTACATGAGAATTCACTCAGCAGCCTTGATATACTGTAAGATTATGACAGAGTTTATTTTGGTTTCGATTAAGCTGTCTGTCATTCCTTAGCAATGGCAAACCCACAGTGCCGGAGGGCATTCTCAGCATTTTTTTTTTCCATTCTAGAATAAAATGTTCTTTCACTATAAAACACTGTTCAAATGAATCACAGCCTAAGAAGTACACGTGGGCAGCACATAATATAAGATGAGCATTACCTTTCCTAAATCACCCAGAATCATTTTTTAAAACATTAGGTACTTTGTTTTAAATGGCAATAACAACCTTTAAAAAAATCCTTAACAGCAGCTGAACAAAGCATATGTGACTTATTCCTGGCCTTTTGAATTGCCCAATTTCTAGTGCTTGTGGAAGATACTAGATTGATGACGTTAAAGATTAGTGTTTCTGATTAGGCCACCAATTATGAGTAACCCTGGTAGCGCCAGCGCATTCTTCACTTACATCATTCCCTTCCATCACCATCAAGAGATGACAGCATCATTCAGTGTCAGTTCCTGAGACTAAAAGATAATTCAGTGACTAAGAGATAAGACGTCAAAATGTAGAACAATACAACACAGAGGATGCTAATTCCATGGAGTATCTATCAGTCATCAATCAGTAAGCATTTATGAAGCTCCTACTGTATGTCAGGCATTGTGCTAGGAGACCAAGAGTTAAGAGGACATTGCAGCTCTGTCATGAACTTTCTGTATGACTTTGGGTAAGTCACTTTCCCCTTGGACTTCTTCATTCATTAAATGAACATTTATTAACCTCCTACTACATGCTAGGTATAGGAGATATAAAGACAAAACCAAAAATAGTCCTTGTCCTCAAGTAGCTCATACTCTATTGGGAGCCTCATCTTTATCTGTAAAGGGAGGAAGGGGCTGAGCTAAATGCTCTATGATTTAATGAATTTAGTTCTCTTTTGGCTGTAAGAGAATATGATTCTTTGAATACACTTGTTAGACCTGTTTCTAATCCTGAAGGACAGGAAATCCTCAGAGCACCTACAAGAGTTTTATATTCCATTTGGCTAAATTTTGATTTACTGGCAACATTCTATTATGTTGACTCATGATGAGATTCCTTACTAGGAAGCTAGTTGGGACAGTGGATAGAATTCTGGGCCTGGAGTCAGGAAGACTCACGTTCAAATATTACCTCAGGTACTTACTAGCCATGTGACCTTGGGCAAGTCACTTAACCTCTGCTTGTCTCAGAACTATAAAATTGGGATAATAATAGCACCTTCCTTGAATGGTTGTTGGGAGAATCAAGTGAGATGACTGTAAAGTACTTAGCACAGTGCCTTGCACTCTATATGGCATTTTCCCTTACTAGGACAGAGATAGAAGGTCACCATAGGCAAGAAAAGGTGAATAAGAACTCTCTGATCTACTCTGTACAACTTTGCTCTGGTTCAGGTTCATGGACCTTTAAAGCAGAAATTCAACCATGCCCCATATTAGCTGATTTCTCTGTGTATAGGGCAAACTTTGAGGAGGGAGGGAGGGATCCATGTATTTGTGGCAACCAAGGGCCAGGGTGGGTGATAAAGATGAAAAAAGCCTTAGGGTGAATAAAGAGTTTTATGAGAGCAAAGAAATGAACTTTTTAAGACTCAGCATCAACTTAATCTGTGCTTCTGGTTTTCCAGGAAGCCCAGCTTTCTTTGGACGTAACTTTGATTCCCCCCACCCCCATCAATTAAGAGCCAAGGATTAAATATTAATCTAGGGCTTGGGATACGATTGTATTGATTTGATTTATCTGTGTTTTTGCAAACCAGTTTCTTAAAGATCTCATGGGTCTTTGGGATGACTTTGATTTGCCCTGGCGTGACAGAGGGCTTAATGCAGCTTAGATAGAAAGGGAAATAGGTAGCATTCAAACTGACCAGACTCTCACAGGATCTCAGATTTGGGATACTTGGTGATGGATGTCAGGGACAGAAGCTACTATGTTGGCACATGGGAGTGGGGCACAATATTACAAACTATGCTCCGAAAGCCCTAGATTAGAAGAGAGGGAGCAGTAGAAATAGCAACAATAATAAATAGCTGGCATTTACATAGTGCCCATTAATGTGCCAGATACTGTGCCAAGGGATTTACAAACATTATTTCATCTGATCCTCACAAGAACCCAGGGATGTAGGTCCTATTAATATCCCTATTTAACATATGAGAAAACTGAGTCAGACATAATGACTTTCCCAAGGTCATACAGCTAGTTAAATGTCTGGAATTGACTCAGGTCTTTCTTTCTTTCTTTCTTTTTTTTGCTTTTTTTGGGGGGGGGAACGCAGGGCAATTGGGGTTAAATGACTTGCCCAAGGTCACACGGCTATTAAGTGTTAAGTGTCTGAGGCCGGGTTTGAACTCAGGTACTCCTGTGCTACCTAGCCCAACTCAGGTGTTTCTGACTATCCAGGACCAGCGCTGTATCCATTGTACCACCTAGCTGCTGGATGGAAAGATGTGGTTGTACTTTGATCATTCAGCTTAATCTTGATATCTAGGAATAAAGAATAAAAAAATAAATCATGTTTATTATTCTATGATTTCATTTCCCACTCCTTTTTTCTACTTTAAAAACAAATACTATAAACTATTGTTTATGCAAAATGGCTAAGGGAAATGAAGTATTCTGGGTAACCAAATATTCTACTGAACTGGGCATTGCCATATTGGCCACCATGTTTGAGAAGATTCAATATATGACAGTTTAAAACTTTCTTGGATGATTCAGGAGGAATTTGCAGATCTTCAAGATCTCAATGGCACGAATTGTTCTGAGGAGTCTCTCATCAGCCTGAAAGTGCTACATAGCAGTTGCTTAATCAATCCTTATTGAATTGGACAGTACTCCAAATGTAGAGGTTGGAACAGATTGGACTGAATTTGTGTTCACCTTTCTGTCACATTCCAGAACTTGCTTTAAAGAAAAATCCTTGGTGGTGTCAGCTTGTTTACTTGCCATCTGTTGCCTTATAATAAAAATATAGCAGAAGTTTTTAATTATTTGATTTTTTTTTGATAAATGGAAGTGTAGAGACAGTAGAATATCGAACTTGGAATCAAGATGGCCTGAGTTATAATGCTGACTCAGATATTTTATTAGCTGTGTGATCCTGGAAACATGACAATCTCTGCCTGCTTCAGTTTCTTCATCTGTAAAATGGAGATAAACAGAATGGGTGCCGTTCGCAGGGTTATTGAAGGTTAAATGAGGTAATATGTGGACGGTGCTTCAGCAATTTTAAAACTCTGTATGAATGTTCATTAAGATTATCATTATTATATTTCTCTATCCAGAAAGGTAGGGGCGAGCCGAATGTGTTTTCCTCCCTCTCCGTTTCAATAAGGGTGATAATTAAATGCTTAGCCACCTGTTTCAAAAACCACCAGCAAATACCTCAGAACTTTGTCTTATTTTAATCATTCACTTAAAAAATTAAATGGAAGAGTATATGTTTTCATAAGATGTTCTAGTAAGGAAGTTCTCTGCTGACTTTAGCAAAGTATTAATTGGCTAAAAGAGGAAATGACTCCATTGACATTGCTGTATACAAATATCAGCACAAGCCCATCCCCTCCTTTTACAGATGAGTCTCAATTTCCTTATTTGCAGGCAGTTGGATTAAATGATCTCAAAAGCCCTTTTCAATTCTACCATTTTATGATTATAAAATTCTGTGAATGTTAGATATAGAATAGCTTAAGGGGCAGATCACTAGAGTTTGGAGGAAAAAAACCTAACCCCCAGACTGTTTAAATTTCTGTGTCACTGGTCACTGTGACTAAGTCACTAGCCAGTTGTGTGACATTTGACTTGCAGTCTAATTCCTAGTGCATTTTTGGAGCTCCTAAACTGGTCCACTGCCTTCTCACCATCCACCTAATCTTACTCTCTGGATCAGAGATGATGCCCTGAGAGGCTTATGCTATTTAGCTCTGGAACTACCATTCTGGGCTATTCTGATCAGCAGGTGTAGTTTACATGATAGACTCCATCTAGATCAGGGGTGGGGAACCTGTGGCCTCATGTGGCCTTATAGGTCCTCAGGTGCAAACTTTTGACAGTCCAAGTTTTACAGAACAAATCTTTTTATTACAGGGATTTGTTCTGTGAAGTTCAGATTCAGTCGAAGGGCTGCACTTAAGGACCTAGAGGGCCACGTGTGGCCTTGAGTCTGAGGGTTCCCCATTCTTGATCTAGTCAGATCAAGCCATGCTTTCCTTTACATTTCAGCCATTTGTTTTCCCATGCTAATCTCCCCTCCCCAACCCCTGTCCAATTTTATCCAGTCAATATTGCCATTGTTACTGAAAAGGATGTGTCAGTCTTCTCCTCTATGGCTTTATTCACCATCTCTGCATCTATGCAAAAGCTTCCCCCTCAAGTCATCTTTCTTTTATATTGGTGTTTCCTCATATTAAAAAGTAAGCTTCTCAATCACAGGAACCAGTTCACTTTTATAACTCCAGCATGTAATGCAGTGCTTTGAACGTAGCTGATTCTTATTAATGCTCTTTCATTTGCTGAAAATTTTCCAAATCTAGTCCAACACAGGTACCATCACACTGCTCCCTATCTATCTTCATGATGTACCATCATGCCACATCATTCCACTTTCAGTCTCTGTCTAGTTACTCAATCTCTTGACCAGTATTCCTGGACTCTTGATTAGTGAGAATTTTCCATATCTAGTCCTATCCAGAAACCCCAAAATTTTCTTTTCCCACTTTCAGTTTCCAGCTCTACCTCTAGGTACAAAAATCAAATCAACACTCTCCTGAACAGAAAGAGTATGTCAGACAATTGCCCTGTGGCTCCACTCACAATCCCCATGACTTTCCAAACCAAAATGACCCTCCTGGCCACCACTCCTCTAAATATGGTCTTTCCATATTAGAATGTAAGCTCCAATGTCACATGGCATATACAAAGTCCACTCTATCCAGATATATGACCAAATGCAGATTTTGGTGGCCACTATCTACTGGTCCAGTACCTGGCTCATTGTCTTCCTCTCTGCTCCAACTCCTGTCCTTGTATTAAGGGATGTAGATACATGTTGATGTCCCCTCAAACACTGTAACTTCTCAGTTCCTTACTGAGAGGTGACTCCATCACCTCATCTAATGATAACCATAGTAAAAATTGAGTTAGCATTTATATAGTGCCTTAAGAGTACATTTATATAAGGTGCTTCACAAATATTATCCCATTTTACCTTCACAACAACCCTAGAAGCTCAGTGTTCTTTTCATCCTCATTCTATAGACTAGCAAACTGAAGGAAAGAGAGGCTAAGTGACTTGCTCTGTGCCAAATAATTAATGTCTGAAGTCACACGTGAACTCATGTCTTCCTGACTCCAGGTTCAATGTTCTGTCTACTGAACCACCCAGCTACCTGTGCCACATATAGGAAAAACAACTCCACCATACATAGAAATGTATCTCTTCCTAGATCTCTCCATCGCCCGAAAGTGCTCTAATTCAAAGATAAAAAATTTGGAAATCTCATCATCAGATCATAACTTTCTATCATTCTACCTTTCCCTGTGTTTTTTTTTCCTTCCTAAACTTATTCTTTGTCCTCATTGGGACTTCCAATTCCTCTATCCCTCAGAAGTCTCACAGGCCATCACCCTTGCTTTAAATTCTTCACCATAAGGTCAAGATAACCAATTCAACTCTATACTGTCCTCTACTCTCAAATTCCTTGTCTGCTAGCCTATCCATGCTTACACTTTGCCAGACGAAGTCTTAAATTACTCCTGTAATCTTGAGGAAATGCCACTGGGTCATCTGTGGGGTAGGGGTTACTGTGTTCACTTCCTGTCCCATACCCACACATGTGGTTTGGAACAGGGTCAGTCTGTCTCTAATGCAAAGGTTTTCAAACTTTTTTTGTATCTTGGATTCCTTTGGCAATTTGGTAGAGCCTATGGACAACTTTTCAAAATACTGTTTTAAAATACTTGAAGGGAGTAATAAATTCCAGTTGGTGGTTAGTCAAAATAAAGATATCTAAACAGATATATATTTTTTTCTCATCAAGGCTCATGGATCCCCTGAAGAGTAATAATGGATCCCTTGTGGGTCTGTGGTCTCCAAGTGAAGAATTATTACCTCCCCCCACCATTCAAGTGAAGGGGGTTAGTTTTTCTTTTCTCGCACTCTTCAGTTGATTAGGTGCTCCCACCCCACTGCCCAGAAGACAAATTTAGCTGTAGTGAGCATATGTCTTGGCTTTAAGTTTCCCACAAAAGAGAGTAAAAAAGTACTCAATATTCAAGATGAGTGACATATGGGGCAGGTAATTTATTCCTACATGCAAAAGGAATGTGACAAAGGACACTCAAAAGCATATATTTGACAATACACAACAACAAAATCTCCTCACAAAACCCAAAACAGGCAAAACCCCAAACAACCTTAAAACAGAATTCAGTAACAACCTACAGCAGCTGAGACCTTTATCAGATCCTCGCTACATCAGAACATAAAGTAGTTTACAGGACTTCTAATTGGGCTTTTTACATTTCACTTTGGCATGGCACAGTCCAAACAATTCCCTGTGCATGTCTGTTCTTAAAAGCACCAGACTTGGTCTCATCCTTTTGTTAGTGACCATTTTCTCATCTTCTCTGATGCAGAAGTTTTCCTTGCTTCTCTCACACCTCCAGGGCTTCCACAACTAACTACTCTTTTCAGTACAATCTGACCTCTGGCAGCTGGTGGTATAGTTGATACAGCACTGGGTATGGAGTCAGGAGGACCTGAATTAAAACTGGATTCAGATACTTACTAGCTATGTGACCTTGGACAAGTCACTTAACCTCTATTTGTCTCAGCTTCCTCAACTGTAAAATGAGGATGATAATAGGAGCCACCTCACAGGGTTGTTGTAAGGGTTAAATGAGCATAACAATTATAAAAATATTACAAATATTACACGAGTGCGTGGCACACAGTAGGGGCTCTATAAATGCTTATTCTCTTCCCTCTGAGACTTACAACATCACCGCGAGTGTGGAGACATACCCCGCAGGATACTCATCTGCTTATGATCAGGAGAGATAAGAAACAAAAGGAGGCAGCCCGAACCCAGACTCAGGTTTGTCTCGGTGTAGATGTGTACTTCAGATGATTTACAGTCACAGCTTCAAGGAGGCCTGGGTTAGGTAATGGGGGCGGGGGCTGCTCTCATATCATATAACAATTCAACACCGTCCTTCATGATTCAGAGCTGGAAAGGAAGAGATATGTGAGGTGCAAAACCTTTTGGACATATTTTAGTTGTCGGTTCTACTGACTGCAGTCAGTAAGAGAACTCATTACCCTCGCACAGTGCAAACCTGTAAGTGGTGAGTTACGCATGGCTGGTGCAGGCCCTCCAAAGCTGGTCAATGGTATGGACCAGAACCAGGAGTGGGGACTCCACGTATGGTCTGTGGGGCTTCAGGGATGTCCTTCCCTTCACTCTGCCCCGTCATATACCCAAAGTCTACCACTCCTATTCATCTGTGCTGGAGGAAGTGATGTGTGTGTATACACATACTTCTTCTTCTCCTGACCCCTGTTTTTCAGCTACCTTTTGTCTGTCATCTTCCTCCTTTAGAATGTATGTTCCTGGAGGACCAGGACTGTGTTTCTTTTTGCTTGTATTTGTATATACACACATGTACACACACACACACACACAAATATGCATACATACATATATACGTGTGTGTATATATACATATATACATACACACATATATACATACACACACACATATGTGTGTGTGTGTGTATATCTATATCTACCTATCTATCTATCTATATTTCTTCTTCTTCTTAAGTAAAAGGTTTATTCACTCAAAGTGGGGTGGTGTAGCAGCAACCACTCTGGCATACCCAGGATGGCTGCTAGCACAGGTTCTTAGATCTGCTTTACTAGGAAGTAAATTTTCAAGGAATCAACAAGCTTTTTAAATTACATTCATTAGTTCAGGGGAAAAATCAACACCATGAACTTCAGAGAAAATCCAAACAAAGAAAATAGAGAAAATACAAGTAGAGAAATAAAGACCAACAGACGGGGCTTCCAACTGTCTGAGAAATTAGCACAGAACAATAGACAGATCCAACTCTCTGACCAAGGCAATATATACATAGTTACCAGAGAGAGAAGCACCAACATCTGGGTTTTTCTAAACCCGGAGTGGGGGTGGAGGGCTCCTTAAGAGCTACCCAGAGTCTCATCTGGTCAAATTACAAGAACACCCTTCCAATGAGTGAGCCCCAAAGCAAAATGCTAACTTCAGTATATATATCTTTTTAGGCCCAGAAGGCATCACAACCCTCATGAATTGTGCCTAATCAGAAATTAACAAAAGGTGTGAAAGCCTTCCTATAAGCAAGCCTCCCCTAAGCAAGCTTCCCTTAATGGGCTCTACATGAGGACTATTAATAGTCAGGGAAGATCTTATATCCCATTAACATTTCAGGTGGCTATTCACTCAAGGTGGTCCATTTTTCTCTGGTCCCAGGAGGAAGTACAAACACTTTTTGGATTGAATCAAATAATCAGACTGAATACGAATCTTTACACCTCTTTGAATCAATTAATGTTATTTTGTGAGAGACTTTGGTCATGCCCTGAGTAA
This sequence comes from Pseudochirops cupreus, assembly GCA_028627135.1. Taxonomy (NCBI): domain Eukaryota; kingdom Metazoa; phylum Chordata; class Mammalia; order Diprotodontia; family Pseudocheiridae; genus Pseudochirops; species Pseudochirops cupreus. The sequence continues at coordinate 336,474,707 of CM053582.1, read as the reverse complement.
CTTATATAAAAGGGAGAAGCTAACTCAGAATCAGGAAGCTTTTGAGCTTTTTGACTAAGCTTTTTGAGTTTTTGAAGCTGAGAGGTTGGAACAAGCCTGGAGCAAAGAGAGGACTGAGTTACAGCTGAGAAGGGAGCTATCAGGGAGAATTCTTGGCTCTATAGCATTTTGGAAAGGAGGATCCTGGCTGATGGAAGTCCCACAAAATGTTTGAAAAGATCAGATTTTTCTCCAACTTCCCCTCTCAATGCTTGTCTCTCCAGAGACACAATATAATCTTCGGTCTTTGTTTCATTGTCCAAATGTTTCCAATAAACTGTATTTTCCCTTAACTACAAAAAAGCCTTGACACCTCACTTTTGCCCTCTTGGCCCGGTCCATGACCTTCATGTCTCTACTTCTATCTCATCCTGGAACTTCCCTTAATACCAGAGGCCTGGAACATTTCACCACCCCTGTCACCTGCTCAAAGTGGAACGTCCATCCGCAAGACCCTTCTCCTCTTCTCCATTGGTGAGCTCCTCTCTAGCCTCCGTTTTGTGAAGGGGCCCACACCAGTCTGTCTTCAGTCTCCTCCTTGCCCTGTCCCTGACTTCCTGGACTCCAATATCAAAATCATACCCAGTACCTTTATTCTCCTTTTTCCCATCCTGACCCCTGTTTTTCAGCTACCTTTTGTCTGTTGTCTTCCTCCTTTAGAATGTATGCTCCTGCTTCAGTTTCCTCATCCATAAATAGGAATGATAATGGCACCTACCTTCTAGGGCTGCTTTGAGATTCAAATGGGACAAGAATTTTAAAGCTTAGCATAGTGCCTGCGGTGTGGCAAGGCCATATAAACATTAACTATTATTGTTGTTTTTATGAGCAACCTGCTAATTTGGGATCAATCAGCCAGTAGATCATTTAATTCTTAAGTATTTACTCAGATGGTATAGCAAGAACAACTGTTAAAAAAACATTTCCCCCAGAAACTTGGGGTGTACTTCCCTACAAATACACACAGTATCCATGGAAAGAGTGAGGTCAAACTTGGAGTACGATGGTGATACAGTACAAGTAGTGGCAGAGGTAACTCACAGCTCCTGGGACTGAGGCGCTTGGAAACCTTTCTTCATAGAGTCTTAATGAAGTTCCCCTTGGTATGGAACAGTTTTCCAGTCTCAGACTCTGAAATTCATCTATGGCTTAGCTATCTAAAAAGAGGGATGTCTAGCCCAACCATGAGAAGACTTCCCTTGGCAGAACAAGGGATGAGAACATTTTGTTCAACAGTCCCGTAAGAGGCTGAAGCAGTTGCAGTGGAGACGTTAGAGTTTGGTTACACATTGAAGATGCTAAGGTCATCCACTGCATCCCAGGCCATCATCAGTTGTCTTGACTTTTGTCTTGCCACTGGACTTCCATGACTCTGGAAGAGAGAGTGAGAGTGATGCCTCTGTGTAACTCTGCCTCACTTAAATTTAGTTCACCCACAAGTTAAGACAGGCCCCATGATGTCATCAGTTCTCTTCAAAAATGAGAGATAAGCAACAACAGCTATCTAAAACCCCTTCAAGTGTTGGAGAATTTATTTAGCCAATGATGTTGTTCCTTTCTTGACTCGAAGAAGTATTCACAATTCACAAAGGGAACAGGATAGATCCAACTTTAGAGTTAGTTTTACACCTCATAAATACATTGTGAATATATTCTTGGCCTTCTGTGACTTTATCAACTGGGCTGGGATCACATCATTTCTGCTTATATCTGTCTGCCCTAACACATGCTTTTAGTTCCTGCAATATAGGCACATAAAGACAGCAGAATAGTTTTAGTTCTCAGATGCATAGATGGGAGATTTGGTGGTTATCTTCACCAAATCAGTAATATTTGTGCCTTACTGAGTTTGATGGAAGGGATTTGAGTTCATCTAGTTTAGGGGTTCCTAACTTGGGTTCCACAGACCTCCAGTGGATCTATGAATGGTTTTGGGGATGCTGTCTCTGAATTTGAATGGGAAAAAAAACACCACATCTCTATTTTTTCCTAATCTCTAACTGAAATGTAGCATTTCCTTCAACTGTGATTTAAAAAAGCAAAACAAAACTGCACAATATTCTGAGAAGGGATCTATATGCTTTGCCAGACTGTCAGAGAAGTCCACAATGCAAAAACAGTTAAGAACCTCTGATCTAATTTGGCATCTTGTCTTTACAAATGAGGGAACTTGATGAGGTAGGTCAAGTGACTTGTCCAAGGCAGAATTTGAAGCCAGGTGTTCTCATTCTAGAACCAGTGTTAATCAGTGTATGAGATAAACATAACTAGAAAAAAAACAAACCCTTTCTCAAAATCCAATGTGATGAGCACAGTACCAAGGCAGCCAACCTTGTAAATACTATGTTCTCTCTAATTAATCATAATAAAATAAAATCCTGACATGAAAAGCACAAAAGTCACACTTCTTGCTGCAACTTAATGAAAGACACACAGGTAAGCTTTTGGATTAATGCAGTGGTTCTCCACCTTCCTAATGCCACGACCCTTTACTACAGTTCCTCATGTTGTGGTGACTCCTAACCATAACATTATTTTCGTTGCTACTTCATAACTGTAATTTTGCTACTGTTATGAATCGTAATGTAAATATCTGATATGCAGGATGTGTTTTCATTGTTACAAACTGAACATAACCCACAGGTTAAGAACCGCTGGATTAATGGAAAGGACGTCTCACTTTGTTCGATAACCTGGCTCTCTGTTTCCAGGGAAGCTCGGCTGGCGTTTCTGTTCAGTGGCAAAGATGAACAATAGTACAAAAGTCATCGTACGCCCTCTTGTGGCTCTTCAGAAAAATAATCCCTTTTCTTGGAATCAAATTGAGGAAATGAAGTGAAATAAATTTGTACATACAGTAAGTGATTCAAGTATCTTCTCATTTCTCCTCCCTCCTCCTTGGGAACAGCTTTGATCTCTCCCTTACCTCCTACTCCTCCTCAATGCAATTACATTAATTTCAACTGTGGAGAGGTGGATTGGAGAGAATTTGGGAACTTGAATAGCAACCCTTGACTGTAGCTATTAAGAACGTGATGTGAGGAAGAGGAGAGATCTTTGCTTGTCTATTTGACCCAGATAAAGGATTTAATCTCTATAGAATGAAGACCTCAATACTTCAATGATCTGTGATTTAGGTGATTTTTGTCTGTGTGGGTTAACATACTGGTCAGAAGAGTAGATGGCTTAATGATTCCTCTTTTAAAATGACAATGGTCACAAGATTGTGTGTTCCCTGTAAGTAGGACATGATTTAAGGGATGTAGATGGTTTGGTACAAGTGTTAGGACAACAACTTCTACTAACCCCTGTTATTGATTATTTTGTCGATTAGTGTATATGAATATATTCCTCGGTGTATGTGATTCTTCTGTTGGTATTTCTTCAATATCCGCTTCATCTTTCCAGAGAGACAAATTGATGCTAAACTTTGGTTTGAGGAATTTATTTCTTACTTTTAAAAAAAGGAAAAAAGATGCCAGGGAAAGGAAGAAGCACACTGTACTCTGCCCTGAGATGGAATGAAAACATACTTATTTAAGTCCAGAGTAGCTTCCTGTGTAATTGTTATGCTTTGTTTTATCCCACATGACTATGTTCTTTCCTCTTTCTTTTTCTCCCATCAAATTCTGATTTATATGGTGGTAGATACTCCCTAATTCTCCTTCTGTCTCTAACATTTTAAAAGTTTGTGTGCTTGGATTCTGAGAGGAGGGTTGACTCCTTTAAGTGAAATTTCAATCTTGGAGAAATTTCTATTTTCCCAGACAGTGTTAACAATTGTAATTGAGGCAAAGCAGGAAAAAGCTAAGATGTTTTTTCCATATTGGTTCTAAGCCTTTTAGGCTCATGGTTTTATTGAATGATCATGGGTAATATAATACACTTTTTTGTGCATAAGTCTATTAAGGACAGGAGGTAATAAAGTCAATTGGTTAGAGCAATGAGTGGTGAGTATAAGTACCTCTGTGCTAATACTCACTCCCTTTACACTAGTTGAGTAATTTATCTACTTAAGGTCTCTGCTTCCCCTGAGTTTTCCCCATCAATTTTCCCATCTGTAAAAGATATAAGGATTATAATAATGTATACCTTGAGGCTTATAACAAGAAGTAAAAACAAAACACCATCCTCCACATATATGTGGAGTCCTCAGACTAGATAGGGCTGTACATATAAATGTTTGGATAGTCTAATGCTATCAACAAGAGAAGAATACTGGGGTATTCACAAGAACTAAGTGAGGCCTTTAGAAATAATATGTACTCTGATTAATGACTGACTCTCCAAAGGGAAGTTTGAGACCCAGAAAGAAGGGATGGTGAGTGTAGAAACTCTAGATGGAAGCTTCCAGGAAGAAGAATAAGAAAGAAGGAGAAGAAGACTCAAAGCTAATAATACAAAACAACCTGGTCCTTCAGAAAATGCTAATTTGGACAACAAAACAAGTTATGTAAAATTATGGACAATTAGTTGAAAAAGACAGTAAGGGGCTTCAAAAATATAGGCAAGTAAGGGAAGTAGAGAAGAGGGTGGGTCTTTAGAAAAGAGAGGGAAATTTTGTATGTAGAGTTCCTTTATTTTTCAGTTCATAGTTCAGACGACTGAATAGAACATCCACTTTCTGATGGCATGAGCTGCTATGTTATTGTCAATGTGTTCTTACCACCCAGAACACCATAGAAATTCAATAGTTCTTTCTTGAATTGATCCCAGTTTTAGCCAAATCTACTGGAGACACATTTTTATTACTGTGCCGGAATTCTACTTAGAGCACTATCTGACTTTATTTCTTCTGCTAAATGAGAAAAGCCTTCCTTTCTCAAGCAGTTTCCAAGTCATGTGTTATAGCAATTAAGAATGAGAAGCTGAAATTCAACAACAACGTAAAATGAAGATACGTAATTTTAAGATTAGAAGTTTGTGATTTACAAAATACAACAATAACAGTGTGGACATTTCTTCCCAGATTAGGTCCCAAGTAAACCAAGGTACACTTCTTCTCTTGATTTGGTTAATAAAAGGATATTCCCTCTCTTCACTCATTCATGGAAAAGTAAATAGTCAATTGTTGTTTGCCCTGCCTTTTCAAAGAGGACCAAAGACAATGTCTTTGATGATGTCTTGACTTGCTCCTGAATTGGATTTAAGTGAGGCTGCACAGAGTTGTCAGTTTCACTCTCACTTCCAGGTTCATTAAAGTCCAGTGGCAGGACAAACATCAAGATGACTGGTGATGGCCCTGGGATACAGTGAATGTACCTTGGCTTATTTCCTGTCTGGCCAAACTCTAAGTCACCACCTGCTTCAGCTACCTTCGTGATTGTTGGAACAAATTGTCCCATTCACCCATTATGTTGGGGGAAGTCTTCACATACTTGGAGTAAACATCCCCTTAACTCACTGACGGGTTTGAGGTCTCTCACCTAAACCTAGTTTAGCCCACATGCTGAGACAGGGGTGTATGGTGTGTTTAGGGAAGACTAGCACCTCTGGTATGAGGGTTTACCGAACTTTTTTGGGGGGCTGCTTATCCACTTGTGGTGTCCACTTCCACACAACTCTCACCTGTGGCTCCAAGAAGCTGTAACACACACAACGGCCACATCCTGGTAAAAATCAATAACAACGTATTAAGCACCTTTTAAGTGCCAGACACTGTGCTTATATCCCCTGGGGATACAAATCGGGGGGAGGGAGTCAGTCCCTGGCCTCAAGGAGTTTACAATCTAATGGTAGAAGACAAACACAAAAGGAATCTGAAGAGTGAAGTAGAGATATCTGGTGGTGGAGCCAAGATGGTGGCACAGAAGCAGGAAAGTTCCGCAGCTCCCACATAGCCACCTCAAATACTCATAAAATATGACTCTAAACAAATCTGAGGGCTCCAGAACTCACAAAATTATAGAAAAAAACACATCTCCCACTGAAGGTAGCTTGGCAGGAAGGGATCATTACAGAGTGCTGGGAGCCGAAAGCAGCCCGGCCTGAAACCGTGGCTTGGCCCCAGGGAGGCCAGGATGAGCCCCAGCTGGAGCATTCAGGAGGGTGGATCAGTGGCAGCTGTGGCAGTTTCCAGAACTATCAACCGATAATAAACAAGAACAAAGTGAAAGGTCAGTGGAACTCAGCTAAATTTGGGGGAGAAAAGCAGTCCAGCCAAACTGCCTGCAGGGTAAGGAAGCAGCAGAAGTGGTGGCCCTGCAGCTGCCTCCATGTTGCTGCTTTAGAAGCTCCCGGCCTGCAGATTGCAGGGGGTGCCAAGTAATCATTCAGAGGCTAAGTGCTCTTGCACTGAGTGGCCTGGATCCGGATCATGGTCTTGGGTGGTGGTCCTGGGGTGCGTTTTTAGTGAGTCAAAGCTGGTGGGGGCTGCAGTGGCCTCCTAATAGCTCCAGCAGCTGTGAAAACACCAGTGATTTGGGACAGAGCTTTCCCCTCCGGAAGCAGAGTTCCACAGAACTAAAAAGTCAAATAATTGACTGGCAACATGAGCAGGCAAAGGAAGTAAAGTAAGAACAGCAATAGAACTTTAGATTCCTTCTTTAGGGACAAAAAGGATCAAAGCATGGAATGGGAGAAAGACAATACAGTCAGGACTCCCACACCAAAAGATTCCAAGAAACATGAAGACTTCCTACAAGCCATAGAGCAGCTTAAGAAGAATTTTGAAAACCAAATAAGAGAAATGGAGGAAAAATTAGGAAGAGAAATGAGAATGATGCAAGAAAATCATGAAAAGAGAGTCAAAAACCTGACTGAAGAAAATAACACCTTAAAAAATAGACTAACTCAAATGGCAAAAGAGGCCCAAAAAGCCAATGAGGAGAAGAATGCCTTAAAAAGCCAAATTTGCCAGATGGAAAAAGAATTTCAAAAGCTTTCTGAAGAGAATAATTCCTTTAG
>CM053582.1:336436143-336467262 GCA_028627135.1 Pseudochirops cupreus | reverse complement strand
TGAGCTCAGCCCTCAGATGGAGCCTTTTGTTCTGTGTCCGGGCTGACAAAGCCCTGCTCAGTCTCTGGTGTAAGCTGTGACTTATTTAGGCAGCATTTAAACGTGATGCAGTTTACTTTATGCAAAGGACAAGTCTTCACTAATCCCTGGTCTGAAGATCCCAGGGAAGGGCAAATGAAAGGGCTGGAGGGCGGGGGGGGGGGGGAATGTGGGAAGAGACAGAATGCAAGGAAAGTTAAAGTTAGCAGGCCATGAAAAGAGCCAAAAAGTAGACGGGGAGGGAAGATGCAATCCTTAGTATTTTAAAAGTTTGTCACATCTTATTTCTGATCCTTTTGAAACTTTGGATGCTTTTCCTAACACCTCCTTCATCCTCAATAAACCTGTGTTTCCTTTCCTGTTTTAAAATTAGCTTCTGTTTTCTACATCTGTGAATTCAAACAATGTTTAAACAAACATTTATTGATTGTAGAACGCAGGGTAGTCGGGTTAAGAAGACAAAAATGAAAGTCTTTGTCTTCCGGGCAATTGCCCATTGCACTGGGAGGAGGGGAGCAGAGATAGAGTATTATGCACAGAGATAGATTAATGCACGGTAATTTGAAGAGAGAGAAGATCTAATAACTGGGGAATCAGGGAAAGCTTCCCAGAGGAACTCTCTCACCTGAGCTGAGAGGAGGAGCTGTAGAGGAAGTATATTCTAGGCCCAAGGCCAGGAGGTGACAACTAGTTCACAATTCAGAGGTCAGAAATAAGGTTTTTAAAGGAAAACTTGGCCCCAATTTTTTTCATTTATCTAAAGGGCTAGAATTATGTGGTCTTTTTTTTTCAACAAATAAGCATTTTATTAAGAACTTAGTATGTGCCAGGAACATTTGTAGATTAGAACAAAAAATATTCATCTATCAATGTTTCTTTGGTGCAACAATGTTAATAAAATCCAGATCCTGGTCATTTATATCTTGAAATAATAGGTTAAGAAGTAACTTATACAGGCCTTGGTTTGTAGATGGCTCATAGATCTAGAGCTAGAGGGAATTTCAGAGGCCTTCTAGTCCAGAACCCTTGGATTTTACTGATGAGGAAACTGAGTTCCAAAAGTTCTAATGATCTGTCCAAGGTCACACAGACAGTAACCTCAAGGATGGCAAATAACCCAATGAAATAATCAATCGTATGGTTGTTAAGAGATAAGGCTGAGGCATATTTTTAAAAGGCAGAGCAGACAACCATCTTGAAGTTAAGAGATTCTATAAAACCTCCTAGCAGTAACCCCAACCAGCTGTCATGGAACCTGTTCCCCTTTCTAGCAGCCTGAAATTCTGACCAATCCTTTCCTTAACATTTTAGATAACAGGGGTGGGGGGAGGGGAGAAATGGGGAGAAAATTTGGAATTCAAAATCTTATGGAAGTGAAAGTCAAAAACTAAAAATTCATATTTATATATTTTAAAGGCATGATTGAGAATGAAAAAAAAAACATTTTAGATAACAAAGGGGCACTGCCCCTGGAGATTATTGTTCAAATGTTCAGGTGTTATCTGGGAGAGGAAGGATGGCCTTTTCTGGTGGTTTTTAACCCTGCCCTACTAATGCATTAGCATAAATACACATATAAGCTTAGATAACTATCACCTTCCCTGCAAATCTGTGTGGGGCAGGAATGAGGTCCTGGAATCTTGAGTCTTAAAGCGGTGGGAGAAGGGGGAGAGTATTCTGAAATGGGTAAATTCTGAATAAATAAGGGCAATCCATTTGGAATAAAACTCTATGGGTAAAACTCAGGCAACAGAGCAGATGAAATAGGCCTGGAGAGATAGGCCTGGGGACAAATGAACCCTGAGGGCAGACGTGCCAGAGGTAGTTCATACCAGCTACACCAACTCATACCAGGCTCTGGTTAAATGTTCACCATCAGCATTTACACCTTGGAAATTGGCAAATGCTACAAATAACAGTTTGACTTATTGTTTAACTGACTGTCTAGATTTAAGACAGTGATAGAGAAAATCTTAATAATTCAAATTAAATTTTAAAATGTGTCAGGTGCAATTTTTTTGGGGGGTGCTGAAAGGTAATGGTATCAAAGTTTTATATATATATATATATATATATATATATATATATATATATGTGTGTGTGTGTGTGTGTGTATATATGTATATATATATATATGTATGTATATATGTATGTATATATGTATATAAATTTAGAAGGTATTAGGATTACAACCCAAAGGAATTAGCACTGGATTTGAAGGAAGAAGATCTGGTTTTGAATCCTATCCCTGTCATTTACTACTAGGAGCAGCTAGGTAGTACAATGCATGGAGTACCTGGCCTGGGATCAGGAAGACTTGAGTTCAAATCCAGCCTCAGATACTTCTTAGCTGTGTGACCCTGGGCAAGTCACTTAACTTGTTTATCTCAGTTTCCTCAACTGTAAAATGGGGGTAGTAACAGCACCCACCTCCCAGGGCTGTTGTAAGACTCCAATGAGGTAATATTCATAAAACACTTAGCACAGTACCTGGCACATAATGCTTTATATAAATGCCAGCTATTATATTTTTAGAGGCAGTTTAGTGAATTTCAGAACACTGGGTCTGGTATCGGAGAGATCCAAGTTCAAATCCAGCCCCAGACATTTACTCTCTGTGGCACTGTGGGCAAGTCAATCAACCTTTGCCTCACTTTCTTCAACTGTAAAACCGGGGTGATAGTAACAACCCCCCACCCTCCAGGGCTGTCATGAGGACCAAATGCGATAATCTTCATACAGCACTTAGCAAGGACCTGGCGTATGGCAGAGGCTATTTAAATGCTAGCTATCATTATTATTATTACTTTTTGACACTGTTCAAGTACTTTCCACTCTCTGGGCCTCAGTTTCCTTATCTGTACAATGAAGGGGTAGGGTTAGATAACCCCCAAGGCCCCTCGCAGCTCTAATTCTATGATGCCAAGATCCAAAGAGCTGAACAGCAGGAATGCTCAGGAAGCACCAGTGAAAAGCTTGACCTACTTCACGACTGTCCCTAAGACTTTAGGGGAATCCTCATCTACTATTTTGTCTCCCAGTATTCAGTGAGATCCTATGGTTTTGCATCTTTGAGGAAGAGAGGGGGGCAGGTTGAAGGATGGAGCTTGTCACTGATATAGGGCACTCCCAATGTAGAAGCTCCCTCTACAGATCCTCTAACACTATCAAATCCAGAGCTGCCTGGGGCACAAACCAATTAAGTGACTTGCCTGTTTCCATATAACTAATCCTGTATGTGCCAGAGATAGGGCTTGAAGCCAGAACTTCTTGACTCCAGTATTACCACCTGTATTATAGCAGCATGTCACTGGGCCTCCCTTTTCTCATCTCTAAAATAAGGGGGATGGATCAGAAGGTCTCTGAGGTTCTTTAAAGCTCTATGATCCAATACAATAACAACACTGAACGCCATAAAACGGATAATGAAACAGTCTAGTGGTGTACTTAACGGTGAAGAATGAGCTGTACACTGTCAGTCATGGTCAATGTGCCTGTTTTGCTTAATTGCACTTCTTTAAGACTAGGGATGGCTTTATTGTATGAGGTGGTATTGGGATTTTCAGATATGTAAAAAGAATACTGTCAGCTAGGTGGCACAGTGGATAGAATGCTGAGCCTGGAGTCAGAAAGACTCATCTTTCTGAGTTCAAATTCGGTCTCAGACACATTCTATCTGTGTGACCCTGGGTAATTCACTTAACTCTGTTTGCCTCAGTTTCCTCATCTGAAAAATGAGCTAGAGAAGGAAATAGTAAACCACTCCAGTATCTTTGCCAAAAAAAACCAGAGTCAGACACTACTGAAATGACTGAATAATAATAACAAAAAAATATGAAAACGTGGTTCTCTTTTTTAGTAGAAAGGATTAAAGCAATGAGTGATACAGATTATTCATCACAGAGAGGTTTGTTTTGAAAAACAATAGAAACTATATCTTAATGAGTCTTCCATTTCTTCCAGTACTCTACACACAGTAGGTGTTTAATCAATGTTTCTTGAATTGAGATTAAAAAATTAGAGTTGGAAGGGACCTCCAAGGCCATCTCTTCTTGTCCAAGACTCCTCATTTGACATATGAGGAAATGGAGGCCTAAAGACACTAAGTAAGTGGCCCAACATCGCATATGTGATAAGCAGCAGAGCTGGGATGTGAACACAGTTCCTTTCAGTCCAGTCCCAACATTCTTTTCCACTTTCACCCTGCAGGTTATGTATTGAATCAAACTGAAGAAACTTTGGGTTTTAAAAGTACAGCCCTTCAAATTCTACCTTATTGTGTTCTTTAGTGGGTGCCAAGACAACTGCCTGGAGCCGTCAGGGCAAAGCAAGCTGCTTGTTTCATTACTTTTTCGTGATTTAATTGTTTTTTTCACGAGGCAATTGAGGTTAAATGATTTAACACAGCTAGTAAGTGTCAAGTATCCTAGGGCAGATTTGAACTCTGGTCCTCCTGATTCCAGTGCCCATGCTCTCTATCCACTGCACCACATAGCTGCCCTGGATTTTTTTCTTAATTATTTTTTTTTACCAAGCTGATACTCAGCCTTCCACAATGTGGTCAGACCTCCAGATGTGCAGGGAGAGTTCAAGAAGGGAAAAGAAGACAGAAGTGACCCACACCCACCTAAAGTACATGGCCAGTCAGATGAACGACTGTATCCTCATGCACATGCTGAAGTGAAACTCTGAAGACATTTTATATAACAAGCCAACAGAATACCTGCATTGCACTTTAACTTTCTTGTCTGAACATTATTTTTCCTCTTGTGACCTCGGTTTTATGAACAGAAGAAATTTGTCAGAGGGGTTAACATGGGAAAGTGAGATGTATTGGGACAGACCATATTGGTTAACATAGTATTAACGCTGAGTTACAATGACAAGAAATAGAAAGTGACAGTGGAACCTTGAAGACAAGGCATGGAGGTCCTCCGCAGTAAATGTGAATGCTAAACAGAGACTGGCAGAAGGGAATTGGTGGGACTCTTTTTAAGCCAATGTGGTTCTGAAATCCAAAACAATGAATGCATTTTATGGAGAATACTTGGACAAAGATTAACCATTTCTTTGCTGGTGAAGGACCTTACAGAACAAACTTTATATACCTTACAATCACAGAAGGAAACAGAAAGATTATCTAGCCCAACTCTTTCGGCAGTTAAATAAACTGAGGCCCAGACAATATATTTCCATTGCCTGGAACATCATTTACTGTTTAAGGAAAATTTCAGAAAGTACAAGGGGTTAGGTTAGGAAATACTAAAATTAATCTATATCCCTTTACTGAATAGGCTAAGATGGCAGCCACCTTCCTAGAAGATTGCAACAACGCCCAACATTTCCAAAACTTGGTTTTTTATGTCAGCACCTTCCTTCCTCTCCTTTCTGACCTGGAATCCTCACCATAAGAGCTTAACCCTTCTTAGGGTAAGCTAAAAGAAATGAGTATTTTCTCTAAAAGTCACTTGGAAATAAACATTTATTATTAAAGAGACAATTTTCTACTACATGCAAGTAAGGGAGTGGGGTGAGAGGTAGGATAACCTTTAACTCCCCATGATTAACATAAGTGATAGATTGGTTTAATAGATTAGGTAATTATCACCTTGGAAAGCAGGGATAACCCAGTCTTGGTTTTGGGTCAGCTTAATTGGTAGGTAAAAGGGGTGTGGGGTGGATGGCCAAGGCAACAAGAAGCAAGCAAGCAGTTAGTAATGGCCACATTGACGCAGGTTGCCGGGTACTCAGGAGTGGACAGCCAACACTCAGCATGAGATTGCTGAGCCCAGGTGAAGGTCCAGACAAAGTATCATTGGAAAGAGAGGGGACTAAAGACAAAGGGCATATTTCACAATTTTGCCCAGGACCAGCCCTGCCCTTTACATTCTGCTTACCAACAGTATTGAGCCTCAAACTAGAATTTTTCCACAAGGGGGAAACCATAAGTCAATAATGAGTATCATAAAGAGAAATTCTTTTCTGTTTCTTTGCTGGTGGTGTTAACTTTTTACATGTTAAAATACTAAATTCAATGGGCCAACGTACTATATGAAATAACTTCACTTCTACAAATGAAATTTTCTTCATTCAAAAGTTGTAAAGGTGCCCCTTTGTTAGCATTTAACTAGGAAGAAGTTAAAAGAAAAGCCAATAAAATTCCCTTAAAAATTAGATCCCATGTAACATAAATTAGGTTCATAATTTTAGAGAACTCCTGGAAAACACATTCAAATTGGGCCACATTTAAAGGAAGTATATTTGGCAAAGTTATTAACTAATATTTCAATATGCAACTGTATACTGCATTACCCAGAATATGAAGTATGTAGGAGAAAAAATAAAGAAAACATTTAAAGTGTATGTAAGAGGGACAGAGAGAGACAGAGAAAGAGAGGGACAGAGACAGAGACAGACAGAGACAGAGGCCAAAGAGGGAGAGAGAGAGAAATTACTTTCAAAACAAACTGATACCTTGACAGGTTGGTCCATAGGTGATCACAGGCAATCAGACTATCAGACTGCATGATCTGCAAAGGGTAATTTCCAGAGAAGATGAGTGCAACTTCTACTGATTTGGCCTGGGGAAGAGTTTGTATCAGCTCACTTAAAAAAAGCTGCCATCTATGGCTCACAAGGGTCCCACTCCTAATGAGGTGGTATGTGGTAGTAATCCAAATAGCAGATGGCAACTTCATTTAATAGGTCAGCAGACCTGATGTCTAGCCACCAACTGGCAGCAATCACTGTTAAGACTATTTATATGACTGAGAAAAGCCTTCATGAATCCCTCACTGAATGTGGGCAGCAGTACTGTCACTAATGAGCTGCTATCCATATTCACCATGGAAATACTCCATGCCATTCTTTTTCCTTCCCCCAAGGACACCGACACCAAGATGGAACATCACTTGAGGACGGGGAGTCACATTCCTTTCCTATCTGCATATTTAACTTTAGGCAGTATCCTGACAAGCATCATGCCAGGTTTTTTCTGTTTGTAAGATGAGACTAGTTTTTAATCAGCTTATTAAATACCTAGCTCCATGTTATTCACCCTATAGAACTTTCTTTGATAAATATTAATTGACAGTGATTGCAGAATACTTTTAGGCTCCCAAAGGAAAAACTCCAGCTTAACTGGTATTATTACTCTGATGCAACACATTGGCTGAACTATTGAGTTTCACTACATAATGATTTTTAAACCAGCTAAGTGATTTTGTTGTTGTTGTTGTGAAGGAAACTCCCTCTACCTGTACAGATAGGCAACTGATCTGCAACCTACAGTCTTAGGAGCTGTTTGGGATACAGAGTTCATACAGTTAGATATGTTGTGGGTTCGGGTCTTGATGACTCCAGCTCCATCCACTAACCTGGATGTGAGTTTCACCTCAACATAATGAAAATATTATATCAATAACTCAAAGCCTATTTATATAATTCCTTGAAATCATAGTAGTCACTTGCATGTAAATCAGGAGACTCAGAAGCTTAACGTCAGATTTCAACCTGTCTTTAACTTAGAGGGGAAATCTTAGAGGGGTACCTGAGGCTCAGAGAGAATCACACAACTGGAAAGTGCCAAAGGCAGTATTTGAACTCAGATCATACTGATTCTAGGTTCAACATGCAATGTCCTACTTCGTGCTGCCTCTCAAGCTATGACCAATAAAATAGAAACAAACAACCTTAAAGAACACATTTCTTCAAAGAATGCTGATTTCAGGGGCAGCTAAGTGGGACAGTGGCGATAGAGCATAGGAGCTGAGTTCAAATACATTTTTACTGATTTTTTAATCTTATGGTTATTTCCAATAAAAGCAGAATTTTATTAAAGATGCTGCTTTGGTATAAGCTTAAATAATTATAAAATTAATAATAATAATGCATTAAGTTCTCTAAAACTTCATTCAATTATCACTCAAACTAAGAAATTAAGACTGTGTATATGTCAGGTGCTTATAATAATGGTGCATAAATATTCCAGTAAAAGGCAGGGTATTTATTTCATGTCAAAATCATAGCCTTTATTACATTCTCTTTTATTTTTAAGGGAAACATTTTTAAAGGAGAAAAAAGCTGTTAAAAGAATTTTTAAAAAATTTCTTATTTACTTTCAAGAAAAACAGAGAAGTAAAATGATCCCTTCGGATATCCCTTTCCTGAAAGTTTATACCTCTTGGTGGGGTGTTGTTTAAACTTTGTCACTTCTGAAAATTGTTTAGTTGGCCGATAGCAAGCTTGTGCATAGAATTTATTATCTCCTCTTTTTTTTTCCTTTTCCTTTTTTTTTTTGGGAGGGGGGGAAGGCAAGGCAATTGGGGTTAAGTGACTTGCTCAAGGTCACACAGCTACTAAGTATTAAGTGTCTGAGGCCAGATTTGAACTCAGGTCCTCCTGACTCCAGGGCCGGTGCTCTGTTCACTGCGCCACCTAGCTACCCCCCAACATCAAAAAAAATTTTTTTTAAAGTACAGATTACTGTCAATTGCTAATAATTTCTATACTATATTTTTATCAGAGGTAAATGAAAATATTCCTACTCTGTATGTGTGTGTGTGTGTGTGTCCTTATTCCAGACAAATTTGATTTTCCTTGAGGAAAAATTTGTCACTTTTATATAAAAACAATGTACCTTATTATCAATATCACAGTTGGCTAAGAATCATAGAATCTCAAAATGAAAAGGCATTCAAAGGTCATTTAATCTGACCCACACCTGAACAGGAATAAAATTTGTAACATGACCAAGTTATCATCAAGCCTTTGTTTGAAGACCTCCAAAGCAGGGAAAAATCACCTACCTCCAAAGACAACCCATTCCACTATTGATCAGCTTTCCTTATCAATGGTTATGAAACATACATGCCTGTCGTATTCACTAATATTCTGTGATGTAATGTGTTGCATTTAGGTTGGGTTTTTTTCCATTTAGGATTCAGTATGGCATGTGGTATAAACTGTTAGTCTGAACCTATTTTCCACCAAACAGCATACTGAGCAATTTTGTTGAAAAATAATTCCTTTCCTGAGTAGTTTGCGTTTTTATCATCCTGATAAATCTTTATCTGGAAGGTTTTATAACATAGTTTGGGGGAATAAGACAACTACACATCAAAGTAAAATATAATTTAAGGTATCATTCAATTCAAAGTAGTTGTTAACAATGTAATACCAAGAAGTGAACACAGAGAGATTGCTTCTAGATGGAAGGCCAAGGAAGGCTTTATGAAGTTTAGACTAGTTCTGAATTTTAAGGAAGTCCTTGAATGTCAGGCAAAAGGGACTCACTGACAATTAAAAAAGTGAAGTGATATCTATACGACATCAAGATTATTTTGGAAATGTGTAAATGATTAATTGGACAAAGGAGAATCTAAGGGCAGAGATAATAGCTCAGAAGTTTCTATGGTAGCCTAGGGAAGAAGTGTTGAAGCCCTAATTAGAACAACAGGAATGAAACTGGAAAGAATGCCTGATACGCTGTGAAGGTATTCACTAGATAAAATTGCCAAATACAATACAGATATAGACTCATGGTAGAGCAGAAAGAGAACTGGATTTGAAGTAAGAAGAACCGTACTCAAATTTCATTTCTATTATTTACTACTTGATGATGTATGATGATCTCGGGCAAATCATTAAAATATCACAACCATGACTTCTTCATCTGTAAAATGAGGAAGGAGGGGCTAGACAAGATGACCTCTAAGTTCCCTTTCAGTTTAAATCTAAGATCCTATAATTATTTTTTATCATTATTAGTTATATCCTGTCTAGACTATGATATGCAGTTAGGTCAGCTCATACAGTTGGTCCATTAGTAATATATCTTAGACACACCACAGAGATGCTCAATGAAGTGAGCATAGCATTGAATAGATGAGCAGGGCAGATTGCATTTGGGAGATTACACAGTGCTTCTTAATGACCCTACACCTCTTCCTGATACAAAAATTCATCTTTTTAACACTAGTATTCATTCAGTGATGCTCTAAGGCTATGAATCATAGCCACAATTACTGAAAAATTATAGTTATAGGTCACCCACAGAACAATGGAGAAAGACATGATAGAAATCAATGAAGAACTGGGCAGGAGAAGCAGTATAAAGGGTATTATCAAAGAAATGTCTGATCAGAAAAAGAAGTAGGATGATCGTGTAAAGAGCCCAGCATGTGGACTACACACAACGTCCAAAGATGTAAAGGAAGGCTCTTCATTCCCCCTTGGGAAACATACATACAGAGGTGAATAAGGAGACACAGAATGAGAAGGTGTGCATGAGTTGTGAGATACATCGTCAACAGGAATATCCATGTTGATGAGAATATCAATCAACTAAGGTAAAATGATTATTTTTTTTAATGGAAGGGCTCTATCAGCATTTCTGCTATTATTAGGAAAAGGAACCAAGAGAAGGGATAGTTGAGGTAATGAAACCTCAGAGTAGAGGGGATCAGGATGAAAACAATGGGAGAAGAATGGTAGAAATGCATATCCCTAAGAATAAACCGCTCCCCCCCACCCATGATTAGCCAATCAGGGACAGAAATGAGAGGCAAGGGATGATATGTTTCCATAGATGTCTGCTCTGAGCAGTTATGGACAGCAACCGTACTGCTCTCATATTCAAAGTTCATCAAATTAGTACTATATACCTTCCCTTTAAAAAATCAACAAGAACAAAGTCATGAGGACATTGTTCTGTGGATCCTGGAAAATGAAGTTGGGGATGCTGCCATTAATTTGTTTTGCACCTGGATGGCTTTGCCACATGGCTTTTCCATAACCCCCAGAGAGATTACAATTAAAGTATACCAGAAAGGACTGGGGCTAAGATCAGCAGTGGAAATTAGGTTAAGGAAGAAGAACATGGAGCGTAGTTCCATTGACCTCCCGACCCTGCAGAAATGCAAGTCATTAAATTATGTAATGTTAGCAGACTCAGTGTTCCCAGTGTAAAACAATAATAATAACCTCTTCCCCCCCCCCAAAAAAGAAAATGCTTCCCACCACTAAATGTCTTTTTATTACTGTTTTGAAACATTCTGAGAGTAATGTTGAATACAATGAGACCTATTTAATATTAGAGAAAGAATCTTTTGAATAGGAATGTGTCTGTTTTCATCCTTTTGTTCCTCAAATTAAAATTTTTGTCCAATGTGCAAATAAAGACAATACAGGACCAACTGAGCTACATCAAGAGAATCATTCTTTCTAGGCATAAAATTAAAGAACCAAGGAAAAGAAGGTTCAGGAACAATTCATAGTTCTGCCTCAGTGAAGGGAATAAAGAACTTCAATGGATTGGTTTCATTAGACACCCACAGATGTTTGTTTTTTTTAACTTGAAGGGATCACTATGAACCAAAGAAGGCAACCACAAAGGTAACTGGCTTATGGACCAACATCTAGCATCTCAGCAGATGAAGAAGTAGAAAAATTGTATGAAGAACTATGAAGAGATCCTATAAAGTAAGTCAACCCATACGTTGCTGTCCAGTGACTTCACTGTAAAGGCAAGTAAAACAGTAGTGAAAACCAGTTAAACATCAAGGAATGAAAGAGGCTCAAAGCCTTCTGCCCACATATTACTACAAATATCTTCTTCAAAAAGAGATTCAAAAAGCATTGGACATGAAGTTGACTCTACCTCCCTCTCTACTCCTTTGATGACATCACTGTCAGCACACATCGAAATTGAGAACTATAATTCCCACATCACAGGTTGGCAAACTATGGCCTGGCCCAAAGACACATGTATATCTCTAGATACATGTAGATATATATGTGTGTAGGTATATAATTATATTTTATTATTTATTATTTATTAAAATTTAATTATATTTATATGTATGCATGCATATACGGATGTATTATATATTTATAAATATAACAAAAACAAATTACCTAATATTTGGGGTATCTTTTTGTTTTTTACTAGACCCCTGTGATTTGACTGATATTAGGAACTCCTGATGAGCAAATTCCTTCCACTAACGCAAATTAGCACATGCTTTGAAACATGGTTCTTCATTTCCATGTCTATTTCTCCACATAGGCATACTTCATGTAGAGATAATAGCCACCAGGAAATTTCAGATTTGTTTGTTTTTTGCTTGAAACATATATAAATCATATGTTTCAAAGTACATGCTGATCATCATTGGAAGAGGGAATTTAATCACACACAGTTCCCTATACCACTGAAATTGGAGGAAGGGTATACTAAAAAATAAAGAAGCAAACTATATGTATGTCTATATGCCTGTCTGTGTGAGAGAATATATAAAGTCAATGGGTGAGGAGGAACCAATATAGATTACTCGTCTGGTGGTCTGGGCCTGACTATGTTACAGGTTTTTGTCTTTCTTTGTAGTATTGTCAATTGGTTTCACCATTTTAAATTTGATCAATTTCAAAGAAAATTATAATAATATACAGAATTCTGTCTAATCAAAAAACTACTAATTATGTGTTAAGAACACAATATAACTACATATGTGTAACCTGAGCTTGTCCACATTGCCTAACATGGAAGCTTCTTTGTTCCCTACCATGCGGGTGGGAGTGGAATCTTTTTATTGGCTGCTTGTCTTTAAAACTTGGTGAGACTGAGCTGGTCACTCTTTCTGTCTTTTGGGGCTGTGTTCTTTTTCCACTGCTCTTTCTGCTACTCCCTTTTTCTGCTGAATCCATTGGGCGAAGAGCCCAGTTCACTCACAGTGAGGATTCCATGAACAAAACCAGGGAGAGAGTAAGGACTTTCCTTCTGCTCCTCTGCTCATTTACCCCCGTTCCAAGATTGACTTCTTTGCTGTCTGTCCTCCTCACTTCCAAGTGTCAGAGGTGATCCTCATGGGTCCTGGAAGTTAAGTCATGAAGTCCTTGGAACCAGGATTGCAGACAAGATGGTGCAGCTAGGCAGCCCAGCATGGAAGCCCTGAGGAGCCAGGGTACCAGGGCCTCAAGCCTGAGTAGGTTTTTAGATTTGTGACTAGGACTTATGCTCTATGTTAACTAAGGTAAGCTATGAACTTAATCTTCTTCTCCTCCTCCTCAGAGACGAAGGTTGTACAACAAGGGAGGAGGAAGAGGTCTTTGTGTTAGGTGATCCCGGGTTCCATTCAATATGAATGTTTTACACATACACATACATGCATACACACACACATATACTTATATATATATGTGTGTGTGTGTGTGTGTATACTCATATATGTAAATTGTTCATTGCAATTACAATTCTGAATAACAGCTTGTAAATTTATTCCAAGAACCAAACATTTATGAGCATTTTGGATTCTATGCAAACATTCACTTATATGTACTTTGACAATATGACAGTAGAGTTTCAACTTTTATACAACTGAAACTTTCTTGAACTGATTATCTTAAAACATAGTTTCTTATGAATAAAGTTAGTGTTTGGGAATTTGGGGTACAATTTTATTTTATTATAATAAAACCCTAAATGAGGTTGTGAAGAGTTAAACATGGCTGAAATGAATGAACAACAACAACATATTAAAATCGTTTTTCTTTAATTATAAAAAGTTGTGGGCTAAATATATATTTTACAAAATATTCAGTTTATTCATACAGTCTGCATATAACAACATCCGATGCCAAAATTATTTTAAAATTTTAAATAATAATATTTTGTGGAATAAAAACTTCATTTCGTGAGGAGTTAATTTTAAATCTGTGTATTATACTAGTGTTACAATTTGCAAAAAGTTGCCATTTGTAAGGCTGCATTTTGCAAGTATTTTTTACAATGTGAATTATTATGATGTGATATCTGTGATTTGGGTTTGCTTTATATATTCCTTAAATTTTTACTCTTAAGTGTCTTTTAAGAATTACTGCTTTCTTTTTCTGTTTCATGTTTTAGTTGTAAATCATGCCAGAAATATTATTGTTGGATTTTTTTTTTCCACATCAACACAAATCCCTTACAAAAACTTTCCCCTCTCCCTATCCTTCCTCTTCCCTCCCTCTCCTTTTCCTCTTCTCTCATATCCTTCCCCTTTTCTTGTTTCTGCTATTTCCCACCTTGGTGGGAAGCAATTTTCACCAGAGCCCAAATCTATTCTCGGCAGTTATGTGTACACACACACACACACACACGCATACATACTATACACATATATCTTGGACTGTCACTGTTGCTGTATCTATGACTTTATTGATATATATGTGTATTTGTGTGTACATATTTGAGGTGTCATCTATGACAGCATGGAGGAGGAAAAAGGGAGACAGAGAGTAATCTATATATCGTGTGTGTGTGTATATAGTATGATCTATCTGTGTGTACATATAAATGCGTATACACATATGAATAAATGGATCATACTATATATATATATATATATACATAATATAAAGAAAATGCTTTGTGTATAAATATACATGGCATTCTGCATGTATATATCATATATTAGTATGTCCATATGTATCTGAGGTTCCTTATATGTTATATTTATATGTTTGTGTGTATATATGTATATGTGATCTATCTCTCTATCTATGTGTACATATATGCACAAATGTACATATTTGGATAAATTTACCATTGTACATAGGTATATACACACATGTCCATAACGTATAGATAATGTATATGTGTGTATCTACACACGCATTTATACATACACATGGCATTCTCTCTGTGTATGTGGATGTATACTCTACCTATACTAACTAAATTAACAGCAATATGGTCATAGATATATTGGCAGTGCTAAGATTTCAAGATAGATATACAGATAGATGAATATGACTAAAGTTGCATGTGACCCAAATGGCAATGGAAAGACACATGATGGCTGGAAGGGTACTACACTATAACTTTTACACAAGAAGTGGTCAAAAAAAAAAAAGTAGTGGGCAGGTCAAGTAGTAAAAGATGAGAGACAAGATATTACATGATCCCAGGCAAGGCCTCTAGTACACTAAGTGGATCTTCTTTGGGATTTATAGAAATGACACAGAAAAAGGATATAAACTCAGAATTGCAGAAGAGAAAAGAATGGGAAACTGCAATGCTCCAATGATCCCAAGATTCTCCATTAAATAAAATCCCTTCCTTTTAATACCTGAATCCTCCAGTTTTGCTACATGGTTGTCAGGGAAGAACAAAATTTGCAATGTATCAACATTTCAGGGCAAGAGAAAGAAGCATGGCAACCATGAATAGGCAACAGCAAGATACCAAGGATGCATTATGCATGAAGAATACTGTAAAGCAGTGGTTCTCAACCTTCCTAATGCCAGGATCCTTTAATACTCGTATGTGGGTGTATCTGCATGTGGGCACACCCGCCTGGAGATGGATAGAGGAGCGGTGTCTCAGTTCCTAAGCCCATTGGAAATATGTGTTTTCCAATTGTCTTATGCGACCCCTGTGACCCCTGTGAAAGGGTCATTCGACCCCCCAAAGGGGTCACGACCCACAGGTTGAGAACCACTGCAAAAGGATAGTATCAAAGATACGTATGACTGGAAAAGGACGTGAGCTGCTCTTACAATGGGAGTGAAAATTAACACTTCCGTAGCCCATGTGCTACTCTGGTCTACACATAAATTTGAGGCCTTTAGGAAAGGTCCAAACATGTTCCTTTTCTCCCCCTATGACATCCCCCAGCCTCCACCCCCAGCAATGCCATGATGTATCTATGGGAGGTTAAATAGAATAACTAGAATAGGTTAGAATAAATAAAATAGAATATACAAAATAAAAAGGAATCGATGAGTTGTTAGCTGCACCTGTGGAGGGAATGCCCACACAAATGATATCACAGACTGACTGAAGTACTGAACTTTTTAATTTATTTTAACTGTTGATTTAAATTTTTTATTCTGTTAAGGTCTTTGGAATGAAGAGAGATTCTTGTCCTGCATCACTTAAGGAGAGAGATAGACTAGTTTTATAACTGTTTCACAAATGAGTACTTCATCTTGTAAAGGCGTACCTCATTCTTTTGTGCTTTGCAGATATTGTATTTTTTACAAATTGAAGGTCAGTGGCAACCCCACATCAAGCAAGTCTATCTGTGCCATTTTTCCAACAGTATGTGCTCACATTGTGTCTCTGTGTCACATTTTTGTACTTCTCACAATATTTCAAACTTTTTCATAATATTATAGTGATCTGTGATCAGTGATCTTTAATGTTACTATTATAATTGTTTTGGGGAACCATAAATCATGTCCATATAAAACAACAAACTTAATTTTAAAATGTCGTATGTCATGTACAAAAATATTTATAGCAGCTCTTTTTTGGTGGCAAAGAATTGGAAATTGAGGAAATTCCCATCAATTGGAGAATGGCTGAACGAGTTGTGGTATATGAATGCAAAGGAATACTATTGTTCCTTAAGGAATGATGAGCAAGGGGCAACTAGGTGGTGCAGTAAACAAAGCACCAGTCCTGGAGTCAGGAGGACCTGAGTTCAAACCCTCAGACACTTGACACACTTACTAGCTGTGTGCCCTTAGGCAAGTCACTTAACCCCAATTGCCTCACCTTATCCCCTCAAAAAAAAAAAAGAAAAGAAAAGAAATGATGAGCAGGAAGAGTTCAGAAAAACTTGGAAAGATTTACATGAACTGATGCTGAGTGAAGTGAACAGAACCAGGAGAACACTGCACACAGTAACAGCAACATTATATGATGATCAGCTATGATAGACTTAACTCTTCTCAGCAATACAAGACAATTCCAAAAGACTCATGATGAAAAATACTATCCCTCTCCAGAGAAAGAACCAGGGAGTCCCGAATGTAGATCCAAGCATACTATTTTCACTTTGTTTAGTTTTTTAGTTTTTTCTTTCTCCTGGTTATTCCCTTTTGTTCTGATTCTTCTTTCATGACATGACTAAGGTGGAAATATGTTTAATATGATTGTACATGTATGACCTATATCAGATTGCTTTCTGTCTTGGGGAAGGAGGAGGGAGAGAAAAAGAAAAATTTTGAACTCAAAATCTTATAATAAACATGAATGCTGAAAACTGTAATTGGAAAAAATAAAATACTATTAAGTAGAAAATAAATAAGTATTGTATGTGTTCTGACCATTCCACCGAGTAGTCATTCCCCTCTCCTTCGACCTCCCTATTCCCTGAGGTACAACTATACTGAAATTAAGCCAGTTAATAATCCTACAATGACCTCTGGGTGTTCAAATAAAAGGAAGAGTCAATTAGGCAGCAAACTTCATTGCTGTCTTATTAAGAAATCGCCACAGCCACCCTGACCTTCAGTAATCACCACCCTGATCAGTCAGCAGTCATCAACATCAAGGCAAGAACCACCACCTCCATCCCCAGCCACCCCCCTATCCCACTCCCGAAGAAGAAAGATTATGACTTGTGGAAGGCTCTGATGATGGCTAGCTTTTTTTTTCAGTAATAATGTATTTTTAAATCAAGATATGAACATTTTAAGTATGTACATTTTTTAAGATATAATACTATTGCACACTTAATAGACTATACTATAGTATAAATATAATTTTTACATGCACTGGGAAACCAAAAAATTTATGTGACTTGCTTTATTGCAGTATTTTCTTTATTGTGGTGGTCTGGAATTGACCCTTCAATATCTCCAAGGTATGCTTGTATCATAAAAGGCATCCACCTATGACTTGCATAGATGAAAAGATGATCCATATCTGTTCTGATGATCTTATCTTCCTTGAGGTTTGGATCTAAGATTTAGGATTCACTTTCTGAATTGTGCCAATCTGGAAAAGTTATTAGTAGAGAAGGAAAGAGACTCAGTTAATCAGATGTTCCCTAAAACAAATAAAATGCCCTGAGGTAAACATGTCAAAAAAGGAAAATGACAAAATTTGGAGTGACTACAGGAAAATAGTTACATTCATGCACTATTAGTGAAGCTGTGAATTGGTATAATTATTGCAGAAAGCAATTTGGAAATATGTCTCCCAAGGTTACTCAACTGAGTATCCCATTTTATATAGCAATGCCACAACTAAGCCTATACTCCAAAGAGAACAAAGAAAGAGGAAAAGGATCCATATGCACAACCATATTCAGAACAGCTCTTTTTGTAGTGGCAAAGAATTAGGAACTAAGGAGGTGCCCATCAATTGACTAAACAAATTATGGTACAAGAACGCAGGAGAATACTATTATTCAGGAAGAAATTATTAAAAATGAGGCTTTATTCTGAATCTTGAGTCTATGATCTCTCTGTTGGGAGGTGGGTAGCATGCTTTCTGATCATTCTCTAGAATCCTGATTGGTCAATGTGCATTGATCAGAGTTGTGAAGTCTTTCATGTGGTTTGTTTTTACAACACTGATAGTGAATATAAAATATTCTCCTGGTTCTGTTCATTTCATACTACATCAGTTCATACTAGTCTTCCAGTCTTCTCTAAACCATCACTTCAAAATATACACACATACAATATGGATCCAAGTATTTATTAAGTATCTGCTATGCACTAAGCTCTGTGCTAGAGTGGGTGCTAAGCACATACAGACAAAAGAACAGCACTTCTCCAGAAGGAGATTATGCAACATAGAAGGGCAATATGGTCTAAGACAAAGGTGTCAAACACCAGGCCCCAGGGAAAGGGGCACCAGATTAAAATTAATTGGGAAATATTTAACAAAATAAACAAAAATACAATAGAACACTGATCGTCTTAATATATGGTTGTCTAAGGCAATATATAGCCTCAGAGATCCTTATGCAAGATTTGGTGACCCCTATTTCTACTTGAGTTTGACACCACTGGTCTAGAGGGCATTGGCCTAGAGCCAGCAACTGTGGGGTCACATGCCACCTCTTATACTTACTAGCTGTGTGACCATGGGCAAGTCTCTTAATGCTTAATCTCTTAATCTTAATCTCTCTGAGTCTCAGTTTATCATCCATAAAATGAAGGTGTTGGCCATTGACCCCATGAAACTTGAAAAGAGAATGTGTGTGTGTGTGTGTGTGTGTGTGTGTGTGTGTGTATTTCAGTGCATATAATGCTTGACCTGGCCTGGACTGGAGAAAACTCTGAGTTCAAATCTGACCTTAGACACTAACTATGTGACCTTGGGTGAGTCATTTAACACATCTATTCTTCAGTTTCCTCAACTGTAAAATGGAGTTAATAATCACATCTATCTCCTAGAGTTATTGTGAAGATCAAAGGAGATAACTGGAAATTGTTTTGCAAACTTTAAAATGCTATATAAATAAATACTACCTATACAACCAGTATCCTAAAAGTCTTAGAGCATTATAAAGTTTTAAGAACTTAAAACTTAGTTTTAAAAAACTACTTAATGGATTTAAAAGCTCTTAAAACTGCATTAAGGCTTTTGGGACATATAAATGCTAGTTAAATTGATATGTGATTATCGATACAGATATAAACAATATACCGGGTAATTTTGGGGAAGGAAGCACTAACAGTTGGGTGAATCAAGACAGGTTTTAAAAGGGCATGTATGTGTGTGTGTGTGTGTGTGTGTGTGTGTGTATATACACACATATATATATACACACACACATTATAATTTATGCTTTTATATATTATTAAGTACATATAAACACAAGTGTAGATATAAGTTCCCATAAATATGCATAAGTGGAAAACAATTATCTGCCTGATCTCTCAGATTTGAGGCAGTGCTATATAACAAAACGGTGGCTCTGGAGTCAAGAACCTAGCTGCGGTGGTCACAGTTATGCGCCTCAAACACTATCAGTCTCGGTTAGCTCATCTCTAAAATGCCAGCAATAATAGCTCCCGACTTCACAGAGCTGTTAGGAAGCTCAAATGAGATGTTTGTTAAGGGCTCCGGGAAACCTTATAGAGCAACTATTCTTATGGTTTAACCATAAAAACGACATCTCACCTGCGTGGACAAGCTCTAGGCTCTCAGGTGCACGGAGGCGGCCCTCTTTCTCATCCCCGCCCAGCCAGAAGGCAATGTCGCTGCAGGAAGGGTGGCTTCCTCCACTCCCGGGAAAGCTTGCGCAGAGCCTG
This sequence comes from Pseudochirops cupreus, assembly GCA_028627135.1. Classification (NCBI taxonomy): domain Eukaryota; kingdom Metazoa; phylum Chordata; class Mammalia; order Diprotodontia; family Pseudocheiridae; genus Pseudochirops; species Pseudochirops cupreus. Next base: position 336,447,180 of record CM053582.1, on the reverse strand, counting down.
CCCCTGCCAGGTATGGCACGGAAGCTCCAGCGCCCTCCATTTTCAGGGCTAGTTATTCAGCAGGTGAGTCGCTACACATCATTTAGCACCTTCTGGCTTCCGTGGCCAAGGGCCTCCCATCTGTATAGACCGACCGACACCCTCTTCAGGGGTCTGATGAGCGCGGGCATCGCGGGCACTGGGTAATGCCGGGCTCGCCCCGCGGTTGGTTCGCTAGCTCTGCTCAAAGGCGGCCCAGTACACACTCTCATTCCTAGTCTGGAAGCTGGCTTACGTTCAAAGTTTGAAAATCAGTTGAAATCCTTTTGGGCCCAAAATGTCTAACAATTTGCTTTACTCCATAAAACTGCTTAGTAGCGGGTGGGTCTGAGAGGAGAATGGGGTGCCAAGCGGGGAGCGCGAGGCTGCAGGGGAGGGAGATACGGGGCAGTAAGGGGAAGGGGGATTTACATTGCTGCCTGAGAGCCAGGGATTGGTTAGGGAGAGGGGCAGAAACAGACCGAGATGGGGGGGGGGCGGTAATACTCCTCTGCACCCCTCCCCCCCAATACCCACCACACCCTTCATCCAAGAGTCCTTGGGACCACGAGCTGGCACCGCACTTAACTGGGCCATCCGGGAACCGCCTGGAGCCCCTCCCCCTCCTCTTCTTCCTCCTCCTCCCCCCTCCTCCCTCTCCTCCTTCCTTCACTTAGCAATAGCACCCGCTAGCCTAAAGGAAACTTCTGAGGGAACCAGCTATTAAGTGCTCTGGGTCTCTCTCCCTTCTTCCCAGCAGGGACCACTTGAAAACTCCAAGAGTTGCCTAGGGCTTTGTCCTGTCCATGCTTGGAGGCCTGGTAGTGTGGTGCCGTCTGAGTTCAAATCCTTCCGCAGGTATTTACTAGCTAGTTGTGTGATGCTGGGCAAGTCCCTCAACCCTTTTCTCAGTCTCATTTTTCTGATCTGGGGGGGCTTGGGGAAGGGCAGGTAGGGGAGGAATAGACTCAAAGATCATATCCCAGATCTGTGATTTGTTCAGTGCTTTGCATTTTCAAGTGCATTATTTTATTTGACCCTCATAAAATCCTATGACGTACTACAGGTATTATCACCATACGCTTTATATGAAGGAAAAATATTTGTTAAGAAGATATTCATTAAAACATGCAACATAAGACATAGACTTTCAAAGTGAAATGGATATTAGAGCTGAATTCATTTTACAAGAGCCCATTTTACAGGGAGAGGTCCTAAAGTGGCAGAGATTTCAACCCAGGACCACTGATTCCAAATGCTACATGTTATCCACTCTGCCAGCATTGCTTTCATCTGAGTTCTGTCTGGCAAAGTGCTTCACCCACTTCGCTTTATTAATTACCTATCTGAAAACAGTATTTGTTCCCATTCAGATACATTCAGTATGTGTGTATGTGTATGCCAGAACAAATCCAACAGTCTAGCTACATAGCTGAAGTCTTTTATTAGAAAGGATAAATGATAAATTAACCCAGAAATACAGAACCCTAGTGTTGTCTGTATAGGATTCAAAGAAACTTAAGCTTTTCTGGGCTTTACACAATGTGAAGTTATTTTTGTACAACTCTCCTAGATACAGTTCTTAAAACATGACAATAACAATGTGTATTCATAAATATGTATTTGCACTCATCAAGAATATTCTGAAACAGAACAAGCCTATTAACATTTAAAAAAACCCTAAACACCAGCCAATTTTTTGAGCCAAAAAGTGATATTTTCCAGATGAATTATAGAAAATAATTTTCACTATTAGATTAATTTTTGAAGTACTGGATCTGTTTTATTTGCTTGTGTAACTATCACAAGGATTTTGGTATATTTTTTGTTTATCCTTCCCACTTAATTATGTCAGCACATACTTATGTCTGTATGCATACATGTATACATATATGTATTGTGTATATGGTTATATGTAATAGAAGACCAACCAACTAATTCAGTCCCTATGAGCATAAACAGAGTGTCACTGATTCAGTAGAGAGAAGCTAGGGAGCTTGCTCCTGGGAGAGTTGTGATAACCATCTAAGGAAACTTTGGAGTACCTGCAGGCATTCTGTATGTGGTTCTGGTGTGCTAATCATGTGAACAGCCTCTTTGATGGACAGTAGTTGTGAAATCAGAAGGGAATGGGGTGCCTTCAAGAGGCATAAGTTGTCAACCCCTTTCTCTCTTGGTTGGAGCTCATCTCTTGGCTTGGCTGCCTCACTGAATAGCTTCTGCTCAGAGACAATGCTGTCCTCCCCACCAAGGCCAATATATGGCCCCCAAATACAGGCCTTGGCTCTCAGCCTTAATGTTTGTCATTTTGTTTTAGGTGAAGTTGGAGGCTACTCATTTGTTTCTTTTTCATTAAGTTTATTTATTTTTATTTTTCAAGTAACAAGAATTTTTATTAATTTGTTCTTCCCACTACTAACCTCCCGCTGAGCAAATTGTAAAAATGAAAACAAAACAAGACAAAAATCCCTCAGTACACACCAATTTGGCCTGGCAAAACAAATCCCCACATTAGCTGTGTCTGAAAATATATATCTCTTTCTTCATTTTAAATTCATTATCCCTGTCAGGAGGTGAGCGGTGTGTTTCGCCTTCATTCTTTTGGCTTCATAATTTATATTATTGTTACTGATCAAAGTTCCAACTTGTTTTTCTCTAGAATATTGTTACCATTTTATAAATCGTTCCCCAAGGTCTGCTCGGTTTTTATCCGACATGAATTCATAAAGGTATTCCTAGTTTCCTCTGAAATTATCCCTGAATTCTTGGAATAAACCCAACTTGGTCATACACAGCAAATAAACTTTCTAAAATATTGTTGTAGCCTACTTGCTAATATTTTATTCAAAATTGTTTTCAATAGTGTTCACTAGGGATATTGGTCTGTGGTTTTCTTTCCCTGCTTTGACTCTCTTTGGTTAACATTTCAAGACTATATTTGTATCATAGAATTAATTTATCTTTGAATTTTTTATATTGACTTGGGAATCTATCTGGTCCTAGAATTTTGTTTTGTTTCTTCTTTTAATTTGGGAGTTTATTTATGGATTATTCAATTTCTTTTTGTGATATTTTGTTATTTAGATATTTATTCTCTTGTTAATCTAGGTATTTTGTATTTTTGTAAATAGTTATCTATTTCCTCTAAGTTATCGTTTTGTTAGCATATAATTGGGCAATATGGTTTCTAAAATTTCTTTATTTTCTCTGCAATTGATATAAGTTCCGTTTTTCCACTTCTAATACAATTTGGTTTTACACTCCTTTTTTAATTTGATTATCTATTTATCAAATTTATTAGTTTTTTTTCTTTTTGAAAAATCAGTTCCAGTTGTTTTTCAATTCAATAGTCTTTTTAATTTAAATTTTATTATTCTCATCATTTTCAAAGTTTCTATTTTGTTATTTAATTGGGGGTTTTAAAGTTTTTTTTTAAAATCTACACCTAATTCTCTCTTTTGTTGATAGAAGCATTTGGAGATATATGCTTTCCCCCAGAAGTGCTTTAGCTACAGTCAATAAATTTTGGTATATTGTCTCATTGTTTTTTTCTTTGATAAAATATTCCATTGTTTCTATGATTTGATTTTTGACCCACCAGTACTTTAAAATTATGATATTTGATCTCCAATTATTTTCTAATTCTTACTTTAAAGGACCTTATTGAAAATAATTTTATTCTCACTGAGGAGAATAATTCCTTCAGAGTTAGAGTGGTGCAAATGGAAGCAAATGACTTTATGAGAAATCAAGATACTATTAAACAGATCCAAACAAATGAAAAAATAGAAGGCAATGTGAAATATCTCATTGAAAAAGCCACTGACCTGGAAAACAGATCCAGGAGAGACAATTTAAAATTATTGGACTACCTGAAAGCCATGATCAGAAAAAGAACCTAGAAATCACCCTTCAAGAAATTCTCAAGGAAAATTGCCCTGATATTTTAGAACCAGAGGACAAAATAGAACTTGAAAGAATTCACCAATCACCTCTTCAAAAAGATCCCAAAAAGAAAACTCCTAGGAAAATAATTTTATTGCACTATGATCAATAAATGATATATTTATAATATCTGATTTTATACATTTTTGTTTAGGTTATTATGCCCCAGTACATGATCAATTTTCACCAGTGCCATAGACAACTAAAAATTATGTAAATTATTTTCTATTCCCATTTAATAATTGCCAAAGAACTGTCATCTCTAATTTTTTCTAAAGTTCTAATTAGATTCTTAACTCATTTGTTGTTATCTTTGGATTAAATATGTTTAAGTCTGAAATGGAATGGTTACATTAAGTTCCAGTACTATTAGAGTATTATAATCCTATTGCACCACATCTCTTGCTTGGGATCCTCCTTTCAGGGGAAACGAAGTAACACAATTCTTTCAGCTTCCCAACCTGTCCCTTCCCTGCCTTTAGGGCCCACAATGAGGCCAAAGCCCTAGGGAAGTCAATAACCAATCTGAACTCATTTCTCAGTGATCAGTAAACTCCTACCTGGTCATACCTTCCCCATCCCAGTGATTTTGAACCTCTAGCTGCCATCATTCAAACCCCATTCTCTGTCCTCACTCTCGGATATCTTATTACCACTTCCCTCAACAGAACACACCACTTTAAGCCTACCTACCCTTTCCATTTTTCTCTCTGGAATGTCTGCTCCATAGGTAACAAAAGCACTTATTCCTTAAATCCTTTTCTTTCCCACTCCTTCCATATCCAGAATTTCACTGAGATGAAATATTCATTGTTCCCCACTGCCACTTCCAGCCTCTCTTTCTATTACTACTGCTCAATAATCTTTCCTCCTTTGAAGTTCATGCAATCCATATCTGCTACACAATTCAGATTCTGGGAGCTACTATCTACCAACCTCTAGGACACTTCCTTGCCTTCCTCAGTAGGTCCAGTACCCAGTTCACAGCCTTTCCTCCCCAGCTCCTGTCCCTTTCATCCTAGCGGGCTTCAATATACATTTTGAAACTTTCTTAAATACCCTAATCTCACTTCTTTAACTTAGTTTTGTCACACATGACTCCTCCATCCCATCTTGGCTGCACACAAAATGGTCATATGCTTGATACTGCCATTAGTCCTAAACTCTGACATTCCAATATCTGATCATAATCTATTGTCTTCCACCTCTTCCTCTGCCTTGCAATCCCTAACCCTGTTTTTCATCTCACCATGACTTCATCTCCTTCCAGTCCTCACTTATTTCCCAGGTCATTACCTCACACTAGCTACATTCTTCTCCCTTTCTCATCCTGACCCATTCATAGACCAGTACAACTCTACACTGCCCTCTTCTCTCAAACTCTTGCCTTCTTATCTCATCACCAGTCTTCTAATGCCAAGACTGGAATTACTCCCACCATCTTTACTCCTACTTATATGGTTGAATGAAGCTTCACAAAACCTTGCTGACTGGGGGAAGCTAGGTGGCACAGTGAATAGACCATTGGCCCTGGAATCAGGAGGATCTGAGTTCAAATGTGGCCTCAGACACTTGACACCCTTACTGGCTGTGTGACCTTGGGCAAGTCAGCCCCAATTGCCTTGCCATTCCCCCTCCAAAAAACAAACAAACAAAAAAAACCAACTGCTGACTGGATCCACTACAGATTTATGTTAAATAATCTCAGCTGATCTCGTCTTGTCAAAGCATTTTTTAAACTTGTCCCTAATTAGCTCACTATCCCACCACAAAGGCCCAATCTTTTCATTCCTGCTCAAACCTCCCTTAGCTCCTCCTTTCCCCAACCTCTCCTTTCAGTTGAGAACCTTGCTTCATATTTTACTTTAAAAAAGGGCCATTCATCAAGAACTCTCTGTTCTCTACTCTTCCTCATCTCGAATCTACCACTATCTCCCTCCTTCACCCCTGTCTCACATGAAGAGGTGGGCCTTCTCCTTACTTGAGCAAACCTTTCTACATGTACAACTTATCCCATTCTGAGATATGTACATGACTGACAGTGACAGGAAAAGTCTTCTCGACAGTCACACTTAAGTCACTTTCCATTTAGTGAGTGTGTTATTACAAATAGAGTGTATGACTTGGACTCAGTAAAATTTGAATTTTAATATTACCTCAGACACTTCCTAGCTGTGTGACCTTGGACAAATCGCCTATTTCCTCATGATCTCAGTTTCCTCATCTGTAATATGCTCCTTCTGAAATGATGGCTGTGTCATTGATATGTCACTTAACTTCCAAGTCAAGTCGACAAAGATTTATTAATGACCTGCCATATGCCAGACACTATGCTAAACACTGAGGATACAAAAAGGCTTTAAGGGACTGCAGCAGTGGGTACCTCTATTTCTTTTCCTCTCCCTCCCTTCTTAATTCTGTACTCTGGCTTCCGTCCTCATCATTCAAAGGTACTGTTGACCTCATAATTGTCTCCTCCTTATGAAAGCTTGAAATCTTTCTATTTCATTGAATGATGATGTTTTTTCCCCTTGAAGTAGTATGCTTAATATTGCCAGGATTCTTGGTTGTAGTCCTAGCTCCTTTGCCTTCCAGAATATCATGTTCCATGACCTACAATCCTTTAATGTTGCAGCTGCTAAATCCTGTGTAATCCTGATTGAGGCTCCCTGATAATTTGAATTTTTTCCTTTCTGTCCACTTGCAATAGTTTTCCTTGACCTGATAGTTCTTAAATTTGGTCATAATGTTCATTGGAATTTTTTTTTTGGAATTTCTTTTCTGAGGTTATCAGTGAATTTTTTTAGTTGCCTATTTTGCCCTTTGGCTCCAGCATATCAGGGCAGTTTTCCCTGATACTTTCCTGAAAGATGCAGTAGGTCTTCCTTTTGATTATGACTTCTAGGTAAACCAGTGATTCTGATATTGTCTCTCCTGGATCTATTTTCCAGGTCAGTTGTTTTTCCCATGAGGTATTTTACATTTTCTTCTATTTTTTGCCTTCTTTTGAATTTGTTTGATTCTTGTTGTCTACTTAGAGAGTCATTATCTTCCACTTGCCCAATTCTGGCTTTTAAGTTGTTTTTCTTGTTAGCTTTTGTACTTCCTTTTTTATGTGGCCAAGTCTATGTTTCAAGCAGTTGTTTTCTTTCTCCAAGCTCTTGATTCCTTTTTCATAATTCTCTTTTTCACTCTAATTTCTTTTGCCAATTTTTCTTTGACCTGTCTTATAGGATTTTTAAACTCCATTTTAATCTCTTCCATGAGTTCTTTCTGGATTTGAGACCACTTCCCGTTTTAATTTGGGGCTTTGCCCATAGGTGTTTTGACATTGTGAGTTTGTGTTTGATCTTCCTTGTCACCATAATAACTTTCTATGGTCAGATTCTTTTTTGTTGTTGTTTTTTACTTCTTTTTTGCCTTTTTCCTTTCTTTTAAATTTGAGATCTGTTCCCAGAGTGGAAGGGGTGCTGTCTCAGTTTTCTTGTACTGGGGCTGCAGGCCCCAGATATTTACTTGGTGCTGTGCTGATGTGGCCGTGAGGCCCACAGGGGCCCCTTGTGTCTGATGCTGCACTGACAGGCTGAGGTGGGGAGTGGCTGGCATTGCTGAAGTCCATAGAGGTCTGGCAGCTTTCCTGGTGCTGAACCAGGATCCTAATGCTGGTGTCTGGTGTGTGCTGAGGAAGGTGGGGTGTTTCTGCATTTCCCCAGGGCTACACTGAAGTATGTGGAGATCTGGCAGCTAGAGGTGGCCTATTGGTGAAGCACAAAGAGGTTCCTCAGAGTTGGAATCTGTCCATTCCCCTGGCTATGCTGAAGCACGTGGGGGGTCCTGGTGTTGGCATTTGTCTGTTCCCCTGCACTGGGGCTCAGGATTTCCCACTGGTTTGCTGAGGTGGGGCTTGTTCCTGGCTTGCTGGCATGCTTCCTGTCCTGTACTGTGTTCCATTTTTACCCAAGTGAGAGAGACCTTTACTACAAATCTTCCATGTTTCTTAGGCTAAAAGATTGTTTTATCCCATCTTTTTGCTGGTTCTGCTGTTCCAGGATTTGTTTTGGGGTACCATTTTTTGTTTGGAGGTAAATATGGGAAAGTTATGGCAGTTTACTGGTTACTCCACCATTTTGGCTCCTGAAAGTCTCAAGTCCTGTCAATTTTACCTTGCCAATAATTCTCACACATGCTCCCTTGCTCTTGTTCCTCACATAAGACTTTCTATCTCCTGACAGAAAGGAGGTCAGAGTCACTGATCACAGAATATATGGGGGTAGAAGGGGCAATATAAGGTGCTAGAAGACTGGAAAGGAGGGAACAGTTTATCAAGAGCTTTGAAAACAAAACAGAGGATTTTATATTTGATTCTGAAGGCAATAAGGAATGGCTAGAATTTACCCCTTAAGGTGGGGTTTTCACTGGCTGTCCCTCATGCCTGGAATGCCTTCCCTCATCTTCACCTACTGCCTTCCCTGGCTTCTTTCAAGTTCCAACTAAAATTCCACCTTCTATAGAAGACATTCCTCTATCCCCCTTAATTCTAGTGCTTTTCCTCTGTTCCTTACCTTCCAACTTATATGAAGCTTGTTTGTATAGTGAACTCCCTGAAAACAGGGATTTTTTTTTGCCTTTCTCTTTATCCCTAGTGCTTAATACAGGCTTGGCACAGCACAAGCTCTTAATAAATGCTTATTGATTGATTGATCCATTTCTCCCTTCAATTAATTAATTTTTCCTTTAAGTATTTAGATATCAGGTTATTAAGTGTTATTGTCATGTTATTATCAAGTACTAATATTGATTCATTATCTATGGTGCCTTTGAGCATAGTATAATTTCCCTATTTATTTTTTATTTATCTATATTCACTGTGGCCTTATCTGAAATTAATACCCTTGATTATTTGATGCATAATATAGTTCTTCGTTTTAAACTTTTATGAACTTTTTGTTCCACATTTGTTTCTTTTAAACAATATAGTCCAATTTTGCTTTCTAATTCATTCTGCTACCCTTATCTTTTTTATGGGTGAGTTCATCCCATTAATATTTACAGTTGTGGTTATAAATGGTATACTCCTCTCCATCTTGACCTCTTGTACTTTTTCCTTTCTTTACAAATTAAAAGATAGAAGAGAAGAAATTTGCTTGATACTTATGATCTAGGAAGTGAAACAACCTACTTCTTCTCTGGTAAAGCTATTTTATTCTCCTAACCCTTCTCCCCATTATCACAGTTTTTTTTTATCTTTCTTCCTTTTCTTTTAATCATCCTTTCAACATTTGAGTTTGTTTTACTTATGACTATTTCTTTATCTATTTTACCCTCTTACTTAGGTCCCTCTCTCTTTCTCTTGGTTCCCTCTTATTTTCCTTTTGAGTTTAATGTATTTCTATACTGAAATGTGTCTGTGTCTGTGTGTAACTGTATTCAGTCTTACTTTATCCAATTCAGATGAGAGGGAGATTCATGGCATGGCCCTTACCCCTCTCTCCATGGTTACATTATCTTTATCATATGTTATACAATAGTGATTTCCCTCCCCTTTTTCCTTCTTCCCTCCCCAAGAGAGTTTCTTGCTTCTCCTATGTTTATTTTCTCCTAAGACAATTAAAAAGGAACAAAACCACCCACAGATCTTCTGTTGTTTTTAACATTTTTCTATGATCCTTAAAAGTATTAGGTTCAATCTAAGTAAAATAAATGAGTATTTACCCAAATATAAAATGCCCAAATTAACAGAAGAGGGAATAGAATATTCAAATAAGCTTATCTTAGAAAATAAATTGAAGCCACAAATGAGCTCCCTAAGAAAAAATGGATTTACAAATGACTTCTACCAAACATTTAAGAAACAATTAATTCTAATACTTTATAAACTATTTGGAAAATAGGTAAAGAAGAAGTTCTAACAAAGTGCTATGACACAAATATGGTTTTGATATTTGATATGACACATATATGATTTCCTAAACCAGAGAGAGAAAAATAGAGAAAGAAAACTATAAACCAATTTCCCTAATGAATATTAATGTAAAAATTTTAAATAAAATTCTAGCAAGGAGACTACAACAATATATCACAAAGATCATACACTACAGCCAGGCTGGATTTATATCAGGAATGCAGGATTTGCTCATTATTAGGAAAACTAAAAGCATAACTGACCATATCAATAACAAAAACAACAAAAATTAAATAATTATATCAAGAGTTTCAGAAAAAGCTTTTGACAAAATACAACTCCCATTCCTAGTAAAAACACCAGAAGGCATAGGAATAAATGGAGCTTTTCTTAAAATGAGAAGTGGTATATGTCTAAAACCAAGAGAAAGCATTATCTGTATGGAGATAAATTAGAAATCTTCCCAATAAGGTCAGGCTGAAATAGGGATGTCCATTATCACCACTATTATTTAATACTGTATTAGAAATGCTAGCTATAGCAATAAGACAGGAAAAAGAAATTGGAGGAATAAGAATAGGTAACAAGGGAATAAAACTATCACTTTTTAAAAAAAATTCAAATAATGTGATGGTATAATTAGAGAATCAACTAAAAACCTAATCGAAACAATTAACAACTTTAACAAAATTGCAGGATATAAAATAAACCCACATAAACCATCAGCATTTCTGTATGTTACCCATAAAACCCAGCAGGAAGAGGTAGAAAGAGAAATGTTATTCAAAATAACTAGTGAAAGCATAAAATACTTGGGAGTCTCCCTGCAAAGACAGACCCAAGAATTATTTGAACATAATTATAAAGCACTCCACATAAGTAAAGACAAATTTAAACAATGGAAGAAATATTAATTGCTCATTGGGAGGCTCAGTCAATATAATAACAATGATAATTTCATATAGATATAGATAGATATATATAGATATATAGATATTTAGATATTTAGCACCATATCAATCATATTACCAAAGAAGTATTTTATAGAACTGGAAAAAATAAAAACAAAATTCATCTGGAATGAAGTCAAGAATATCATGGAAATCAATGTATAATAAAGTGTGAAGGAAGATGGCTTAACACTACCAGATTTCAAAATATATTATAAAGCA
>CM053582.1:336415322-336435643 GCA_028627135.1 Pseudochirops cupreus | reverse complement strand
ACTGAAAAGTCAGAGGGGTGAGGGGGGAAGACATAGGAGAGAATAGACTGAGGGAGAGGTGATACACTGGGATGGCTGTTTTGGGGTAGTAGGTAGGGGAAAGATGGGGAGAAAATATGTAACTCAAAATCTTGTGGAAATGAATGATGCAAACTAAAATAAAATTTAAAAAAATAAATAAATAAATAAATAAATCTATGATACTATGAAACTATAACCACATTTGTCTTTATTCTATCCCAAATAAGTAAAATTTGTAAATCTCCAGCTAAACAATGAATTGTACAGTTGGAGAATGAAGTTTTCCTTCTAGCACTGCTAATGACTAGAGCTTAACCTCTTCAATTTCTTACCAATTCACTTTTGTCACCTTAAAAATACATCCAACTTCATTGAAGGTCATAAAATATGATGCATCATTCAGACCCTTCACCAGCTCATTGCTCAAAGTCAACATTATCCAAGCTGACAGGGAGTTCCATGATCCTCCCCACACACCTATTCAATTATTTTTGTCACTTTCATCTGATTATGAACCCTCTGCTTCTGGAAAGTATCTTTTCTGTCTGCTGTACATACCCATACCCTCCCTGATAATAGATCAAGCTGTTCCATATGCCTGTAATTCCTTTTCCACTCTTTTCTGCTTATCCAAATACTGCCCATCCTTCAAGGTCTGGTTCAATTTGTTATAGGAATTTTTTATTTCCTTTTATTATATGGGATTCAGGTCAATTCCTCCTGTAAACTCTGGTTAATTAAAAGACAGTTTTAATATTAGCCATACCTGACCAAAATGTCTCCCATGGGATGTAAAAAAATGTACTTAAGAGCCTTAGATAAGAAAACAGAGGAAGAATCTCAACTGTCCCCGATTCTTTGGCAACATGTAAATCCTCTTCCTCAATGAATCAAATTGTGAATCCTCTAACTGTAGTTTAACCTGTTACCTGATTTAGTTTACCTATTGGTTGATAAAGTTTGTTTCCTTAAGGGATGTATGAGATTATGACTCTTTTCACTAAAATAGGGTTGTGATTGTGTGAGTAGCAGCAATAGGGAGGTTGCCAGAGATGTTTTGGAGGTAGAAACAACTGTATTTGGCAACTTACTGGATATGTGGGTGAGGGAAAAAAAAAGAGAGAGAGTTTAAGAACCTATATTATTAGACTGATGGTGGTACCCTGGACAGAAATAGGAAGATCTGAAAGAAAAGTGAGTTTTGGATGAAAGAGCCAATTCATTGAATCACTCCAAAGCCCAGTTTTTGAACTTGTAAAGTGGAACTAATACCTACAGTACCTACCTCGCAAGGTTGTTAGCATAAAATAATATATACGACACTTTGAAAATCTTAAAGCACTATACTACATTAGCTACTGTTTATATCAGTATGACACTGAAGGAAGTGTGGGATTATGGATCCATCTTCTCTCTAACTTTTATGGTCTGTGAGGAATGTATAAGATTGCAATGTGTGAATGAATTATTTCTCTGTCAATCTTATGTACTTTTGCTTGTAAGAAGCCCCATCAGGTACATGTCTCATTGTTTTCAAGTTTTTCTCTGAGTCCTGAATGCATACCTGAGCATAATAATGAAGTCAAGGTTTTTGCTTCCGTAATTTCTGCCTTGTGGTAAATATATATTTGGCAGCAGTTGCCTACCACGTGAACTCAGAGAAGAGATATTCCTCCCATCACAAATTCCTGCTCTTCTCTACAGCCTTCCAGTCACTTCAACAAACATTCTTTTCTCCCTCTGGCAGAAAAAGTTCTAGACATAAACGAAAAGAGACTTGGTCATCAGTCAATAGGAATTTATTAGGTGCCTACCATGTTCCAGGCTTCCTATGGATTGAGGAAACTGCCTTTTGTCGTTTTCTGTATCCCTAGCACTTAACACAGTATCTGCCCCTTAATAAATGTTTACTAACCAAGACAAAAAGGAAACAGTTCTTCCTATTAAACAGGTTATGATATTCTATCAAGAAAGACTACATGTCTTTATCTAAATACACAAAATAAATACAAGATAAATTTTTTAGAGCAGAGGTTACTAGTAGCCAGGGTTGATCAGGAAAGGTTTCATGTAGAAAATGACATTTGAGATGAATTTTAAAGGAAACGTGATTCCTAGAGGCAGAGGTGAGGTATTAATGCCTTCTGTGTACGAGAGAACAGCCAGTTAAACAATGGGAAATGGAAGATAGAATTTCATGTGTGAAAAAGACTAAAAATAAAAAATAGGGTGTCACTGACTGGACAACTAAGTCAAGGAAAGTAATATACAGGACATTGTAAAGGTATATTGGTACCAATTTGTGAAGGGCTTTAAAAGCCAAACAGAAGAGTTTATAGATGACACCAAAGGCAATATGGAGTCATTGGAGTTTATTGAGTCTAATGGTGGTATGATTAGACATAAACTTTAGGAAAAATCACTTACCAAAGAAGATGCTTGTAATGACAAAAGTATTACTGTGTAAACCAATTAGGTGGCCATTGTAATAGCATAGACAAGAGGTGATGAAGGCCTAAAATGGGGTAATGGTGGTGAGAGTAGAGACAATAGAGAGGTTGCCAGAGATGTTTTGGAGGTAGAAACAACTGTATTTGGCAACTTATTGGATATGTGAGGTAAGGGAGAAAGAAGAGAGAGACCTTAAGAACCTAGGTTATTAGACAGACAGTGGTACCCTGGACAGAAACAGGAAGATCTGAAAGAAAAGTGAGCTTTGGATGAAAGAGCCAAGTCATTAAATCACTCCAAAGCTCAGTTTTTGAACTTGTAAAAGGGAACTAATACCTACAGTACCTACCTCGCAAGGTTGTCAGCATAAAATAATATATACGACACTTTGAAAACCTTAAAGCCCTGTACTACATTAGCTACTGTTTGTATCAGTATTACTGTTTATCCAACTCACTTGGGTACTTACAGGCTACTTTGCATTATTACTTAATTCCTTCATATGTTCAAGTCTCCGTTTCTTTAACCATAAAAAGAGGATAATAATAGAATTTCACCACAGGGTTGTTGTGAGTATCAAATGAGATAATATTTGAAAAGCACTTAACAGTGAGTAGTACATAGTAGTTCTTAATAAATGCTTGTTTCCTGAAAAGACTTCCATGAACTGATGCAGAATAAAGTGAAAAAAAACAGGAAAATATCATACACAATCAGAGCAATATTGTATATTGAACAACTGTGAATGACTTAGCTATTCTCAGCAATGCCATGATCCAAGACAACGGCAAAGGACTGAACATGAAAAATGCTACATGCCTCCAGAAAAAAATTCATGGTATCTGAAAGCATACCAAAACATAGTATTACGCACTTTCTTTTTTGGGGTGGGGGGGTAGGGGGGAAGAAGAAGGTGAGTTTTTTCCAAAAAATGACTAATATGGATGTATGTTTTACATGATTGCACATGTACAACCTGTATCATATTGCTTACTGGGTCAGGGAGTGGGGGGGGGGAGGTGAGAGTGGGGAAGGCTATAGGGAAGGATAGAATTTGGAACTCAAAACTTAAAAAAAAGAATGTTAAAATTGTTTTTACATGTAATTGGGTAAAAATATTTTTTAAATAAATGCTGGTTTCCTTTCTTTCCTTCCTCCCCTTCATCCCTCAAGACAGAAAAAAGTGGATCATCGTGGTTATTTGATAAATATCTGCTCAATGAACAAATAAATGAATGAATCTCCTGCTTGGAATGTATGTTGCCTATGAACACCTTCATTTGGTTTTGCTGGTCAGAGCGCCAGACTTAGGTCACAGCAAAATTATTGCCAAACAAATCCTCTCAACACTTCCACAAATTTCTGAGGCTATTTATAACATGTTCTACCTTCTGGAACTAGTTTGCAATTTTAAAGGACCTTTTAAAGTTGAAGAATTTTAGAACCTTTAGCATGATTCCAAACCCAATTTCTATCTTCTGGGGAGGAAATGCTTCAAGGTTCATTGTGGTTTGGTAATCTCAACTGAGTTCTTAATGATTAAGACTGACCCCAATCATTAGATTAGATTAAAAATACCATTATTAACAAATATCATAATATTTTTCTTCCTCTAGAAGCTTCAAGGAAAACTTACCAAGCAGAATTGAAATTGGTGACATCCCATGTTCAGCCAGGCAAGTCTACTTGTCTAATGTGCTGACTCAAGGGACTTCTGATACAGAAGGAATTTTTTGCACATTTATCAACCAAAAAAATTTCTGGAGAAGAGATTAAAGGTTTTAAAGTAATGCTTGTAGGTTATAAGAAAATGCTGTCCCTGTCTTATTCATTACACAGCCAGCAAAGTAACTAGAAACCATGTTCTGGGAGGTTTTTTAAGTGCAGTGGGAATAGATAAAAACACAGAAAACAAAATCATGAAAATGTTTCCTTTGCTGCCAACCTCTCAGCTGGTGGACAGTGTAAGGACTGTAGTTGTCTTAGACATTTTCCTAAAGAATGGCAACTATTCAATACCATGGAACAGTGCTGTGGTTGTGCTCCTTACTGCTTCTCTTCTGAGTCTTAAAGTCCTCTAAAGTAGCTTTTTGTAAACTAATAGAGGTCATGTAGATAACAATGTCATATTTATAAAGGGTTGATGAGGTTTAAGTAGCACTTTCTGAACTGTCGCATAAAACACTTACTGCAGTATCATGAACAAATGGGAGAGGTGCTTTACAAATCCCGTTTAATGATAGCAACAAAGATCAAACCATCTAGCCCTCCAAAGAATGTCTAAAGAGTTAGTCATGACTGTCTGCCAATGCCTTCTTCCACTGAAATGGAAACTGGGGCAAATAGAGGTTAATTGACTTGACCAAGGTCTCAGAGCTGATTTGTATCTGAGGCCAAATTTTAACTCAGCTCCTCTGATTCCAAGCCCCTAAATCTATCCACTGGACCAGTGGTTCTCAACCTTCCTAATGCCACGACCCTTTAATACAGTTCCTCATGTTGTGGTGACCCCCAACCATAAAATTATTTTCATTGCTACTTCATAACTGTCATTTTGCTACTGTTATGAGTCATAATGTAAATATCTGATATGCAGGATGTGTATTCATTGTTACAAACTGAACACAACCCACAGGTCGAGAACCGCTGCTCTGGACCATGGAGTTACCCCTTGAATTGCATAATTAGTCCACTTGCAATGGCCGCTTTCACTCTTTAGCAATGCTTTGGGACCTGGAAGCATCAGTAATCAAACAGATAACTAGCTCTCCATTGACTAAATAATAACTGGTATTTATATAGTTCTTGAAGGCTTGCAAAGTGATTTATATAAGTAATCTTATTTAATCCTCATTAAAACCTTGTAAGGTAAGCAGGGCAGTTTTTGTTATCCCCATTTATTTTTGCTTTTGATGTGAGTCTGTGATTTCATCAGCAAAAGGAGCTTCCCCAAAGAAAACTGCTTCTATCAATGCTGGTGAACAACCTTTCTGAAAGTGACAGTTTGAGAATGCTGCCTGGGACACTGAGTTTTCTCTCATCATCCCATCCCCACCAAGTCCAAGTCCTGTCTCTTTAACCTTCACTATTTTTTTTTATATATACCCCTTCTTTCTTTTGACCCTGAAACCACTGTATTACAGCCGCCCATCACCTCACACCTGGACCACTGCAATCACTGGTTATTACCTCTCTGTCCATTCCAGTCCATCCCAGCAAAGTGATCTTCTTAGAGCACAGATCTAACCATGTCATACACACACATAAACACACACACACACACACACACACACACACACACACACATACAAGTCAGTAAATTCCTCCAATGGTTCACTATTTTCCCCAGGATCAAATACAAAATCCACTCCTTCAAAACCTGGAATATTTTTTTCCAGTCTTCTTGCACCATATTTCTTCCCTTATACTCTACAATCCAGCAAGCCTGGCCTTCTTGCCATTTCTTGAACAAGATATTCCATCTTCGGATTCAAATCATTTTTGAAATGATGAGTCTTAACAAAGTGACCACAGAGTTCGAATTAAAAGTTTTAAGGAGCTTTAATTTACCAGCTGGGGCTACTCCATGCTAATTCAAAAGGGGCAGCAGCAGCCAATTCGGGGGTGAAGGGCCTTTTATACTGTTTTTTTGGTTTACGTATCTAACACAATTGGTTACTAAGCAGGTTACCATATAGATGCAAGCAAGCTATTGCTAAGACAAGGGGGGTTTTGTAGGGTAAGCAGAGGGGCACAGGGCACGGCGACCGAGCAAGCAAATGAAAATTAGGCAAATTATTTTAGGCCAGTTTCTTGACTCCTGTCTTAAGTCCATGAAGTTTCTACTTAACTAGTTCCTGGCCACTTCATTTTCAGTCCTGGTTATCCTCCATGCCTGGAGTTCTCTCTTTCCTTGTTTCAGCCTCCTGGTTTTCCTGGTTTCTTACTAGTCTCATTCTCACCTACATTCTCACCTCTGTGAAAAGCTTTTTCCTGGTCCCTCTTTAATGCTAGAGCCTCCTTTCTGAGATTATGAGATCATCTCCATTTTATCTTGAATATATATGTGTATAGGACCCCATATACATATATGTATATGTGTGTATGTACACATATGGGTACATGTATGTTCACACACATACATATACTTACACACATATATATCATCTCCCCCATTAGGTTGTGAGCTCCTTAAGGCCAGGGATGGTTTTTCCCCTCTTGTGTATCCCCAGTATTTAGCACAGCACTTGGCACAGAACAGGAGCTTAATAAATGCTGGTAGACTTGACTAGGAAGTTAAATGACATACCAATGACACAGCCATCATTTTGGGAGGAGAACATTACACATGAGTAAACTGAGGCCATGAGAAAATAGGTGATTTGTCCAAGGTCACATGGCTAGGAAGTATCTGAGGTAGTATTGAAATCCAAGTCCTATTGAGTCCAAGTCCAATGTTCTATTCATGATGACACACTCACTAAATGGAAAGTAAACATGCACATATCTCAGACAGCAGGTAGCTCACTCCTGCCTACCTGGAGTAACAGGTGTGAACTGGTGAAATGCCTTTGAAACTCAGCAGGTTCTGTCACCTATGAATGTTGCAACTAGTGTGAACCTAACATTATGAGAACTGGCCTCAATCAAACTGCAGAGGTTTACAGAAATGCAGTCCTAGGTCGGAGATCTAAGGAAAAGGGCAAATGCCCCAGTGAATATTTTAGCTTAACTCTGGAAGAGAGAGGACCAAATAACTGAGATTTTGCTATCTTTTTTCCTGGAGTCACAAAGACTTATCTTCCTGAGCTCAAATCTGGTTTCAGACACTTATTAGTTATGTGACCCTGTGGAAGTCATTTAATCCTATTTATCTCCATCTCCTCATCTACAAAATGAGCTTAAGAAAAATGGCAAACCACTCCAGTATATTTGCCAAGAAAACCCCAAATGAGGTCAGAAGAGTCAGACACAGTTGAACCACCACAACAGCCACAATCCCTTCCCAAATGGCAGCCCTTCAAATCCTTGAAAATAGCCATCATGTTTCCCCAAGTCTTCTCTCCTACAAATTCAACATTCCTACTTCCTTTGATGACTACTTATAATGACATGGACTCAAGCTCTTCACCATTTTAGATGCAATCCTCAATGTCTGCCTTAAACTGTGGCGCCCAGAACTGAACATAGTATTCCAGATGTGGATGGAAAAAGGTAGAGTATAGAGGTGCCAACACCCTCTTATTCCTCAAAGCTATGCAATGTGACTCATTAGACTTTTCTGGCTACCACATCAAGATCAATCGATAAATATTTATTAATCACCTTGTGTGTGCCAAGCACCATGCTAAAGAGGAAAAGACAGTTCTTGCCCTCAATGAACTTAGAATCTAATGGGGGAGACAACTTACAAACAAATATATACAAAGCAAGCTATGTACAGGATAACTATGAAATAATTAAGAAAGCGAAGACACTAGATCTAAGAGGGGTAGGGAAAGGCTTACTGTAGAAAATGAGGTTTTAGTTAGGACTTGTAGGAAGCCAGGGAAGCTGTTAGTTGGAGATAAGGAAGGACAGCATGCCAGGCATGAGAGACAGCCAAAAAAAAAGATACCCAAAGCTAAAAGATGGAGTGTCTTGTTTGTAAAATAGCCAGGAGGCTAATGTCACTGGATCAAAGAGGAGCAAGTTCTAAGAAGTCTGGAAAGGTAGGGGAAGGTTGGATTACAATACTTATGTCACACTATCATATGGAGCTAGCAGTCTACTCAAACCCTCTGATCTCTTTTTTTCAAATTGCTGACTAGCCGTGCCTCCTTCATTTTGTATTTGTGAAATTGATTTTTTAATCCTGTTATAAGACTATATTTATCCCTATTGAATTTCATCAGATTAGATTCAGCCCAGTGTTTTAGCTGCTCAAAGTCTTTTGGGGTCCTAACTCTATTCATCAGTGTGTTAGCTAGCCCCTCAAGTTTTGTGCCCTCCACAAATTTGATGAAAATGTCACCCCAGTCTTTATTGGAGTCATTGACAAAAATGATAAGCATCACAAAACCAAGGACAGACCAATGGGGCACTTCACTAAAGATTTCCTGCAAAGCTAACATCCACCCTTTGAATTCAACCATTCAACCAATTCTAAATCCATCTAACTATTATCATGCAATTTCTCCACCTTTCCCAAAAATATAGCATGAGGCATTTTGTCAAATGCTCCACTAAAGTCTAAGTAAACTATAGCATTTTTCTGATAAAGATAAAAAGGAAATAAAGCTAACCAGGCATGATTTATTCCTAATAAAGGCCATGTGATCTCTCTGTCATCAATACTTCCTTTTTATTGTTGTTTTTTATTGTTGGGTCCTTTCAAGTTGTGTCTGACTCCCAAGACCTCATTTGGGGTTTTCTTGGCAAAGATATTGGAGTGGTTTGCCATTTCCTTCTCCAGTTCATTTTACAGATGAGGTAACTGAGGCAAACAAGATTACATGACTTGCCCTGAGTCACGCAGCTGGTTAAGTGTCTGAGGCTTGATTTGAACAAATGAGTACTAAAAAATATGAACATAGTGACAGGAAGTAGAATGAAAATAATATGGTGACAAGATCCTGTAAGAACAATGTCGAGTTCTTGAAAACTAAGAATAAATTGTAGTTGGTGAGGGAAGCTAAGCATAAGGGAAGAGAGGTTGATAACCTAACCTTAACAAGCAAGACATAAGATTAGTTTCCTGATCCCTTTATCAAGTGTAAACTCCTCTTTAATTGGGTCAGGAAGGGAATAACCTGATGGGCTAACAAAAGAAGAAACCAAGACTAGTCTGCCATACCCCAACCCTAGGGTTTAAATAATGGGAGGGGAACTTTAATTTGTTGGAGAAGTGGTGAAAGATTCCAAGTAAACTTTGGAAGTACCTTGAAGAAGTAGACCTTGCACAATTTCCTGGAGGGCCACAAAGGAGGAGGAAAGGAAATAAGGTCAAGGGGTATACTTGTGTGAGAGAATGCTCTAGGCTTTTGCAGGATATATTGTGTAACCAATGTTCTTGCTATTCTATCTGAGAAAATATCTTTGCTAAAAAAAAAATCTAATTGAAAGTTGGCTCTTCTAGCTTTAGGGAAGGAAGCGTGTACATAGTAGGTGCTTAATGTATGTTTATTTAGACCTAAGGGAGCACTGAATAACAATACTAGAAACCCTAGTCTTCATGATTATGCCTAGAAGAGCCCCAAACAGCAGAAATCAATTTTTTTCTGGGCACCCACCAGAGTGAGTCTGAATAGGGGAAGTAGCCCAAGAACAACAAAAGGATCCAGTTTTTAAAAGATATAATAGGGAAAAGAGGAGAATCAGACAAGGGAGATAACTATAGCTGAGGCGGGTGAGAGGATGATAACTAACAACAGAAAACCCACGAAGCTGTTCATGTCTTATCTCGCTTCTCCTTGCTCTATGAAGGGGAATGATCTTTGCACTGGAAATGGCAGAACAAAAATAACAAACAGAGAGTTGATACCTAAGATGATAAATATATAATAAGAGAGCACTTATCCTTAATCAATTCATCTTAACTTGATCAACAAATAAATTCTCAAGTACTGACAGAACTGGCAGGTGTGATTTTTTTTGTTGTTCAATCACGTCCAACTCTATGACTCTGTGGACCATGGCACACCAAGCCCTTCTTCCTCCTGAGCCACTCTTAGAGGTATTTGAAAGACCAAAGAGGATGGGGAAGCTACCACAGGAATGAAGAAAGGCAAATGTCCCAGTTTTCCTCTTGTGCGCCTCTCCCCCTCTAAAGAGAAGAAAACCGTCTGTAAACTATAAGCCAGTGAGTTTCATGCCAATTCTAGGAAAATTCTAGACTCAATCATTAAAGAGGAGAATAATGATTATCCAAAAAAGGAAGTGGTGGTTAAGTGGTGCAGTGGGTAGAATGCTCGGCCCTACATTCAGGAAAATGGGGAGCCAGGGAAGAAGAATAGGAGTACATGAAGAGGCAGTAGAATGGCCCAAAGATTATTGCTCCAAAGCCAAGAGAAACAACTGCCTCTCACAATGCAGATCTGCATGTATCCTGAACTTGTCATTTTAGAGAGTCACCTGGAGCCCTTAGAGGTGCCTGGAACCACTCAGACACTAGGCTCAAGTCAAACAGCCAGTATGTGTCAGAAATGGGACATGAACCAAGTCTACAGGGTGGGGAACCTGTGGCCTCAAGTCACACGTGGGCTTCTAAGAGGTCCTTGGGTGCAGCCTTTTGACTGCATCCGTGTTTTACAGAAACAAATGTTTTTATTAAGAGAATTTGTCCTGTTAAGTTTGGATTCAGTCAAAGGGTCACACTTGAGGACCTAGAGGGCCACATGTGACCTCGAGGCCACAGTTTCCCCAATCCTGAACCAAGACCTTTCTGATTCCAGTGTTGGAGTCATATGATCCACTGTACCTTATGAATGTACAGGAGCCATGCCAGGTCTAGGGGTCAGTGTACAAAGACTCAAATGGAGGAAATGGAATGTCAGATTTGGGGAACAGTCCATAAAACACAACAAAGAATGCAGAAAGGACAATGGGACTGGAAAGGGCGGCCAGAGCCAGACTGTGAAGGTCTTTAAACACCAAGCTAAGGTGTCTGTAGGTTATCCTAGAGGCAACAGGAGCCACCAAAGCTTCATGAAGAGAGAGGTGCCATGGTCAGAGCTACAATTAAGGATTATTCCTCAACTATTTGGAGAGTGGATTGGAGAGTAGAAAGAATGGAAGCAGTGGAGCCCCATTCAGAGGCTGTTACAGTAGTACACGTGAAGAAACTGAGGCCTCTTGGAGATGAACCTTGAAGCTTTCCCAGATGAAAAGAGAATCTGAAAGAGGGATTTATAGAGCCCTGGCTTTTCAACAAATCATGGAAAATTACAGCTGGAATATGTGTTGCACTCGAGAATGGCTAGACTTTTTGTACCATGCCATAGAAACCTTGTCACCCTGTAAGCTCACTTCTCACCTGGACTTTACACTTTGGAACTCCATGCAACCTCTGCCTCTGACTGACCAATTCCTAGGGAATCTCCATTTTATGACAGGGGTTCCCAGGTCAATCATGTCTTCATTCCTCTCCAGGCTGTACTCTCCAGGCTTTCTCTATCTTTTAGGGATCCTTCATCCCTTTGAATAAATTCTTTGTATGTATTGTCTTCCCCCAGCAGAACAAGCTCCTTCAGCAATTTGGAACTATACCCAAAGGGCTATAAAACTATATATTCCCAAAGGGCTATAAAACTTTGATCTAGCAATATGACTTCTAGGGCTGTATCCCAAAGAGATTATAAAAAAGGGGAAAAGACCCACATGTACAAAAATATTTCTAGCAGTTCTTTTTGTGCTGACCAAGAATTGGAAATTGAGGGATGCCCATCAGGCAGGAAATGGATGAACAAGTTGTAGTATATGAATGTCATGGAATACTATTGTGTTATAAGAAATGATGAGCAGTTCTTCAGAAAAACCTGGAAAGACTTTCATGAACTGATGCTGAGTGAAGTGAGCAGAACCAGGAGAACACTGCACACACTAACAACAATACCATGCAGTGATGAACTTGATAGACTTAGCTCTTCTCACTAATGCAAGGATCTAAGACACCTCCAAGGGACTAATGATGGAAAATTTTATCCACATCCAAAGAAAGATCTATGGAGTCTGAATGCAGATCGAAGCATACTGTTCTCCTTTTTTTCTTGTGGTTTTTCCTTTGGTTTTAATTCTTCTTTACAATATGACTAGGGTAGAAATATGTTTAATGATTGCATATGTATGGCCTATATCAGATCTCATGCCTTCTTGGTGATAGTGGGGAGGGAGAAAATCTAAAACTCAAAATCTTATCAAAGTGAATGTTGAAAACTAAAAATAAATAATTTCTTTAAAAATGAAGAATATAAGTTCCTTAAGGACCACACTGTCTGTCTGTATATATGTTTTTAAAGCCTAGTGTAGTATCTGGTACATAGAGCTGAATAAATACTTGTTGATTGTCATAATACTGATAGAGCTTCCTGGTGTGTGGAACATTACTGGAGCAGAAATGAAGGGGATTAAGGACAGTATCTTGAGGCTAAACCACTTTAAAGATTCAAGGAGATGGACAGTCAGGGAATAAGAATAGGAACAAATGAAGACATAGTAGGATGACCAAGAGAGGGTCAATGCTCTGAAGCCAAAGGAAGAGAAAGCAGCCAGCAGGAGGAAATGGTCAACTGAGTGAAATAAATGCTGCAGGAAGAGACAGAAGATGAGGGCTAGAAAAAAAAAGAAAGAAAAAAGGTCATTGAATTTGTCATTTGAGAGGTCACCAGTAACTTGAAGAGTAGTTTCATTGGAATGAAAACAGAATCCAAATTGTAGTGGGACAGGAACCAAACTGCAACTGAAGAGAAAATGGGTGGTGAGGAAAGGGACAGACAATTTTGTTTCAGAAGATTTACCTGAGAAGGGGGAAAACTCAGGAATCTCAGGGTTCTAGAAGTCTTCCAGAAGAGGAAGGATAAGCCACTTGTTCAGAATATTATAGAAGGGATCTCTATCCATATTCAGGTTGAACAAAATTTAATCTGAGATGAGTTAGAAGCAAACTTACAAGTCATCAAGTTCACCCGCCTCATTTACAGATGAGGAAACTGAGAGATTAACTGACTTGCTGTAATGCCAAGCAAAGGCAACTTCCAAGGTTCAGAATACCAGAATAGTAACTCTCCATTAATTCAGTGACAAATTAAGGCAAAACATTCACAGAAAAGAGAAAATCAAGATACAGGGCAACTCAGTCATTTAGCAAATTTTCAATTCAATCACAAAGTATCTCAATTCAATCACAAAGTATAGAGTCAAAGTACCCCACCCTGGCTAGTACATTCATTTAGTCAGTCACAAAGTCTTCTCTCTATTCAACTGGAGATTAGTTTCCAATCATAAACAAAGTACGTTCATTTGGTAGTCAGTTCTTAATTCAATCACAAAGTATAAGGTCAAAGTACCCCACCCCTGGCTACTACCTTCATTTAGTCAATCACAAAGTCTCTCTTCTCAAATGGAACTTAGTTTCCAATCATAAACAAAGTACATTCATTTGGTCAGTCACAGAGCACAAGAAATCAAAGTGCTCCACCCCTGAATCACAACTGGATTACAATTATCATCAGTTACCCCCCAAGCAGGAGAGGTCTTTTCTTCATCTTGACCTGAGGCAAATTCTCAACAATCTCTGTTCCTGGGGAGACAAAGCTTAGCAAAGCCACAATATACATTGCCAGTGTCCTCATCAATTCACTCTCTGCCTGCAGAACAGTCTCAGGACCCCTGAATTCAACAGTAAGATTCCAGGACCTCTGCGACAACAGCACTGTCCTTTACCAGCCAACGAATCTGGCAAAACAACATCAAAACTGACAGACAAAATACTGGCATCACAGTCATGCCTCCTCAGTTCTCAGCAGCTCTGGGTGGCAGCTCTCAAAAGTCTTAGGCAGCTCCAACTGGCTCTCAGCAGTCTGGGTGGCTTTGCCTGGCAGTTCTCTCTCTCTCTCTCTCTCTCTCTCTCTCTCTCTCTCTCTCTCTCTCTCACTCTCAGCAACTCTGGCCTCCAGCAATTCTCCAATTCTCCTCTCTGCCTCCACTATGCAGCTCCCCAAAAGTTCTTCTGGCCTGCTCTGCTTGGGCCTATCTCTAAATCTACCACACCAGCTCCTCCCAGTTCAGCCCTCTCTCTTCACGTCAACAAGTCCATCCCACAAGTGGGACTCACAAGCTCTGGGTTTCAACATTCAACCTGAAAACCAAACCAATAGAGAGGGATCTTTAAATTCCATTACCATTACACTTGCCCAAAATTACATAGACCAGTGGGTATCTGGAATGGGATTCAAACCCAGGTCCTCATGACTCCAGTCAAAAAGTCTTTACCACTACCCCACACTGCCTTTTAGGTCTATGACTCAATGATTCCATTATTCTATAGTTGTTTACTATTTTCTGAGAGGAAAGAAAGGAAAAAATTCCAAGTCTTCTCTTATAGTATAAAGTGGATTATCATGAAAAAAAATTAGGTGAAACCAGTACTAGAGAGGCAAAGTGACAATAGTGAAAAACCAGAAGTCAGAACTAGTGAATCAAGTCTTTGGTTCATGCAAATAAAAAAAAGTGGGGTCATGCCATATAGTAGGTTCATGGTGCAGTGCTTGATATCTAAAAATAATCACAGATTTGTAGAGCTGAAAAGGACTTTAAAGAATATATATATATGTAAACACATATGTATGTGTATATATATGTATATGTATGTATAATGGAATCCTAATAAAGCTGCCCCCAGCCCAATTATTCTAATTTCATTATAGGTCCTACTGTACCTACCAACTTTCCCCCTTCTCTCCCCCACCCCAATGTTCTAACTTCTTCATATGTGCCTCACTGCTCACTGGAACAACAGGTGTGTCCCAGAACTCTTAGTTCCTACAGAAAAAGCAGGTGTGATGGGAACCCAGCTACTGTCTCTACCTAGTCACTGCCCCAAGACCCATTCCCACAGAAACAAGTGTGTTCTTGTATTCAATCACAATCATATCATTCATCTAGCCCAAGACAGGACCACAATATCTAACTATCTATGTTGACTAGACAGGACTACAATAGCTAGCCAATTGGAGGGCAGCATGACCAGAATGCTTAACCACCAAACCATAGATGGGACCCCTCTTCCATTACCTAATCCCTTAACAAACTCCTCCTGCATTTTTAATATTAATCATATTCATATATTCTATGAAAATTTTGATTGTGTAACCAGCATCTTTACCCGATAAAAATCCATCTTGTTCTCTCTGAAGTTGTTGGTTCCTCTTGGAACCTAGCCCTCATCATGAGAGGTGTCAATCTCAATAAATTGCCTGTACTTGGATTAGAGGTGGTCTGACTGTGAACTCTTTGAGACAATTCAACCATAATACATCATGAAACCCCAACAGTTTTTGGGTGGGCAGAGCCCCCACTGCAACATATGTATATGTATGTATGCATATGTGTGTGCATGTATATATGTGTATACATATAATATATATATATGTATACACATACACATGTGTGTATATGTGTGTATATATGTATATCTTTGATGCTACCTCAAACCATTAGTTAGAAGATAGTTCCCCTAGGGGCAGCTAAGTGGTGCAGCAGATAGAGCACCAGCCCTGGAGTCAGGAGGACCTGAGTTTAAATCCACCCTCAGATACTTACTAGCTGTGTGACCCTGGGCAAATCACTTAATCCTGATTGCCTCCAAAAAAAAAAGAAAGAAAAAAAATATTTTGCCACAAAACTTTTTTCTGTGCTAAGTTCAATTAAACTTGAGAAGAGGAAAGGAAAGCAGTTCTTATAATTAGAACCCTAAATAATGTTCTTTTAGATTATCTCTACTTTTCACTGTTACCATACCATCACATAAAAAAATCAACTAGAAAATGCCTCTTTGGAACATTCGGGGTCAGGTCAACCACAAAATATAGTTATCATACCAGTTTTGTTAGAGAAAGAAAGCAGTATTTGGTATTAAATTTATTTCCAATATATCAGTTTAAGTGAGAGAAATGACTTTGCAACAAAGGCACATAGCTGAGGCAAAAACCAGGTTGCAATGAAATATACATACTATACTGTCAATCATTTCCAGGTTCATCTTGGGTTGTAGAAAAAAAATACAGTAAGTTTGGCCTTGGTTTTGAAATGTGATATTCACATTCACCTGCCCTCTAGGGCTGCTGAAGGAGCCAGGTTTCTGCCTCATGGTCAGAGAAAAAATGTAAGGAATGGCACAGAGAGAGGAATGACAAAAATCCTCACATATTATCAGGATGAGAAAAAGCCTAAAATGACTGATTTCCTTAGGTACTTATATGGTAAAGTTTTGGTATCCTTACACTGAACTTCTATACAGTCGTCTAAAGGTGCCCATTACCTCTAAGAATAAAACAATCACACACACATACACATACACACACACACACACACATACACACACACATACACACACACACACCACTTAGGATACAAGCAATCACTCAGATTCTCCCTTCCATGTTACAGAGCATTTATCTCCTACATTACATCCCTTTCAGCCTCTCCATTCAGACCAAATTTATGCCTTATTTGTAGAACAGCTACATAATGCTATATACAGAGAAGGCACTCACTTATTCATTTAACAAATATTTAGGGGCTTATTATGTACCAGGTGCAGGGGCAATATAAAATCTGACCATTGCTTGCTAGGCTATGATCTACATCTAAATACCAATGAACTGACGGGAACCGAATTGAATTGAATTAGGAACAACTGTCCTGCAGCTGGCAATCTGAATGGCTGTGGTGCTCAGAATTCTGCACCAAGCCATAAGTGATTTACTTACAGTGACATCAATGTAAATGAAGAGAATACACTAAAGTGATGTCCAACATTATCTAATTATAACAATCTTGCACTGGTAGAAAAGATGGGGAAATATACTTACCTCCTGTCCTTGGAAAAGTGGGGGACTGAATACCAAACACTGCATGAACTACATGCATACATAGAGAGAGAGAGAGAGAGAGAGAGAGAGAGAGAGAGAGAGAGAGAGAGAGATGGATGATAGATAGATAGATAGATAGATATAGACACATATATACATACATAGAGATACATAGATAGATGGATAGATAGATGATAGAGATACATAGATAGATAGATAGATAGATGATAGATAAATAGATAGATGATAGAGATACATATATAGATAGATAGATGATAGATAGATATACATACATACACACATAGAGATACATACATACATAGCTACATATATAGATAGATAGATATAGATACATACATACCTACATAGAGATACATAGATAGATGGATAGATAGACAGACAGACAGATAGATAGATATACATACATACATAGAGATAGATACATAGATAGATATACATACATACATACATACAGATACATAGATGAATAGATAGATAGATAGATAGATAGATAGATAGATAGATAGATAGATAGGGAGAAAAAGAGAGAACGAGATGGATAGATAGATGGATGGATTGATCAATGAATCGATGGACAGACAGACAGATAAATGATAGGTGTGTGTTTCTATGTATGTATGTATGTATACGTGAGGCAGCTAGATGGCTCAATGGATAAAACACTGGGCTTGGAGGCAGAAATTCATGGGGTCAAATCCAGACTCAAACACTTATTAGCTGTATGACCCTAGGCAAGTCATTTAACCTCTGGTTTGCCTTGGAAGCAGCTAGATGACCCAGTGGATAGAATGGTAGGACCAGCAACCCTGAGGGTGTTTCCCTCTCAGCTTGATTTTTTTCTTTTTTTATAATGAAAGGGGCCATCCCTTGACTCCCTTCTTATAGAGGCCTATTCACTGAATGGGAGTTACCTCACTCTAAGTGAGAACCTGAAAAGACTTCAGCCTAAAAGGGCCAGGGTCTCCCACTGCATCCTGAGCCATCTCCAGTCATCCTGATGAATATCTGGTCACTGGACCCAGATGGCTCTGGAGGAGAAAGTGAGGCTGGTGACCTTGCACAGCCCTCCCTCACTCAAATCCAAGTTAACTGCAAGTCATGTCATCATTTCCATGATGCCAGAGTCCTCTTCAAACGTGAAGGACAAAGACAACCAAGGCCTGGAGTCAGGAAGACCTGAGTTCAAATACAATTTTAGATAATCACTAGCTGTATGACCTTGGGTGAGTCACTTAACTTCTGTTTGCCTTAATCCACTGGAAAAGGAAATAGCAAACCACCCCCACATCTACAACAAAACCTCCATCCAGGGTCATGCAGAGTCAGACATATTAGAGTGACTGAACAACAAATGCACACACACACACACACACACACACACACACACACACACACACACATACACACATACATCTATGGAGAGACAAAGGTATATATGGGGGGGAGGGGTGTGTGCATATCTGTGTGTGTAAATGTGTACACTTTCCCTCCATCTCTGAGGTTCTTCCCAGCTCTAACATCTTATGATTCTATGAATCCTTTCCATTTGGGCATCTTATCACAAAGCTTTGAGTGACCTTCAGAATCAGAAAAGATGAATAGTCTTTCTCCAATCATTTTTTCTTCTTCTGAAATTTCTGAAAAAGTCACAGTAAACAAAGAAATATTGAAATATAGTTCCCTCAAGTCCCAAGTGGCTATTTACCTAGTGGAAGGAGAACACTTCATTTCCCTGGATGCTCTGGCATGCAGGCATTATCAGCCCTAGGGTACTAGAGATCACAGCCTAGGATGGTTAGCATAAACTTCTAGTCTACAAACATTCACATACTTTCACCCCCAGATAGTTATGCCTCTGACCTTTGTCAGGAAAGCAGTGAAGATTTAGGTGCCTTTCTCCAGCCAGGCAGTCACTGGCCTGACCCACTGTGTGGATCAAACTTTTATGGTCACTCCCAACTCTGTGAGCTGCAGGGTCTGGGCAGACCAAGCCCATCCACAGTTGCTGGTACAGTGGGAAAAGTCCTGACTCTGGTCGTAATTCACAGAAGGTTGTTACTGTGTGACCTTGAGCAAATCATTTAACTTCCATGGACATCAGTATCTTCATGTATAAAATGAAAGGGTTGGACTACGTGGCCCTTGAAATTTCTACCAGCTTTTGTTCTATGATTCTGCGCCGTTTCTGAAACTGTCTGATTTCTTCCTATAGGAGCAAATACAAAATGCTCTGTTTGGCACTCAAAGCCCTTCACAATCTAGACCAAGGGTAGGGAACCTTCAGCTTTGAGGCCACACATGGCCCTCTAGGTCATACAGTTACAGGGCCACACTTGAGGATCTAAAGGGTCATATGTGTCCTCAAGGCCACAGGTTCCCTACCCCTGCCCTAGACCTTTCCAGCCTCCTTACACCTTACTCCTCAAAATGTGTTCTTCAATTCAGTGACACTGGCCTCCTGATTGTTCCACAAACAAGAAACTCCATCTCTTGGTTCCAGACTTTTTTTTCTGGCTGTTCCCCCAGGCCTGGGGCACTCTCTGTCCTCTGTTCAGACTACTTATTTCCTGGGCTTCCCAACTATAATCCCACATTCTACACGAAGCCTTCCCCATCCTCTCTCAATTCCATTGTTTCTCCTCTGCTAATTATTTCCTATTTAACCTGTATATAGCTTACTTTGTATGTATTTGTTATCATGTTGTCTCCTCCATTAGACTGTAAGCTTCTTGAGGATAGGGACTGGCTGCCTCTTTTTGTATCCCCAGCACTTTGTACAGTCAGTGCCTCTCTGTAATGGTAATAGGAGTTCCATGTTTAAACTTATCAGGGTTTCCATAGATAAGGGAGGCCTCTGCCCCAATATCTATTAATGCCCTAGTTACAGTAGTTGATCCATTTTTCCAATATATGGTTAAACCAATATGGGGTCTGTGTATTTCTTTAATCTGGGCTGGGGCTTGGCTTATTTCCTATTCTCCCTGAAGGTGTGACAAACTTGGATAAAGTGTCTGTAGAGTTGGTTCCTACTTCCCTATTCAACCTAATATTAAGTACCTTTTCTTGGTACATCTTAAATAGTTCTTTAGTTAGAGTACCATCTATTCTTCTAAAATCTATTCCTGGGAGCCAAGATGGCAGCGTAGCAGCAGCAACATATCACAGCTCTCACATAGCCACCCTAAAATACCCATAAAATAGGACTCTAAACCAATCCTAGAACTCCAAAACGCACACAAAGATACTTCCCACTAAAGTCAG
>CM053582.1:336398704-336414822 GCA_028627135.1 Pseudochirops cupreus | reverse complement strand
TCTCTTTCTCTCTCTGTCTCTCTCTCACACACACATACACACACACACACTCCCTCTCTCTCTTCTTTCTCTCTCTCTCTCCTTCTCTCTCTGTCTGCCCCCCTCTTCCCCAAAAAAGGAGGCCGTTAAACATTTACCAGCACACCTGCTGCTTGAAACCAACCCTGGCTCCCTAACCTCCTCCCTAGGTAGATGAAGCCATGTGTTGCCTGTGTATACAGGTGGATTCAGACTCTGAGACTTCTTTTTGTTCTGGCAGGACCTCGGTTATCTAGGTCAGATTTCTTTATGATTAAACTCCCTCCTCTGCTGTTTGCAGGTACCTTTGACTCAATCTACCTTTTTAACCACATCCCAGACCCCCTGTCTTTCTTAACCACTGAGATTTTCTGGTCCTTTAAACCTCGACTTCCTGGAAATCTGGACTCCCAAATGGTGGCTTGTTAAGTCCTTTTGATGTTCATTTTGATCGTGCACATCCTTGGCCTCCGCTTTACACCAGAATTCTGGCAACCAGGAGGTATTTAACAGTTGCCTTGATTGCCTCATGCCATAATAACTTGTTGGCATGCCAGGAATGACTTCAACTCTTTTATCTTGGTTCTTGTCCTGGCTCTAGTTTCCTACTACCTCAGTCTGACTCTTGATGGACAGGGTCATAGCTAGTGTGACTTACTTTCTTAGGGGAATCAGAAAGCTTCTTAAGAAGTTCTACTAGTTGTTAACCACACAGTTGCTAGCTAATGAATCAGTTTCTACCTCAATTCCCTTTTCCTCTGTGATACTCTACAGCACCGCCTTTCCCCTTCTACAGCTGAAAATTGGGGAAGTAGTATAGATATAGTCTTTTTCTGGACTGGATGGGTGATTTTATCAGGCTTAGTGGTTTAGTCAAGCCTCATGTGAAGTGGTCTGACTAAAATCAGTAACATCCTCCTCTTCCCCCATAAAGATCTGTCAACATACTTAATCAGTAAAATAACAATTTTTGTAAGTAGGTTTGACCATCAAAAGCTTGTGTTTGTCTGAATTTTTCACTCCATCATTGTTTGTACATGGTATGGGCGTGTCCATATGGGGATGCTGTTGCATTTATTACTCCATTTTAACTTAAGGGATCTTTGGTGCTTCTACTAAAGTGAGAAAGTCATTCCTAGAAATTCTTGGGCAAATCAAAATTTCAAATCAGGTTAGTATGTGCTATATTTCCTGAAACCAGTTCAGATTCTTAAAATAGCATTATTTCCCTCATCACTTCGTAAGAGAGCTTTTGTGATGAACTCATTGAAATGTTTCAAGAAGCACTGCTTTCAAAAAGAGAAGTGAAAAGTTGTAAAAATAAAAAATCTATGTTGAGGTTAATGGCTATGGATTACAATGAGGTATAAAGCCATTGGGTTATACCATTATTAAGGAGGTTTCCCTCTAGCCCTTGGTGCTCAAGTGTCAGAAGCACTTACT
The DNA here is from genome assembly GCA_028627135.1 of Pseudochirops cupreus. Lineage (NCBI taxonomy): Eukaryota > Metazoa > Chordata > Mammalia > Diprotodontia > Pseudocheiridae > Pseudochirops > Pseudochirops cupreus. The sequence continues at coordinate 336,413,361 of CM053582.1, read as the reverse complement.
CTCTGAGTTTCAGTATTATTTTTCATTATTCTTTTGCATTAAAAATAAAAATCCAATAAAACATTCATAATCTAGTTTGCTTAGTTGTCTAATGTAGTTTCACTTCTAACACCATTTAATGTCAATCTATAAGAAGTGAGATTAATTATGTCAAGATTAACTCTACTTTTAATGAATGGATTGGTAAAATATTTGGTTTAGGTGATTTGTTCTGCTACCATCTTGTTCAATATTGCAAGGAATTTGCTATTTTCTGGTAACTGATACTTGATGAACCAACATAGTTCATACTCTTTATGTCACTTTGGAGAAGAGACAGCATGATGTACAGAGGCTTTAATTTAATTTGGGGGGGTACATTTAAATGAGGAAAGCTATGGAAAGGGGAAAAAAAGTGACTCCTAAATACTTACAGCTAAAATAAGGAAGTTGTGTTTAAAAAGAGATGTAACTCTTGAGATGAGTGCCTAGTAGGGGTGGAGAAGAAAAAAACAACAAAAAAGATCACAGATCTACCTCTGAAAGGGCCCTCAGTAGCTATCTAGCCCAACCTCATTTTACAGATGAGGAAACTGAGGCTCAAGAAAATGAAAGAATTTGTCCAAGTTCACACAGGTGAACTGCATCAAAGACAGGCTTTGAGTCCGGGTTGTCTGGTTTCAGAATCAGCGTTCTTTCCTTTGAATAACACTACTCTCCAGACAGATTGGAGTTTTTTTTTTTTAACATGATGAGAGTACCATATTTGTCTCACTAAAGAAGATCTTGGTGGGTAGGGCCTACTGAGATGAAGTGAAGGTCAGTATGGTACCAGATACCACCCTTATTAGGGGAATGAAGGCCACATATGTGAAATACTATGTGTTTTGTGCACCACTTATTTTCTTCTTATTGTGACGTCTAGAAATTAAATTTTGTGAAATCTGGAGTCTGGAAATTCTTCCCTTCCCTCATCCCTCTAATGTGGGACATGTAGACATGAAACATGACTATAGCCTGAGGCCAAAAGTCAAGAAGGGCCTAGAAAAGGTCCTAAGTCATTATAATCTCTAACTTATGTAATATTAATAGGATTTAAGATGTTCCCTGTCCATTAATAGGCCTCAAGAGGAGCCCATTAAGGGAAGCTTGTTTAGGGGAGGCTTGCTTGTAGGAAGGTTTTTATACATTTTGCTAATTTCCGATTAGGCAGTGAGTTAGGAGGGTTGTGATGCCTTCTGGCTCTGAGAAGCGCATATATACCCTGAGTTGGTAGTTTGCTTTGGGGGCTCACTTATGAGAATGATCTTGTGATTCCCTGGTCGAGATTCTGAGTGAGTGGTCATATATTCAGAGCTCGGATGTAAAGGCTCATTTGATCTAGGGATGTATGTAGAGTGTATGGTTGATCCAGGCAGTCAGGACTCTGTCTGTTGGTCTTTATTTCTCTGTTTAGATTTTCTTTGTATTTTCTCTGAGGTTCAGGGTGCTGACTTTTCCCCTGAGCTAGTGAATGTAATTAAAAAAAGATTGTTGACCCCTGGAACAGCTATTTTCCTAATGAAGCAGATCTAAAAACCTATGCTAGCAGTCATCCTCGGTATGCCAGTGTGGTTGCTGCAATACCTTATCAAGAAATTACGAACAAGGGCTTCTGTAAACATTAACTCGGCCAACGGGTACAGGTTTTGGACAGGAGGAGTTCGGTCTAGAAGGAAGAAACTTTCTCCCTTTAGAAGAAATGTTTGATAGTTGAGGCTTTGGGGAGGGAATCATGGTAGTCCAGATCACTTGGTCCCAGGCTGTTTGGCCTCAAGAGAGGAAGAGGCACGGATGCTTCCATAGAACAATAAGGTGAAGAAACTATTTTCACAGATAAGGGCTATGTCAACCATTGCAAGGACTAGAAAAATTAATAATTATTTGGAACTAGAGAGCGCTTTAAGGATTTCTTTTAAAAAGATTCTTATTGATATCTTTGGTTTTTATAGTATTTATATTTTGCCCTTCAGTGCTCCCCTTTCCCTCTCCCAGAAAGCTATTCTTTATTACAAAGATTTTCTTTAAAGAAGAAAAAGATAAGTTAAAAAAAAACTTCAATACATCAAAACACGTTAAAAAAAAGTCTGACAGTGTATGTAGTGCTCCATATCCATGGAACTGGACTTGTGCAAAGAAGGTGGGAGATGTGTCCTCTCCTTTCTTCTTTGGGGCCAAACTTGTTTTTTAAAAATAATTTTGCAACATTCAGTTTTGATTGCTTTGTTATGGTTATTCTTTCTCTTTATATTATTCTAGTCATTGTATATGTTTTCCTGGTTCTGCTTACTCTACTTTGTATCAGTTGATATAAATCTTTAAAGACTTCTCTGAATTCATCATACCCTACATCACAGTAATGTTCCATTATATTAATACTGCACAATTTGTTTAGCCCTGCTTCAATCAAAGGGCATTTAATTTGTTTCCAGTTCTTTGCTGCTATAAAAAGTGTTCTATATGTGTGTGTGTGTGTGTGTGTGTGTATATGTATATGTATATGTATATGTATGTGTATATATATATATATATATATATATATATATATGTATACACACATTATATACATATATAGGGCATATGGAATCGTTCTTTTTGTCAGTGACTTCTTTGGAGTATATGCCTAGCAGTAGAATGTCTGAGTCAAAGTGCATCTTCATTTTAGTCATGTCATTTAGATCATTCCAAGTTGTTTTCCAGAATGGTTGTACCAATCCACAGCTCCACCAACAATGCATTAGTGCTCCTAACTTTCCATTCCCTCTCCAACATTGGCTAGTCCAGTTTTTTGTCATCTTTACCAATCTGCTGGGTATCAGGTGAAATCCCAAGCTTGTTTTGATGTGCGTTTATCTTATTAATGGTTTAGAATATTCTTTCATGTAGTTGTTAGTAGTTTCTTCTTTTGAGAATTGTTCATATCCTCTAATGACTTATCTAAAGGGGAATTATTTTGTTCTTATTTTTTTTCTGTTAGTTGTTTATAGATCTTATATATCAAATCCTTAGAGATATTTGATGCAAATTTTATTCTTCTAGTTAACTGCTTTCCTTATCTTAGAAATGTAAATTTTGTTTATGTGAAAGCTTTTTAATTTCATGTAATCAAAATTATCTTTTATCTTTTATAATTGCCTCTGTGCCTTAATCACTTAAGAATTCATCCCCTAGCAATTAAGGTATCTGGTCTTATTCTCTTTTGACTTTAAAAAATTTCTTTCATTTTTTAAAAATTAACAAACATTTATTTTCTCCCCCTTCTCCTATACCCACATTGGGAAAAAGGAAAAAGAAAACCTTCATAACAAATGTGATATGATCTTTAATATTTAGGCAATGTATCCTTTTTGATTTTATTGTGGATTATGGTGTAAGATGCTGGTGTAGGTCTGATTTCTGCCAGACTGTTTCCCAGTTTTGTTAGCATTTCTTACCAAATGAGGTGTTATTTTTCAAGTAATTTATGTTTTGGGGTTTATTGACTCACTAGATTACAGAGTTTAATTATTATTGTTTATTCTTTCTTGCCTAATCTGTTCCATTGGGCTACTTTCCTATTTTTAACTAGTACCAAATGATTTTTTATGATTGTTGCTTTATAATATGGTTTGAGCTCTGCAAAACTTTAAAATATTCAAGGTGCTTTCCTCACAACAACCATGTAAAGTAGGTAGCTGATGTGTTATTTTACATTAATATTTTGATGTATAGACACCCAATCTGTTATTGATATAGCAGGGTTTGAAACTCATAAAACATGCATGTCAGGCTTGTAAGGATCATCCTATGGAATGTAGATCCAGTTGCCCTGATCAAGTTCAGGGACATAGGTTCACCTCTGAAATACTTGCTGTTTGAGAAGATCATGCTAGGATAGCTTCCAATAGACCTGACACTGTTTTCAGACAGGAAAACAGAAGCAGAGAGCGGGTCACTTCTTTTTATGAACCCATTGAGCCAATGACTCTTCCTGCTTGGTGGCCAATAAAGACATTGCTTTGTTATTTCAGATCCCTCAGAGGGAAGCATGTTTTGCTGGAAGTGATCAGCTCAACTCAGCTAAGCCATAGGATGACCCATGTAGTCCTAGCCCTATACAACATCCTGGTTATACTGGGATTAAGTGTACAAAGCTTTTCCAGGATAGTTAAACCTATCAGAGGTTTCACCCTTAGAGAAGGTAAGTAACCTCTACCTCACGTTAAAACACCAGAGCGAGACTTTGTGGAAAATGCAAGTTTTATGATTCTCACTTTACAAAAGAGGAAATGGAAGTTCTTAATGCTTAAATGATTTGCTCGGTCAAAAAGTCAGTATGAATCTGAAGCAAGTTTTAAAATTCAGGTCTCTGGACACCAAGTTTGGCAATCCTTCCACTATTCCACTCGCCTTCTTCAAATTGACCAGGACAGAAAGAAATGGTGAAAGGTACAAAACCAGAGCTTCCAAGGCTTCATGTATCCTTCAGACCTCTAAGAAAAGGGGTAAGGAAGTGGAGGCAAACTTCATTGAATTATCCTGTTGGAAAGAATCTCAAAAGCCACCTGGTCTGACCCATACACAAATCAAGAATCCCCTCTAAAACCTACCTGACAGGGAATCATCTAGACTTTGCTTAGAGTCATTTAAAGAAGTAAAGTCATTAATCCATTACTTTCTAAGGTCAGAGGTTGTAGGGAGAAATATTGGGGAAGCCCAGATGGGAAAGTTCTTTTATTCAGGGATTTAGGTTACCTTCTTTGTCTCATGGTCAGAAAGTGGAAAAAGGTCATCTTGGGGAGTCATGTAAAAGCAATGTTGGTCAAGATTTGGAGATTCTCTGCTAGAAATAAAGTTAGAAAAAATGAATTCTAGAGGCTATGATGCCTTAAACTTTGCACAAATGAATCCATTAGCTACATCGCTAGAATGGGCTTGTAGGCTAACTGTTGAACTGGAGGATAAGATTAGGGGCAGGTCCACTAGACAAAGGGAGAAGGAATTTTGAAAGAACATGGCTTAAGTTTCCTAGAAGTGTCTGTGGAAGAACAAGACTGACTAATAAAAGCTTATAGTTTTGGCCTCATACTTAGCTACTCTGAGGTTCTATGTGGCTGTTTTAGAGTGACAACTATGCAATGTATGACCTGAGTTGTGTTACTCTATTTCTAGTCATGCCAAAGACATATACATATGATAGAAAAAGTATTTAAGACATGAAACAGAAGGAAAAAAAGAAGGAATCTAGTAGTAGTAATAGTAGTGGTAGTAGTGGTGATGGTGGTAGTAGTGGCAGTAGTAGTAATTGGAGTAGTAATAGTGGAGGTGGTGGTGGTAGTAGTAAGTAGTAGTGGTGATGATAATGATGATGATGGTGATGGTGAGGATAGGAAGAGCTAGCATTTATGTAGTCCTCTAAGGTTTTTAAAGTGCTTACAAATATCATCTTATTTTTATTCTTATAAATAATTCTAGGGTGGTGTAATGGTAATGGAAATTTGAAGATCTTTCCTGTCCTTTAATAGACCTAAGAGAATTTGAAGATCTCTGCCCCTTAATAGACTGAATGTAATCACATGGAGTCTGTGGCAGGAGGAACTTGCTGAACAGGTGGAGCAGAGCCCACAGGAAGCTGGGAGTCAGAGCAGTTAGACAGAGGGAGGAGAGAGGACACAGGCAAGGAGACAGCTAGGCTTGTGAGTGTTTGTGGGAAGGCTAAAGCATGGTGTGGCTCCCTGTTGCGCTATGATGTATTAACTTCTTTGTTGCTATGATTGATTCGGTTTTTTGGTGTTGGGATTTGGTTTTCTTGTGTCTGAATAATTGTTTTGCTTCTGTCTTCTATATGGAGAGTCTGTTATATTTTGTGATTCAGAACTATGTCGGCATATTCATAGTCTCCATCGGTGCTATGAATATTGTGTTGGTGCTATTATTATATGAATTTTACAGATGAAGAAACAGGCAAACACAAATTAAATGATAGGTCTGACTGATTCCAAGTCTGTGTCCGTACACAGAGGCACAAATCTCCTATAAATTTCAAGGGAGTTATAATATCTAACTCCTCTTCAATTCCTTTGACTTTTCAGCGTAGCTGGAAAGAACAGTCATTTCACAGATAGTTTGGATGGTGACCATGTTGTTGTCGGCTTCTTGGAATCCTTCGGGACATTCTGGGGCACAGCAGCCTCACCTTAGTTCTGTAGAAACCCTCTTGGTCCGATGGGATGTGAGGGTTCAGGACTCCAGAACCACATCCATATATGGGCCATCTTTTCTCTTTCTACCCCAACTGCTGCTCGCTCCCTTGCCACTCTCATCTACCCTACCTCCATAGTTTTCTCAGCCTTGTTTTTTTAAAGATCTCCTGGCCTTCGAAAGCTTTTTCATCTATTAACGGCTTTGCTTGGTATAATGTCCTATGCTGTGTCCTATCCAACTCTTAGTGTGATGAGAAATTAAGTCCCATGGAGAATTTTCTTTCATAAATTTTTTCTATAGATTGTTATTGGAAGATTTTTACACATTGCCCTGTAATACTTAATTTTAAGACCCCTTAACTGTAAGTAGGGTGGTAAGCTTTCTTCAGTAAGCATGGAGAGGAGCCTTTTTACCTTCCCAAAAGACAATCTAGGTGTAGAGGGAACTCAGCTCAGAAAAGAAGATGGGAGCAGCTACCAATCAGTAGGGGCCTCTAGTGAGCCAATTACTGTGGCTTAGTTGTTGAAGGAAAAAAATATATGGTCACGGTAAAGAAGTGGGCCCATGTCATCATACTCACTTGTGTCCTTCCTGGTAACCAAGCAAGGATAGCAGAACAATTGAGTGGCAGAGGCAAGAATGGGGTAGTTTTGTTCCTTGGCCCCGAGGCGTGCATAAACCCTTCCAGCCAGTACATTTAGAGTTGAACAAACAAGGCCTCAGCTGTGTGGGAAATTAGCACCGTAGAGACAAAGTGCCTGGCGTCAGAGAGAGATGTGCATAGGCGGAAGCGTTGTTGGGGCAGAGGAACAGGGCTGCAGGATTCTGACCTTTTCTATATTCTATGTGTAGCCTCTGTGTGTCTTGCCAACCCACAGTATCTGAGGCTTGGGCACTCAGTGTGCCACTGAGGACTGATCTGTGATGAGTTCCTGATATAAGACCAGTAAGGTTGCATCCCTGAGGCACATTTAGCATGCCTTCTCCCTACTCTTTAACACTGGAGTGAGAAAGCTTGGGAGCCTGACATTTAGGTAGTAAAGAAAAGAGGCTCTACTTGATCCTCTCTATACAAAGCTTATCTTCTCACCATTCAACAGCATGATGTGTCCTTGAGTTGTTTTTTCTACTAGTGGTGATATATTATGATGGCTGTTTATATTTCAAAATTTAAAAAAAACTTCTCATACATTATTTCATCTGACCCTCATGCCACCTTTGTGAAGTGAGTGATATGCAGGGGAGTATGCTGGGAAATGTTTAACAACCAGCTCTTTGGGGGGAAGATGTGTGCCGGACACACATTTATGTTTAACCTGCATTATTAACGTCGTCTTCATTACTTAAGTCTAGACAATCCAATCAATAAAAGCACAAATCAAGCCCCAATTTATTGCATTTGAAGATTTCTGAGGTGTAAATGCTCACTTGCCACTTGCAAGTCAGTAAGAGCTGGCTTTGACTTACTCCTGGTATAGGTATCATCATCACACCCATTTTATAAAAGGAGAAACTGAGGCTCTCTGGAAACTTCAACCTTTCTCTAGGGTGTCTGTCTCACACATCCAACTCTCTTCTATCTCAGAAAAACCTTCACTAGATTCTACTACGCACTCAAGCTCTCATCCTACCTCAAATTCCTTTAAAAAGTTGTCCTCTCTTCTCACTTACTTCTCAAACCTTTGCAATATGGTTTGGACCCCATCCCTCAAATGAAACTAAAACTTCCTAAAGAACTTCACCATCTCAAGCATGGTTCACCCATCTCTAAAAGTGCCTAATTAGTGTTGCTGTTATTGTCTTGGACCAGATCTGTGATTTCATTGGTAAAAGGAATAGCCAGTGACTTGTCCAGGGTCACCCAGTCAGTGTTTGTCAGAGTCTAGACTTGAACTTGGGTCTTCTTCCTTCAAGGTTAGCTAGACTCTTCCGTGGCTACCTAACTCATGAACTTCAGGCAATGAAAAGAGGACGCTTCAATAAGGGTCACTGTCCCTTGTTAGAATTTTAATCCATTTCTCCTGGCCGTTTCTTCAGACGCAAACCAGGGCAGCAAACCAGGCAAGATTTGACACTTAATTGTGACTGCTGGCTCTTCCTACTAAGATCTCACTCTGTCACTCACCTTTGCCAAGCAGACATGGCAAGTGCCATTGTTGGGTGATCTCAGAGGCATCATGTTCCCATTCCCCGGCCTTTGATCACATCTCTCAAAGTCAGTAACACTAAAAGCCTTTTGCACCGGATTTGGGGAGGGGAGTAGGTCATCCCTCTTTTCTTCTCATCGCTTCTTCCATGCCCCACTGCATTTCCTCCATGACACTCCTTAGTCAAACACAACGTGTACCCTGCGCATTGCTTACTTAGATTTTTTGAAAACTCAAGCCTTTCTCACACAATTTCCCTATTCAATATATTCAATAACACCTCATTATATGTTAATCCTTCCACTCTGATAGTGTATCATTTACTGACCTAAGTGACACAGTTTCACATACCAGTAGTTATATTAAGAGGGCCACTTAAGGGATTGTACTGAGTACCTCATTCTTCAATTCCTGTCTTGCTTGGTCTGTACAACAAACGACATAATTGTCTCTGGCTTTGGAATTTAAATTATATTTAAAAGGGGAAAATGCCCTAGAAAAGAGAATTACTCCTCTAAAATCACCTTTTTCCTCCTCTGGTGATGGATGATGGGAGGATTTGGTCGTATGAATAAATTAATTTTTGATTATTCAGAAGCCTTTTAAAGTGTGAGAGTTTAATGAGCACTGACTGAATTAGAAATTAGCAATGGGTGGTGTGCTGAACTTCAGTTGAGGAAGACCTTGGTTCAAATCTCACCTTAGCTACTTATGAGCTGTGTGAACCTGGCCAAGTCACTTAACCCTTCTGGGCTGTGGTTTTCTTATAGGTAAAATGAGGCAGTGCTATATTTGATGACTTTGATGGTCCCTTCCAGTTCTAAATATATGACCTTATGTAATAAAGAGAATAGCTTTCTTAGGGGAATTGACCTACAAATGTTAGATTTTTTTTCCCCCAAATTAGTAAATACCTATTTCCTAAGATCATACTGTTGCCTAGTCATTTTTAGTCATGGCATCTTTTGGGGTTTTCTTGGCAAAGATACTGGAGCTGTTTGTCATTTCCTTCTCCAGCTCATTTTATAGATGAGGAAACTCAGGCAAATAAGGTTAAGTGACTTGCCCAGGGTCACACAGCTAGTAAGTGTCTGAGGCTGTATTTGCACTCAGGACTTGCTGACTCCAGTCTTGGCACTGTATCTACCGTGACAGCTAGCTGCCCTAGGTCCTGAGGTCATAGGATCATAGATTTAGAGTCAGACATTAGCAGGTCATTGAGTCCAAACCCTTCATTTTACAGATAAGGAAGGAAACTGAGGCCAAGAGTTAAGTGACTTGATCATTCATATGTTCATACATTCATACAATTCGTACATTCTGAGGCAGAATTTGAACTCAACTTTTCTTAGATCCAAGTCCAGTGCCCCTTTGCCCCCTGACCTTGTCAGGAGACAAGACCATTAATTATGTTCAATTAATTAAACATAATTTAATAAATTTCATAATTAATTAATTAAATTTTATTTAATTGACCCTGGCTAATTATGTTTAAAATATAAACATAATAATGTAAGTGTTACCATCTGTGAAATGCGGGTTAGATTAAATGAGTTGGAAAGTCCCTTCCTGCTCTTTTTGTGGCAATGATAGTGGTGGGGGTGGGTGTCCAGACCCATGATTTCATCAGCATGTGCAGCTTGGTTTGTAGAAAGGTTGGAGATGTAGATCTACAGTAACTCATGTGTAGTTTAAGAGTCTTAGGGATCTGCCTGGGGCGTTAACATGTTAAGTGGCTAGTCTGTCATCACGCAGTATGGAGGGTCAGAGGCAGGATGTGAGCCCAGGTCATCCCAGACCTGGTCTCTGCACTTCGCTGCCTTTCTTACATTCTATGATTTTAGAATCCTACAACTAGCTGTGGATGAGAACAGAGAAGTCAGCACAGGCATAAATCCATATCCACACAACCTAAACAAAGCTACATCTGACTTAAAGCTAGAATTCTATCAGCTCAATAGGCTGAGAATCATGTTAGTAAAACTGTCTTTGTGCATCCAGTGCCTAACACAGAGCCAGGTACATAGGAGGTACTTAATGCCAACTGGATGCATGAATGAATGAAAGAATGAAAGAAGTAGAACGGGTGCTTTTGGGATGCCTACCTGAGTGATCCACAGAGGTGACTCACAGAGAAATGGACCAATTGCATTTTTCACGGGTCATCTAGACTAGACGCATCTGCTGTTGTGAATACAATGAGAAAGATAGTTTTATTCTTTTGCTTTTTAATTATCAAAGCTGTTTAAAACTATGGTTCCCTTTGATTCCCAGTCCAGGGTGAGGTGAAGAGACTGAGCCTTTAAAAAACACCAAATCCTGATTCACTGATATCTGAACACTGCAAACCTTAGCAAAAGTATCATAAGTGATTTTTTTTTCTGGTGCCATCTTGTTTTTCATTGTAGTTACATTGCTGTTTGGACCTGGGATTTCTATCTTGGTTGTCATTATTTCTATCATTGGTATGATCATAGAGAGCTTCTATGAAGGAAACTTACCATATCAATATAGATTGCCAACAGTTTTGCAATTTATAGTCTGAGAGAACTGCCTGGGAACACCCAGAGCATAAGTGACTTGTCCATGGTCAGACAGTGTCAGAGGTGTGACTGGAACCCAGATTTTCCAGACCCATATGACTGGCTCTTTGTTTACTGTTCTGTGCTGCCTCTCATTTCATTTCTATAGATGAAGAGACTATAGTTCCTTTTACTGCTTGGCAGCTTAGTATTTACCTGGAAAGGGAAACCATCACACTTCCCCAGAATTCAAACATTCTGGTTGCCCTGAATGCCATGAGTAAGCAGAAATTTTAAGTGAGTGGAGAGAAGAATATTGAGAACAAAAACTGTTTTTGCATGCTTTCTATCAGAGGTAGAGAGATCTCTTTTTATCCTGATGACCATCAGGAAAACATAAATTTATCTATCTTAAAAATATATTTAAATTTATTTTTTCATACGTATTTAAATAGATTTTATTTAAAATGTTAATTAACAGATTAAGATGATGAAAGCTATGCGGAATGGAGAAAAGCAGGAAAAAGGAGGCAAGGCTGGAAAAAGGGAGAATCAGAAAAAGCCAAACAAGAGAGAATCAAGAGAAGCCACTTTGGCCCTTATTGCTGAGATCCTGTAGTGGGGTTAATTGGCCCAGGGTGCAGCCTGGGGTCAGGAACACCAAACCAAACTGCCCAGGAAAGAAGCAATTAGGAGTTTGGATCAGGCATTAACCTGGGTTTGGAAATAGAAATCAGAGTGGCCGGGGCCTGGTGGAAGGGAGAGACATGGATGAAGAGGCAGCTGTGATAGATAGAAGAAGAAATGAGATCAGAGGCATAAGAGTTCCAAGGCTGCTGCTGAGTCCAAGGTAAGGAACAGCAGATGTCAGGGTGAGCAGGGGGAGGGGAAGCCCCACACAAGTCAGGCTGGAACTGGGTAGGGTCAGAGAGTCAGATTTCCTAGCAGAGCCTTTTCTAGCACCTACCCGGCTATCAGCTAACCTCTGTGTGCCTGGGCAGCCTGCCTGCTTCCAGAAAGGGAAGACTCAAATTGATTGGGCAGTGAGTGAGAGGAGACAGACAGACAAAAAGAGGCAAAAGGGAGAGACAGAAAGGCAGGCGGGGAAGGGGAGAGAGGCAAGGAAAAGGAAAGATAGGGATGCAGACACATAAATGCTTGGAAAGAGACATGTATAGAGGAAGAGGAGACACGTGTAAGCATGTGAAAAAAACTGAAGCAAGATAAAAAGAGAAGTTCTGGAAGAGGTGACAGGAAGTAAATTGAGGTGAGGTGATTAGTCTCTCCAAATTTAACTAATCTGGTTCTCAGAACAGATCATCGCACTCATACCTGATTATTTGCTGAGGCTACTAGCTTCAGAGTAAGTTATCACCAGTCTTCTAACGCTCACAAATTGTTTAACTACTGTTTACAGCTTAAACCTTTGGCAGCGGTTTTTACCCTTTTTTGTTTTATCACGGGCCCCTTTCTTAGAAAAAATTAATGCAAAACACAAAATGTGCAGAATTCCAAAGAAAGCCAATCATGTTGAAACATGATAATAAAAATGTACAAAAACCCCAAGTACACAGGCCTCAAGTTAAGAACCCTTGCAAAACATTTTCTCTTCTCTAAATGTGGTATTTACAGCAAAATGTATGGGAGTAGGAGAATGATTTTCCAGGTTACAGCAGCAGTGACAAGAATTTGATTATCTTGGAAGGTTTTGCAAAATCATGCCAAAAGTTGAAGGCTTCCCCTTGCCTGTTCTGTGTGGTATTAATGTAATTGCCTCATCATCCCAAAGCAGAAGAGTTCTTGAGTACCGGCACACACCTGGATGAAAGGAAGCAACCGGGAGTTTCATCTTCTAACTCATCTTAGCATCACTTTATTCATAAAGTGATCACAAACATGAAACATTTTTTTTTGGTGGAAGGACAAAATTTGGGATAGGAGAAAGGGAAATTGACACTGATTTTTTTAAAAAATCTGGTACTTGGGCATCTAAGAAATTCTGATTGAGGCTCTGTTACCACCTAGTTGTGAAACCTTAGACAAATCACCTAACTTGTCTGTAATTCCACTTTGTCAGTCGTAAGATATCTATCTCCCCTCACATGATTGTTGAGAGTAAAAAGGGGACGTGAAAAATGAAAGTGCTTTAAAAAATTAAGTTGCTATAGCTCACCTTTCTGAGGTACTTTTACCATTTTCAAAATGCTCTCTTCACGACAACCCTATAGTGTGTGTAGGTAGTGGCAGTATGACTGTCCCCATTTCACAGATGAGGAAATAAGCTTGGGAAATGACAGGCCTTATTTCCACATTTGCTCCTCATGGGAAGGAAAGAGACAGGGAGAGAGAGATACAGAAAGAGAAACAGAGACAGAGAGGCAGGCAGAAAGGGACAAAGGAGAGACAGATAATGAGAACAGAGAGAGAAACAGAGATAGCAGCAGAGAAAGACAGACACAGAGACTGATAGAGATAGAAAGACAGACATCGAGAAACAGGAATAGAGAAACAGACAGATAAACAGAGGGAAAGAGAGAAGCAGAGAAAGGGAGAGAGAAGGAGACAGAGAAGCAGAGACAAAGACAGAAACAGAGGCAGAGAAAGAGAGAGAAAGAAAGGGAAAAAGACAGAGGCAGAGAGATAGAAATAGAGACAAAGACTGAAGCAAAGACAGAGAGACAGAATCAAAGAGAAACAGAAAGAGGCAGAGAGAAATAGAGAGGAAAAAAGAGAGAGAGAGAAAGACACAGAGAGATACAGAGAGAGTCCCTACCTTACAGAAGCAATATTCTAAAGGATAAAGAGCACATAAATGGGGGGCTGCAAAGGGGTGGGGGAGAATGAAGAGTCTAGGTGGTAGAAATGGTGAAACAAGGCAGGAGAGGTCCTTCCTATAATGGTGATAGTGGTGGTGGGGAATCACCAATAGGGTGGAAGCTTCTCCAGGGTGGAAAAAAAAAATTAGGTTGTTGTTGTTAAACTCAAACTCTGAAGAAATAAAAACTAATCACAAAATGTTCATTTAGTTTAAATGACCCATCTTACCAATACAGAAATAGAAGTCTGGAGATGGGAAACAATTCGTCCATTCCTGGAATTCAGTATTTTCAGATCTTTCTCCCTGGAAGCTCTAGTCTTCTTAAATGTTCAGTTCAAATATCAAATCCCACATGAAGATTTTCCTGATCCCCACCCCCTCAGCTGCAAAAGTTACTACATGTGTGTATCATATATCATAGTTACTTATACATGTACATGTGGTTTCTCTGGGTAGAAGAACATAAGTTCCTTGAGGGCAAGGGCTGTTTTATTCTTATCTTTGTAGTCTAGCAGTGAGAAGCCACTTAATAAATGCCTGTTGATTAATTCACTGATGAAAGTCATTCAGGGGAAACCAGGTTTCCTAGCCTTGTCTTCTTTCTGTCATTCCACAATGCTTCTCTACTAGTCCATAAACCAAGTGCTTCATAGCAGCTCTCCAAGATGAAAAGGAGGAAATGCTCAGGTTGTGGCACTGCATTAATTAGCTCTTTCATAGGACCAGGTTAAATCTTGTTCAACTTGGTTTTCTAGAATGTTAAGTGGTCTCTAATGACCTGACAGTTACCTATTCCCTTCTTAAACCAAAGGTCTAAGTCCACTGTTTCTCTTGGTCAGGCTGCTGAATACCAAATCTCATACCTCAACGCTGGCTTCTAATATGTAACTTCATGAACTCAGCTCTGTTACTACTTTGGTTTTGTGTGTGTGTGTGTGTGTGTGTGTGTGTGTGTGTGTGTGTGTGTGT
>CM053582.1:336382531-336398204 GCA_028627135.1 Pseudochirops cupreus | reverse complement strand
CACACACATATATACATATATGTACATCTATGTGTGTATACATGTATATATGCACATCGATATGTGTGCATGCATGTATATATGTGTATGTATGTACATCTATATGTGTGTGCATGTATGCATGTACATCTATATGTGTGCATACATGTATATATGTACATTGATATGTGTGCATACATGTATATGTGTATGTATGTACATCTATATGTTGTGTACATGTATATATGTACATCTATATGTGTGTATACATGTATATATGTACATCGATATGTGTGCATACATGTATATGTGTGTATGTACATCTATATGTGTGTATACATGTATATATGTGCATCGATATGTGTGCATGCATGTATATATGTGTATGTGTACATCTATATGTGTGTACGTGTATATGTGTGTATATATGCACACACATATATATACAATACATATACATTTATGCACACATTTTTGAGAAAACACATTTATCTTTTTCCACCAAAAAGTGTTTTAACCTTTACATATAGGAAAATGTTTTTGCAGCTATGTACAAGATGAATGGAAAGTCACTCTACCATTCCGTATTTTTATGAATAAAAAAGTAAGTTGAAACATAAAGCAAGCAGTTTCTTTCAACTTGAACTCAATGTGTTGTTCTTCAAATGTGTAGTGATTTTTACCCTGTTTATGGATGTATGCCTTGGGCCACCAGCTAAGTAAAATTCAGAACTCGATCTCATCTCTTCCATAAATAAGAATGGCATCGAGCTAGGATAACAGGTATAACTAATGTTAGCCTTGAGGACTGACAGACTCCATAATTTTGTCAGCGGTTAGGGATAGGAAACCACTTTAATCAATCGGTCTAGAAGTAGTTGTTGAGGAAGGGAAAAGGAAGTGAGAAAAGAGAGATGAACATGGACTGTAATCTTTCAGGACGGCTTTGCAGAGGAGTAAAACTGGCTGTAGATGGGTAGAAAGAAGCCATACAGTGACTGCACATACATAACCTGCATCAAATTGCTTACTCTTATAGGAAGGGGGAAAATTTGGAGCTCAAAACTATTTTTTAAATGAATGTTAAAAATTGTCCTTACACGTAATTGGAAAAACTAAAATAATATTTATTTGTTTGTTTTTTGGAGGGGGGAACGTAGGGCAATTGGGGTTACGTGACTTGCCCGAAGTTACATGGTTAGTTTTTTGTGTTAAGTGTCTGAGACAGGATGTGAACTCAGGTCCTCCTGATTCCAGGGCTGGTGCTCTATTCACTGCACTACCTAGCCACCCCTAAAATAATATTTATTAAAAAAATTAAGTACCTCTTAACTCCCCCTCTAAAAAAAAAAGAAGAAGTCATGTAAGACATTATGGGAGCAAGGAGCAAGATTATTTCTACTTTCACCAGCTTTTGCTTGCATTGTTTGCCTGGCCTGGCCTGTTCTCTCATCCCTGCTCTGTCTACCCTTCATAGCCTAGCTCAAACTCTACTTCCCTCATGAGGCCATCTTTGTTTACTCCTGCCCTCCTGGGTATCCCTTTCCTCTGGATGCCTGAAGAGTTTATGATCTGTACTACATAATTTAGCACCAAATGGTCTTCCATTGTTTATTATTGTTCACGTGCCTTAGTCTTCTCTCCTCAGCTATATTATAAACTCCTTGGTGGCTGGGATTATGTTTCAAACAGCTTCTGTATTCCCAGAGGCAGCTAGCACAGTGCTAATCACTGGTGCATGGTTGACTGGCTAATTAGTTATTGTATTAATCAACAATTTGTGACATACTAGATAGAGACCTGGCCTCAGAACCAGGAAGACCTGAGTTCAAGTCTATGATACAAACTAATTTTGTAACCTTGAGAAAAATCACTTAACATCTCAGTGTATTAATCAAATATCTAAAATTATGCAGAGGGTGCTGATCTGCATCGAGGAAGGAAATTATCACATTCATTGGTTCCTTATACCAGCGAGAGGCCAGCAAGGTGGTGCAATGGATATGGGGCCAGGCCTGGAGGCAGGAAGATTCTTCATCCTGAATTCAAATTTGGCCTCAGACACTTACTGGGTATGTGACCCTTTGCTAGTCACTTAACCCTGTAGGCCTTGTTTTCATCATCTATAAATGAGCTAGAGAAGGAAATGGGAAACCTCACTAGTGTCTGTACCAAGAAAACCCCAAATCAGGTCACAAAGAGTCGGACACAACCAGCGAAATCTCCGATCCCATCTGGTCCCCATTCTCCATCCTAAACTGTTCCATTAGGCTGTAAATTGCTTGAGGGCAAGAACAATGTTAACTTATTTGCCATCAACATTTCATAGGTATTTTGCACACAACAAAAGTTAAACAACTACCTTTTGAATTTATGACATGACTGGCCAGGAAAAATGAGAAGAAAAGAGGAAACTTTTTCTTTAAACCAAGTGTAAAGAGCTTGAGGAGGTTATATATGAAACTGTGTAGTTAAATGGAAAAAGCACAGAGATTTCATGAAAGGTTAGGAATGATTAAGCAGGAGAGCTGAAGTCCCTGACAGGGCAGAGAAGGCACTCTTGGATGTTTGTCCTACGCTGAGAATTCAGGAAAGAAATAGAGCAGCTCATGGAG
Organism: Pseudochirops cupreus; assembly: GCA_028627135.1. NCBI lineage: Eukaryota > Metazoa > Chordata > Mammalia > Diprotodontia > Pseudocheiridae > Pseudochirops > Pseudochirops cupreus. Next base: position 336,395,610 of record CM053582.1, on the reverse strand, counting down.
ATTCCTTTGACCTTTATTATTAGAAATTTACTGGGGTTGAGTCTGGCCTAAAGAGGAGGGCATAAGGCCTGGAGAACTCAGAGGGGAAAAACACCAATTGTTCCTTCTTCATAGTGCAAAAAAGCCAAAGAAAATGGACTCTGGCTGGCACTAAGAGGAGTTTCAAAAGAGTCACATGGGAAATGTGAACCCAAGTTTAGCACCACATAATTTGTAATTTTCTTTTGGTTTGTTTTGGTTTTTTTTTAAGTTTATACACTGGGATCTTGGGAAAGCTAATTTTTTACATTTTAAATGGGGATTTGCATGAATTACGGAAAAGAGGACACTAAGGTGGAGGGATACCACGAAAATGGAGGGGAAAAATTTGATGGACCCCAAGATAGCCTTGGGAGGAGAAATAAACTCCCTACCCTCCATTGCATGTTGACAACAGCAGAAATTACTCAAATGATCGTTCTTTTTAGGAACCCTATGTTTGGGGACTGTCCCAGACACCTTTCATCATACTTACTCCCTATGCAAAAAAAAAATGAAGATCATTTATACTGCATCTTAGCTCGAAAGAAAATCCTTATTGTTTTTTCTTTTCAGTTTACAAGTATAATAATTCAACTAAATATTTAAATGAATCTAGTCTGTTGAACTATATACTCTTCTTTAACTTTAATTCTTCTGGCTTAAGATGTTTCCATAAGCAAAACTGCTTCCCTTTACCTTCTCCCCACTCTAAGCTATGGTTTGCAGATGCATCATGCAAAAATGCTTTGCATAATTTATTGCTGCAGTGGTTGTTTATAGTAGCCCTCTGGGAAAATGATCAGGCAGGTCTGACACTAATAAACTGAAGTATATTTGGTGAAAGTTTGGTGGAAAATATGGTGCATGCTCTAGCAGCAGGAGACATGATCTGTAAATGTGTTCTCAGGACTTTTTCAGGAATAATTTGCTCTGATAGCATAGAACAATACCAGGGTAGGTATATTTTTCAATCTTGTTAGATTCTTCATGACCCCTTTTGGAGTTTTCTTGGTAAAGATATAGGACTGGTTTGCCATTTCCTTCCCCAGATCATTTTACAGATGAGGAAACTGAGGCAAACAGAGTTAAGTGACTTGCCCAGGGTCACACAACTAGTAAGTGTCTGAGGCCAGGTTTGAATTCAGGAGGAGGAGGTTTCCTGACTCTAAGGCCTGAACTCTATCCACTAGGCACCCTAGCTACCACTAGAGTAGGTATGTATTCTGTTAGTTTTTCTTTGTCAAGATAAACAAAAAAATGCCCATTTTTCTCATGCATACAACAAGGTTAAATGGAAACTAAGTTAAGTCCCTCAATCCAAATAATCAAAATGAATTTATGATATTGTTGATATAAGGTGTTTTAGTGCCAACATGATAGTCACAGAGCCTACAATGGCTATGAATATGCTGGCGTAATTCTGAATTGCAAAATATAATAGACTCTCCATATGGGAGACAGAACCAAGTCATTTATTCAAACACCAGAAAGCTGAATTCCAACATCAGAAAGCCAAGGAAATCTATACACAATAATAATACAAAGGGTACCACCATCCCCAATCTTTCCCCTGCTAGGGCCTTCCCACAAACGAATACTCACAGTTTGTTGCCTGTTTCTTCTCTCTCCCTCAACTCTCATCACTCTCACTAACTTCCTCTTGGCTCTGCTCCATCCTTTCTGTTCTACTCTTCCTACTCTACCTGCTCAGCAAGTTCCTCTCACTACAGACTCATGTGACTCAGGGTTCCATGTGACTCAAGCAGATCACATAGGACTATTAATGGATGGGAAAGAGCTTCCCATTTGCATTACCATTCCAGGTATTATATCCAAAGAGGCAGACTACAACCCATCCATGTTTGGATGTTAGAAATTAAAGGAACCATCTCAGGGAAACCTGAGAAGACTTTTGCTCCTATTCTTCCATAGATTTCCTACTAAGATTCCAACCAATGTGTTGGTAGGAGTGGAGGGAATTTTCTCACTTTCTCTTGACACTGAGAATATCAATGGAGAACATGAACTGTCTTCTTCTTAGTCGTACCACTGACTTACCACAATATGATGCTAACACATGATATCTTCACTTGTTTAGTGCTATGGGATTCCTTTGGCAGTGGGGTAAAGCCTACCCCTTATTTTAAATGCATAAAATAAAATAAATAAGATTACAAAGGAAAATTATATTTTAAAATATTTATCAAAACATTTTTAAGACAAATTCATGATCCCCCAACTTGAGAACTCCTGCCTTGATGAATTAGAATTACTGTGTTTTCTATTCTTGGTAAATTAAGCCTACTTGAGTTCATAGACTTTTTACCTAATTGAGAAGTCTGAGAGTCCAAAGAACTTAACGTCTTAGACTTTGCTTATCTTTTCACAGACTGTGTGTGTTCCAGACCAAACACCCTCCCCTGAGCCTGACAACACCTGTCCCTTCTCACTTTTTTGGAATATTTTATACTTGCAATCTTACACCCTTAGAAGCCTTTACACTACATATAATGTATCTAATTAGAATCTCCCTGGCTTTGACATTAGAGGTGAGAAAGCAATCAAAAGTGCCAGATACTGGGGAGGTACGTTTAAGTTGGCAATGTGACATGCCACAAAGATGCCAGATTTCCCTCATATGCTCCAACAAAGAACAGGAAAGGGCACTAGATTGATTGATGATCAAAAATCTGAAGACAGTATACAATAGCTCTTTCATCTAACCAAGTATATGCATGTGTGCACACACACACACACACACACACACACACACACATCAGAAGTCATAGTTCTAGAAGCCCCCAGGGAAGACATGATAATCTCAGGTAAAAGACTTGAGGCCTATTAGCAGCATATTAACCAGTGAGGGGTTGAAGACCATAGAACCCTGACTAGAAAGCATCCAAGGAAGTTAGAAGATGGCAGTGCTCTGGTCACAGATGGGGAAATACACATGCACTGTGAGCATAAATATGTCAAGGGAGATAGAAGCTAGGGAAACAAGCTCAAGACATCAGTGATAAAATTGAACTAAGCCTAAATACCTCCATCTAAGAATGAAGGAAAAGAATGGAGTGACAACCTGGTACAAAGTCCCAAAAGAAGGTATGAAGAAAAAAAAAAAACAGGAGAAAATACTGAACATAAAGGAATTCTGTCAAGGTATACACAAGAAGTAAACACAAAAGAATTGCAAAAAGCATAAACAGAGTCTCAGAAAAAAAAATGATTTAGCTCCAAGGACTCCAAAAATGGTTGGACAAAATGATGCAACAGATTTTTTAAATGAAATTAAAAATTAATGAAGAGCAAATTTGAGGAAAGAATTAGAAAGAAGATAAATGGCTTAGACCTAACAGGAAAAATCTTTCCTGAAGTCAGCTCCCTGAAAATGAGAACAGACAAAACAGAACTCAGTGCCTCTATGAGACAACCAAAAACAGAAAAATGAAATAAAAAATGTATTTTTAAAAATTATTTATTTAGTATTCTATGTTCCCCAATTACATGTAAAAACAATTTTCAACATTCATTTTTAAAATGTTGAACTTCAAATTCTCTCCTTCCCTCCACAATTCCTTCATTGAAAGGCAAGCAATTTTATGTGGGTTATACATGTGCAGTCATGCAAAATGTATTTCCATATTAGATAGGCTATAAAAGAAAACAGATCAAAAAAAAAAAAACCAGGAAAAAGAAAGTTGATCAAAAGTATGCTTTGATCTGTAGTCAGACTCCATCAATAAAAGTTTAAAAAAAAAAGAAAACAGTGAGTATTAATTATCAAAAACAAATGACTTAGAAAATAGGTCAAGGAAAGATAATTTAAGAATCATAAGACTCCCTGAAAATCATAATCAAACAAAAATCCTAGACACTGTATTTTAAGAAATAATAAAAAGATGACTTCCCATAACTATTAGAAGCAGAGGGGAAAATGAAAAAAGAAAAAAATCTATCAGTCATCTCCTGAAGGAAACCCCAAACTGAAAACACCTAGGAACACCATGGTCACAAGCCAGAGATTCAAAGAAAAATACTACAACCAACCTGAAAGAAAAAGTACAAGTTCAAAGGAAACAAAGTCAGGATCACTCAAGTCCATGGTGCAAATATTTAAAAGGAGAGGAAATCTTGGAATACAATATTCCAAAAGGCAACCACTAAAATAACTTGCCTTGCAAAAATGAAACTAACTGTAGGAAGGAAAACAAATCGAGTAGAAACTTAATTTGAAATACAATATTGGAATCAAAAGAAACCTAAAAGTAGTAAATACATTTAAGCAACTGGAAGGTAAAAAACAAGAATGAGGGGTTTAGAATCTAATAAATAGCTAGGTAGCACAATGGATAAAGCACAGAACCTGGAGTCAGGAAAACTCGATTTCAAATCTAGCCTCAGAAACACTTGCTATCATTTAACCTTTGCTTCTGTTTCCAAAACAGCATCCTACACAGACTTCTATTCAGCAGTCAGGTGAATTCACCATTTCTATTCACCGAATCAGGTCATCACCAATCAGGAGTCACTCCCTCTACATATATATAGCAACATGAAAAATTCCTCAGGTGTGTGTAGAAGTCAGGTTATATTTACACAAATTGAAAAAGTTTTGCACAAATAAAACAAATGCAGTGAGGATTAGAAGGAAAATGGTTAAGTGGGGAGGGGGAAATCTTAGAAGATTTCTTTGATAAAAACCTAATATCTAATACACATAGGGAATTGATACAAACATATAAAAATAAGAGTCATTCCTTAATAGATAAATGGCCAAAAAGATACAAACTAGCAGTTTTCAAAAAAAGAAAGGCAAGTTTTCAACAGCCACATAAAAATGATCCAAATCACTAAAAATGCTACAAATATTAATTAAAATAATTCTGACATTCTATCCCAGATTGGCAAAAGGTTCCACCTCAGATTGACAAAGATTCTAAAAAGGGAAAATGATGATTATTTGAGAGGCAGTGGGAGGACAGGCACACTAGGCTACTGTAGGTGGAGTTGTGAAGTAGTCCAACCGTTCTGGAAAGTAATTTGGAACTGCACCCAAAATATCACTAAATTGAGTATACCCTTTGACTCAGCAATACTACTAGCGGACTTATTCTCCAAAGAGAAGAGGAAAAAGTCCAGGACTCATATGTACAAAAATATTTATAGCAGTACTCTTTTTGCACTTAAGAACTATAATCAACATAATGCCCAATTATGACTCCAAAAGATTAACAATGAATCATGCTTCCCATCTCCTAGCAGATTGGTGACGAACTAGAATCACAGAGCAAGATACATGTTTTTCGGATACAACTAATCTGGGGATTTGTTTTGTGTAACTATATTTATTTGTTCCAATGAAGGGTTTTATTGTTGGCTTTTTCTGTGTGAGAGAATTTGGGAGCAATACTGATGATTAAGAAAAACAGGAAGAAAAAATGTCAATAAATCATTACAAAAAATAAACAAGAGAGCAAAAGGAAGTTTAGAAGGGGACACAGATAAACAGGACAGTGTTGGAATTCTCATGTTAAATTTGATTTAAAAAAAACAAGCTGTACGTGCTAGGAAGAAAACAACAAACTGTACAAAACAGAAGTTCATAGTTTCACATACAGTCCTTGTTTTGTTGCTGTTTTCTCTGTATGTTGAAATGTTTGTTCCCTGATTAAGTTCATTACTTTTTTTAAACTGTCTATCAATTCAATTTAATCATCTCTTGAACCCTACTAGGTACTTGGGAGAGAATTGCTGAGCAGCCTTATTCTATGGTATGATCCAGGTGTTTTCTCATCCAACTAGAAGGAAGGAAGGAAGGAAGGAAAGAAGGAGGAAAAAAGGAAGGAAGGAGGAAGGAAGGAAGGAAGAAAGGAAGGAGGAAAGAAGGAAGGAAGGAGGAAGGAAGGAAGGAAGGAAGGAAGGAAGGAAGGAAGGAAGGAAGGAAAGAAAGGAGGGAAGGAAGCCTGGCATAACCTGGGTACCAGGTTGTGAGGGCTGCCACTTGCAGGATTATTGCTATCCTTTCTATGTTGTTGTTTTGTTGATTTCAGCGATATCTGACTCCTTGTGACTCCATTTGGAATTTTCTCGGCAAAGACACTATAGTAGTTTGCTGTTTCCTTCCCTGGCTCATTTTACACATGAGGAAACTGGGGTAAATGAGGTTAAGTGACTTGTCCAGGGTTACACAGCAGTAAATGTCTGAAGCCAGATTTGAACTCAGGAAGGTGAGTCTTCCTGACTCCAGGCCCAGCACTCTATCTGCTATGCCTTAGAGCTGCCTCTAACCTGAGGCCTACCTATACTCCCTTCTGCCCCTAAATTAAGGATAGATCCCATCCTTCCAGAGATCTGGTCATGCCCTTGTCTTTGCAATGACTCTCAACTTCATGAATCTTTGCTCTTTCTTCCCTTGGTCCCCTCCTCATTCCACTGGGTGTCACCACTTGGGATATTTCATTGCTACCTCAAACTCAACACTTACAAAAGGGAATTCAATATCTTTCCAGTTCAGTAGAGATTATCTCACCACTGCATTTGTCCCTGGCACCTAGCCCAGTGCCCGGAAGAAAATAAATTATACTTAAATATACTTGTTGATGAATGATTGGTCCTCACCAAATATCCTCCTTTTCTTCTTAACTTCCCAGTTTTTGTAGAAGGCAACATTATCCTTCTGGTCACCCAGATTGCTACCTCTGAGTCACCTTCAACTCTCAACACTTCATTCCTCCCTCCGTATCTAAACAAATGCAAGTCTTGTCGACTTCACCACTACAACACTCTGGTCTGTCCTCTTCTCTGTACTCACTTGAGATTCAGACCCTCATCACCTCTCAAGGGGACTGTTGCAACTGTAACTAGTGTCCCCACTTTCACTCTCTTCTCTCTCCAATCCATTCTCCATTCAGCTACCAAAATTATCTTTCTAAAGCACAAACCTGATGAATTCATTCCTCTCCTCAAGAAAGTACAGTGTCTCCCGATGATTCTAGGATAAAATACAAGCTCTGCCAGTAAGAAAGTAAGAGTCTTCCCCAACTGGCTCCCTGTAGCCTTTCCAGACCTATTTAACATGACTTTCCCTCACATGTTCTACAGTCCAGCCACACAGGCCTACCTGCTACTCCTAAGACAGACCATTTCACCTCCTACCTTTTTATACATCGTTCACTGTTCTGATAACGTCATTTCTGTATTTCACCAACAGGACGGAAGCTTCCCAAGGAAGAGACCGTTTTCTTTTCTTCTCTCTCTCCCATGTACCTAGGAGGATTCAACGGATGATTAAATTGAATTGACAGACAGTAAAGAGACTTAGGTTCAAATCTTAACTAATACAATGTGACCTTAGTTGTCATTTAACTTCTTTAAATCCTAATTTCTCCCTATATAAAATGGAAAAACTAATAATAATAATAATACCTCAATTTACCCTTAAAACAATGCTGTGAGGCAGGTGTTATGATTAAATCCATTTTACAGACATAAACTGAGGCTTAAAGATATTGAATGACTTGCATGGGGTCCCACTGTTTGTTAGTATCTGAGAAATGATTTGAACCCAGTCCTTCTAGACCAGCGGTTCTCAACCTGTGGGTCACGACCCCTTTGGGTGCCAAAAGACCATTTCACAGGGGTTGCCTAAGGCCATCAGAAAACACATATTTCTGATGGTCTTAGGAACCAAGACACTGCTCCTCTATCGTCTCCAGGCGGATCCACCCACATGCAAATACGCCCACATGCAAGTATTAAAGTGTCCCGGTATTAGGAAGGTTGAGAACCACTGTTCTAGACTATGAGGCTAGGTCGATACCCTCTACACTGTGGAATCCTAATACTGACATTATCTCCCTCACTGGATTGCTGTAAGAAAAGCACTTTATAAACTTGAAAGCTCTATCAAAATGTGAGTTATTTATTCACTGAATTTTCTTACCTATGCTCACAATTCAATAATTCTGAACTTACACCATTTTTTGTATTCCCAGTGATTAGTATGGCACATGGCACATGGTACTTAATAAACACTTGCTGATTGATTGATATTAAGACAATAAAACTCTTCGCTTTGAAAAAACAATCAGGATATTTCTAAAGAGAAGACAAAGCAAATTGGGTTTGTTCAATTTGTTTTCAATGCAATGAATCTCAGTTGATTTCTCTTGTATTTTATACCAATTAAACAGTTGACTCTGGCCTTACTCTCTTAGGCTCTGTTCTGTTACATCTCTGATAAGAGTTTTGTGTGTCTCTTCTCTCTGCCATTGGCTGTAGCCCTCACTGATTGTGTTCGCCCCCTTCTATTAGGTGCCAGTGACTAATAGAACCCAGTTTCATTCGATCACTTAACATCAGGCAGCTTTTATTTTCTTTTAAATTTTTATTTTATTTTTAATAAAACAAATGTTTCCATGACATAACAGAATAAAAAAGATGACTACACATGAAACTACAAATCCATTATATACAACCTGCTATTCCTTTTAAATATGTTATAAAGTTACCATGTAAATTTCCTTTTTTTCCCTTTTTCCCTTCTCCCTCCTGCCCTAGAGATGGCTACCATTAGACATAAATATGTATATACATGTAAAATTAATCTGTTTATCAGTTCCTTCTCTGGATGTGGAAAAGTGTCTTCCTTCATATGTCCCTGGTAGTTAATTTGGGCATTTATGACTTATTCACTCAAAGTTGTTCTTCAAACAATAGTGCTGTTACTGTACACTACATTCTCTTGGTTATGCTCATTTCACTCTTCATTATTTCATGCAAGTCTTTCCCGTTTTTCTAAGATCATTGAGCTCATCATTTCTTACAGCACAGTAGTATTCCATCACAATCATATATCACAACTTGTTCAGCCATTCCCCAATGGATGGGCATCCCTGCAATTTCTAGTTCTTTGCCACTGCAAAGGGAACTGCTATAAATATTTTAGAATATGCGGGTTATCTTTTTCCCCTAATCATCTTTAGAAATAAACCTAGCAGTGTATTGTTGCGTCAAAGGGCATAGACAGTTTAATAACTATTTGGATGCAATTCCAGATTGCTTTCCAAAATGGTGAAGTCAGTTCACAATTCCACCAACAATGAATTAGTGTCCTAATTTTCCCATATCCCCGCCAACATTTGTCGCTTTCCCCTTCAATCATTTTAGCCAATCTGATGGGTATAAAATGATGTCTCAAGGTTGTTTTAATTTGCATTTCTCTAATCAATAATTATTAGAGCACTTTTTCATATGACTACAAATTGTTTTGACTTCTTCATTGGAAAACTGCCTGTTCAAATCCTTTGACTATTTATCAGTTGGGGAATGGCTCATATTCTTATAGATTTTACAAAATAAAATGCCATTTTCTTATGTTAGGTAGCTTTTATAAAGGAATGTTTACATTGGAGATATGGCAAGAACAAATATAGCAACGATTCTCCCCAAGACCGCAGTAGCATAACCCCCCGCTTATACTACCTCATTCCAGCCAAGCCACATCAGCTTGCATTTATTAAGTATTTACTACATGCCAAGTACTGTGCCAAGTGCTTGGTATACAAATACAGACAAGAAGAAAGACGGTCCTTGCCCTCAAAGAGCTTACACTCTAACACAGGAAGACAACACATGAAGGAAGCTGAAAAGACTATGGATACCACACAGGAGCATGTAGGCAAAGTCTATTCTAGAGAGTCAAAAGCAGAGCTAGGAGATAACTACACAGGTTAGCTGTCCTGGGCTTCTCAAAATGGAGGTTCCAGGTGGAACTCCTCAGTGGGAGAAGAGGGGATATGTGGGCAGAGGGATGTTCCAAGGTGAGAAAGCTATAGGGAATGAGTAAGGAGAGAAGGAAGGAGAAATGGGGCCCACAAGTTAGGTCAATTCCTCCTTAGCAATGCTGCCATCAAGTACACATCCAAATATAACATGACTGCCAAATGACCCTGTGTCTCAGCTACCAGTGGGCCACCTGTTCCTGAAGGTCACTCCTGAAAGTAACTCCTTGTTCCTCAGAGCTCTGATGCTGCTCTAGCTACAAAACTCAGACTGGAATGACAGGATGCCAGGGAGCCCTTTGGACCTTTCAAACTCAAAAGGGCATAGACTATACTTCCTTCACCAGTTGCCAAGCTCCCCCAAAAGCACTGAGGCAAAGAGACCTTAGCTGAAGCCAACAGGATTTTGAAAATGCATCTACAGCCAATCTAAGAGCCTCCTCTTCAACAAATGGTTAGACAACTGAAACCAGTTATAGAATGTCTATCTACACATGCCTCACACTCTGTCCAAAGCTCCAAGATTCCTTCTACGACATTCCAATTGTAATGTCAGCTCCCTAGAATCCTCCACATTGATACACACCATCATAAGGGAAGACTTTGGACACATGCCACTCCCTGCCCCATTACATACCACTAAATCTTACGAATTATTGCTTCTTCTAAAAAGCATACTATGTTAATGGGATAGGCTGGCAGAATCAAATACTCAAACACAATATTTAGAATTGTAGACCACATGTGGAATTGACTCCCTATTTTTAAAAAGGTTTAGAATTAAATTACAGGTAGCTCATTGATGAGTATGAAAGATTGTACCTAATGCTGATGTTTACATTTTTAAATGACATGAAATAATAACATATTTGGTTTAAGTTTTTGAATTGACAATGTATTATTCCTGGTCTGAATACATTTTTTCTCCCTATTTCCTGTCAATATTTTTCTCAGATAGGTCATTGACTCTTAGATCTACTGTTTATATAGTATCATTACAATTATCGCTGATATTCATAAAATATTACTAAGTTTAAATAACCTTAATATTGATGACATAGACCATAGACTGGGAGCTAGAAAGGATCTTAGATGCCGTATAGTCTGCATTTAAGGAAAATAATCATCTTTTTTTTTTTTGCCTTTTTTTTTGGAGGGGGGAGGGCAGGACAATTGGTGTTAAGTGACTTGCCCAAGGTCACACAGCTAGCAAGTGTGTAAAGTGTCTGGGGCCGAATTTGAACTCAGGTCCTCCTGACTCCAGGGCTGGTGCTCCATTCACCACCTAACCACCCCTCGTCTTTTAATATCCCTTCTTTTGAATTATTTGGTTTTCCTGCCAGACTCTTTTTTGATCCTGATTATCGCTTTAGTTTATGCTAATTTTGTTTCATTTTTCTTTAGTTAAATCTCTTTGCAGTATTGTCTTTCTCCTCTATCTCTTCTAATTAACATACAATGGATAAAATTGAGAGCAGATTAAAATTAAATTCAAACAAAATCAGGAAATTACCATATATCTCCCACATAAGACATATGAAGTGATATCTTGTCAATAAAAAGAAAAAAATTAAGTAAATAGTCGTGTTCCTGGGACCTGTTTCTAAGACAGTCACGCCATAAGGGAGCCAAGTTATTGGTGTCTTTCTGGAGTCTACATTTCTGTAGGTGTCTGAACAACTCTAAACTCACAAGGAACAGTGAAAAGGAAATAGACGATATGTATTACAGCAACACAAAGAGACAGAATCATTGTTACATAAATGGAAGGTTATCTGTTTTTCTCAGCCACAACTGAATTGAATTCTCCATTATTTAATAAACTAGGACAAGATACTATTGTAGTACATATATAAATAAGATGTCATTTTAAATTCACTCTCCTAAGAAGGCTGCCTCTGAAATTTGTAGAAAATCCTAGAGGAATTAAAACACTCTCTAAATAAGAAATAATTGAATCTAGTTGTAATCCCTCAGCAAAATCAAGGATTAGAGCTACTAGAGCCGGTTCTTCTTTCTAACCAGAAGGCTTTGAGAGCCTTTTTGATCAGAGAAATAATGGTATTAGAAGGAATTGCATTCATTTAAACATTGGTAGAAGACAAGGCTGAAATCTTCATTTAAGAAAATCAAGATGCTTTCAATGTCTCTGGAAAACAAAAGGTCAAATTCTATTGAAGATCCAACTACCTCATAAGGAAGAGTTGCAAATATTTGTTGTTCAGTGGCGTCTGATTCTTCTGGATCCCATTTGGAGTTTTCTTGGCAAAGATATTGGAGTGATTTGCCATTTCCTTCTCAAGCTCATTTTACAGATGAGGAAACTGAGGCAAAGAGGGTTCAATGACTTTCCCAGCTAGTGTCTGAGGCCGAATTTGAATTCAGATCTTCCTGACTCCAGGTTCAGCTCTCTATCCACCATGCCACATTTAGAGACTGGGTTCTTCTATCCCTCCACAACTCCATCTCCAAAGAACACACACACACACACACACACACACACACACACACACACACACACATTATTCGTCAAACTATCATGGAGGGAGGGGACAAAGGGAAAGGAAACAAGCATTTAGCAAGAATCCACTATATATCAAGCACTGTCCATTTTTCAAATATCTCATTTGCTCTTCACAAAAAAACCTGGGAGGTAGGTGCTATTATTATTCCCATTTTGGGAAATTGAGGCAGACAAAGGTTAAGTAACTTGTCCAGAATCACACAGTTAGCAAGTGTCTGAGGTCAAATTTGAACTCAGGTCTTTGTGACTCCTGGTCCAGCACTCCATCCATTGTGGCACCTCTAGTCTAGGCCCCTTATTTAATAGAGCAGCAGTTCTCAACCTGTGAGTCGCAACCCCTTTGAGGGTCAAACGACCCTTTCACAGGGGTCACAGGGGTTGCCTAAGACCATTGGAAAACACATATTTCCCATGGTTTTAGGAACTGAGACAGCGCTCCTCTATCTGTCTCCAGGCTGGCCCACGCACATGCAGATACGCTCACATAGGAGTATTAAAGGGTCACAGCATTAGGAAGATTGAGAATCACTATAATAGAGGAAGAAACTGAAATCTAAACAGACGAAATGATTCACCAAACAGTCCCAGCGGGAACAAAAACATAAGTCTTCTCATTCCAAAGTCTTTCCAGCATCAAGGAAATAGAACAAGAAATCTGCTAGGCAAAATAACACATTGGGACTCACCTGGAAATTAGAATGGAGACAATCAAAATAGCAGACCTGGGTAGGAAGCTAATGCTAAATGGT
>CM053582.1:336322560-336382031 GCA_028627135.1 Pseudochirops cupreus | reverse complement strand
TGATCTGTAGCTTTTCGGCAATCTTCATGTTTCTTGGAAGCTTTTGGTGTGGGAGTTCTGACTGTGTTGTCTTCCTCCCATTCCCTACTTTGTTTCTTCTTTTCCCCAAAGAAGGAATCTAGAGGTTGGTTGCTGTTCTTACTTTGCTTCCTATGCTTATTCATGGTCGCCATTCAATGGTTTTGTTTTTTTCTTTTTAGCTCTGTGGGGCTCTGCTTCCAGAGGGGACAGCTCTGTCCCAAATCACTGGGGTTTTCCCAGCTGCCAGGGCTTTTAGGAGGCTGCTGGGTCCCTTCCCAGCTCCGGCTCACTGAAAAAAAAACCCCAGGACCACCAACTAAGACCGCGATCTGGATCCAGGCCACTCAATGCGAGAGCACTTGGCCTCTGAACGGTTGCTTGGCCCCCCTGCAGTCTGCAGGCCAGGAGCTCTGAAGTGGCAATGTGGAGGCGGGTGCAGAACCTCTGCTTCCCACTTCTTTGCCCTGGAGGCAGTTTGGCCAGACCTGCTTTTCTTCCCTGATTTTTAGCCGAGTTCCATTGACCTTAGTCCTTTTTTCTTAGGGCTTGATAATTCTGGATGCTGCCACAGCTGCTTCAGATCCGCTCTCCTGAAGCTCCAGCCTCTGCGCGGCTCCTCTTGTCCAGCCGCCCCCGGAGCCAAGCCACTGTTTCAGGCTGGGCTGGTTTCAGCTCTCAGAGCTGAGATGGTCGCTTTGAGCCAAGCTGCCTTCAGCAGGAGATACATCTGTGTGTGTTTTAGAGCCCTAGAATATGTTTAGAGTAATATTTTTTGGGTATTTGATGTGGCTGTGTCAGAGCTGCGATTTCTTGTTACTTGTATGCCGCCATCTTGGCCACAGTACCCATTTCTTGACAGGTGATAGACAAGAGGTACAGAAGGAGATATACACAACCAATGTATGTAATTGTTTTGTCTCCCTATACATATTTATTTGTTTTAAGAGATATTTTATTTTGGTGAGTAAGGTGAATTAATGTGTGGTGAGAGAGATTAAAAGAAGAAAAAAAGGGCTTCAATAATACACTTAAAAATTTCTAAAAGGAATTTCGGAACAAGTTGCAAACTTGAATAACATGCACTTAAAAAACAAACTACAAAACACACGTGCACAGTTTCGTCTGCAATCTTCTTTGTGAAGTAAAATGTTTATATTTGTTGGTGATTATTAAATTATTAAATTAATCCTTAAAAAATGAAATTTAATTTAAAGAAAGAAGTGTAGAAAAAGGAGACAGTGGCTCTGCCTTAAGGGAAGTGACCGTCTAGCAAGGGATTAAGACACACTCACAGATGGATTGAGTAGCAGTTGTGGTGGCTATAGAGTGAGAGGAGCTGAGTTTGAATCCTGGTCTACCATTTGTGTAACCTTGGGCAGGTCACTTAACCTATCTGGACTTTAGTTTCCTCAATTGTAAAATTAGGACGTTGGACTAGGTGACATCTAATGCACCTTTCAGCTTCACACCTATGGTTCTATGAAGTCACTTCACCGTCTGAGAACTGAGTCTGTTAAAGATTCCCATAGTATTAAAAAAAAGAAAAAGCACTGTAGTTGGGAAGTTATGGGTTTTTTGTTTTTTTTTCAAGAGAGAAATAAACCAGGTCTTTTAAGAAGTCACAAGAATTTTCTGTGTCATCTGAGATCCATTACCTTCCATGGTGAGAGACCACAACATTTCTCTGTTGAGGAAGCTCCAGTGCACCCCTATTGTCTTCAAACTCCTCTGTTGGGCATTTATAGACCTTTATAATCGGGGTCCCATGGTATTTTTCCAGGGTAATCAAACCTTACACCTCTTCACACTGAAATTTCAGCGAACCTGGCCTATGTGTTAATCCTTGGGTCTAACCTCTTATTGTCTCTGTGGTTTTGCATAGCCTGTCTCCCATTTCTGAAATGTTCACCCCCTTTACTTCAGCTTCTTGGAAAACTCTTGCTCCATTCAAGGCTTGGTCCAAGTTCTTTCTCTTTTAAGAGGCCATTCCTTATTTCCCTGAATTATTAGTCTCTCCTTCCCTTATATGACTTTGCCTTCATTTTGTATATATCTTTTTATCTGTCATTTAATTTAATTTGATCTTGTGATTTCCCAGTAGAAAGTAAGTTCCTTCAGGACAAGGACTGTTTCACTTTTCCTTTGTATCACTAGAGTCTAATACACTTCCTGACACATGATATGTGTTTAATAAATGCAGGTAGAAATTAAAGAAAACATGGAGACCAGACAATAGCTGTGATTTGATGTACAGAGGGCTATAGTTAATAGTTAGCATTTATACTGCAATATTAAGGTTTGCAAAAAATACTTTACAAAGATCATCTCATTTGACCCTCACAACTATGTTGGAAAGTAGGTACTATTATTATATCCATTTTACAGATGAGGAAAATGAGGCAAACAGAAGTTAAGTGACTAACAGAGGGTCACACAGCTAATAAGTATCTAAGGCACTATTTGAACTCAGGTCTTCCTGACTGTAAGTCAAGATCTCTATCCAATGCTTCATCTAGCTGCCTCTGACCCTGACAAATTCTTAGTCACAAACTTTATTAATATAATTAATTAATTTGTCACAAACTTTACTAATACAATGATTAAATTTTATACACAATTAAAAATGAAGGCATTTTAAAAAAATTATTTAAAAATTTTTTTATGAAAGTATTTTTTTTTAACACAGTAAGCCTTCATTCATTTAATAGTACCAGAGGTTCCCAAACTTATTTGGCCTACAATCCCCTTTTTAACAAAAATCACTCAGCACCCCCTGGAAATCTACTTTCTTTAACCCTTTAAAAAATTTGAGATTTTGCAATATTACATCATGTAATTGTATAGTATTATATTGTAAACAAGTCATTACACTCACATATTCCTGCTGATACATGCTGGACTCCCCAACAATGCATGACACACTTGACTGCCAACACTTGCTTGTTAAGACTTGTCAGTGAACTTGGCTGCTGATCAGTTATAATTAGCATTTTGTGGGTTTATTTGGAAAATAATGCAATCACTACAACTTTAACTGTTACACAGATGAAACACATGCAAATAGTTTTCAAAATTTTATTATCTTTTCTTCTTTCCTTATGCTTCCTCTGCCCCCTTATTTTTATTCAAGGCCCTCCAATTGCTCCTGAGGCTATACTACCACCCTGCCCTGGATCATTCCAATGATCCTGGGGGGGGGGGGGTGAGCGGATTGCCCACTTTGGGAACCTATAAATAGTACCTACTATAACATAGCACCAACTATGTGAAAGTGGTAGCTAGAAGACAGAGTGGATAGAGTGTGGGACCTGGAGTCAGGAAGACTCATCTTCATGAATTCAGATCTTCCATAGCTAGGACTATGACTTTGAGCCTACTTTGCTGGTTCTCATGTGCTTATACATTTAGAAGCCTTAAAAATAGCTCTTAAAGTTCTGTTAAGGTAGCACAAATTTAATTTTAAAAAGAGTATAAAGAAAAGGGTAGGAAGCTGATTGTTTCTCCTTTATGATAACCTCTAGTTACTGGAAGGATACCTTTCTGCTATCCCAAGCAACACAATTAATGTGTCATATTGATCTGTCTCCTATTCATGAATATTGCTTCTATCTGTATTTGAAAATAGGGTAAGAACTGGACCTTTTCCTCAATTTTCTTTGAGGTTCTTCATCCAGATCACATTAATAAAGTCTGGATATCTCTCAAGACTCTGTGCTAGACTCCTGTCTCTTCTCCCTCTATACTATTCACTTGGTGATCTCATCAGCTATCATGATTCAATTATCACTCTTATGCATATGGTACCACATCCATATATCCAGCCCTAGTCTCTCTCCTGATCTCCAGTCCTGGGTTACCAATTGCCTTTTCAAAGTCTCAGGTTGGATGTCCTATGTCATCTCAAACTCAAAATGACATAAAGAACTCATGATCTTTTCCTTCAAATCCTCCCCTTTTCCAGATTTTCCTTTTACTGTCCAACGCACCACAATCCTCCTAGTAACCCAGGCTTGCTACCTCAGTTGACTACTCTCTCATATTTACTCTACACATCCAATAGCTGTCAAAACTTGACATTTCTACCTCTGTAACATTTTTCGCGTACATCTCCTTTCTTTCCACTCAGCCACCAGCCTGGGGAAGGCTCTTTTCACCTTATGTCTGGACTACTGCAAAGTCTTCTGGTTGGTCTCCTTGCCCCAAGTCTTTCCCCACTCCAATCCATTCTACTTTTCCTGAAGAGTAGGTTTGGACATATCACCCCTACTCAATAATTTCACTGACTCTCTTTTACCTCCAGGATCAAATATAAAATGCTGTCTTTGACTTTTAAGGCCCTTCACAACCTGGTCCCTTCCTGTCAGTCCAGTCTTCTTAACCCCTTTCTATATCCCTGATACTTTATGACCTAGCAACACCTGCCACCTACATTTTATCTGCTTCTGGTTTGAAACACCCTCCATTTCCTCAGTGCTTTGCTTTACCCTGGCTAGCCTTCATGCTTGGAATGTTCTCCTCTGGCACTTCCACCTACAGCTTACCTGGCTGCCTTCAGGACTTGGAATAAATCTGAATTTCTGCAAGAAGCCTTCTCCAGTCTTACCTTTCCTTCTCCCTACCTTCCCTTGGTGATTATCTTCAAACCAATCTGTACATATTTTATATGTTCAAATGTTGTCTCTTCCATTAGAATGTTAACTCCTTGAGGGTGAGGGATTATGTTTTTTCTTTTCTTTTTATCCCTAGCAATTAGAAGATTGGATGGAACATAGTAAGTGCTTACCAAATACTTGTTGACTAATTTGTGACTGTAATGGTATTAGGAACCCCACCATGAGAAGACTCTTTTTATAATACAGGTTAGTAAGTTATAATATTAGAGTTAACTAGAAGGCTAAGTGACTTGTCCAGGGTCATACAGTCAGTATGTATTAGAGGCTAGATTTGAACTCAAGTCTTCCTACCTCTGAGGCTTTCTTTTCACTACTCCACACTACCTCTTGGGTTAGAAGTTAGTCATGTTGATGTAAGGAAGAGGGTGATCAGAACTTCACCTTGGGCACTGAAATATAAGGAATATTGACAACCTGCTCCTTCAGCAGTGTAGAAACAATTGAGCTTAGCACCTAGTTAGCAAGAATTATTAAAATAGGAAGACACCAAGTTTGCATGATTCTCTCCTTCTGCCAGCCTCCTCCAAATCCTCAGTAGCCATGCTTTAGGTCTCTTTTTGACTGAATCCTGCTCTGCTTCCCTTCGCTAGGCAGCACCATCTCCAATAACGGTGTGGGATGTTCTGGAGACTCTATCTGTCCTGACTGAGGTGGTGTCCCCAGGTCTTCCCCACCCCTCCTCACCACAGGGCCACATGCCCTAGGTTTTCCCTTTCCCATTCCTGGATGGAATTTTTCTTTCAATATTGATTTGAAAGCTCTTTGCTGCCCTTTGTCCTGAGTACATTTTTTGAAACTTTCCTAGTGCACAGAAATAGCTAGTTCTCGGTTTGGCAAATCCCCATGAAATGTCACTACCAGCATCACCAGGAAATGGATCATGACAGAACAGTTGGAGCCCATGCCTGAACTTTCTGCTCCTATTCAGAAACTTAGCAGAACCCTGACTCAAAAAAAGAACATTTCACAAAGTGGGTCCCTGCTGCCAAATAGACAAGTGACTACCCAGGGCAACCAAGATACATTTATTTCATGTCAGTCAAATCATGAGATAATAGACTCTCTAAAACACTCTGCATTCTGGTTACTCTTTCTTTTGCAGAATGAAAAAAGCAGTAGAGGTAATTGAAAGCAGATAGGCATAGAGTAGTTAGGCATGTGAAAGGCCCAGCAAATAGATAATGTCTTTGGGCTTTGAGCTGGTGCTTTCCAGGGAAGACTGTTGTTCTGGTGAGGACCCATTGGATGAATTTTTCCAGCTTGGTAGCATTGAGAAAAAATCTCCACGTCCCTCCATGGACAAAAGTGAGTTTGATCCATGTACTGAAGTCTGGATAAACATAGATATTTGAATTTTCTTTCTTTAAGCTCCTTACTGAGTTTGCTTGACTGTTGTCCTTCAAGGCTTTTATCATCAGGGAGCCAGCTCTTTCATCTTGGTAGGGTCTAGATCCTGACGTGCCAGGGACTTTCTCTAGTTCAGCTGTGGCCACCAGTGCATTTTGTTGAATTGAAGGTCCCATGATTAGTTCCACTATCTCTCTGCTCTTCTCTCCATCAGGAATCTCCACACAGTGTAAGGTAGAGCACGCACTCTGAGCTTCCAAATCTGTGGCTATCTTCTTCAAAACTGTGACATCTTCTCTTACTGAGAGGAGATCATCAACTACTTTAGATTGCCTGTCTTCATTAACACTCACCCTGGTTTCTATCACTTCCATCTGCTTCTGGTAAGTATCAATCTTTTCCTGGATTGTGGACATGGTGGTGGCAATATCAGTCAATTGGCTCAGAAGGACATCTTCTGAAGTTTTAATGTCTTGAAACATTAAGGTTAAAGGTAAATTCAGTTCCTCATCTCTGCTAAAGGCATTTGTGGGACAACCATCTGTTGCCTTAGATGGTACTCTTAAAGTCCGGGGCTGTACCTTGTAATTCTGAACATCATTTTTAAAACATTTTTGCACTGAATAGTTTGTGGTCCACATGTGCCCAGTTGTAGTTTTTACCCTTTTGGTCAGAAGCCGAAGCATTTTTCATAGTAAAATAGGGTGGATGTGGTTAAGGGAGCAAGTCAGGAGAAGGAAAGCAAATAAACCAAAAACACAAGGTAGAACAATGCTGGAACCAAGGAGGTCTTCTCCTTACTATTTGTTGGATGGCTCTGTGTATGCCAGCTTAAAGGTGCTAGCATGAAGAACGCTGGAGATAATATTAAAGGATCCTGAGTTGCTCTCTTCTCTTATGACAACCCAACTAGAACTCTTTGGAATGTCGGCCAACTCCACAACCTCATTTGTGGGTTGGCCAGGTGACCAGACTCTGATGTCACAAGGGCTATTGCCATGGAAGTGGTTCAAGTTTAAAGCTATAAAGTAGCATTGTGTCATACTTTTCCTAGATATCTTACTTGTATTTTATGTTTTGCTAAAAATTATCTTCTGAAAACCTATCCTTGGAAAAATGTTGGCCCATTTAGTGTATTAGGAGTTTGCTGTTGTGTCGTTTTGCTCGAGTCTAATTCTTCCTGACGCCATTTGGGATTTTCTTGGCAAAGATACTGGAGTGGTTTGCCATTTCCTTCTCCAGCTCATTTTACAGATGAGGAAACTGAGGCAAATAAGGTTAAGTTACTTGCCCAGGGTCACATAGCTAGTAAGTGTCTGAGGTAGGATTTGAACTCAGTTCTTCTAGCCTCCAGACCCAGTTGTCTATCAACTGTGCCACCTAGTGGCCTCTATTTGGTATTAGCCTTTAATTTTATTCCTTGGACGTTCAGCTTATTTCTAAGAATATCTTTGAACATCCTGATGATAGAATGACTAAGTATATAGTATGATTCTGTTTATCTAGGGAACTAAAATTTATTTCTTCGATTCATCTCCCTCATTTTGTCCTATTCGTAATTAATTATCTGCTAATTTCAATATTTCAAAGATTGTGATTTTGTCAGCACAGATATCCCTTCCACCCAAGCAGTTCACAATAACTTAGAGCGTTGCCTAGAGCACTGAGAACTTATTAAACATTAGTGTTTGATGTGGTCCAAGAAATCATTAATTGGTCACCAACTCTCCGATAATGAACATCTCTGAACTTAACTAATTCTGTCCTGTGATGACAGACAATCTCTTGTTGGGATTGTACTTAGAGCCTTTCCAACTTGGAAGGACCTACCAGAGGTTGTGATCTGCTCAATCCAGGGTAACCTCCACATTAGGGTGAAGTGTCAGAACAGGTAAAAAACCAAAATCCAGTCCTTGACATGCTCTTCATCTCTATTAATAGAAGCAGTTGTCCATAATGAGGATGCTAACAGTTCCATGGTACTTTGCTCTGATTAGCTACATCTGCAGTATTATATTCAGTTCTGCATTTTAGAAAGGATATTGACAACCTAGAGGATTTCCAAACAAGGACAACCAGGCGAGATGATTGGAGACTATGTCATACAAGGGCATTTTTGGGGAACAAGGGATGTTTATCCTGGAAAAGATGACTCAGGGGAGGAAATGATAGCTCTTTTAAGTATTTGAAGGGTTGTCATATGAAAGATGGGTTGCCTTTATTTTGCATGTCTCCAGAGAAGAGAATTAGGAGAAGTAAGTGCTGCTACTAAAGGTGGCTGGCTTTAGCTCAATCTACTTAGAATAGGTTGCCTTGGAAGGCAGGTGGTTCCTTTGTTCTGGCAGTCTTCCAGCAAAGACTGAATATGTACCATCCAACATTTCTATCAGTAACTTGGATAAAGCAACAAGTGACTTTAAAGGTGTGGATGACAGGTGATACTAGTTGGGAAGTGGCTGAAGTCAGTGTTTGCCTTCTTGAGAATGATGATTGTAAAATTTTCAGTATAAGCATTTACCTTAGAAATCAGCAAATGCTACAAATCTGGCTTGATTTATTATTTTGTTGATTGCATAGACATAAAAAAGTTACGGCAAAAATGTTAATGATGCAGAATAAACTTAAAGGTGTGTCTGTGTACATTTAACAACCCTCCCCCCCCCAAAAAAGCCAGTTATTAAACATTTCTTGACAAGTCAGTGGGTAGAGGGAATTCTTTTTCAGGCACATAGGGAAGAGATACAGGAGCCTATAGACTTAGGGTACGTGAACTTTAAACAAAATTTAAAAATGATTTTCCATAGAATTAGTTTCTTTTATAATCCAGTGTTTTATTTTCTGCATCAAGAATAAATTTTCTGTTGAGTCCATAGTCTTCACCAGACAACCAAAGGGATCCATGATAGAAGAAAAAGGTTAAGAACTCCTAGACTAGAACTCCCTTCCAGGTTCAATGTTTTGTTGGACTACACTATAATGTCTCCATCTACAGTGATGTAGGGACCAGGTCTGTACATCACTATATACTTTTTTTCTGAATTCCTCCCATAACACTGTCATTACCACTAATTTTGTCATGGATTTATATATTGTCATCTTCTATTTAACGCTTTGATATCCATGAGTTGCCTCTTCAATAGCATTGTAGAATGGAGTTATGGGGAGGGTGCTTAGTGCTGATTCCCAACTCAGTATCCAACACAATGCTATACAGAGTCATTTAACAAACGTCTGTGAATTGAACTGAATTTTAATTATGTGGTTATAAGAAACCATCATCTAACGTATAATCTTATGCAAGTACTTTCTCTCACCTCTGCTCATCAATAGCACTGTGTCCTGAAAGTGTCATCTGTTTTTTTTTTTTTCTGAGAGCCATTCTCCTCAATTCTTTTGTTCTGCTACTAAGTACAGATGAACCTCCCTCCTTTCCCCTCTGGTGTTAGATATCCATTACCTACCAAAGCAAAGCCCACATAATGATCATCTTTAATGATATACCCAAATAAAATATCACCAAAAGGAAGAGGAAGTAGGTGAAGAGAGCATCTTTAAGCTTTCTCCTTCCTTTTGATAAGTCCATAACCCTTTTCACATTCAACAAAATATACGAGAGAAATATTTAATTGTTGACTATAGGCAGGACATTGTAGGAACAATTCCTGTGGTTAAGCCTTGGTTCCCCCATTAGCTAGTTTTGTTTAGTCAAGTCATTTAAACCCCAAGCCTCCATTTTTTTCAGCCACAGAATGAAGACAATATTTGACTGACCTGGCTGTTATAAGGCTTATATTGTATACATAGGGAATAAATGAGATTTCCTTGGTATAGAGAACTTTCAGATAAGAAAACTCTCTCTACCAATGCAGGTTGCTACCCTCTTCACAAGAAGTTAGAGAGTGACCCAGAGTACTAAGAGCTGAATGACTTACCCAGGGTCACATAGCCAGAATGTGTAAGAGACAGGATTTGAACTCAGGTCTTCTGGGTTGTAAGGCCAGCTGTTTATCCACTTTGCCCCAATGCCTCTATCAAACTACATAATATCCATAAGCACCTTTATACTTAATAAATGATACTTACTGTGATTGTAATGTCTTTTTTTGGAGAGAAGCCTGACTTTAGCTCTTTTATCCCTAGGACATGCAGATTGAAAATGGGATTTCTATGAACCTCAGGTCACATTAATATTTGTGTCTGCTGTCATATTTTCATTTCAAATTGAGCTTAAGTTACAGCGAAACCTCCAAGTCATTCTTTGTTTTCACTTGGGCTATTGTCTGGCAACATTTCTCTATCCTCTATTGACACAGCTGAGTTTTCAAATGTAGGACTGGAATAGCTGCACAATGACTAAAGAGAAAGGTCCCTAAAACATAAGATGGGCATCCTCAGGATGATTTGTGGAAGGAACACAAGACTCAAGAGAAGCATAAAAAGGCAAATATTAATGAGAAATCATAAGGAATACAATAAGGTTAAAGGGGTTTAGGGAAAGGAAACTGGGTGATAAGAGGGGATAGATTAAGAGGAGGAAGAAAGACTCAGAAGCAAAAGAGACATTTGAGGAGAGGACCAGGTTAAAAAAAAAGAAGGATAAATAGAAGAAAATAGGATAGAGGGAAATACATAGTAAGCAGACATAATTGTGAATGTGAATGGAATAAACTCACCCACAAAACAGAAGAAGATAGCAGATAACACACCCAGAGTAAAATGAGAACCTGGAACAGAACTATTATATGTAAATGAAGTAAAAAAGGCCAAGTAACAATCAAATGATAGTATTACCTAAATTTATTTATTTAGTGCCATACCAATAAAAAAATTACTTTGTAGACCTAGAAAATATTACAAAATTCATTTGGAAGAACAAAAGGTCAGGAGTATCAAGGGAATCAATGGGAAAAATGTGAAGGAAAGGGGCCTAGTACTACTAGATTTCAAAATACATTTTGAAGTGGTACCATCAAAACAATTTGGTCCTGGATAAGGAATAGAGTGGCTGATTAATAGAATAGATTAGGTTTATAATATGCTGATGCAAATTAGCACAGTGACTTAATGAGTATGGTTTTATAAACCCAAAGTTACTAGCTACTGGGGCAGGAACTCATTGTTTGACAAAAACTGCTGGGAAAATTGGAAAACAGTCCGGCATAAACTAGGAGTGGATGAACATCTCACACCATATACCAACATAAGCTCAAAATAGGTACATGATTTAGACATAAAGGATATCATAATCAAATTAGGGGCACCTGGAAGAAATTACCAGTCAGATCCATGAATAGAAGAATTCATGACTAAACAAAAGATAGGTTCATTGGAAGTAAAATGGATAATTTTGTTTTCATTAAATTAAAAAGCTTTTGCATAAGCAAAACCATTGCAGCAAAAATTAGAAGGAAAACAGGGAACTGGGAAACATTTTGTAGCAAGTTTCTCTGATAAAGGTCTAATTTTCCAAATATATAGAGAACTGAGCCAAATTTATAAAAAATAAGAGGCATTCCACAATTGATAAATAGTCAAAGGATATGAATAGGCTCTACATAGCTAATAATTAGTGAAATGCAAACTAAAACAACTCAGAGTTACCATCCCATAGCCATCAGTTTGGCTAAGATGACAGAAAAGGAAATTGACAGATGTTGGAGTGGATGTGTTAAGATTTCTAAACAAGCTTTTTTCTTCTCCAATGACAGTGGAAATACCACACATGGACTTTCACATCACAGTGCCCATGTGGAAGTAGAAATATCGCTAAAGAAAACACAGACAAGAACAGAAACTAGATTATACCAAGGATACAAAGAAGTCTCTTCTGGACAGAGTTTTGATAGAATTGGGGAATTTATTTGAAAGATTTCTAAAAGAGGTGAAGATTTTAAACTCTTAGAACTTATCATGGATATTATGAAAAAATGCTCTAAATCACTATTGATTTGTGAGGTTGTTCGGTTGTTTCAGTCATGTCTGTATCTTCACGACCCTATTTGGAGTTTTCTTGGCAAAGACACTGGAGTGATTTGCCATTTCTTTCTCCAGCTCATTTTACAGATAAGAAAACTGAGGGAAACAGGGCTATGTGATTTGCTCAGGGTCACACAGCTAGTAAGTGTCTGAGGCCAAATTTGAATTCAGACCTCCCCCCCATCCACTGTGCCAGCTAGCTGCTCCACTATTGAATTGAGAAATGCAAATTAAAAACAACTCTGAGGTAGCACTTCCCACTATAAGAATGGCTAAGATGTTAGAAAAGGAAAATGACAACGCTAGAAGGGGATGTGGAAAAATTGGGACACTGATGCATTGTTGGTGCAGTTGTAGTCTGATGCAACCATTCTGGAGAGCAATTTGGAACTATGCCTCAAGAGCTATAAAACTATGCATACCCTTTGACACTGTAATATCCCAATTAGATCTGTATCCCGAAATATCAAAGGAAAAGGAAAAGAACCTATATGTATAAAAATATTTATAGCATCTCTTTTTGTAGTGGCAAAAGAATTGGAAATTGAGGGGATGTGCATCAATTGAGGAATGGTAAACAAGTTGCTATTTGATTGTGATGGAATCCTATTGTGCTATAAGAAATGGTGAGCAGAATGCTTTCAGAAAAACCTGGAAAGACATGAACTGATGCAAAGTGAAATGAGCAGAAGCAGGAGAACCTAGTAAAAGTGATATTTTAATGATGATCAACTGTGAAAGACTTGGCTACTCTGAGCAATACAATGATCCAAGACAACTCCAAAGGACTCATGATGAAAAATGTTGTCCCCCTCCAGAGTGAGAACTGATGAAGTCTGCGTGCAGATCAAAGTATAATTTTTATACTTTCTTTTTTGTAACATGGCTAATATGGAAATATGGTTTGTATGATTTCACATGTATATTTGATATCACATTGCTTGCCGTCTCAATGGCTGGGGGGAGGAACTGGAGGAGGGAGAGAATTTAAAAATAAAAAAATTAAATGACTGCTAAAAATAAAAATTTTATTTAAAAAATAAAAAAATCTCACAGATTATGGATGAATCAAACAAAAAAGAATTTATTGTTGATCTTATTTACTGAAAGGATGTGATAGAGAAAATACCGGATCTGTAATATGTACCTTTACATCTGCAGGGCTTGATCCTGTTAGAAGTAGCTAGGGAAGAAATTGCTCATCTTGTAAAAGATAATTATGGTAACTTTTCCAGTCTCCTGGGGGGTCATTTAATAATTCTTATGTAGTGATTTTACTAAATGTATCCCCAGTGGCCTGAAAGAATTCCCTAGGTCTGATGGGGAAATTGAAGATAAGCTAGAGTGACTGCAACATAAATTTGGAATTAGATTCACATAGAGCAGTGAATAAGGAATTTATATCCCCATAAAGCTAAGTACCAGAGCAAGTGATGAATTCATATGGAGGCAGTAAGCTGAGACCTGCAGAGGAGTGGGGTGTACAGTAGGTGGTCTACCTTTGGAGCTGTATTAACTCTTACAAGTCTCTAGGGGACTGCACACAAGTAATTGGTGTTTTCTCTAGACCCCTAGGGGCACAAGAGCTGCTGGTAATCAGCTACTTATCTCCTTAGTCATATTATTACTGGACCTAATTCCAAATTTACAATAAGCTCAAATTACGTTATCTGGCTCACTCTTCCTGCTATGCACTTTCAGGACCCTGGAGATTTTTATTCTATGACTTTTACTCTAAGTCACATCACCTCTGATTCTTCTTTCCCCTTCTGTAAGTTGAGAAGGTTGGAGCCAAAGGAAATCAAAGGTTTGTTCCAGCCCCAAAATCTCTGAGAACCTATGACTCTAAGCTCTCCTCCTTGTCCTCCCATTCTTTTCCAGGTGTCTGGGCTGTCCACTGGTTATATGTCACTCATTTATAGTGTTATAGCCTCTGTGACACCGAATATCACCTTCAGGCTTCCCCTTTCAAACCTTTCTTCTCTGGAGGTCCCATCTACTTTATGATTGACACTCTTTATGAAGTCTTTATGAGACTTAATGGGAGCAGTGTTGTATCTGTAAAAGTCAGTTACTGGAAAGGGAAGAAAATAACATGAGAAGTGTTTTTGTTTAGCCTTTCATCTGTTGCTGTTCATGAAAATGTTAAGTTGATTCTGTTTTTGTTAATCTATTTAAATGCCTTATGTTTACTGCATTGATGTTATTTAGCCCATCTCTTTTAGAAACCATTTAACACTAACTTTTCAAATGCAGAAGGGAGCAATATATCTTCAGAATTGTTCATAATACTATTAAAGGAACTATTGAAATCTTTGAAATATGGAGTTCAGATTTGAAACAAGCACAGAAATCAAAATTAATAAAAGTTAACCATAACAGTTGGTCACTATTCCTTCTGTAAATGCTGACAAGTAATCACTTAGCCCCCACCTTGCCAGACTACCACTAAACACCTAAGGGCATTCTTGGACAACCAACAAATTCTTTCTCTTGGTCTCAGAGAGCTGGCTGTTAACTCTCTCTTTAGTTTCCCGCTTTAGGTATGGTGTCATTCAACTCTTGTTAGTTTAAAGGTTATTATGGATTATTCAATTAGATTATGGTTCATCTGGCATTGTCCTACTCTAAGAAAAATCATCCTCTTTGTCTTGGTCTCTGCAGAATTTCTTAATTAATCAAGTCTCCATGCAAAATGATAGATAAGCCCAAGAATCCAAGATGGTCAGCATAAATTCTCATTTACCCAACTTTAAAATTTATTCTACCAATCTAATTTACACAGCTCCAGATCCCATTCTACTCCCATTGGCTTCTAATCCTACTCAACTCATTGCCATGGCTGCTCATCACTGCCCCCTGACCAGGCCTACCCTTTCACCAACTCAGTACATTAGCTACCCAAGCATGGAGCTGGTTCCTGTGTCAAAGGTCTCAGTATTAGAGACTTAGAATAGGAATGTGACTTGAGGGTATAGAAAGGTTGTCTTCATTCTTTTTGCTATTGCCCTCTGTTGTCTCTATTCATCTTCAAAATCCTTTAAGGTCCCTTGATATTTCACCTTTCCTCCTTCAACTTTGGCCCACCAATAGGTATAAACCAGGCTAGTGAAGCTGGTACCAGCACATGTGGGGCTGTTATATAAACCCTGCAGTTTACTGTAAAAGACAATGCAACCTACATAATTATGCTCACTGTAGCACATTAGTATTGCTGGGATAGCCTTAGTTTTAAATATACATACACACACGTATGTATATGCATATCCATGTAGCCTTGGAGTTTGAATTTTTCAGTCTTAATGTTGCATTACAATAAGTTATCTGTCTTCTAGGAGCTTTTTTCTTGGTGAAAGTTACAGAATGCTATAAAGAGTTCAAATGAAAATGCTGCATTGAATTTCTCTAAAGAATGATTACCTCAAATGGCATATTAATTATTATTATTTTTTTTATTATTAGGATCTTTATATTTTCAAGTAAATTTTCACCAGATAGAGTCCCTGCCAGGTAAATATATATCATTCACTTGGTTCTATTTTTACATTTGCTTCTGTCTTTCTTGGAGAATATATCTTCCCTTGCACTCTATCTATGGAAGGAGGACTGCCCCATGCTGCCCCATGCTGCCCCATGCTGTTCCATGCTTGAAAGAACAGCCAAAGGGTTAATGTGTTAATTGTTCAATAGAAATTCATGGAGGACCTCTCACAGAAGGATTTCAAACTAGTTTTATTATGTACTGTTTCCTCAGTGCCTGTTCTTTGATTTTAGAATCATTTCATTTCTCTGCTTAAAGCCCACTGTGAGCTTCATTTCTCCTGTAAGGGTTTAGATTACAAAGATCTCATTTAACTTTCCAAATATATTCCTTCTCCCCACATACTTTGCATACATACAAAAAAAGAAAATGCCGAGAGGCGACTTTTTAAAATGAGGTTTTCTCTCTACCTAGGCTTTGAGAGCTATGAACTAAAAAATCCAAAATGTTCATTCATTGTTTTAAATATTTTAATCTAAGGCTCATTTTAAAAAAAAGTACATTACTGCTGCAGGTGTTTCCAGCTTGCAGAATGCCATGGAAGGAATATTTGAAAAAGTATTTGAGAGTGTTTAAATGTCAACCCAACTTGCTTCTTTGTATGTGCATATGTGTATGTATTATATACATACATGTGTATATAATACACACACATATATATGCGTGTGTGTATGTGTGTGTGATTGCTTCATGTATGTATATACGTGCTCTTCAGTCATTTTCAGTCATGTCCAATTCTTTGTGACCCAGTTTGAGGTTTTCTTGATAAAGGTACTGAAATGGTTTGCCATTTCCTTCTCCAGGTCATTTTACAGAAAAAAAAACTGAGGCAAACGGGGTTAAGTGAAATTTTCAACATTTTATTTAATTAGCATAAATTTTAGCCATGACAATTTCATATGGGATAAAAGCTTTCATTAAACTATTGGGGGACTATTTTTCATATTAATGAGATTAATTAAATTAAATTAATTAATGAGATTTCCTATGTGTCTCTTATGTCTTCCTATGAAATCCCACTTATGCTAATTAAATAAAATGTTGTTGAAAATTTCATTCATTTCATTTCTTGAAAATAAATATAGTCAACGAGATTTCCTATGTGTCCAGACTTTAGGGACACCCTATATTTGTATATATGTATATAGGTTTTATTCTTCTGATCTGTTTCTTTGCTTTATGGAAAGAAGCTTGCTTTCTCATATTAGTGGATACAAAATAATGTAAGACAAATTAAAGAAACTCCTATACAACAAGGCAGCCAGTTGAAATATTATCATGGCTTTCAAATATTTTTTATTGAACTTCCAGGCAATGAGAGATGTGGTCTGTGGAAACATTCATAGGTCTCACGGAAATTTGTGAGAATCAGTCACTATGTGTTTGCTTTAAGTACCCTGGGCCATATTTCTTATAGTGCGGTGCACTGGTATATTTCACCTCTAATATTCCCATTCACATTTATATCAAAACTGATTAGACAGCTTTTTGGCTATTGTAATAAAAATGAACAAATATCACTTCAAAGTGTATAAAGAGTTTGAAATACAATGTCTTATTTGAACTTCGCTATAACTCTGATACAGATATTATTATCTCCATTTTACAGATGAGAAAATTCAGGCTCAGAAAGGTAATGACTCATATCCATGACCACAGTGCTAGTGAGAGTCAAAGGTAGGATTTGAACCCAAATTTCTTAATTCCAAGGGGAGTACTCTAGACACATATCTCCTTATGTATAAATTCAAATATATTTCCTTTCCAACACACCCCTCCCAACAAAACTGTCATTTGATTTTTTTAAATAATAGGACTTTGCTAAAAATTAATGTGTTGGTATAAAACTGGAGCTAAATCACTACTGGAAAACCACAGGAATCTGTCATTGGCCCCATTCACCATTTTTTATCAGTAGTTTGGATGGTACCATGATAGAGAGTCTGGTTATCAAATAAGTGGCCAACAAGAAAGTAAGGATCTGCTCCACTCCATTTCCTGACTTCCCTGGCTTTCTTCAAGTGCCATCTTCTACAAGAAGCCTTTCCTCATTCCCTAGCATTTAATGCTAGTTCCTTCTGTCTATCGCTTATTTCGCATTTATCCTGTATACAGCTGTTTGCATGTTGTCTCCTTGTTGAATTGTAAGCTCCTTGAGAGTGGGGTGGTGGTTTTTATGTTCGTTTATTTTGCTTTTCTATGCATTTCCAGCTTGTACACCTTCCTACCACACAGTAGGTACTTAACAAATGTTTGTTAATTGACCAACTGGAAGGGATAGCTAGTATATTGGATGGCAGAATCAACCTACCCCACACCAGTCTCAATAGACCAGAAAATATCTACCAAGTAAGATAAACAACTGTTCTTTAGAGTGTTGGAGAATTGTCTAGGGTTTTGCTTTCCCTTGTTTAGGTATCTATCAAAATTATATATGTCATAGAAGGAATTTTGTAGGACTATTCCTTTAATTTTTCAAATAGTTTATATAGTAATAAAACTAATTTCTCATTAAATGTCTGTAGAATTTGCTTGTTAATCCATCTGATCCTGGAGTTTCTTTCTTAGGAAGCTCATTCATGGCTTGTTCAGTTTCTCTTTTCCTAAGACAGAGTTATTTAAGTATCCTGTGGTATTTAAGTATTTTATTTTCTCTTCCATAAATCTGGGCAAATTGTATTTTTGTAAATATTCATTCATTTCCTTTAGATGGTCGATTTTATTGGCATACAGTCAGGCAAAATAACTCCTAATAATTGTTTTAATGTCGTCTTCATTGGTTGTTCATTGCCCTTTTCATTTTTGTTACTCTTAATTTAGTTTTCTTCTTTCTTTTTTTAATAGTCAAATTAGCCAGTGGTTTATCTGTTTTATTATTTAAAAAAAAAACCAGCTCCTAGTTTTATTTATTAGTTCCATGTTTGTTCATTTTTTACTTTCAATTTTATAAATCTCTCCTTTGATTTTTGGGTTTTCTATTTTGGTTGTTAATTGGGGATTTTTAATTTGTAATTTTTTTTAGTTGCATGCCCAAATCATTGATCCGTTCTTTCTCTCTTTCATTAATTGTAGTGTTTCTAAAAGATATGCATATTCCCCTAAGTACTGCCTTGGCTCTATCCCACAAATTTTGGTATGTTGTCTCATTGTTGTCGTTATGTTTAGTGAAATTATTGATTGTTTCTATGATCTGTTCTTTGACCCATTCATTCTTTGGTATTAGACTATTTAGTTTCCAATAATTTTTTATCTATGCTTCCAAAGCCTTTTACTTAATGTAATTTTTATTGCATTATTGTACCAAAAGACTGCATTTAATATTTCTGCTTTTCTGCATTTGTTTTCTAAATTTTACGCCCTAAAACATGGTAAATTTTTGTGAAATTGCCATGCAGAGCTGAGACACCTGGTTCCCATTCAGTATTCACCAGAAGTCTATCATATCTAACTTAAAAAAAATTTTATTCATCTTCTTAACTTCTTTCTTGGCTACTTTATCTAGATCTGAGAGGGGTAAATTGGAGTCTCCCTACTAGTGTTATTTTACTATCTATTTCCTCCTTAAACTTCTTTAACTTTTCAATGAAGAATTTGGTTACTATGTTAATGTGTCTATGCTCAGTATTAAAATCAAACCATTGTCTATGATACCTTTTAGCAAAATGTAGTTTCCCTGATTACCTCTTTTAATTAGGTCTGGTTTTGCTTTTGCTTCGCTTGAGATCTTAATAGCTACCTCTACCTTTTTTGCTTCAGCTGAAATATAACAGACTCTGCTCCAACCCCTTATTTTAACTTTCTGTGTTTTTCCTCTCCCTCTCCCCTAGTGCATCTTTCTTCCATTCCTCTTTTGAGATCTTCCCAACTTAACTGACTTATGCCCTCCATCTTAATAGACTTCTTTTAACTTCCCTAATGGTGACAAAGTTCTTAAGGGTTACATGTTATCACCTTCCCACATAGGAGGGGTTCTCAACCTTACTAATGCTGCGACTCTTTAATACAGTTCCTCATATTGCGGTGACCCCCAACCATAAGATTATTTTCATTGCTACTTCATAGCTGTAATTTTGCTACTGTTATGAATTGTAATGCAAATATCTGATATGCAGGATGTATTTTCATTGTTACAAATTGAATATAACCCACAGGTTGAGAACCACTGCCATATAGGAATGTAAACAGTTCTACGATTCTTTTGAAATAATTATGTGCTGTGATTCAAAATCATTTAGCATCATTAAGAAAATATTGGAAAGAAGAAAAAAAATTATTGAATCTCTTCTATGAATCAGGAACGTGACAAATATTATCTCATTTAACCCATATAATAACCCTGGGAGGTAGGTGATTATCCCCATTTTACAGCCAAAGAAACTGAAGCAGACAATGTTTGTGACTTATGCAGGATCACACAGCTAGAAAATGTCTATGAAGTCAAATTTGAACTCAGATCTTCTGAACTCCAGACCTATCACTCTATCTACTGCACCATCTTACTGCCTTACATTGCTGTAAAAGACAGATAGTAAACAATCTTGAATCAATGAAAGTAGTACGATTTCTCCAAAGCCTGTCACATACTTTTTCCATTTTATCAGAGGTCCCCTTAGTTCCCACATAACTCTGATTTCCCTTTCTGCTTCTCAGGTTTGGGGTACTGTTTGTTTCATCAGTTCCAACCTCTCTCATTTTCCAATGAATCTCTTTTCTAGATCAGATCAAATGACATTACTAGTTCAAAGCAAAATATATTTAACAGAATATCAAGGTAAGTAACAAGAAAATCTCTCTAGGTTTAAAGAACAGTTTTATCTTCTGTAGATTCCCATGCTGCCAGTGGGGAGGGAACACTCCCCGATCAACTTATACTCTTACTGCTGTATCCAGGCTGGAGTGCCACTCCCAGCATCGCGGAGCCCCACTGCTGCCCCTCTTCACCTCCAGTGCCAGCTGCCATTGGACCAAGCTGCTCCTCTTTGCTTTTCTGCAGAAATTCTACTGCCATCTATTGCTGGACTTTTTCTCTGCTGAGTTCCTGCCATCTGCAGGAGATATCTTCAACTGCTAGGGATTTTTCTTTCTCAACAGCACTGTTATTGCTCTTTTGTGCAAAGCAAGCCAAAACTTGCTTCAGGCTGTAACCTGAGTTCCAAAACCCATTGGAATGGAACTCTTTCCTTATTTGTGGAGATGAACGCCCTGTGCTAGCCTGAGAAGCGAAGCAGAGTTGATTAGAGGGGGAGTGTTTCAGTCTCTTCTTTTCACTTGAGTTCTCTTCTGTTTCTTGGGTTCCTGTTTCTCCCCCTCCCCCCCATTAATGAAACAGTCATGAAAATTATATTGAACCTGAAATACTAGATCTTCTAGATTCGTAATATTTAAGGTAGCAAATGAATATAATTCCGGTCTGGTACCCTCTGTGTCTCTAAAGGGAGCAGAGTGACCAAGCTTTTGGTTTCTACTTCCTGCTTCCCTTCCTGGCACGAATCAGTCTCCCTTGGATTGGAGGAGAAGAGGCTAGAGATGTCCCTTCTGTCTCCCTTTCAGCCATATACTGACATCCCCATGCTACATGTTGGGGGACAGCCCTCACAAAAAGACTAATCTCCTCCATTTCCTGCTCTTTTGCTAGAAATTTAGCCGCGTATAGAAAGGGAACTCTTCAAATCAAAGCCTTTTTTTCTGATGACCTTGAGTCCCCTCAGGAAATTTACCCAGGCTTACTCAATATATGGTCTACAGGGATTACATTCCTCCAGTGGCAGCCATGATATGATACTGTGTACAGCAAGAAGGTGTCAGGGTAATGAAATCCAGAGTTCAAGTCCTGTCTCAGCCACATAATGGCCATGTGTCAGTGCTCCCCCAGACAATTCCCCAATACTCTGAACTGCTCATCTTACCTGGTAGATAATAATAGCCAACATGTATGTGTGTGTGTGTATGTATATATGTATATGTATGTGTGTGTATATATGTGTGTGTGTGTGTGTGTGTGTGTGTGTGTGTGTGTATATATATGTATAATTATCTCATTTAATCCTTATAATAGTCCTGCAAGGGAGATGCTCTTATTATCCCCATTTTACAGAAGAAGAAACTGAGAATGAGAGTGATTAAGTGAATTGTCTCTCATTAAAGAACTAGTAAATCTCTGAGGCAGAATATGAACTCAGAGTTTCCTGGCATCATGTCTAACACTTCATCCACTGCACCAGCCAGCTGCTTCACAGGGAGTTCCCTGTACCAATGTGTAATGGTAATGGAATTTGGAGATGCCCCTGTATTGGCTTGGTTTTTGGGTTGAGTGTTAAAACCCAGAGCTTGTGAATCCCACTTGTGGGATGGACTTGTTGACGTGAAGAGAAAGGGCTGAACTGGGAGGAGCCGTGAATTGGGAGAGAGGCCCAAGCCGAGAAGGCCAGAGTTGCTGAGAGAGGACTGCTTAGGTCCAGTTGGAGCTGCCCAAGACTTTTGAGAACTGCCACCCAGAGCTGCTGAGAACTGAGGAGGCATGGCTGTGATATCAGTATTTTGTCTGTCTGTTTTGATGTTGTTTTGCCAGATTCACCTACTGGTGAAGGACAGTGCTGCTGTTGTAGAGGTCCTGGAACCTGGCTGTTGGTTCAGAAGCCCTGAAGGAGGATTTTCTTGTTGTATGTTTACAGAAATCTTGGAAGAGGGCCTTGCTAATGTTTTCAGGGGTTCTGGGACTGTTCTGCAGGCAGAGAGTGACTTGATGAGGACACTGCTAATGGCTTTGTTGAGCCTTGTCTCCCCAGGAACTGAGATTGCTGAGAAGTTGCCGGAGTCAAGATGAAGGAGGGGTCTTTCCTTGGATTCTCAATGCTGTGATGATATCTTAACTTTGTTTTAGCTTAAGAGTAGATGGCCTTTTGTGCTCTCCTGCCCATTTTGAGAAAGTACTTGGCATTAATGGATGGTATTGTAATTCACTTGTGATCCAGGGGTGGGAAACCTTAGACTTTTTTGTGCTCTGTGATTGACCAAATGAATGTACTTTGCTTATGATTGGAAACTAATCTCTATTTGAGAAGAGAGATTTTGACTGACTAAATGAATGTACTGCCCAGGAGTAGGCTACTTTGACTAATATACTGGCCAGGGGTGGGATACTTGGACCTTGGTACTTTGCAATTGAATTGCGAACTTACTTGCTAAATGAATGAGTTACACTGTATTTTGATTTTCTCTGTTCTGTGAATGTTTTGCCTTAATCTGTCACTGAATAAATGGGATTTGCTTTGCTGGTAATCTGAACCTTGGAAGTTGCCTTTGCTTGGCATTATACAATGAAATCTCAGATTTGAACCCTCCAACTCCACAGACTTTCAAATTCCATCATGACATCAGCAGCTAATGCCAGGAGTAGATTTATTAAGCTCTGGAGCTTCACTTAGCAACATTGAAGGGACCAAGTGGACCTGGCAACCTTTCTCCTGCATTTCCGCAGCTGCACACAGATCACTTTCACACTGAATGGAGAGTGAGGAAGACCTGAGTTTGAATGCAGACTCAGACACTCAGTTGTTATATGACCCTGGGCAAGTCCTCTAACCTCTTTTAGCCCCAATCTCCTCATCTGTAAAATGGGGATGATTATAGCTCCTTCCTCACAAGGTCCTTGTGAGGATCCAAACAGATAACGTATGTCAACACATCGCAAATCTTCCCCTCCCCTCCCTCAACATTTTTTTAAAAATAAATTTTTATTGAAGCTTTTGCTTTTACATTGCCATTGTCCACTGTATCCCACCCCTCCCCCCTCAAAGAGCCGTTACATATAACAGAATATTTTTTTAAAGAAAAAGAAGTGAAAAAAATCAGCAAAATTTATCAAGGTATTTTAAGTCTGAATGTGTATATGTGTACACATACACACACGTATAGGTCTGAATGTGTGCATATATATATGCATACACACATACATGCACAAACGTGTGTATACACACATAGACATGCATGTACATGGACACCTACACCTACTATATATGTGTATATATGTGTGTGTGTGTGTGTGTGTGTGTGTGTGTGTGTGTACACACACACACATACACATATGCAACGCTCCATTGTGGTTGACCCCCTCCCACACCTCTGCAAAGGTGTCTTCTCATGTAGTCTTTGGGGCCATGCTTGTTCTTTGCAACTTCCACGTTCCATTGCCCTGTTCTGTACATTGTGCTCTTTTTGCTGTAATCATTGTATGGATCCCATTTTCTTGGCTCTGGCTATTTGACTCTGTTCATGTATGTCTTCCTGTACTTCTCTATGGTAATCACATCTGCCATTTCTTAAAGCTCAGTAATATTTCATTGCATTTCACTACAATTTGTTTAGTCATTCCTTAATTGATGGGCATCTCCTTTGTTTCTAATTCTTTGCTACCACAAAGAATGTTGCTATAAATATTTTGGCGTGTATGAGCACCCAAATCTTAAAAGGTCGCATAAATACTAGCCATCATTGTTATTAAATCAGAAAAGCAAAAGAAAAAAATTTTTTTAAGTACTAGATTTGCTGCATACTAGTTGTATGTCTTCAGCAAGTTATTTGTTAAAACCTATTTGAGTCTCAGATTTCTCATATATAAAATGGGAGGGTGATCCTTAAAGAATATTTTTTGGCTGAAAATTTTGTGACTCACTGAATAATAAGCTGGGTATTGTAGATACACAATTTTAACATATCAAACAATTTGCAGTTTCACTGATATGTGCATTCTTTACTATGCTTCTCTAGGTTAGATAGCTTCATGTGTTATCACCAAAATATTTATCACCTGCTGATCAGCTTTTTAGCAATGAATCTTGATTTGATTAGGCTAGTCATTAAGTGACAATCCATTACCGTTAACTTAACAAGCAGACATAATAATAGGATGCTTAAGAAGGACTGTAGGATGTCGGAGTCATGAGAGAATATGCACATTATATTTTATTGAAATCAAGTCACTAGAGTCATTTATCTTTCAGAAGAGAGGTTGGGGATAATAATAAATATTGAAATATTTTCACTTAGAATCAATTAAAGACTAGACTCCTTCAGCTAAAGATATAGACTAGCATTTTCGTATTGAAAACTTTTACCAAGCTATAACTATTCAACGATGCTGTCAATAATGCTTAATGTGTATATTTCAAATGATTGAATCAGGGACATGTTACTCCCATCAGAAGTTAACACAGCCGTATAGTTTAGTGGTCAGTCCATTGAATTCATGGATTTGTACATATAAAGAAATTAACTCAGACTATTCACTGGAAGGTCAAATACTGCAGCTGAAGTTTAAATACTCTGGCCACAAAATGAGAAGACAGGATTCATTGGAAAAGACCTTGATGTTGGGAAAGGTTATAGGCAAAAGGAAAAGGAAATGGCAGAAGGTGAGATGCAGAGATAGTGTGATAGAAGCACTGAACATAAGTTTGGCCAGACTTTGGGATATAGTGGAGGATAGAAGGGCCTGGTATGAAATGGTGGTTACAAAGAGCTGGACATGACTAAACAACGAACAACATATAAAACTGGGGTAGTTACTGCAAATGGACCATGAGTTGACTCCAAAACGGGAGGAGTAGAGCAGACTAGATTGTATTTGGAAAAAATTTCAGAGTGTTTCAAACTCTTTCAAGATGTTACCTATGCAGAAAACATCCTTTTAACTTTTTTTTCTGGTTATTCTGTATGGTTGCGAATCTTAGAATACTACAGTCTTTCAAGGAATCAAATCATGTGTCCTAAGAGAAAACGGGGAAAAACCTGGAGAATTTAAGTAGGCAGCAGCATGCTTTCAATGATAATCAGTGTTAAAGAAGTTATGTAAAGTATATCAATGTGGAAATACATGATTAGAAAATGTGGTAGACCAGTCATTTGATAAGAGAAAGAAATAACAGATAGATGGCCCATCTACTTAAATAGTATCCCTGAAATATTAAAAAAAAATTCTAGAGGGAGATAATACACATGAGACAACATGGATACAAATTACAGAGGATAGAAAGACATGGATGAGCTGTGCTTTGCATTGATGGAGCAAATGCCCCTGTTGATAAGCTCACATGTTCATAGAAGTACTGAAAAACAAACAGTTATTATTGAATTTCAGAGTTAAAAGAGACTTCAGAAGCCATCTGGGCCAATTCATACCTGAATAAGAATCCCTTCTACAACATACTTGACAAACATGCCATCCAGACCTTTATCCAAGTCATTGATTTAAAAAAAAAAGTTAAATGGCATAAAGTCAAGCATAAGTTCCCTGGGGCATTCCACTAGAGACCTGCTTTCAACCTGACAGGAAGCCAGTAATGACTGCTTTTTGGATACAATCATTCAACTAGTTCCAAGTTCACTTAGCTGTCAAGCGTAATTCTTTCCATCTTGTACCCAAGAATAGCATGAGGGATTTTGTCAAGTGATTTGCTAAAATTTAGGTAAATGAGATCTATGGCATTCCTCCAATGTATTAATCTAGTAAGTTTGTCAAAAAGGAAACGTACTAACTCCAAATGAACCTGTGTTGATGAAAAATGGTGGATTTTTGTGATTGCTGGTTTTTCATCTGGGTGCTCATTAATTTTCTCTTTAATAATATATAGAAGATTTCTAGAAATCACAGTTAAGATTATTGGCCTATACTTCACAGACTAAATTATCTTCCTTTTTTTCAAAAACTGGTACATTTGTTCACCTCCATTACTCTGGTAGCTTTCCCATTCTCCTAAGGCTTTCATCATTTTTTTAAATTAAGATTTTTTGCCGGGGCGACTATCTTGATGTGACTCACAGGAAGGCAATACTGGATATCTGTAGTGTCTCCTCCCCCTCCTCCCCTGCTTCTTCAAGGAAGATTTTAATTCTTTAAGAAAGGAAAGCATGAAGTTGGGGCCAAAGGCTGCTCCCCTCATGACAGATACTGGGCTAGAATTATATATGGTCACTTAAATATTCTTAGGCTTGGGGATACAATTTTTAGGCTTAAACTAAACTCCTGCTTGCTATTTATTTTTAAAAATATTTTATTTTCCTCCAATTACATGTTAAAGCAATTTTTTTTAAATTTTAAAAAGTTTTGAGTTCCAAATTCTATCCCTCCCTTTCCTCCCCACTCCCTGAGATAGTAAGCAGTCTGATATAGATTATACATGAACAGTCATGTAAAACATTTTTATCTTAATCATCTTGTACACAAAGACTCAGATAAGAAAGAAGAAAAAAAAGGAAGGAAGAAAGAAGAAAGAAAGAAAGAAAGAGAAAGAAAGAAAGGAAAGAAGGAAGGAAGGGAAAGAAAGAAAAAAGGAAAGAGAAAGAAGAAGAAAGAAAGAGGAAGGAAGGAGGAAAGAAAGGCAGGCAGGCAGGAAGAAAGAAAGGTAGTATGCTTCAGTCTGTATTCAGACAATATTAGTTCTTTCTCTGGAGACAGCATGTTTCATCATGAAAGGAATATCCCAAGCTCTTAATTCCCTTTCCACCAAATGCCACTTCCAAAGAAACCTATTTATCCAAGTCATTAGCAAAACAGAAATCAGAGAAAGTATACATTTCAATACAGATTCAAGAGATTTCCACTGGGAGTAAAGTAACTCAGTTTAGATTCCCAAATCTCATCCAAGAAATCTGGGGATATGGACATTAAAGAGATCAACAGCTTCTCTCATTTTGGCTTCTTCCTGGCGTCTCTTTTTCCATTTGGTCCTGGCTTTGTAGTTCTCCTTTCTCAAAGCTAGAAGCCAGAAAAACTCAAGAAACTAAAGAGCTTGAATCTCTCTTCTCTCCCACTCTAACCAACTCTGTCCTGCCTCTCAAACAGGGACATTAATCTCTCTACTAATGAGGAGAGAGTCCCTTACTAGTGGACTTTGGGGTTTGGTTTATAGTTTCAACAAAAATCTACCTTTACTCCCTCCTGCTCCCATCCTCACCCTGCAACTGAGAAAGACAAAACCTCTCTTAGAAACATATATAATCAAGCAAAATAAATTTCCCCATTGGCCATGTTAAAAAAATGTCTCAATTTGCATTCTGAGTTCTTCATCTCTCTATCAGGAGGCGGGTACCATGTTTCATCATTAGTATCGTGGTTGGTTATTATGCTGATCAGAGAGTTTCTAAGTCTTTCAGATTTGTTTGACTGTACAATATTGTTATCTTTGTATAAGTTGTTCTTCTGGTTCTATTCACTTCACATTGCAACAGTTCAATCTTCTCAAATTTCTCTGAAAGCATCCCCTTTATCATTTCTTACAGTACAATAGTATTGTGCCTTACCCTGGAATACCACTCCTGCCTACCCTCCTCAGGCTTCCCTGTATCTGTGACCCAGAAATGGGTTGTGCACAACAATGCTATCAGATAGCACCTGTCCTGCATTCTGCATGATATCATAATGCTCTGGGATGGGTCTGGGACCTTGTCTTACTGTAGTGTATGTCTTGGTCCTCTTTTAGTCCTTAAGCACCACAATGCTCTGCTCAGTGTGCTTCTGGATAGACTCTGTCCCTAGTGTCCATAGACCTCTCTGTCTCCCAGTGTTGACCTGGGCTAGAGAAATCACTTGTTATGGCACTTTAAAAACATTCCTGATAAAGCCCTCCTTAGATTTTCCTAGATTTTCTCTTGCATTTTCTGGACTCATTTGGAGGTATTTTGTGAGAATATTGCTACACTTCTTCCTGTTACTCCACCATTTTGACTCTGCCTTCCTTTCAGTCTTTAAAAAAATCATTGACAGTGGTTTCTGATCATATCT
This sequence comes from Pseudochirops cupreus, assembly GCA_028627135.1. Lineage (NCBI taxonomy): Eukaryota > Metazoa > Chordata > Mammalia > Diprotodontia > Pseudocheiridae > Pseudochirops > Pseudochirops cupreus. The sequence continues at coordinate 336,353,695 of CM053582.1, read as the reverse complement.
GTCAGTTTTATTTTGTTTTCTTATGTTTTGTAGTATTCTGGGCTATAATTTAGTGACATGAACTAGATTTAGTGACATGAATTGGTCAAGGGCAAGTGCTTTTTTTAAAATTAATTTTTGGATATCAATTTTCTATTCTTCCCCCAACCTTTTTGTCTCTTCTTGTACAAAGATCATTCTTGACAGAAAAAGATAAAATCAAACAAGAATTGAATTAAATTGACTCAGGTTTGTGCAATAGAAAGATCACCTAGCATCATTATATAGTTCCCTTTACCAGTGAAATCATAAATTTAGATTAAAAACAAAAACCAGGGAAGGAAAAAGAACAATTAGAATGGATGCTTATAGTAGAAGGGTAGCACAGTTAGGTGATGCAATGGATGGAATACTGGGCCTGGAGAGAGGAAGACCTGGTTCAAATCTACCCTCAGACATTTACAAGCTATGTGACCCTGGGCAAGTCACTTAACCCTGTTTGCCTCAGTTTCCTTATCTGTAAAATGAGCTGGAGAAGGAAATGGCAAACTACTCCAGTATCTTTGTCAAGAAAACCCCAAATGGGGTAACAAAGAGTTGGATATGACTGACTAACAATTATAGTAGAAGAGTTCAAGCAATCCATCCATCAGTCAATCAGGTAGCATTTAATATGTGTCTGCTATGCTCCAGGCTAAGTGCTCAGGATACAGACAAAGCTAAACAGTACTTGCCTTCAAGGGTTTATATTTTAATTGGATTATGGAGAGATCTCAGAGCTACCCCACTCTTCTGTTTTCTCAAACAAGGAGAATGTCCTCCAATTGGACTATACAAGAGAAATTATGAGGGGCAGGGTTGGAGAGATTAGAGTTGGGAAGGATTATTGGGAACTTGTTAAGATAATTTAGAAGAAGGAGTAATGAGGGCCTGAAAAAGGGTGGCTATTGTGTAGGGGTGCGTGTGTGTGTGTGTGTGTGTGTGTGTGTGTGTGTATTGTCCAAGTAGATTATGTGTGTCCACATAGGTCTGTCAAGGTGTGACTTGAAGGGAGAAATAAACAGGTAACTCTGGAGTCTCCTCTGCCCACCCTTCTCCATGGAAGACTTTGACCCCTTCCAGGGGTGGGAAGCGGGAGATGAGTAGCAGAAGTCAGTAGTTGTTCTCTCCTGAAAGAACTGGAGTCCTAGGCTAGAACTCTATCTGTGTGCCATCGTAAATATCATTAGTTTAGGGGAAATAAGTTTTAGGTTTAACTTGTATTGCTGATCATTGTGATCATTGTCCCTTAACAGGGAAGGAGTGCCCCAAGCTATATATCCAAGACTTGATACCCTTGCCACCAAATGCCAGTTCCACAAAAAGTACATGTGATAGCAAATAAACCCATTTGTCTAAGGTGATAGGAAACAGAAGTCAGAGAAGGAATACTGATGAAAATATAGCAGACATGATGCAGAATGAATGAGCTTTTCCCCTGAAAGCAAGATATCTTAGCTCAACAAGAAGTCTTAGATCTTACTCCAAGGGGGATATTCCCCAAAGTCTCTAGTATAATAAGCTGGAAATGGGGACATCAATGAGGTGCTGGTTCTACATATCATCTTCTTCCTAAGGTTCTTTTTTTTCCCCCATCATTGACCTCTACCCAAAGAGAATCTAGAACCACATTTCTTCTCTCTTGAAGCCAGAATCTTTCTTCTCTGAAGCTCTCCTCAATTCTGAACTCATGCAGGAATGGAACATTGAACTATGAGAAGAGCCTTAGGTAAAGGGAGTTTGAGCCAGGTGTTACAATAGTAGGAATAGAAAGGAAGAGCCAAATGTGATAGATATTCAAGGCACAGAATCTGTAGAACAGGGTGACGTTGTCTGGCAGGGTTAGCTTTCAAACATCTGTGACTAGAGGAACAGCAAAGCTGTTAATGGAAACACAAAATGTAGGAAAAAGGAGGAGAGTGGTGAGGAAAGATAATGCTTTGTTTGGACATGCTGAGTTTGAAATGTTAATGAAACAGAGACTGGGGGAAGGGTCAAGGAGGAGGCAAGAGAATGTTCTGCTACAGAAAACCTCGAACAGTTTTCTGACTGCATTGAGGCCGTCCTCATTAATTGGCACATCAAAGCTGAGTTTGCCGTGGAAAAGACCATGAGATACCAGACAAACTGCACCATCACCCTAATCACCTGTTGGAGCCAGTGGAACTAGAAAACTGTACTGACCTCCTCCATTGCTTGGGGTGGAATAGGAAGCCTCCAACAGCATGAGGAAACACTATTATCAAGTCCCCTATTTCTCCCATCATTCCTTTTATAATCACCACCACCACCACTCCTCCCAATGGCCCAACCCCCACAACCAGTCCCATTGCCTAGCTAGTCCCTTCTACTCTTTTCTTCAGCTACCTGGGCGCTGATGGCGACCTCCTCTCTCTTCTCACCCAGCCTCTTGCCAGTGGGTTTTACTTCACTGAGTGCTGGGTTTGTTAAATCACAGCCTCCCTAGACCAGAACAACTTCTTCCTTACCCCAACTTGGTGAATACTGCTCCTGAATGATGACAGTCCCCCGGAATAGAAGCAGTTGTGTCATTTCTTTGTTCTGACTTGAAGAACCTTCTTTTCATTGGTCCTTTTATATCCCCTGCTGCCCCATGCTTCATAAAGTTGATAAATGCAGAGGTGACAACAGTCCCCACTGTCACCTCACCTACATCAGGGCCAGGGCAGTAGCAGCTTATGAAATAGCACCTATTAAAGTCCTGCTGTGTCCACATTTATTTAGAGCCTGTTTGCGTAAACACCTTATTGTAGCTCTCCCTCTCATGTTCCCCAAGATAACTGGCTGATCCCCATGGCTTCTGATCACTCCCCATGAATAAGACCCACTTTTTCCTCTGAGTCCTGTCCAGTGCCTCAGATACAACTATATATCTCTTGTGGTTGTTCACCTTTCATTTTCTGAAGAGGATCAGTGACATTGTGAGTGGTGTCTTGTGTGTGAATTGGATTTAAGTAAGGCAGAGCTGCACAGTCAGTCAGCAGCCTCACTCTCTTCCAGAGTCATCCAAGTACAGTGGCAGGAGAAAAGTCAAGACGACTGGTAATGAATGGCCCAGGATGCAGTGGATGACCTTGGCATCTTAGATGTCTGACCAAGCTCCACAGCACCTGCTTCAGCTGCCTTCACGGTCATTGGAAGGAACTGTTCTCATCTGCCCAGTCTGCAGGGAGAAGTCTTCACATGCTTGGGGTAGACACCCCTAACTCACTGATGAGTTTGAGGCCTCTCAGTTGCCCTCAAACTGCTTCAGATGGTTCACTGGGATGTGGCCCCTGAGCATGCTACAGCTTCTTAGAGCCCCGGGTGAGAGCTGGGTGAAGGTTGGATGAGCAGCCCTGAAAAGTGCTCGGCAAGCCCTCACAAGAGCGGTGCTAGTCCTCCCTGAACACCCCATATACTCTGATGTGGGGCCAGAAATGTTGAGGGAGGAACCCCCAGGGATGCAGGGATCCCAAGACCCGAGTTCCCAGGGCAAGGTCGCCCAGAATGAATTCAAGGACTCAAGCATTCTTTAAGTCAAGGTGGCAAAGATTTATTGTTATGCTTTTCAGTTGGCAGAAGTTCTTAGCAAACTTGTGACCTTTGAGGGGTACAGTTAAAGTTTATATAGGATAAACTATAGTAAAACATTTGCCAAATATGCTAACTAGGTGAGTCAGGGTGGAATTAGGGAGTGATTAAGGAGTGGTCAGTTCTTAAAGGAACATGCACTTTTAGTATCTACTGTACAGGTATTTTACCCAGAGTTCAATGGAAAATAGCCCAAATGTGGGGGGTGATGGTGGGGGTGGGGAGACCTACAGGGAGGTGTGGTTTTAGGCCTGAAACATCACTAAGTCAACTAATAGTCAGGGCTGACTGGGAAATACCCAGGCTGCCCCCATCAATGGGGTATAAACATAAGGGAATATAAACGTAATGGAATATAAACATGGCTAAGTCTAGGACACATATGATAGGTCAGTGAGTGGTAAATATCTTTATGACCCAGTACACAGCCAGTTCAGCCAGTACACAGCTGGTTCAAGCTACTAAATTCTATAGGTGCAGCTGGCTGCTGGATAAGAGAGATAAAATGTTTTGCTAGGGCATGATGCCCTTGAGCTGGAGAGAAAGTGCCTGAGACAGTGTTTTGAAGCTAGGGAAAAAATGTAATTTTGAAATTGGGGTCAAAGCACCCCATCATAACCCATATCTCTTGGAGATACCCTGAAAGATGAGGAAGACCCCACCCACCCAGTTCAAAATCCCAAAGTCACTCTCTCAGAGTAAGACCAGCAGCAATGACCCAAAGTCCCTTTCCCACTAGAAGGGAGTATGAAAATTACTACCGATTTCTTGTTTCCCCAAACCAACAGCATGACTTAGCTTTGTTTGTAGTTGTTCAGTTGCTTAGTCATGTCCGACTCTTCGTGACCCCGTTTGGGATTTTTCTGGCAAATACACTGGAGTGCTCTGCCATTTCCTTCTCCAGCTCATTTTACAGATGAGGAAACTGAGGCAAACATGGTTAAGTGACTTGCCCAGGGTCACACAACTAGTAAATGTCTGAGGTCACATTTGAACTCTGGTCTTTTTGACTTCAGGTCCTGAACTCTATCTTGTGACATCTAGCTGCCCCTATGATTTAGCACCAGTTCCTAAATCCAGGCTCGTTGTCCTTTCCTCCCAATTGCCTGGTATTGATTGTTCCAGATAAGAATCTTATAAAAATACACGAGACATTAATGGTGTAGAGGGTGCCCTGTCTCCTCCTGGGCCCAGCAGAGTTCACTCAATTCCACCGGGGCCTCTTTCTCCACGTGACCAGAGTGCTCTCTATATTTTAAGTACGTCTCTTCAATAAAGCTGGCTTTCCTTATTGCTTGTTGTACTCCATGTTTCCCTTACTGGATTATTATTATTATTCTAAACTTTCCTAAGTCTATTCTAGCAGAGTAGGAGGTGGAAGTCTTGGCTTCCATACGGTTTGGGACTCCCAAGGTTGAAATTATAGGGTGGAGGGAGTGAAGAGACACGAGAAAGTGGTCAACAATGTGTGGGTATATTTTGCTTGACTGTATTTATGGGTGACAAGAGGGGGCTTATACTTGATGGCAGTAGAGTGGTGAGTTGTAGGTAATGAGGGTAATGCAAAAGAAGAAGGACAAGGAGAAGAAGGAGGAGGAGGAGGAGATGGAGAAAGAGAAGGAGGAAGAGGAGGAGGAGGAAGAGAAAGAAGAAGGAGAAAGAGAAGGAGAGAAGGAAGAGGAGGAGAAGAAGGAGGAATAAAAGAAAGAAAAACTATCAATTGAGCATTAAAAATACACATTAGAACAGAAGGATATTCAGAAGGGAACACAAAAAAAGCAAGGAAGTTGTATTAAATTTAATAAAGGGCTAAGGAAGGCAGACTGTACCTGTGAGTTCTATAGAGAGAGTAACTCTATAGAGTTATTATAATTTTTGGATGAGGAACCATAACCTATAAATTAACCATAAACTTATAATAAACTTTCTCTGAAACCTCTAGTCTTAGAGACTTGTCTAGAGCACAGAGGGGTTCCATGACTTGTCAAAGGTCACATGGCCAGCATATGTCAGAGGCAGAACTTAACTGACTCCAAGATCATCTCTCTATCCATCACTCTTTAGTAGATACTTTAAAAAAAATAGAACATAATGGAAGTTATGTCTCATGTGCTATCCAGGTTTTTTTTCATTGTTTATTGAATTATTCTTGTTTGTTAATATTTCTTAAGTTCATATTCAAAAATAAATGAAAAGAAAAGATGGTCAAGGATAGAGACTTGGAGAATGTCCTATTAAGGGAGGGCAGGAAGAAGAAAGGGAGTCACAAGAGCTATGGATTGTTTATAAGAATATCAACTCTGGACTCTAGTTCAGCTGGAAAAAAATAAATGAATGTCTTATATGACCTTGGAATTTTCCTACAATCAGTAAATTGGTATCTTTTTTTTTTTTGAGGATTATAACAGACTTCACAAGAAGCTCCAACTTTTTTTCCCTGCATACTAGTTCTCAATTACATAGGGAAATATTTAATTTAAACTGCTAATGACAAACATCAGATAACAATCAAATGGACTGTTTAAATGCTCAAGGCTTAATTATCATTTAACACAATGTGTTTACACTGAGAACTTTGTGTATAACAGAATAATTAACATTTACTACAACTGGGAGCCTATTTTTGAAATGGAGCTATCTAAGAATTAATGAGTCTGGATTTGTGACTCATCAATCATAGAATCATCCTAATAACAGCTGACTATTTAGCATTTTATGGTTTACAAAAATGCTTTACATACATTATCTCCTTTGAATCTCAGAATAGCTCTATCAAGTAGGTAAGGTAGGGATTATCATATTTTACAAGTAAGAAAACTGAGGTACAGGGAGGTTAAGAGACTTGCCCAATGTCATCTAACCGTGTACCCCAAGCCAGGAATCAAACCCATGTATTCTGATGCCAAGTTCACTATTGGCTCCAATCTGTCTCTTGGTTGATCTCACATCAATCAGTCACACACACCCCTCCCCCTTTATTTCAGCCATACTGACTGACCTTGTCACTTTCATTAAATGATATTCTCTCTCCCTCCTCCATACCTTTGCATGATCAGTCCCCCTCGTGTCTTAAATTCACTCTCTCCTTACTTCTACCTCTAGAAATCCCTGTCTCCTTTTATGACTCAGGTCAAGTGTGCCCTCATACATGAAACTTTTCCTGACTTCTCCCACTTTTAATTGTTTTGCTTTAGAAGCAATAAGGGTTAAGCGGCTTGCCCAGGGTCACACAGCCAGTAAGTGTTTGAGGCTGGGTTTTGAGTCTTCCTGACTCCAGGGCTAGTGCTCTATCCACTGCACAGCCTAGCTGTTCTACTCTTAGCTGTTAACAGGAAAAGGAAGCAACATTTATACAGCACCTACTATGGGTCAAGTGTTGTTTTTTTACAAATATGATCTCATTTTATCCTCACAATCACCCATTTTACAGGTGAATAAACTGAAACAAACTGAGGGTAAGTGATTACCTGAGGTTAGAACAATAACAATAATTAATGCTTATATAGAGCTTATTATGTACTAAGTACTATACTAAGTGCTCTATAATTATCATCTTATTTGATCCTCACAACAACCCTGACAGGCAGATGCTATGATTATCCCCATTTTATAGATGAAGAAACTGAGGCAATCAGCAGTTAAGTGAGTTGCTGGTAAGGGTCTGAGGTCAAATTGAACCTTAGGTCTTCATGACTCCCAAACCCAGTGATCTCTCTATTGCCACCAGCAGGCTTTTCCTCCTGAAATTACTCACTTTGTATTTATTTTGCATTTTCAGGATGTCCCAAAAGTCTTCATGCAGTTTTCACTGCAAATTATATATGTATATATATATATATATATATATGTATGTATTATATATATATATATAAATATACACACACATATATATGTATGTATATTCCTCAAAAGAAACACAAAATACTCAAATTCTCAAAAGAAACATAAGATGTGCAAAGTTAGAGAATCTACCCTAAATGTTTACCTGGACTATTTGTGTCTGACCTGTGGTAGAGCATTTGCTCGTATTGGCCTCATCAGCCACAGGCAGACACACTGCACTTTGACTCCAACATAGTGATTGTCATTTTGGTCCTCTTTGAGAATGAAGGACCACAACCAACCAACCAACCATATATGTAAGTACTTAACTGTGCACATATTTTCCACCAGTAGAATATAAACTATTTGAGGAAAACAACTATTTAGTTTTTGTCACTGTTTTTCCAGTGCCTGATGCATAATAAGTACTTAATAAATGCATGTTGAATGAACATTTTGGCTCCATTGAACCACATGTTTCTATGGTGGCTAAGTGGCAAGTGGACGGAGTTCTGGACTCAGAGTCAGGAAGACCTCAGTTCGGTTCCTCTGTGAAACACGTACTAGTAGTTTGAGCCCAAGCAAGTCATTTAACATTTTTCAAGCTCAGTTTCAACATCTGTAAAATACGGATAATTACACCCACAAAATATGTGTAGCAGGTCTTTTTGTGGTGGCAAAGAATTGGAAATTGAGGGGATGCTCATCAATAGAGGAATGGTTGAACAAGTTGTGGTATATGATTGTGACAGAATTGCTGTTGTTCAGTTGTATCTGACTCTTTGTGTCCCTATTAGAGTTTTCTTGGAAAAGATAATGGAGTGGTTTGCCATATTCTTCTCCAGGTCATTTTACAGATGAGGAAACCAAAGCATATAATAGGATTAAATCATTTGTCCAGAGTCTCATAGCTAGTAAGTGTCTGAGGCTGGATTTGAACTCAGGAAGATCAGTCTTCCTGATTTGAGGCCAGCAATCTATCCATGGTGCCACCTAGCTGCCTGATTTGTGATGGAATACTATTGTGCTATGAGAAATTATAAGCAGGATGGTTTCAGGAAAATCTGGAAAGACTCATATGAACTGATAAAAGTGAACAGAACAAGAACATTGTACAGAATAACATGACAATCAACAGTGAAAGACTCAGCTACTTTTACCAATACAAGGATCCAAGACAATTCCCAAAGGACTCATGATGAAAATTGCTATCTACCTCTGGAGAGAGAACCGATGAACTCTGGGTATAGACTGAAGCATACTTTTTCTCCCTACCTTCCTTCTTTATGTTTCTTGCTTTTTTTTTTTTTGCAACATGGCTAATATGGAAATGTTTTACATGACTTTACATGTAGAATTGATATATTGCTTGCCTTCTTAATGGGTAGAGAAAGGGGGCAGAGGGAGGGAGAAAATTTGGAACTCAAAACTTAAAAAAGAATAAAAAAATACATGTTAAACAAAGAGAATAGCACCCATCTTATAAGGCTGCTGTGAGGCTCAGATGGGACAATATATATAAAACTTTGCAAATCTTATAGTCCTATGTGAACTCTAGCTAACATAAACTATGAGAGCTGAAATGATCTTAAAAGTTTTTTTCATGCCATCTTCTCTTTTTTACAGAGGAAGAAACCAAAGCAAGAGAGAGATTAAGTGACTTGCTGATACTCACATAATTTTTATATTTAGTAGCAGAACCTGGACCAGAACTTCATCTCCTCACCCTACACAATTACTCTTTCCACTACATCATCCTACATGGGACCACTTTGCAGAAGATAAACTTCCAACAGAATACAGTGAGGGAACAGATACCTCCCCCTGACACGAATGAAGTGGTTGGTATCCCCAATCATAGGCTGAAGAAGGGCTGTGTGTACCATATAACATTCTTAGCTCTTTAGCGTGGAGCACAGTGATGGTTTATACATGGCAGTGGTTTGGAAACAGCTTAGACAAGATTCTGGGAGCTCACTGTTAAATTTTTAGTGTATTTATACTTAAAAAATCTGCAAATGCAAACTGGAGCTTGTTTTATTGCTTTGTTAACTGTCTAGATTTAAAATGATAGAGAAAATGGTAATAATACACATTAAACTTAAAAGTATGTTAGTGTACTTTTTTTTAGAGCTGGTTGCTAAACATTTATTAGTATACCATCGTTCACATGTATCCTTCCTAGTATTGTACCCAGTAGTCAGTCACTTGAGAAGCACCAACCATCCCTGATACACACATGTACATATATGTGCACATACTCATAGGTTTAGTATGTGCACGTATACACACATATGTATGTGTGTGTATTGTGTGCATGTGTGCATGTATGTATGAGTATACGTGCACATTGTTGACTACTACAAGAAACTGGAAGGGTGCAAGTCTTGTTTCCGTTCACAGTCTGAGGCAGACGCTCAGATTTACCTAAACTGTTGTTCAAAACCTTTCCAGCTTGGTAAGACCTGTTAAAGCTCGTTCATTTTGAACACCTTGATGCTTCATTCAGGTACCCAGAGAACCAATTTATCTTGAACAAATCAGAATGTGTCTTGAAGCGAATTGAATTTATCATCTGGGCCACGATCTGGTTTATCTACAACATACAGACAGGGCTGCTGGAATGAAGGCAGAGAAACCTTAATGCTTACTGGTATTATTACTCCAGTGTGTGTGCTTTCCATAAAGATACATATGAATCGGTATGTTGACACATTAATTGAATTTGTATTAGAGTGAGGGAGCTGGGTGGGAGTGCAGAGAAAGAGTGCTTAAAAGAATGACTCAGGGTCCGATTACTAATCACCTATTCTCTGTGAAACAATGGGATACTGCGTGCTGAGTCACTGCTTCCAATGCTGATTCATTTCATTCCAACCAATGCAACTAGAGAACCTATGTGCAACCAGCGGATTGGAGCTGGGGAGGGAAGAAAAGATGAGGGCAAGACTGGGTTACATGACTAACTTCTTGAATTAAAATTCTAATGTACTCAAACATAGATAGAGGAAAGTCCAAAGCATGATGATTAGTTCTCGCATCTTTTGTCTCCTTCCATCTGAACTAGGTAACTGGGATCAGTGAGTGGATGAAAATAAGGAGACGAGAGATGATTGATAAAATAAGAGAAAATGTACTCACTCTCTCCATTTCCCTCCTTTCCCCCTCCCTCCCTCTCCTTCCTTCCCTCCCTCTCTCTCTCCTTCCCTCCCTTCCTCTCCCTCCCTCTCCTTCCCCCTCCCTCCCTCCTTCCCTCCCTCTCCTTCTCTCTCTCCCTTCCCCACTCTTTCTACCCTCCCTCCTTCTCTCCCTACTCCACCCCCTCTGCCTCCCTCCCCTGCCCCTCCTCCTTATCCCTCATTGGGAGTTGAATCTGGAAAGTTAGATTCTAGGATTACGAGTCACATCTCATACATTTTCTTGCTAGGTTCTATAAAAAAATTCTTAATATGATTTTTGCAAGGCACCTCTCATAGGCGTTCTTGCAGTAAGATAGGTATCAATATTTGCTGTAATGGAAATGTTGGCAATCCAAATGCTTACACATTGGATTCGCCTATTTAAAAAAAATTTATTTTTATTATATTTAAAAATTATTGTATATATTTTATTCATATGTAGTTATTATATATGTAATATATAAACAATATAACATTCATTATATTTAAAATTTTGCATTACAAACATTTGCACAGTAAAACTACTCATGAGAAGTCTCTTATAACAAAGTAAAACAATTAAGTAAAACTAATAATATTGTGAATATTCTGACAGGACATTTCATATTTTATTACTCCCTCTTCTTTATTTAAAAGAAATATTTTTTAAATGAGCAAAAATCTATTTTTTCCATTCTCCATTAAAAAAAGAAAAATGATGTCCTTATAACAAATCTGCTTAGTCAAGCAAACAAATTCCTTCATTGGCTTTATATAAATACACATACATATATATTTAGATATGTAACTCCAAAAATAAATATAGTATATATCACACACACACGCAAATGCATATGTATGTATAATGTCTGTCTGTCTCTCTGTACTCTAAATCTATTACTTTTCTGTCCGGAGGCGGATAGTACATTTCATCATTGGTCTTCTCGAATCATGCATTGATTATCATTGTATTGATCATAATTCTTAAAGTTTTCAAAATTGTTTATCTTTATAGTATTATTAGTATATAAATTATTCTCCTGGTTCTGTTCATTTCATTCTTCATCAGTTTATGAAAGTCTTCCAAACTATTCATTTTTTTTTATAATATTGATGTCATAATATAAATTATTTTTCTGGTTCTTTTCACTTCACTCTGTATTAGTTCATATAAATTTTTCCATCTCTCTTTGAAATCATCTATTTCCTCATTTTTGTGTGGAAACAGATGATTTCAAAGAGACATGGAAGAATTTATATGAACTAACACACACATACATATGTTAACATACACACAATAGTTTTCCATATACACATATGTAACATGTATTTATGTATGTATGTATAATCCACAACTTGTTCAGTTATCTCTCAATTGATGGACATCCTCTTATTTTCTAGGTTTTTTTTGTCACCACAAAAAGAGCTTTTACTCACACATGTACATATAGGAATTTTTTATATTTCTTTTATCCTTAGGGGCAGGAGTAACAGGGACTTGCAGTGGTAAAGCTGGGTCAAAAAGCATTCATTGTCTAGTAACCGTGCATTATTCCACATTGCTTTCCAGAATAGTCGTATCCATTTACAGGTTCAACAACAGGACGTCAATGTGCCTATCTTGCCACAACCCCTCCAACATTTATCATTTACCTTTTTTGTCAATTTTGCCAATCTGATGGATGTGAGATAAAATCTCAGAATTACTTTAATTTGCATTTCTCTAATTAATAGTGATTTGCAGTATTTTTTTTTCATACAGTTACAGATAGCTTGGATTTCTTCCCTTGAGAACTGCCTCTTTGTATCCAAAGATTATTTATTAATCAGGGAATGGCCCATTATTTTTTTTTTTTGCTGTGTTCAGAATCAAGTTGATCCCCAAATGTGACTAGATCATATACAACTCTTCAAATCTGCAAGCTATGTGATCTTAGAGACTTGAGTTACTTTTAGCTTTTATTGCTGCCTTTTGCTTTCACACTAGAATTATTTCTTGATATAGCAGTCTGTGAAGAGACAGGAGGCTGGAAAGATCACACCCCAGGAGACTAGTTAGGGGGTTATTATAATAGTCCAGTGACAGAAGTAATGAGGGCGTGAAATATATATATATCTACCACACTCCAGCCCCCCGTTATAACAAAAACTCAGCCAGTGACCTTTTCTGATAGCATGTCAGAGGTCGCCGTAGTGGGAACATGTGCACTCCAACTAGTATACGGGAAGATCCATCAGGATATGGGACGAAAACACGAGCTCTTCTTTTTGGTGCTGTAACATAGCAGCTGGTCTGTGCTGGATGTGAGGTAAAATCCCAGAAGTGCTTTAATTTGTATTTCTCTCATTAATAGTGATTAGGAGCATTTTTGGTAGTATTTTTGGAGGAACTCTTTCTCACTAAGGAGCCCCAGCTCCAACAGGACTCGACTCTCTCAAGGTGGGGGTAGGTCTCATTTTTCATTGTCCCTGGATCTTATATTATTCCTTCCCTGGAGCCTCAGGGAAAATCATTCAAAGTTTAGTTTTGGCTCATGCCTAGAGTCTTCCCAAAAGGGATTGGAAAGATACTTACTGCATAATATAAAACAGATTGGGACTGTATTTTATATCCAATCTGTTGGCAAGGCCTTGTTGATTTTACCTTTGCAACACGTCTCACATGTGCCCCTTTCTCTCCTCTGACACTGCCACCACTCCAGGGCAAGCCCTCATCATCTCACACCTGGATTATTGCAATAGCCTGCTGGTGGACCTGTCTGCCTCAAGTCTCTCCCCACTGCAATCTATCCTCCATTCAGGAATGAAATTGATTTTCCTATAGCATATATCTGACTATATCACTCCCCCTTTTCCCTCCCCCCAATAAACTCCAGTGGATGCCAATTACTATCACCTCCTCTTCCTCTTCCTCCCCTTTTCTCCCTCTGTCCATGTGGGAAGTCATACCCTTACATCTGGGTGCTCTGTCCAAAGGAATATAAATTTTGATTGTTTCTACTTTGCAAGGTATCTTGGGTTTGGGGGCTAGACTTTTTTTCCCCCCCTACTTATTTATTCTATCGTTTTTTTTTTTAACTCGGCCAATTAACTCATTTGTCAGATGTAGTTTTCATTTACGATTTCTTGAAATATAGCTCTGAAAAACCAGCTTTTGTTAAAACCCATTGGGATTCAAATGGAGCTACCTGACTACGCCTTTAAATTCAGATCACTCTGTGTCTCATTCATTGGCTAATAATAGGTCCCAGCCCAAGTCTCAAGTGCTCATCATTTGGGTTCTGATTGGCTCAGAGTGAGTGTAAATAGCAATTGTTTCTGTTCTGGCCAGAAACTCTAGGAGTCTTCCCCTCCTGGTGAAGGCAAACTAGGCTATCTTTAGCTTCAGTTCTTACCTAGCATTTAATCACTAAATGCATGCTGCCTCAGACAAACCGAGACTTGTGAAAGCCCTTAGCTTAAAAAGGTCAAGGTCTCCCCCTGCGTTCTGGGCCATCCCCAGTCATCCTGACCTATACCCCACCACCAGACTCTGGTGATTATGGAGGAGATGACTGCACAGCCCTGCCTCGCTTAAATCCATTTCACTTGCAAGTCAAGACATCACCCTCCTGATGTCATTGGTCCTATTTGAGCTGAAGGATGAACAATAAAGATCAAACACAAAATCCTATGCATGACATTCAAAGCCCCCTCCTACTTTTCCAGTTTTCTTAAATCTTACTCCCTGAAACATCCTCTTCAATCCAGTGACATGGTCTCATTGCCATTCTATGAATGAGACATTGTCACTCTGCTAGGACGTGTTCTCTGGCTGTCCCCCAAGTCTATTACACTCTCATCTCCACCTATTCCCTTCCCTGTCTCTTTGAACTCCTAACTAAAATCCCCTCTTCTACAGGAAGCCTTTCCCAACCCACCTAATAGATTCTAGTGCCTCTTTTCTCTAATTTATCCTGAATATAGCTTGTTGGTACTCATTTATTTATTGTTTCCCCCATTAGAGCTCCTTGAGGGCTGGCAAAGTTTTTTTTTTGGTCTCTTTTTATATCCACCAGCTCTTGGCACAGTGCCTAACACATACTAGGTGGTTAATAAATGTTTACCGATTGAGTGATTTATTTTCCATACAAAAGAAATGCTAAAACAAATAAACAAAAACTCATCAGTGCACATGGACAACAAACAACTCAGAATATGAAACAGTAACTCCTGTTATATTCTCCTATGAGACTGATATTCAAAACACCAAAACATAAGACATTTTGTAGGACTGCTCAATAATGATTTCACTTCACCTTGGGTCTGCACTGTCCAAACCATCTCGTCGATGTCCTCCTACGGCTTGCAGCAATCCAGGCCAAGGTTTGAACTCATTCTACTCGAAAAAAACCCCACGCTATAGTCCCCCGAGTTGCTGCTAGTCAGTGCCAATTTCAGGATTTAGAGGTTTTCTCTGCCAGTGCCTATCAGTGATTCCTGTAAAACTTGGAGTCTTGGAAAGTTTCTTAGGACACTGTGAGGGTAAGTGACTTGTCCACAGTCATACAGCCAAACATATCAAAAGGCAAGAGTTGAACTCATGTCTTCTGACTTGAAGACTGGCCCTCTATCCATTATACCACACTGTCTAAGTGTGATCATAAATAATTTCACATCCTAACAAAATAGAAAGTGGTATTTAATTTCTTGAAGCTATTTGTGCTCTCTGTTATCCCAGTAAATACACTAAAAGTGAAAGGCTTTCCCAAATGAAAAGCTGAATCAAACCAAAATACCTGGTGAGTACCAAGAAGAATATCTCCTCTAAGAATTAGCTACAGTAGGAAGCATCTATATCATGCTTTCAGGTTTGCGAAGAACTGTGCATCTCTTATTTCATTTGATCTTCCAGTGTGGTACCTCTGATGTAGGTACTTCATTTTTTTATTATCTCCATTTTCCAGATGGGGAAACAGGCTGAGAGGAGAAATGACTTCCTAGCTAGATGTGGGATTTGAATTCAAGTCCTCCTGATTCTAGGTCTAACACTCTTTCCACTGTACCACCTAGCTAATGACTACTCTCTTCAGACATGGCCTTCCAACAAGTTAACCTGGTACAATCTCCTTTTTGGGATGTTGGTGAAAGTCAGGAAATGCTTGCTATTCTGTTCATTATAAACTGTAAGGAAGCAGCATTTTTAAGTTTATGGTCCTCTCCAAAGTAAAATCTGATCTTCAACCCTGGACTGGTCCCTTAAACGTTAGGCAGCGGTTCTCAACCTTCCTAATGCCATGACCCTTTAATACTCGTATGTGGGTGTATCTGCATGTGGGCAGACCCGCCTGGAGATGGATAGAGAAGTGGTGTCTCGGTTCCTAAGACCATCAGAAATATGTGTTTTCCCATGGTCTTAGGCAACCCCATTGGACCCCCAAATACCCACAGGTTGAGAACCACTGCCTTAGAGGCAGCTAGGTGACACAGTGGATAGAGTGCTGAGCTTAAAGTCAGAAGATCTGAGTTCAAATCCAGCTCAGATACTTGGATAAGTCATTTAACCTCAATTTCCTCAACTGTAAAATGGGAATAAAAAGAGCACCTACCTCCCAGAGTTATCCTGAGGATCAAATGAGGTCATATTTGTAAAGTGCCGGGCACTCAGAAGGTGCAGCTATAACTAAGAGTGACTACTTGGTGTCTGGGAAGATGGAAAGTTACTAGCTGCGTTTCACCAAAAACCTCTGCATAATTGATGGTTTTTTGGGGAGAGACTGGTTTGGATGAGATTGAAAAGTAAGTTTCATGATTTATTAAGTGTAGCCATTGATGCACTTCTTCCATTTGGGTCTATGTATCTTTGTTTCTAGGCACCATTTTCAGCTATGAAAGCCATTAAAATCAAATATGAAAGCAAACAGAACTTAGAACTTTGAATATCTGCATCAAAATGTATTATACTAGAATTAAAAAAAATATTTTCAATCACATTGCTCTAAGAAAAATTATTAATATTTTGAGTGAGAGGGAAAAGATTTTATGTCATTCATAAAGAAAATATTTAAAATATGTTCATTTAATATTTATCTTGTGTGGGACAAAGACGACCCTTGCCCAAATAAAATAAGCAGAGATATCTCCAAGTAGAGACAGAAAGGATTTATTTAATTATTTCTTCTTACAAGAAGGGCGGTCTTGCTACTAGAGGCAGTCTAGTAGGAGAGGCAAAATACAAAATGCAAAGCTTGGTTATATACCCAAAAGACCACCCCTCTCCCCTCCCTTGTTCTATACTGTTCCAGTTAATTGGAACTGAGGCGCACATTCTTAATCGCAAAAATTTGCTGGTGTTGCAGGTAAAATGTCAATAATAGCTATCAAAAAGTGGAAGGTCCATATCTAGTGGACATGAAAACAGACAAAAGATGTCGTCAGTATCAACTTAGATGTGAAAGCAGACAACATTTTACAAATCATGAGGTTTTTAGGGCATGGCGACCTGCCTGGAGTTCCGCAACAGGATTTCCAGTTTTATATTTGCACAGGTCAGATGGTACTCAGTGGAAACAAGTCTGGGACATTTGCAGGGTCTGTGCTTTCGCCTCCTACACATTAGCTAAGCTTAGCAAAAACTTCAACTTATGACCAGGGAAGAAAGGCGAGGGTCCCAGGCTCCCAGCCCAGGTTACTGAGTCCTTGGTCCTCTGTTTTATTTCTGTTTATACTTCTGGAATGTTCCCTGAGAAGTTTGCACTTTTATTCCATTCAACCTTATCCTTTTTAACATCTAGTTTGTGTATGTTTATAACACGTATATTAGTTCTGTAATACATATATATATATATATATATATATATGTATCTACAATAAACAAATGAATGAACAAACAAACACATATTAAAGGTTATAGGAAATAGGGAAAGTGCAGGAGACTTTACAGAAAGGTCGGATGAACAAACAGCCTCTTTACTTTCTATTATAGTAACGGTCATTCTTTGACCCCAAGTACCTGAATATGAGACCCCTGGGCATCCAGGTTGTGAACCTGGTCTCTGCAACTTCCCAGAGACTGAGAGAAATGGTGATTATAACCAATGACTAATATGGGGGTGGGTGGGGAAATCTAGGGTCTTTTCCCTTTCTATTTCCTTATTCCAAGCCCAGTCCTTCACAAAGACACACAATGAGACTTTCTCCTCAGTCTTGGGCTAGACCTCACCCAAGCAGGAGAGCTTATTCATGATTAAAGGGTAAAGGGAATCTAATCTAGGTGAATTCTGGCACATTGCGTTCTGCTCTGTCAGGCCCGGGTGGAGAATAGGTCCTTTTGTCTAGACGGTTGCTGAGGCAGGGGTGGTCTGGGTAGAGATGAGTCTCTTTGTCCAAGAATGACAGGATCAAGTCATGTTTCCTGCTCTGCCTTCCCCAGACCCTCATTAGAATAAACCCACCTCTCATTATAATATTCACTCATTAATTGTTAACCAGTCAAAGTTGGTTGCCACCTGTCAGGGACAAAACCTTTTCCAAGGGCGTTTAAACAGTCAGCAGCCTTTAATTCATCTTTGGTTATGAGAAACCACTGACCTCAATTTATTATCTGCTAGCCATAATTAATAAATTGATTATTAATTAACCAGAAACTATGTCTTTCGGTATTTTCATTCATCTTAAGACCTATGCGTATGCAGGGGTTGTAAGACCACTCTAACTAGGCTTTTAGGAGCCAGATCCGCCAGTGATACTGGAAGATTTTCCTCTGGGTTGGGTTGCTTTTTCCAATGGAGTTTTCCTCCTCCTGATAGAAATATGAGTTTATCCTCACCTCCATTAAGACCCCAGTGGAGACAGTCTGAGTAAGCAGCCAAAAAAAGCTTGGAGACTACGCCTATATGCAACATTGTGCATCAGTAACCCGTCTCTCTACTGAGAGGAAAGAGGAGTATTTGATCAAATCTAGAACCATGATGGGTTATCACAATTAATCTGAGTTTGGTTTTCTTTTCTGTTCTGTGGGGTTTTTTGGTGGGGGTGATGGAATGGTGTTTATATAACTGTGAACATTGTGTATGTTTTCTCCTGGTTCTGCTTACTTCATCCTGCATCATGTCATACAAGTCTTTCTAGTTTATTCCAATTCCTCATACTCATCATTTATGAAGGACCATTCCATTATATCCAGATAGCTTAATCTGCTTTAGCCATTCCCACATTGAGAGGTAACCATTTTTTTGATCCTTCCCCTTTTTTTCTACCATAAACATGAAGCTACGAAAATTTTGGTATATACAGAGCCTTTGTATCTCGGATTTGGGCGGTTGGGGAGAGGGCGGTTATAATTCTGCAGGATTAAAGCCTAGGAAATACATACAACAGAGCAACCTGGCACTTTCCACTGGTTAAAATTCACAGCTAAAGGTACCACGTAACTTGTAATATTGAAAATTATATAGCATTACCTGTGGCCTCACTAATTTCCCAAGCCCCTTTACTTTGTACCCTGTCCCACACCAAGCTTTTCATAGGATTCTCACATTATCACAACTTGAATGAGAATATAGCACTAATAAACATTGACCTATATGATCACAGCCAGAGCTAGAATTTCATCTAATTCTACCCTTCATTTAACAAATAAGAAAACTAAGGGAAAAAAGATGAGGGAGTGACTGGACCAAGGTGTCTTAAGGAGAGTTAGTAGAAAATACATCGTCTCTTTTACATATGTTTACAATTCCTTCCTTTCTTCTTTCCTTTTCTTTCTTTCTTCCTCTCTTCCCTCCTTTCTTTCCTTCTCTCTTCCCCTCTCTGTTCCTTCCTTTCTTTCTTCCCTTCTCTCTTCCTGTTTTTCTTTTCCTTCTTTCTTCCCTCTTTCCTTTTCTCTTTTTTTCTCTTCCCTTTACCTCTCCTTTTTCTCCTCTTTTTTCCCTCCTTTCTCAAATTTTTATTATCTTCCTCCTCATTGTCTGCACCTCCCTGCACTGAACAATAAAAGTTAATTTAAACAAATAAACAAAACCTTAACCACAAATGTGCATAGTCCAGCAAAACAAATTCCTATATCGCCCATGTCCAAAAATTTGTGTCTCATTCTAGACTTCAAGTGCATTAGTCCTTGGGCAGGAGGTGGCTAGTGTGTTTCATTTTCAGTCCTCCAGACTCATGATTCCATTTATCAGAGTTCTAACATCTTTCAAGGTTGTTTTTCTTCTCTATATTGTTGCTGTTACCATGTAAATCATTCTCCTACTTCTGCTCACTTTACTTTGGCTCAGATAATAGAGACCTTCCTAGTTTCCTCTGAAACTGCCTATTTTGTCATTTCTTAAGGCACAATAATGTGCCATTTCATTCATATGCCACAATTTGTTTAGCTATTCCTTTAATAGGTGGTATTGGGGAATTTCTCAACCCAGACATTCTAATATACTCCAGAAAGCAATTCCTCTCTATTTGGTATATTTGACTTCAAGTCAATAAATCAGGAAATAAGGCTGGGAGATAAAAAGTTTAATTAGCATCAGCTGATGGGAAGTTGCCAGAGAGATAGCAACATTGCAGAACAAAGGGAAATATGCACATACACATGTGTGTGTATATATGTACACACACACACACATAAAAACATATATACATATGTGTATATGTGTGTATGTTATATGTACAGAGGAGAGATGGGAATACATTCTAGAGATGTGGCAAAGATGAAATCAATAGGCCTTGGCAATGGATTTACTATATGGGGGTGGGAGATAGTGAGGAGATGACTCGTAAGTTACAAACCTGATAGACTAAGAGGATGGTGTTGACCTCTACAGTCATAGGGAAAACCCAAAAAAGCTGGGAACACCAGGAAAGTCACCCAGGTAATTAGAGTTCTCAAAATTACATATTCTAATTTTTTTTAAAAGGTCTCTAGCATAATAATAGTAGGTAGATAACTAGACCTTGAGTCAGGAAGAACAAATTTTTCATCTCATGCTTAACAGCTATATGATTCTGGACAAGTAACCAGAGTTTCCTCAGCTATAAAATGAGTTGGACTAGATGGCCTTTGAGGTCCCCTCCATCTCTAACATCTATGACCACTGCATGCAACTAACCAATAGAAATACTTGCCAAGAGATATGGCTCTTCTGTTTTAATCTGTTACCTACAGGGGCCTTAGAGTAGGAGATAGGCTGGTTCCCTCATTGGAGTGACTGGCAATGGCTGTTGCCTTGCTGATAAACAGGTCAGCTGCCCTTCCTTCTTGGGAGGTAGACAGCAGTGGAGAATCTGCAGAAAGATCTACAGAGAACCAACACAAAGGATTAATGGATTGGGCAAATAAAATTTACAATGAAGAAAAAGATAATTTCTTCTGAGTAAAATCAAATTACAAGATTTTAGTAAACATAAAGTTATTTATGGCCCAGTGTAACAGCAAGCACCCTAGTTGGTAGCACAGGTTCTTTGCTCTGCTCTTCTAAAGGAAAGAAACTCAAAAAGAGTTAACAATCTTACTTTAATCAAACATATATCATTTACCTAGTCCAGGGGAAAAAGCATCCTGAACTTCAGAGAATACAAACAGAAGTTAAAAGCAGACAAAAAATATAGTCAGAGAAAATAACACAATTCAGCAGACCAACAGACATGACTTCTAGCCGTCTGACCATTACACACACAGAGTTAGTTACCAGAGAGAGAAGCACCAACATTTGGGTTTTCAAAGCTGGGGGGCTCAATGGATGCCCAGAGTCTCATCTGGCCAAATCACACCACTCTTCCCACAGTGAGTGCCAAAGCAAAACCTCACTTCAGAGGTATATATAGCCTTCTCCAGGGTCAGAGAACATCACAACCCTTGTAACCCACTGACTAATTACAAAGTAACAAAAGTTGTGCCTGCCTGAAAAACAAGCTTCCCCTAAGCAAGCTTCTTCTGTGGGCTCTGCTCCACCCTTCAGCAAACTTCTCCCACAATAGGCCCTATGTGATTACAGTCAGCTTAGGGAGCACAGTATATTTTAAAATCAGAGAAGGTCCTCAAATTCACCTAGGCTTATGACGGGGCAGGAAAGATCTTAAAATTCCCTTACCATTACACCCAGATCAAGTACTACCTCTTCTACAAGACCTATTCATTGCACTCCACAGGGATGGACCCCTTTTCTGAATTCATATCCTTAACTCTCTGTATTCATTCCTCCGCGGTATGAAAACCATAGGACAGCCTTTGTATTGCTATCTTGAATAGTGATTTAATTCTAGTATTGCTTCACTTTTCATTGTGGTTTCCAATACCATCATGGATTTACAATTCCATTGAAGTGTGTCAAAGTCTGAATCCGTATTGTTTAATTCTTGCTTCTGTCCACCTATGTTTTGGGAGCCTTCCTTGTCTTCTGGTGAAATTGTATGACTATAAACACTTTTGAAAAGGACAGGATCAAAGGAGAAAATAGAATAAATGGTGGAGGGGATAGGATGGAGGGAAATACAGTTAGTCTTTCACGATATGACTACTATGGAAATGTTTTGCATAACTACACATGTATAACCTGTATTGTATTGCTTGTCTTCTATTGAGGGGGGAGGTTAGGAGGGAAGGAGGAAGGGAGAGAATCTGGAACTCAAAGTTTTAAAACCAAATGTTAAAAAATTGTTTTTACATGCAACTGGGAAATACAGGCAAAGGAGTATAGAAATCCATTTTACCCCACAAGAAAGTAAGGGGTAGGGGGATGGGGGGTGGGGAGATAGAAGAGAGGGCACACTGGGGGAAGGGGTAATCGGTATGCTTGCCATCTCGAGTTGGGAGCAGGGGAGAGAAGTGGAGAAAATTTGGAACTCAGAAACTTGTGGAAATGAATTTTGAAAATTAAAAATAAATAAATTCTGGAGATTGTAGGGCTATGTGACAATCCATAATTCCAGAGAACCAGTGTTGAAGCATGACACAACTTCCTGACGGAAAGGCGATGAACGCCTGATACAGAACGAGATGTACATTTTTTAACATGGTCAATAAGGACATTTGTTTTGATGACCGTGCATTTGTTGCAAGGCTTTAATTTAATTTAATTTTTTTCAGTGGGACAGGGAGGAAGAAGGGAAGACCAGTGACAGAGTGCCCTTCCTCCACCAAAAAGAAAGGAAAAGAAAGTAGAGAATTATTGAAACATTTTAAAACGCATAGGTATGAACCGAAGGAAGGCTATAAGGAAACACAGACTAGCAGGACAGTTTTGAAAGTTTTGAAAGCTTTGAAAGTTTCATGTTCACTGTTTCCTGTACAATCATCATTTTTCTATTCTTTTTTGCGCAGGAAATGGTCATTTTGCAATCTTCAAGTACTCATTAGTACTTTTTAAGTTCATAATAAAAATAAGTAAATCTTCAAAATAAATAGAGATTTCACGGTTACCAATGTATTGAGTGGGCTGTTCATTGGCTATCTTTCATGCTTCCTGAATGATCATACTATCTTTTCCCCCCCAGTCATATATTCCTTTTATTATGTCCTTAATGATCCTTCACGTGTATGTATTTATAAAAATGAGGGATTTTCTCTCCTTTTCTGCTCTAAATATTATGATCATATATCATCTCTCCAACTCTATTTTAAGGTTCTCAAGGTCCTAGATTTTCCCTTATCTTTTCCAATGTCTGCCATGGTGCTTTGCACAGTGCTGGAACAGAATAGGAGGAACTCCATAAATATTTGCTTAAACGGTTTAGCTGAGTGAATTATCTCAAGGGTAATGAGTGGCAGGCATATTACACACCCTTTTGGAGAAATATCAAGGGCATTAATGCTTAAAGGAATTTAGGTAAGAAGTAAAGAATGCTCTGAGAGTTAAGCACTGTGGAGCACAAAAAAGAGTTACCTGGTGATCTCTAACAATTGGCCAAATGGCCAAATGTCCTTTAGGCTGGACTGCACACTCAGACTCAGTGATCTCCAGAGGTCCCTTACAATGCTCTTCCTCTCTGAATTTGTGAAATGTTCATATTTCCCTTCTTCATGTACCACCATATCTCTTCTTTCTAGGTTTTTATTAAATTCAAGAAATAGTACCATTTTGGGTGACAGAATAAGCCCCTGATTTACAAGAAAGCATTACAATCCATTTCAATATATGTCCCTAGGATGCAATTATCTAAGAAGAGGTAGTTAGTACCCTTGATCAGTCTGTGGGTTCTGTCATTCAGCAAAATTTGGGGGACCTTTGCCCTGTATCATTTCATACAGCACATCTTTGATTCTCATAATTTTGAAGTTCTTATCTTTGAAGTTCAACTAATTCTGCTGTATTAATTTCTCTGAGACCTACTTTTCATGTTGTACCTGCCCCCCTCCCCATCTCATCCCCCAAAGCATTTAGTGGCTTCTTGGCAGTTTTTCTCTTTTCCTTTCCAAACTCATCACTTATTTCCTCTGGCATTACAAATTAATTTTTCAACCCCTATACTGTCAGGTTTAAAGTTGGGTATTTTTAAAAACAAATTTTGTAGTTGCTTTGCTAAAAATACCATAGATAATCTTTTAAAAAAGCTTTTTTTTTTTAAACTTCATTTACTTTTCATTTTTTTATGTTGACTGTTCAGACTTTGCTCAGCTAGGGCAATGGAACAGGGACTTAGGTTCAAATCCCAGTTCTAACACTCTCTGACCTCGGGTTAGTCTTCTCATTTCTGTGTGCCTTAGTTTCCTCATACGTCCCTTGCGGTTCTATGATCTTACTACTGACTGGACACCATGCCTGGGTGAAGATGGGTCACCTCTGAAAAGCATGTGTTCTTGGTGCCAAGCCAGAGAAGGAGGCAGGCAGGAAGAAATCACTAATTTCACTTTTATTGTATGTAAATGCTACTCCCTGATTAAAAACTGAGGTGTAAGTCAGGGTTGGGAAAGCAAGATCAACTGAGACTTGAATAGACTACTGGGGATTTTTTAGGCTTGTTCTCCCTAGTTCCTTCTAGCATAGCCCAATACCAGGGACATTTTTCATTCCAAAGAGAAACAAAAATTACCCTACCAGTTTTCAGTATAACTACAAAGGGGAAAAAAAAAAAACCATCCTTCTTCCTGGAACCCGAGTTTAAGCCTCCGTGCTTTCACATCCACAATATACTCAATGGAAGCTCCTGTTGATGTTGAGTCAATTGCCCAGGCAACTCAGTTGATGAATAGGAGCACTGGGATGCCTATATTGTTGCCAACCTTTCTTTAGAGTCCATGAGCCCCAGCTTAAACTTCCAGACAAGTAGCTGTCTTAACTACCTCCTGAATTCCCTCTTGGCATATTTTAATGCTAGGCCCTGAAGCTTAGTAAACATGTCCTCTATAGAGGTTTCTTTATCACCAAGAAAACATCTAAAAACATTCTGGGATTCACTGAAGCGAGAGTGGGAACAATTTGTTTTTCTCACACAGTACATCTGAAAGCAGCACGTTGTGGTCGAAGAAATCTAGATTTGTAGAGGAACTAGGCTGTATGGCAATTTTGTTCAATTCAGTCTGTATTTATGGATTATTTACTATGTGCTAGGCATTGAGCAAGGTGCTAAGGATAAAAAAAAAAGACTGATTTCAAGCTTACACTCTACTAGTGTAAGCAGGAGGGAACCCTCCCTCCCCCCCTTCCCACACCCACAACATGTATACAGTAAGCGTAGAGTCTGGAACTTGTTCTCCAAATCCAAATGTAATACAGATGTGGATACATTTAGTATGATGGCCTTCATATGGCATGGGTGGAAGAATGGATAAATACTTGATCTTGGATATGGATACCCACATTTCCCATCTCTACAGAGAGACTACTCGTTCCCACTTTTTGGAGAATAGGAGAGGCAGGCAGGTTCTGTTCTAACCGTGCCTAGGTGATCACTCCTTTACTCCTGTAAGAGAGATATGAGACTAGAATTATATCTAACTTCCATGCATCAGATATCTGTAGTCTTGGGATATGATACTCTGTTTAAAGGTTTAGAATAAAATGTGTTTTTCCCAGTTGTTCTTATGGGGAGGGTAACACTAAACTTAGCTTCCTTCCATCAAATGCTGGTTAGACAAATGTGTTCAGTTGTTTTTCAGTCATATCTGACTCTCTCTGTGTCCCCATTTATGGTTTTCTTGGCAAAAATGCTGGAGTGCTTTGCCACTTCTTTCTTTCTCCAGTTCATTACTTAGACTAGTAACTAAGGCAAACGGGGTTAAGCAACTTGTCCAGGGTCACATGGCTAGTAAGCATCTGAGGCCAGACTTGAACTCAGGAAAATGAGTCTTCTTGATTCTAAGCGCAGCACTTTACCCACTGCACCACCTAGCTGCCCTTCATGGTTAGACAAAAGATAATCATAAACAGCCAATCCATTTGTTTATCAAAGTAAATAGTAAGCAGAAATTGGAGGATTTATACAGATGAGAGAAGATGACAAATATCCAAGAGTAAGTGAACTCTTTGGCAGCAAGAAAGCCCTCACCAAAGTAGAATCTCTTCTTGGCAGTCTCTCAAGTTACAGAGGCTAGAAGTCAAGAGATGTGTTGGGAATCTTCCTCTTGTGTTGGTGGCTTCAGGGAAATCTCCTGGTTGTCCTCTTAAAAACTTGCTTTCTCTCTTGAATTCCCCCTCAATTTCTCCCAGTGGTATTCTTGAATCCAAAGAAATATCTTTTCAAGCTATGCCATTACATAGCATTGTGTATGCAGAAGACTCAACCAGTCAGGAGCCATATCTCTCCTTGAGTACCCAGTATGGCATCTGGTGGCATAGTGAATAGAGTACTAGGTCTGGAGTCAGGAAAACCCAAGTTCATATCTGACCTCAGATACTTATTAGCTGTGTGATCCTGGGCAAGTCACTCAACTCTGTTTCATTTTATCTCTAAAATGAGCTGGAGAAGGAAATGGCAACTCACTCTAGTATCTTTGCCAAGAGGATCTCAAATGGGCCCATGGAGAGTCAGACATGACTGAAATGACTAACAGCAGCAAATGCAGTATAAAAGTGCAGTCCTAAGAAAGACTGTCCTAGACTTAGGCTGAAGTAAGTTATAAAAGTATATGTGAAACATAAACCAAATAAATACAAAGAAATTTTTGAAGGGAACACAAACAACCGGGAAGGTTAAAAAAAAAGACTCTATAGGGAGGCTCCTGAATTGTGTGTTGAAGAAAGCTAGGGACTCTCCAAGGTGGAACAGAGAAGTAAAAGCTTCTGCTCTCCTGGCTGCTGCTCTTGCCTGAGGGTCACGTGTGTTATATCTCACCCCTCCCTGGGGGTCCCGGATACCCTTAAAGAGGGGTTTGGGGTTAGGCTTCCAGACATTTGCTCTAGCTCACTCCAATGGTGTTCCCTCAGTTGTAGGGGGCAGATCCTCTGCTTCCTAGTTTTATTTAATCATTTCACAGTAAAATTAGTTTTTTACAAAAGAATATTTACTTCAAAAGGTTGATCACAAATATACAAAATTATTCCTCCAACATGTGAGAAGCATAATTCTGTTCTCCACCCCCACTCCTCAGGCTCTGGGAAGGCAAAGGGGATTAGGTTCACAGGTTAGCTCAGATTCTACAAAACACAGCCCCAAGTCCAAACCTGAAACTTGCCTTGGGCTTGAGTGTCAGGTACCCTGCAATAGCCCTCCTGGAATACTGCCTCTGAGGTTGCCATGATTGAACTCTTCGTTCTAGTCGGTCTGGTGGGTAGATGGGTCTGTGCCGGGTACCTGAAACTGAGAAGGACAAACAGAACAGAAACAAACACTTCCAGAAGCATTTTTTCAGAGCCCAAGTAAAAGAAAGGGGGAGGTGGAGAATGAGGGAAGTGTCCCCCCCCCCATTCCCCCCCCCCGGCTAGTTTAGTTCATCGTGCCCTCTTTGTGAGTAAACTGTCATCTTCAACCTCTGACATAGTGGAAAGAGAGTCAGTTTCAGTGGGACTAGTTTTAAAGATACAGCCTTTTCTGGCAATACAGCCAATAAAAGGAGGCTAAACTCGCTCTTTTGATAGGGGACATAGGGATGCAGACTGCCTCCATGTTAGGCGACATCTAGGCATGCTCCAAAGCTCTCATGATATATGTATATTTATAGCTATCTATTTGTGAGTATGTGTATATGAATTGTATATAAACGTATGCAGATATATGTTTAGTATGTACATGAGTGTATTCATGTGGTGCTGCTCTAATGCTAGCACTCTCTAAGTTAAGGGTCAATTTGGGGATGAAATAAAACACTAGGAAGTCATCGAATATTTAACATAAGAAGATTTACTTTGTCTTAACACTAAGACTATGCACCAGGAATTCATTGACTCTGAGCTTCTCTGAATATAGCCCCCATTGTCTCTATGTACAAAACTTCTGGTTAGCAAGCCAGGGTAGGGTGACTCCAGTGGGCTTCAGAAGTCTACCAAGTCTGAGATGCTTAGACATTTTGTACATGTAAGTGTGTATATAAATAATTATATGTATATATATATATACATATATAGACACACACATACACACATACATATGTATGTTGCTAACTCTAAGCTCTATTATGCAGAATAGCTATGGTATTTAATGAATCCATTTTATAATACCAATCTTCCTAATTATTTTAGTAACTGAGTCACCTCATATATGGCTTGAAATTCATATTCATTTCTACAAATATTTATGATTTCCTATATGCTTATCATACTGTGTGCATATGTATGTGAATTATAGTAGAAGCAGTGTAAGACATTGTCTTTGACCTTAGACTTGTGGGCTCTCAGGGAGACAATTCCAGGTTACAGGTTTCAAAAACAAGATCACATTTCTATACTTTACAGTTTACAAAGTACCTTTTTTAAAAATTACTCCAAGACATAAATGGTAGAAGTGTTTTTATTTCCATTTTACAGATGAGGAAAATGACCTCGGGGTTTAACTGATTCACCTATGATTCATGTAGGGTACATGTGAGATTCAAATCTGGACACTCAATTCCAAGTCCAGCACTCTTTCTACCACTCCATGCTGTCTTTTCAAAAAAGCACAGATTCAGCTTCTAATTCCTGTCAGTAATTCACTGAGTCTGTGTATCAGTGAATAGTATAAGACAGCAAGACAGTGAGTACCAAAATGTGTACTATTGATAATAAATATAACGGCCAATAACGGATATATTTATTGTATCCTGCTGTTTTGAACATTCTTGTACCATGTCATTTCCCAGTGTCTATTTTCCCATTTTCTTTTTTAAAAATAGTAGTTCTTTCCCCAAATACATGTCAAGAAAATTTTAGCATTCATTTTTACAAGATTTTAAGTTCTGAATTTTTCTCCCTCCCTTTCTCTCCTCCCCTCTTCTGAAACCAGTAGGCAATTTGATATAGGTTATACATGTGCTATCATGTAAAACGTATTTCCATATTAGTCACAGTTGTGAAAGAAGAAGCAGACTGAAAGGGAAAAAAACACAAGAAAGGATAAAGTAAATGAAAAAAGTTTGCTTTGATCTGTATTTACAGTCCATCAGTTTCTTATCTTGACTTGGATAGCATTTCCCTTAGGGAGTCCTTTGTATATGTCTGGGATCACTGTATTGCTGAGAAGAGCTCAGTCATTCATAGTGGTTCATGATGCAATGTTGCTGATACTGAGTATAATGTTTTGCTGGTTCTGCACTTTGTATCAGTTCATATAAATCTTTCCAGGTTTTTCTGAAATCTGCCTGTTCATTTCTTATAGCACAATAGTATTCCATTACATTCACATACCATAACTTGTGCTGCCATTCTTCAATTGATGGACATCCCCTTAATTTCCAGTATTTTGTCACCCCAAAAAGGGGTGCTATAAATATTTTTGCACATGTAGGTCCTTTTTTCTTTTTTATGATCTCTTCGGGATACAGCCCTAGAAGTGGTATTACTGGATGCTGGTATGCACAGTTTGGTTGCCCTTTGGGCATAGTTCCAAATTGCTCTTCAGAATAGTTGGATCAGTTTACAACTCCACCAACAGTGCATTAGTGTTACAATTTTCCCACATTCTCTCCAACATTTGTTGTTTTCCTTTTTCGTCATATTAGATAATCTGATGCGTATGAGGTGGTACCTCAGAATTGTTTTAATTTGTATTTCTCTAATCAAAAGTGATTTAGAGCACATCTTCATGTGCCTATAGATAGCTTTGATTTCTTCATCTGAAAACTGCCTGTTCATATCCTTTGACCATTTTTCAGTTGGGGACTGTATTGTTAATGTATTGTTAATGGAATGGGAAGACCTTTGTTGCCCATTAATAGACCTATGTGACCTGCTCTGAACCCGAGTCACATGGAAAACTGATTTACATGGACCTGTGGTAGGAGCAGCTTGCCCAACAGGTAGAGCAGGAAGTGGCAGTGAGACAGAGCTGGGAGAGAGAGAGAGCAGGCAGAGCAGAGCAGCTAACTAGAGTGACAGGGAGAGTTTTTTCCTGGGGGAACTTGTTTTGTGGTGAGGCCTAATGGAGGGAAGGCTTGGGATGTTAGTGTTTCCTGCACTGGTGATGTGTATGGACTTTTGTCTAAAAAAAAACCCACTTGGGGTGTTGGTGCCCTCTGCATTGGCAATGTATATAGACTTCTTTGTTACTATGATGGATTTGACTTACTGGTGTTTGTAGCAGCAAGCACCCTAACATACCCATTACCTCCATACCTAATTAGTTATCAGAGAGAGAAGCCCCAGCATCTGGGTTTTCAATGGCTGCCCAGGGTCTCATGGTCTCTTTAGTCAAATCACACAACTCTTCCCAAAGCAATCCCTAAAACAAAACCTTGCCTCAGAGGTATATATAGCTTTCTCTAGGGTCAGAGAACATCAAACCCTCATGACCCACAAAGTAGCAAAAGTTGTGCCTCCTGAAAAACAAGCCTCCCAAGACAGGCTCCATGTAACCACATTCAGCCTACTAGGGGGCAGAGTTTATTTTCAAATCAGGAAAGGTCCTCAAATTCACCTAAGCCTATTATAAGGGGCAGGGAAGATCTTCAAATTCCTATTACCATTACAGTGTTTGAATAAATGTCTTGGTTTCATCTTCAAGGAAGAGAGTCTCTTATATCTTGTGATTCAAACCTGAGAATATGCCTGTGTATTCATAGTAGCTACTGTGGGAATTGCATTGGCAAAATAGGGACTGGCTTGTATTCTTATAAATTTGACTCAGTTCTCTACATATTTTAATTTCCCATTTTCAATCCTTCCAGAAGCAAATGTTTCATTCTAAAAATTTTAAATCTTTGAGATTGAAACAGTACTGATTTATAGACATGTTTATGTATGTAGATATATAACAAAGCATTCCAAATCAGTCTAAGATAAAGCAATAATTGAGGGGAACTTACTCTTGCTCTCACTCAACCCTAAGAAGAATGGAAGACTAACTGTTCTACAGGTTGAGAAAATAATGAGTTACACTGACCTTGAAAATTTACATACTTCATTAGAATCAGAAGCATTTTGGATGAGCAATAGGGCCAATATCTATCAAATATCCCAACTCCATGAGTTAGGCTAGATTTTCTTTTCTTTTTTTTTTTT
>CM053582.1:336294385-336322060 GCA_028627135.1 Pseudochirops cupreus | reverse complement strand
GAGCTGACTTTAGTGGGAAGTATCTTTGTGTGCGTTTTGGAGTCCTAGGATTGGTTTAGAGTCCTGTTTTATGGGTATTTTGGCGTGGCTATGTGAGAGCTGTGATATGTTGCTGCTGCTACGCCGCCATCTTGGCTCTGCCCCCCTCTAGGCTAGATTTTCCATAGAAGGAAACAAAGCCCATAATTCATGGGCTTTGGGGTGGGGCAAGACTCAAGCTGTGCCTCCCTTGACTTACCCCCCTAGAAACCTCAGGTTGTATTTATGTGGCTTCCTTGTCACCTGAAGGCATAAAATGTCCCACCCATGTGGGTTTGTACACTTAAACTTGGTGGATGTTTCTAGATTACTGGAGATGATACCCTTTCTGCTGAACAGATGGGCTTCCATAAAGAGTCAAGTTGGGCCACATCAGAACTAAGTGCTACTATATTCTTACTGATAACCTTTCTGTGCTTTAAGTAAACAAACCTTACTTTGTAAACTGCGCAATGACCTAAAAATGCCTCATTTCTTCCAAACATTGAACCTGGTATGACCTCAAACCCATTCCTAACAGGCACCTGGGCTAGCCATGAATTTCATCATATCATGTTTCTTCATGAAGTAAAATAACAATTGATGGTAAGATTGCAAACTTATTGACTCTTTTTGGACACCAATCTGACAGTACACAGTAAGCATTATAAAGAATCATGCTCTTTGACCTGATAATTCATTGTGGGACTATACCCTGGAGATGTTATAAAAAAAGAAAAAAACAAGGAAAAAGAGCTACCTAAATATTTTTATGTCATTATATGAAAATCATAAATTTTTCAAAAAGTACTTGGCACATAGTAACAACTCTCTTTATATTCTGTCTGCCTATTATCTCAGTTACAAATGGACAAGTTTTGAATACTATAGATAAGTCTACTTACCTTGGCAGTATACTTTCCAGTGTACTTTCCAGACAAAGAGATTGACAGACTCATTGCTAGAGAAAGCTCAGGGTCTGGGAGACTCCTAAGGAAAGTGTGGGAGAGAAGGATTAGACTGATTACCAAATTCTAGAGTTTAGTAGTCAACAGAGCCGTGGTATTGTTGTATACCTGGGAAACCTGGACAGTTTACCAGTGCCATGCCAGGAAACTGAATCGCTCTCATTTGCATTGGCTTAGGAAGATTCTGAAGATCACCTGAAGATTACTGGACACTGAGGTCCTTTCTCAAACTAAACTGCCAAGCATTCCAACTGTACTGCAGAGAGTATATTACCATGTTGTCAAATGCCAGATGTACATTTGCCTAAAAGAGTATTTTACAGAGAACACAAGCAAGGAAGATGCATGGATGGTGATCAGAAGAAGCAATATAAAGACATTCTCAAGGTTTCTCTGAAGAACTTGGGAATCGATTGCATGACATGGAAGGTGCTGGCAAAGGACTGCCCAGCATGGCCATGCCTGAGTCTAAGAAGGCACTGTGCTTTATGAGTGAAGCAGAATTTCAGTAGCACAAAGGAAATGTGAGATGTACAAATTTAGAAACATCTCCACTCCAAATGTCATACAGACTATTTGTGCCCAACCTGAGATAGAGCCTTGTGAGCTCATTCTGGTCTGATCAGCCACAGCTAGACACACTGTACCTTGACTCCAACATAGTAATATTGTTTTAGTCCTCCTTGAGAACTAAAGACAACACCAGCCTATGATTGATCAATCTATCTATCTATCATCTATATTTGCTCTGCAAAAAAAGTGAAGCAACCTAAATGTTCCCCACATAGATCAATGATTAAATGAACTATGTTACATTAATGGAACAGAATATAATAATGCCACTAAGATCCGCTTGTATGAGTAATACACAGAAATCTGGAAAGATATTTAGGAAAAAAATGCAAAGGGAAAAAAGCAGAACCATAAGAAAAGAGTACCTCCTGAAACCACATAAGAGGAAAAATGAATGTGACTCATTGGGCAAAGAATATTAATGGAAGATTGATTATAGTATCATCAAATATTGCTAGAAGCAACTAAAATGTGGAACTAAAAGATCCATGCCCTTTAATGATAACAATAATAACAATAGCTAACATTTACAGAATCCCAACTATGTTCTAGGACAGCGGTTCTCAACCTGTGGGTCATGACCCCTTTGGGGGTCGAATGACCCTTTCACAGGGGTCACAGGGGTCGCCTAAGACCATCAGAAAACACATATTTCCAACGGTCTTAGGAACTGAGACACAGCTCCTCTATCTGTCTCCGGGTGGGTCTGCCCACATGCAGATACACCCACACATGAGTATTAAAGGGTCATGGCATTAGGAAGGTTGAGAACCACTGCTCTAGGCATTGTGCCATGAACTTTGCAGTTACTATCTCATTTGATCTTTACAACAACTCTGGGAGGTAGGTGCTATTATTATCCCATTTAACAGTTGAGGAAACTGAGGAAAACAGAGGTTAAGTGATTTGCCCAGGTTCATAGAGCTAGTAAGTAACTGAGACTGGATTTGCACTCAAGTTTTCCTGACTCCAGTCTTGGTGCTCTATCCATTTCACCACCTAGCTGCTTAATGAGTAAACTGAGGCCCAGAAGGGTTGTGACTTAGCCAAGGTCACCGAGGAGGGAGTGAGACAGAGTTATTATTCAAAGCCCAGTTCTCTGTCTTCAAACCCAATGTTTTTTCAATTGTATCATGAAGACTGCAAAATTTAAGATACTGGGTGCTTAGTTAAGATAGTGTTAAAATAAATAAAATAAAACCACAGATCTTGAGTATGTAAAAACTAAGTACACTTTGTAATCATGATGCACTACGAGAGCACCTCAACACATACGTAGTATAAAAAAACTGATCCCAATTTCCCTCACGGTATTGTATGGCACACACCCTTGTCTTCCACCTGCCCTGGGAGGCTGTGGAGGCAAATCTGATATTCTCTGAACGAACCAAAATTCCACTAAGTTCCATTGATTTGTGTTAGGAAGAGGCATATCTGTAGGAGGCTTGGTCCAGACAGGCAAGATTATTCTTATTCAAAAGCTCAAGTGTATATAATTAAGCCTTTTTACTACTTTTTGAGCTAAGATTATGTGACAGGCCATAATTACGCCAGGTCAAAACCTCTGCCTGAAATATGGTTTCACCATGGGCTGTGCCCAATTAGATGAGACAAGTTTATCCAATATTATACATTAACAGTTTTAAAAACTTGGAGTTTGATAATCCACTTAACTTGATCTAATTTTCTAAACCCTAAAGCAGCACTGAGAAGGCCTTCCTTTCTGTGCCTGTTTTTCAGATTCCTTTTTTATTCTAAAAAAAATGAACTTCATAGAGTTTATAAGAACTTTATAGCCATAAGAAACAAAAAGCTCAACAACTTTCCCTTTCTACTTCAGGGTGAGTGCCCTAACCTTAAACATTTACTTTCCCAAATGAGAATGAATGAGATTATTTATACTAAAAATTATGCATATAAAAGGGATTTGAATACTATAACATATTTGTTATTATTATTATTGATATCAACAAAAGTAATAATCTCACTACTTAAGACTATCTTGGTGGATTACTATAAGTGAAATAATTGAATAAAGGGGTGGCTAGGTGGCGCAGTGAGTAGAGCACCAGCCCTGGAGTCAGGAGGTGAGTTCAAATCTGGCCTCCGACACTTAACACTTACTAGCTGTGTGACCTTGGGAAAGTCACTTAACCCCAATTGCCCTGCCCTCCCACCTCCAAAAAGCAACACAAACCCCACTCCCCACAGAAATAATTGAATAAAAAAGTTGGTTGAGGGGTATTTTAATACGACTGAACACTAATTATAGCAGAAGAACATCATCTTGAAGTTTTCAAATATTATTCGAGCAGACTTTGAAAAAACAGGTATTTTAATGATCCTAAATTAAGTTCTTAGGATAAGTTTTAAATGATAATATCACCTTTGGGACAAATATTCTCTGGAATAATGATAAGCTCAATGGAGAAATAAAATAGTTACTAGAGGATAGTGACATTAACCTAGAAATAAAGATTAAAAATTTCCCTGTTCTCTGCAGAGGATAGCTGAAGGAGGACTATGATCAAGAGTAAGAGATAGCTAAATGAACAGTTACAGCTGCTATTTTCTAGAATGTTGGATATGTTTTTAAAATGATAATCATTACATATTGTTTTTGGCCAAAGTCTAAACTCATCAATCAGATTGCTTTGCTTTGCTTTAAAAATGCCCTTTCCTGTGTCTGTAACTTGAAAGACCAGATAAGATTGGCAATGAGTATTCTCCCCTTTGTGACAGGATGCATGGAAATTCAGAATAATGGACTTTCTCTTATCCTGGGAGCATACTCCTGATGAAGGAAGAGAGACATCCTGAGATTGGAAATTTCAACTGACCCTACTTTGTCACTGGTCTTGTATTTACAACTAAGAAACTTCCTTTTTAATGGTATGGATTAAAAAAATAGAGATAGAGAGACCATAAATCTGAGGGACACAAACATCCTGGGATTGTCCTTAAACATATAAAAAAACTTTATCAATCTTGTATCAGCAGTCAGAACTTAGATTCCGGATCCATGCAGGCACAAATCTGCTAGCTTTAAGGGAATAAACAATGTAAATGTATATCATGTAGCCCGTTAGTGTCCTTTAATCAAATCATTACGTCTCATTGACCCAATACAGGTGTAGGGGAGTGGGGAGTGGGGAGTGGGGTGTGGGTTGTGGGATGTGTGGGGTGTGTGTGTGTGTGTGTGTGTGTGTGTGAAAAAGAGCAGGGAATGGACAGAGCCTGAGTCAGAGAGAGGGTCAGAAAGTCAGAGAAAGAGGCAAAAAGAAAAACAAACACTGGAGTATAGTGAACAACCTGGCCTTGGAGTCAGGAAGACCTTGGTCCACAATGTCTACATCCTACTTCTAACACAGACAGTGGTTTGACTACAGACAAGTCACTTAACCTCTCAGTTCCCCAGATAGCCCTTTAAGGCCCTAAATTTCAGAAGAGTTGCCACCTATCTGTTCAGGTGGAGAAATTATATGCAAAAATTGAGAAAGAGACAGACAAATCTCTAATGCATTCCTGACTGGTCCTGGAGCTTCAGTCCAGACTAGAAGGTCTAACACTCTAGAAGTCAGTCACTCAAATAGTATTTCTGAAATGTCTAACATGTGCTAGGCACTGTGCCATACAAAGAAAGGTGAAATCCAATCCAATCCAATCCAATAAATAATATATTAAGTGCCCATTATGTGCCAGGAACTATTCTAAGGGCTGTCCCTGTCCTCAGGGTGTTTATAATCTAAAGGGGGGATACAAGACACCAAATGAGATAAGAAAGCTGGGGAGCTGGGGAGAAGGAACACAGTGGGGTGGCATGGGTGTGGGGGTGGGAGTGTACTCACGGAGGCACCTTGTTCTGTGGAGGTAAAACCAGGCAAAACAGAGATGCAAAACAGTGTAAGCTAAGAGTACAATTTCTGCCCTCTATAAAGGCTTTTGGAGGGGGTTGGTGTTCCGTCCTCCATCCCTCCAATCAGAGGGGAGAGGAAGCTAAGGGACAAGGTGTCAAACAAGATCTGATTTGCAGCATGGTGGTGCGGTTAGAAGTGATGAGCTTCTCCTGGGAGGGATGTCTTCCTCTGGGGAGCTGAGAGCAGTCAGGGCAGCAGATTCTAGTTTCTGTTCTTTAAAAAAGAAGACTCTACAAAGACAATCCTTCCTCTCAAGCAGCTTATAGACTTGTTACTGGAACTAAAGAACCTGAGATCAGTATTATATACATATAAACACACATTGCACATAAATTGTTTGCGCATGTATATATGTGTGTGTATATATAAATATACACATACATATACATATATATTTATACTTAAACAAGAATTTGTTTATTCAATTTATGAATTCTAAAATCCTAGTTAAGGAAAGTTTGGCTTTCCCCAAAATCAGGTCTCTGAAGAAACACAATAATCACTCTAATCATGTACTTGAAATCATACACAATGAACTTGGAATGAATTTTGTTTCTTAGACTGGCCATGAAGGCAATTCTACTCCCATTTCTATTTTTCATTTAGTCTATATATCCAGCTTTCTGAGATTCAACTTCTTTAAATATATAAATGGGATAAAAATACTTTTCTTTAAAGGAGAATACTGCAATAGTTAATTTCATCAGTTCTTAAAGAAAAAGCTGGTGACTATGATAAACACAAGGTTTACATGAACTGACGCAGAATGAAGCAAGCAGATTCAAGAAAACAGTATTCCCAATTACTACAATGTAAATGAAAAGAACAACCAGAAAACAATCAAGAAAGAATGTTGTAAAATTACAAAAAATAAACTTGGTCCAAAGAATGGATATGAGAAGACATTTGTTCCCACTTCTTTGTGGAGGTAGGAAGTTCATGCACGTGGAAGACGACACATAATGTCAGATTTTTGGATGCCTTAATAATTTTTCTCTAATTTTCTTTTCTCTTTTTCATTTTTTTCTTTCTCATTTTTGTCATAAGGGATAGTTCTCATGGAGGGAGGAAGATGGGGAGAGATAAAGGGAGAAATTCAGGAGACATAAAGCCAAAAAAAAAAATTGAAATGTATTTATGAAAAGAAAGCTGGAAAGCATTGCTTTAGTTTTTTGAAATATGGGTTATATTTCTCTGTTAAATTGATGGGCAATAACGGAACATCCAAAATGGGGTTTCTCATCTGGAAGGTGAATGTTAGTGACTTGTTTTTGATACCTATGAACATTAAGGAAATTTATTCTACTATGAAGTTGTGCTAGGGGTACTAAATTCTTATAGAGGGCCCTGGAAGTCCATTGTCACTCCAGTGCTGAGTCTGATTCAGACTGCTCAGCTTCCTAGACTGCTGCCCATTCTAGTCTGAACAAATTCTGTAGGGTTGCTAAGGAGTCCACTGGAATGAATTAATTTGCTCTTTAGTGTTAAAATTTCAGAGGGTTTCTCAGAACTAATATCAATAAGAGCTTAGATCCCTAATAGTAAGTTTCTCAAACAAAAAGAAATGAATAGAAATGTTGACAAGGTTTTAAAAGAGAGATTTAAAATGTTTCTGTGAGAGTATTATCTCATACATCTGCATGGTACCTTAAGGAAAGAAGGAAGGCAGGAAGGAAGGAAAGAAAGGAGGAAGGATAGAAATGACATTTATTAAGTGCTTACTATGGTCTAGGCTTTGTGCTAAGAGTTGAGGATAAGCAAAAAGACAGTCCCTGCCCTCATGGAGCTTAAATTCTAATGAAGATAAATAACACCTGAAAAGGAGCTAGAAAGGGGGATGGCAACAGGGAAGCAGGTACCTGGGGCAGCGGCATAACTTTGAGTTCCAAAATTAGGAACAGAGCAGGGATGGGAATTAAGTTGGGTCCACAAAATGGAGATTTAGGAGGAACTCACCAATGAGAGAAGTAGGGGTGCAGCTTGTGGAGGGATATTTCAATTTGAGAAGGCTATAAGGAAGTGGATGTTCTAGGGTGAGAAGGCAAGTTCCATTATAAAACAGCAGCAGAGGTCTGGTTTATCTCTTAAAAAAATTCTTTTAAGATGGGGAAACTGAGGCACTGAGTAGAGGCTTACCCAAAGTCATACCTAACAGGAGATGAGAGATATAGAGTGTTTCTAAATTAGAGATGGGGGAATGTCCTTATGTCCTCAATGGTTCAGATTTACTAATTCTGAAAAACACAATTCAGTGCTCTGAAAGGCCTGTGATTTTGTTGGCACTGGTACTCTTCCACTTCTATAGTTCTGTGCTATTTTTGTCCATTTATTTTCATGAATTCTTCATAGAGGATACATCCTGTGCACTTGATGCCTTCCGCATTTTCATTTTAGATGTCTGTTGTACCAATGCAGTATCTGGGCTATCTGTTGTTTCTCATTCTTGCTTGGTGACCAAACCATCTCCTTTACTGTGTTTTATGTGCTCTCAATGATGTCTTTAATACAAGCTATAGTTCACAAGTAATTGTTGACCATATTTTGGAACTTACCTAGATGTAAGCCTTTGCGATCCCATTTGGGTGTATTTTTTGTTATTTCAGACAATACTCCAATATCCAAAGATCTGTAATTTCATCTCTGTGAGTACTCCCCCCGTTGGTACAGGTTACAACCCTCTCCCTGCCTAGTACATAGTTTCATGAGTTTTTGTGGACAAAATAACTTGTTACGTCACGGTCAACTTTTTGGTGATATATCTTTCCAAACTTAGCAAGGCTAGTTCTTGGACAGTCAAGACAAAGCCTGGAAGATAACTAACCTAGATGTGATCATAGAGATTATCTAGTCCAAACTTCTAATTTTATAGATAAGGAAAATGAGGGCCAGAGGAGATGAAGTGACTTGTCCAAGGTCATACAGCTAGTAGAGTCATTAGAATCAGGACTCCAATGCAGCTCTTCCCATGCAACATAGTTGTTAATTTATTTATTTATTTATTTTTGCATTTTGGAGGGGGAAGGCAGGGCAATTGAGGTTAAGTGACTCACCCAAGGTCACACTACTAGTGTTAAGTGTTTGAGGCCGGATTTGAACTCAGGTCCTCCTGACTCTGTGGCCAGTGCTCTATTCACTGCGCCACCTGGCTGCCCCAACATAGTTGTTTATTTGTCTAGGTTGTAGAACATGCAACATCCTCTATGCTGTTACATTTTTTTCCCTCTCTGCTCCATCCTCCTCATATTTATTATGAGAGAATGAAACACAGGCACACTTTGGAGATATTGTGAGTTTGGTTCCAGACCACTACACTACCACTAAAGGGAATAGTGCAATAGAGTCACACAAATATTTTGTTTCCCAGTGAATATAAAAGTTATGTTTATACTATTCTGTAGTCTATTAAGTACACAATAGTATTATATCTAAAAAAATTATATACCTTAATTAAAAATACTTTATTCCTAAAAAATGCTACCCATCATCTGAGCCTTCAGCAAGTCATACTCTATTTGCTGGGGGAGAGTCTTGCCTTGATGTTAGGAGTTGCTGACTGATCAGGGTGGTGGTTGCTGAAGAGTGGGATGGCCGTGGCAATTTCTTAAAATAAGACAAGTGAAATTTGCCATATCGATTGACTCTTCCTTTCATGAAATATTTCTCTGAAGTGTGGGATGCTATTTGATGACATTTCACCCACAAGAGAACTTCTTTCAGAAATGGAGTCAGTCTTCTCAAATCCTGCTGCTGTTTTATCAACTAAGTTTATGTAATATTCTTCAATATTGTTGTGTCCCAGGGAATAGGGAGGCCCAAGGAGAGGGAGAAAGATGGGGGAATAGCTTGTAAGTGGAGCAATCAGAACACAAGCAACATTTATCAATTAAGTTCACTGTCTTGTATGGGCGTGGTTCATGGTACCCCAAAACAATTACATTAGTAACATCAAAGATCACTGATCACAGATCACTATACCAGATATAATAATAATGAAAAAGTTTGAAATATTGTGAAAATTACCAAAAAGTGATACAGAGAAACGATGTGAGCACATGCTGTTGGAAAAATAGTGCTGATACACTTGCTCGACACAGGGTTGTCACAAATCTTCAGTTTGTGAAAAAATGCAATATCTGCCAAGCACAATAAAATAAAGAGCAGTAAAGCAAGACAAGCCTGTGTATGAAGGCACTGAGCCCCATGAAAGAAATGCACCATTAAAATTAGTTTAATTATTTGCTTATTGGGTTGCTGGTGAGAAAAAATAACATTGTTGGACTTTGTCAAAAATCTAATTGGGTTCCAACTTCAACAAATATAACCAACAGTGAAATAGTTCAACCCTTGAAACATGCAGAAACCTGTCTCCACACCTGGGCACCACTTGCAGATTCTGTCAGGCAATGGTGCAGTGCCTTTATTCTCTTCCTTCAATGTTGCTCTGTATAACCTTCATGTCGAATCATCAATTAAAGGGCAAGGGTTTCTCAGGCACAGCAGTTTGTCACCATGAGTAACACAATACTGGAATGCAGCAATGATGATTTCTGGACTTGTCATACTTGCAAACCACATTTGCACATGCATACGCTTTTGACTGAAATATGTCAGCCTCATTGGCAGAAGCTGAAGGTATTGCAACACATGCCACTGGTGTTTGCGTAAAAAGTGCTTGGTGCATTTTACTTGTGTCAGTGAACTAGCTTCACATCATTCATGTGAGATGTAGGAATAATATCGTTCTCTCCATTTTCCAGATGAGTAAACTGAGGGCTGATGGGTTTTTTTTCTTTACCTTTTTTTAAAAATGTAGAATCTCTCCATTAAACTCTTACTCCAGTTCTTAATTTTTGTGGGCATGGATTTGACCTTGGTTTTTTTTAAAGCTATGCCAGCAAAGCACAAGCTCTGGCAAGTCCTCTTATGCTGGAACCAAATAGAAAACATATGTGGTTATATAAGTGTATTATATAAATCTGTCCTATGGACAGGCAGCTAAGTGGTGCAGTGGATAGAGTGCCAGGCCTGGAGTCAGAAAGATTCATCCTACTGAGTTCAAATCTGGCCTCAGACATTTACTAGCTGTGTGACTCTGAGTAAGTCACTTAACCCTGCTTACCTCAGTTTCCTTATCCGTAAAATGAACTGGAGAAGGAAATGGTGAATCATTCCAGTATCTTTGCCGAGAAAATCCCCAATGGGGTCATGAACAACCAGACGCTACTGAAGTGACTGAACAACAATAAAGCTCTATGGAAGCACTCAAGGCTCTCTA
This sequence comes from Pseudochirops cupreus, assembly GCA_028627135.1. Classification (NCBI taxonomy): domain Eukaryota; kingdom Metazoa; phylum Chordata; class Mammalia; order Diprotodontia; family Pseudocheiridae; genus Pseudochirops; species Pseudochirops cupreus. The sequence continues at coordinate 336,311,309 of CM053582.1, read as the reverse complement.
TGATCTGGTAAAAACCCTACCTACCCAAAATTACTTCATATAACTCTCCAGCATGTTCTCTGTACTCTGGCCAATTCTCTGCTCTCATCTCCCTGAAGACACTGTGTCCTTTCCCATTCCTATGCTTATAATGCTCCTTCTGCCAAGATATCTTTCCTCCTTCTCTTCTCCATTCCATTTCTTACCCATTATTTAAAGCCCAATGTAAATGTCACTTCCTCTGGGAAACCTTTCCTGATCCTTCAACAGTAATTATCCTTGTCTGCCCCAAGTAAGAGTCAGTCAATCAACAGATAGACACTGTGCTAAGTACTGGGGACACAAGAAGAGGCAACAGGTGGTCCCTGCCCTCAAAGAGCTTACAATTTAATGAGGGAGCGATAGCCTGCAAACACATACGCACAAACAAGTTTTATACATGATAGATAAGAAATCAGCAAGAGAAGGAAGGCACCATAATTAAGAGGGATTGGGGAAGACTTTCTGAATAAGATGGGATTTTAGTTGTGACTCAAAGCAAGACAAGTGGAGATGAAGAGGCCTGTGTCACTGGTTACTGGAAGGAAGGTACAGACTGGGAAATGTAGGAAAGGACTAGGTTTTGAAGGGCTTTGAGCATCAGAGAATTTGTATTTGATCCTGGAGGCAATAGAGAACACCGGAGTTAATTAAGTGGACTGTGAAGCTAGGTGACACGGTCAAACCTAAGCTTTAGGAAAATCATCTTGGTGACTGAAAGGAGTGGAGAGAAACTTGAGGCAGGCTGACTCACCATCAGGTTACTGTAACAGTCCATATCTAAGGTGATGAGAGCCTGTACTAGAGTGATATCAGTGTCAGAGGAGACAAGGGGGCATATATGAGAGACGATGCAGAGGTGAAATCTTGGATGTGCCGGGTGAGAGATAGTGCGGAATCCAGGATGATACTTAGATTGTGAGCCTGAGGGAGCAGGAAGTTGGTGCCATCCTGCATAGAAATAGGAAAGGTAGGAGTCAAGGTGGAGTAGAGGGATGGGGGACTTATGGGTGGGGAGGGAGACTTACAAGGAAAGATAATGAGTTCCTTTTTAGAGACCTAATATGACATTTTACTTTGCACCTCTAATAATAATAGTTCACATTTATATAAAATGTTTCTATATTTATATATAAAACACATTCCTCCCAAGAAACCTGAGAAAGTATAGGCATAATCCCCTTACATATAAGTTTGCAATATAGTTATCTGAGTATGTCATATACATACATACATATATAAAATGCACATGCACATACATTTATACTTACATATGAGTACGAACACGTACAAATATACATATACTATATACTTATGCATCCATATCTATATACTTATACATATACTATATACTTATGCATCAAGGCAATGACTCTGCTTTATTATGTGTATCTCTTTTAAGAGCATCCAGAGATAATATATATTTTTTCTTCAATTATTCATTATGAATTTAAAAATCCTTTGAGATCTGAAAAATCAGGAAAATCCATCTTCCCCCACTCTGGCCACTAGGAAATTGGAAGAGAAGAAATGAAGAGTGAGCTCAATTAAGTTAAAAAAAATATATGGAGGAGTTCCGAGATACTTTAATATTTTTGATACTGACCTAGGTGAAAAAGTTTTAAAATTTTTTTTTAATTTTCAAAATGTGAATATTCCAAAAGCCAAATTTGAAGCAACAAATGCTTGATTTTTTAAAAATGAAATGATTTAAATGTCTTTTGTTTTAGTGGTACTTACTATTCTAATAAAATGGATGAAACATGCCCCAAATGCCCAGGCTAAACTAATATACTTGAGAAGGTTCACTTCCCATGGGTTTCATAATTTTTAACTGGTTAACAGAATATGAGAGTCAGCATGGTGCAGTGGGTAGTGTGCTGGCCTCAATGTCAAGAAAGTCTGGGTTCAAGTCATGTTCTAATGCATGTTGGCTCCATGATCCTGGATAAATCATTTAATCTCTCATTGCTCTAGGCCCAACTCTCTAAGGCAGGGGCTCTTAACCTGTGTATGTGAGCTTGCTTTCAAATGTGTGTGTATATATGTATGTACACATATATGTGTGTATGTATATACATGTGTGTATGTATATATGTGTGTGTATGTGTGTGTGCATACATACAATTTCATTTCAATATAATTGGTTTCCTTTGCAATTCTGTGTATTTTATTGAATACATTTAAAAACATTATTCTGAGAGGGAGTCCATAGGCTTCATCAGACTATCTATGGAAAGAAAACAAGATGAACAATCCTTGGACTAAGACAACTCTATTAAATTGCAGAGAAGAAACTGATCTGCTTTGGTAGTAAGAGTTTTCTTGTGTGGGAGTTCCCTTTAATAAATGAAATCATAGGTCTAGTCCCTTTCCTTAAAAAGAATATGGAAACCAGCATTTAGATTCCTAAAAGGTTAATCTTTACAAATTTTCAAAAGAAATTCTAAATTTAAAATATGTGTAAACCTTTTTAAAATAAGTGAAAAGTGTGGGTTAAGAAAATGTATTGGGGCAGCTAGGTGGCACAGTGAATAGAGCACTGGTCCTGGAGTCAAGAGGACCTGAGCTCAATCTGGCCTCAGACATTTGACGTTTGCTAGCTATGTGACCTTGGGCAAGTCACTTAACCCCAATTGCTTCATCTTCCCCCCCTCCGTTTAAAAAAAAAAGAAAGAAAAGAAAATGCATTGATGACATGAAAAAAGGTACTTTTTGTAGCAAAAATTGAGTCTTCTTACTCAACAATTGGCAAACATTGATTTTATGCCTACTGCATACACAGCCTTTATGGAACTTGCACAGAGTAACACAACCATAGTTGTCCTAACAATCTTCAATTGCCTACAGAATTGTACATGAAAACCGTATTGTGTCTAGTAATTTAACCTATGAGATAAGTTTCTTTTGGCCAGTGAAATTGATAGATGTTTAAAAAACATTGATCTAACACTTCCTACTCCTAAGGCTTCAGGCCAATACTCCCTTTCTAAGTTAGACAATAAAGGATGAATTAAATAGCCAAATGACCCAGAATAGGCCAAACTCATTTTCCGTTATGTCAACTGAAGCAGATGCCTAGAAACTTAACTGTAACAGCATTTTGAAATTAAAAAAAAAACCTATTATAAAAGATAAAAATAGAATTCAACTCTTGGAACAAATGTTGATTTATTTTGTTACTAAATTATATATATATATATATGTATAGTTAACTTTTGAATAGGCCCTGACAATGAGATTACTCTGAAGTAGAAAGTTGGACATTGTTGAGGGTGTGTTAACTTTTTTAGATAGACAGAAGAGAGATGATAGAACACTAATTAATCTCTTATTATTTGCCAGGCATTGTGCTAATCCAAAGCAGTTCCTACCCTCAAAAAGCTTACATCCTAATTAGGGTAAGATAATACATATGGGAGACCTCAAAAGGAGTGGGGGGGCGAAAAGGTTACCATGGGGTCCAGAGAGTGAATTCAGATGTAGATGGGGTGAAATATGGCTGGAGTCTTTCCTGATATTGTGTTCCTAGGCAGAAGGTCACCAATCACCACAGAGGTTTCTCCAGGGTGGCAAGGGATATGAATGTATCTATTTGACAATAATTTACTAAGTGAAAATTTTAATTAGATATGCCTCCAATCTTTCTTCCTTTCCAATACTTCACACGGTTGCCCAGATAATTTTCTTTTTCTTTTTGCTTTTCGGAGTGGGGAAAGGCCAGGTAATTGGGGTTAAGTGACTTGCCCAAGGTCACATGGCTATTAAGTGTTAAGTGTCTGAGGCTGGAATTGACCCCAGGTCCTCCTGACTCCAAGGTCGGTGCTCTATTCACTGTGCCACCTAGCCACCCACTCAGATAATTTTCCAATGCACAATCTTATCATGTCTCTGCCTTACTCAGTGGATCATTGTCTATAGAATAAAATACCCATTGATTCAGCAATACCATTACTTGGTCTATTTCCAAAGATGATTAGGGAAAAAAGAAAAGAACCTATATGTTCTAAAATGCTTATAGCAGCTCTCTTTGTGGAGAAATGATGAGCTCAATAATTTTAGAAAAATACATGAAGAGTAAAATGGGCAGAACCAAGAGAACATTGTATACAGTAACAGCAATATTATTTTAAGAGCAACTTTGAGTGGATAAATCATTTTGACTATTATAAATACTTGTATTAATTACAAAGGACCCATGAAGGAAGATGCTACCTGAATCCAGAGAAAGAACTGATAAATAGAAGTATATATAGAATGATTTTTACATACATATGTACATATACCTACACACACATATACACACACACATTTGTGTCTAATGCTAGTCATCTCTAGGGTGTGGGGGAGGGAAGAAAAAAAGAAAAAATGTACATGCAAAATTTATCATATATTTAGTAGGAATAGCAAGTTGTGCATAATAAGTCTGCAGCTTCATGTGCAATCTTTTAAAAAATTATATTGTTACAGAAATGCTTGTTTTAACCTATAAGTTAGAAATAAAATAAATAAAAAACTTGAAAAAAGAAGAAAATGCAAATCATTTAGCCTGCATTTTAAGATTCTCCACTATCTGAATCCAACCTGCTTTGCCAGCTTCCTTCTCCGTCAGCTCCTTTTACATGCTCTTAATCGCAGCGCATTGAGTGCGTTACTAGGTGTTTCTCAGGTATGGCATACCTTTTCCCACCTCCTCGCATTTGCATTGTCTGTCTTTAAGTCTCAACACAGATGCCATCTTCTTTGTTAAGCACCCCCTGACCCCCTCCCCTTCCAAGTGCTCTCTCCCTCCTCAAATGTAATTAGCACACACACACAAATCTTTCAAATTTTCCATTTCTAAAAAGGAAATGTGTGTTTTAATGGCAGTTGCCTGGAAGCAGCGCCCGCCATTTTGTTTAACATGAATTAACTGCCTTTTAATTTATCTTTATTTATATTCTTGCAGTCATTATATCTGCTGTTCTTCTGGTTTTCTGGATTGCATGGTCTGGAGCTCTTTTTCCTCCATCACATTCTACCCTGTAGTATATTGGCCAGTTTCTCCCAAGTTCTTTTAGAGCAGAAAAGTGTCACATTTTCATCTTTAAAAGCACCTGAGCACAGTGCCTTGCATATAGTAGAAACTTATTAAATCAATAAATCATGCATTTACAGTTTCTTTTGTATGGACATTCCTAATGTGGGAACTCCTTCAGCCAAGTAATGAATACACAAATGAATGAATAAAGGAATGGATAAACATTTATAAAGCAGCTTCAGGTATTGCAGTAGCCACTGGGGATAGAAATACAAAAGTGAAAGGAGTTCATGCCTTCATTGAGCTTACCTTCTAAGAGGGGGAGAAAACACGTATAGAGAGTAGTGACCAGGGAAGGGAGTTTTGGTCTGATTAATCACAGTGATTGTGAGCAGAGTCCTTCTTTAGTGTGGATTATTAGGTCTTAATGTCAGTAACGATTTAATAACTTTTCAGAATGAGAAGTAAAAAGGGAGGATGGGGTTAAATTTGTATCATATGACATCAGAGTAGATGCCAAGAGGCCCGGGCAGGCCCAGATTTCCTGGCAGTTGACTGCACAGACTGCACCCGGGCATGGTCTGGAACAGCTAGACAGGATTTAGATTAGGTGAGTTTGTACTCAGCCACTACTCAGGTCCTCTCAGTTCTAGGGCAGATGCCTTAATACCTACTCTATAAACTGAAGGGAAGGTGAGAGACAGGAGAGGGAGGAGGGAGTAGCCTCTGAAGTCACAGCCAGGGAGTAGCCGCTATTCCAAGTGAAGAGAAGCAGTGATGGAACAGATGCCAAGATGCCCAGTTAAACCCTGCTTTCTTGCTGGTTGGCTGGAAAGATTGTAAAGCAATTATTATTTAAAGTTCTAAAAGAATTAGCTGGGATGCAGAGGGGTCCTATGACTTGCCCATAATTACACAGTAACTATCTAGGGCAGGATTTTATTCTAGAGTCTAGACCGGCTAGAATATTCTAGACCTATTCTAGAATATTCTAGAATCTAGACCTTTCCACAACTAAACCCAGATTAGAATCAGGCTGTCCCAGGTACACTAATTAAGTGTTTGTTTAATTAAACAGAATTAAAGGACTCAATTCATCCTCAGCACAAACTCCCAGAGCAGCATCTATAAACAGCATGGCTGACTGTGATTTTTTTTAGTGGGCATTTCTTGGAGTTGTGGAGCCTTTAATTTTGTTTTGAAAGAGTTTGCCAAATAAATTTCCCCCAAAGATAACAAATGCCATGGAAAGTCTTACCAGCTATAATTATTTGCTTAAACAGAAGCTGAATCTATTCCACCCTAAGTGCTGACACTTCCCACCTTAAATTTCCTAAACACCTCATTGCAAAACAAACAGGAAAGAGTTCAAATTATAGATCACCTGTGAATCAAACTAACACATCTCCATGTGGTAGTTGTTGAGTCATGTCTGACTCTGTGACCCCATTTGGAGCTTTTTTGGCAACGATACTGGAATGGTTTGCCATTTCCTTTTCCAGCTCATTTTACAGCTGAGGAAACTGAGGCAAACAAGGTTAAGTGACTTGTGCAGGGTCACACAGCTAGGAAAGTGTCTGAGGCCAGATCTGAACTCTGGAAGATTGGTCAGCCTGACTCCAGACTGGGTATTCTATCCACTGCACCACCTAGCTGCCCAATCCATCAACATTTCCATGTTCAACACAAACTCCCTTCCCAGAGTGACACAGCATTTATAATTTTTAAGGATGACTGTTAATAAGCAGTTATAAGGCTTGAAGGCCACCCAGGTGAAGGTTTTTAATCTCTGGTGGCTCCCTGAAAGGGCTTTACTAGAGAGGCTAAGGTCTCCCAATGGCTTTTGAAGCCCATTCAAATGTGTAGGCCTTTTGCACCCGTTAGCCTCAAATGTGCTTTCATAAAACCACTGTATACTTACCCTCCCTTCCACAACTTTTTTTCACTTGCTTAGCAGGTAATTACATGGCTGTGTATGTGTATACTGGTCCTTAAGTGGGTAGGAGAGGGGAAAGAATGGGAGGCTGTTTCAATGCAGCCTTTGCTGAAATGCATGTCAGAAGCAATCACCTTCAGAGCTTTTCAGGGAAGGAAAGCTCCACCAGCCCTGAGGAACAAGATCTGATGGGAGTCATGAAAACAACACTCCATCACTTTGTAGTCTGAGTGAAGCTCTCTAACAGGTGGAAGGTGGGGAACGAAACAGCCTTATCTAATACAATGTAAGAATTGGAACATGTTTAAAATTTTCTTGGTCAACTGTTGTTTGAGGTAGGAAGAAACAGTGGCCCAGAGAGGGAAAGTTATTGGTGCCTTGAACATACTTGGATAGGGGAAAGGTATGTAATTCTGTCTTTGTAGGGAACTCTGGGTGTGGGAACTCCCTTCGCCCATGCAGCTGCAGAGCTCCAAAGTTAATGGCTTGTAGATAAGCCCTAGCAAGTTCCTTATGCGCATGAGATTTAAGTGACTGATCTAGGATCAAAGGTCATACAGCTAGTGAAATACAGGGGAAGGAAAGCTGCTTTTGGAACTGAAAGACTGATTCAACTCTCAGCCCTGGATTGAATCCCAGCCTTGCCACTTGCTACTTTTGTGTGTGTGTGTGTGTATGTGTGTGTGTGTGTGTGTGTGTGTGTGTGTGTGTGTACACCAAGCATGAGAAGACTTCCCCCTAGAAGAATAAGTAGATGAGGACAATTTGTTCCAAAGGCCATGAAGGTGGCTGAAGTGGGCAATGTGGAGCTTGGTCCACTTAGAGCTTGAAGACACCAAGGTCATCTGCTGCTCTTTGAAAATGAAGCACAAACAATATTCTCTCCGGACCTCAGGCTCCTCATGTGTGAAATGAAGGGACATGGACCAGCTGGTTTTTAAGGTTCCTTCCAACTTCTCAGACCTCTTTATCCTAAAGTGCCAGAGGCCAGATTTGAAGGCAGGCCTCCAAACCTTGTCTGAGGCAATGAGGTGGGGCAGTAGATAGATTGCTGGACCTGGAATCCTTTAAGACCTGAGTTCAAATCCAGACTTAGCTATTTAGAAGCTAAGTACATACTTACATGACTCTGGGTAAGTCATTTAACTTGTTTGTTTCTGTTTTCTCATCTGTAAAATGGAGATTAAAATGCCTACCTCCTTGCATTTTGTTGTGAAGATCAAATGAGATAATGATTTTACATGGCTTAGCACAGTGCCTGGCCCAAAGTAAGGAAGGGCTTAATAAATGCTTGTTTCCTGCCTTTCTTTCTGCCCTGTTTGAAGCATTGATCTCCATCAGATATACAATGCTGCCTTGCATGGAGAGATAGGGATGGGGACTGGACCAGGGATGTCATAGGTGTAGGGAGTTCCTTAATGAGGGAATTCCCTCCACCAGTGCAATTCAACACATTTTCTGCAGCTTACAGTCTTGGAGAATTTCCCAGAGCACTGAAGGTTAAGTGATTACCCAGGGTCACACATTCTCCTTGCATAGTGTATGTGGATAATAATTTTTGTTGAACTGAATTGAATGAAGATCACACAGCTAGTTAGTGGCAAAGCTGAGGAGATAATGTCAGACCTCTGAAGTTCAGTTCATCATCCATGAGCTCCCAAAGCTTTTTAAACTTGCACTTTTAAAGTACTGTGTCTTTGCATTGGAGCATCCTGGGTGACCCTCCAACCCAACCTTCTGATGATCAGCATTATGCTTTAGAAAGACACGGGCTCCACTGAATAAAAACATTCCATTTTTAATCTATCACATAGCTATCCCTGACTCCTGCTCCTGGCTCCAACTTTTATGTACTGCAGCTGGGTTTACATGGTATTATTTGGGACAAGTAAATGTAGAAAGGCAAAGAAATATGGATGCTAAATGCCTAGTTCTCTCCCTATACATCCACTGAGCCATCACTAATGCTCCCCCTTTACTTTCTGCTTCTGGCTCTGGCTTCTAGGCAGGCACCTGCACAGTACAATTGTGAAGGCAAAACTCAAGTGTTTTCCCTTAGTAGAAGCAAGAAACAGAGTTCATATAGTGTCCCAAGATTAAAACATAAGCAGAAAAGTCCTTTGAAAATTACAAGTGAACCACCCAATCATGTGAGAAACAAAAGAAGGAATGGAAGATGTATTAATCTTAAAAGTAAAATACTTTTGACATAGAGTCAATGTGGCCTAAGAGTATGTCCTAAGTGTTAGATGCTTTGAGATCCCAGAGGAAAGGTGCTATGCAAAGAATATATTATTATTAACCTATCACTATTACTACTATTACATTATTAATTTTAATATTCTGCCAAATGCATTTTCTTAAGATCTAGCGCAGTCCTCATATCCCATTCTTGAAAGCACATGGAGTCCCTAATTTTAGCAGTAGGTTTCTTATGCAATACTAAATGATGGTAGCAATAATAAAAACAGCATTTTATTCTTTGATAAGTAGCAGAAATATAATATTTATGATGAGGAGGAAGGGAAAATTATTTGAATAGATAAATATTTATACCTAATTAATAAGAACAGAACCATACAAAATCTCCAGGGTTTTTTTTTGGTGGCTGCATTTTTTTTAAGTTGCTGAATTTTTTTCCTCCTTATTTCTTTCCTTTGAAAACAACAACCCAAAATAGATGTTTTCCTTTAAGATGATTTAAGCCATATTAGTGAATAATTTTTTGGAAGCTGTGAGGTCTTTACAATGTTAATTTGGACAATATTTTCTTTCATTTTTTTCTTCTTCTTTTGCTCCCACTCAGTAGACTAAAAGGATATAAGTGTCTGTATTTAAACTATTTCCATGTGTGGCATTGTCTTAAATGTACAAATAATTAGTTTGCTGCTCTATAAATGCTGGTTCCTCCTTTGCTCTTGGCATGGCAATGGGAACATCAGCAGTTGACCAAAACAAAAACAAAAACAAAATCTCTTCAGCTTCTTGTTAAATCCCTTAAGTGACCCCCACCCATTTATTAAAAACACTATGCTAGGACAATTGGGTGAGAAAAAGACTAGGTTAAATATTGATATGAATTAAATAACAATCTAAGAAAACAATACAAAATTTTATCACGAGGCATCTAGTAAAATGTTACCTCCTTGTTGGCAGGGCCGGGTTTAATTTTTTTGTCTTTCTATGTATAGCAGCTAGTAGAATGGTTCATATGTAGTAGGTGCCTAATAAATGTTTCATTTGTTCATTGCAGGTGAAGTGGGGCGGAGTCACAAGGCTCAGAGATCCCAGCAGATGTTGAAAATTTCTGTCTGAGTGTTTAAAGTGGCAACGGTAAATGTTAAAAATCAGGTCTGGTTTGGTTGCTTTGTTGATTATCTAAATTTAAGAAAGTGATGGAGGGAATGTTATTAATGCAAATTAAACCAAAAAGTATGTCTTAATTAAGGTTCTTAAGCATTAAACAGCATACAAATGGGTGGAGATGATGAAATCACAGACGGTGCAGGTAACAGTGACAAGGTGTTAATATGCTAGCGTCTCTTCCCTCTTTGAGAAATGTAAGACATATGTTTTCTTTCACAACATGACTATTATGGATATGTTTTGTGGGATTACACATGTATGGCCTATATCAAATTGCTTGCCTTCTCAATGACAGGGTGTGTGTGTGGGGGGTGGGGGGAGCAGAGGAAGGGAGAAAATTTGGAACTCACAAGTTTAAAAAAAGACTATTAAAATTGTTTTTACATGTAACTGGGGAAAAATAAAATACTAAATAAACACACACAAAAAAAGAAATAAAAGAAGTTGTCTGTGATAGAATTTGAGGGTCCTTGTCATTGGCAACTGAAAGGTGTGCAGCCCCACTGGTCCAAAGCAAGCTGGCCAGCTCTTGGACACAGCCAAGGTAAGAGGGTTATGTGATATTGGTCTTTCATAGACCAGAGGAAACTAGTTATGGAAGAACTTGGCTCCGGAGAAGGAATCACTTCTTATCTGGAGGTGGTGATGATTTTCCTTCTTTCTTCGTTAGCCAAGGCCTCTGGCAATGAAGCTACTTACCTGGATAGGAGATACTGCCCCCAGCAAGGAAGAGGCAGAGAGTCAGTGGAGGTGATGCGCAGGAGTGTGAGTCCTGGCAGTAGAGATGAGACACAAGTATGAATTCAAGAGGTTAGGCTTGGCAGTGAGAGGCACTGTGCCCAAGGAGGAGCAGTGAGGAAACCAGGAGAAGAGGAAGGATACTGGGTCTCTGGAATGTTAGAGGCATGAATTCTCAGGGGCACATGTTTTCCCTACACACATGCTTCACTCATGATGTTCTCTAAATGTATGCCTGGGCTTTTCACTGGCACTGTGTATAGTTGTAGGAGAGTGTATCCTAGGTTTATGGGGACAGTGTTTATGAGCTAATTTGCCTTGAGTTAATTTTCCCTATTGGCTGATTAGTTACTGTTGTTGTTTGTCCTTGGTTTTTGAAGAGTTTAAATGACATCACAGGGTGATATCTTGACTTCTGTGTGAACTGGATTTAAGTGAGGCAGAGGGGCACTCAGTTGTCAGCCTTACTCTTATCTTCCAGAGTCATCGAAGTTTAGTAGTAGGACAAAAGTTGAGACAACTGGCGATGGTGTGGGGTAGAGTCTTCAGCATCTTCAGTGTCTGACTGATTGGTCTAAGTACTCCACAGCGCCTGTCTCAGCCACCCTCATGGCCTTTGGAAAATTGTTCCCATCTACCCATTTTGCTGGGGGAAGTCTTCACATGTCTTCACCTATAGGTTTGAGGCTTATCAGTTACTATCAATCTGGTTTAGCTGATCTGCAGAGACAGTTTTACAGGGTGTGGCTGAAGCTACAGCTTCTTAGAGCCACAGGTGAAAGTTGGGTGAATCAGGTGGACAGCAAAACGGGATGAGCAGCCCTGAGAAAGGCTCAGCAAGTCGTTACACCAGAGGTGCTCGTCTTCCCCAACTGATTAGTAAAAGTAAACTGGGGACTCGTGAACTATGATTTTAGGGGTATGGACTCACAGAATATCTTTGAATCCATGGCAGTTGCTCCCTGGTGACACCTTGGGGTGGGAAGTTCGCAGAAGAGGATTAATAATTATTATTAATATAGATGCTGTTCATATCTGGACTTCTGATCACTTGACTCACCTGCCTCAAGACTATATGGAACATAACGCTCTTCAAGATAAAGCAGAGTGTTCATTTTTGGACTGTGTTCCAGGGTCACTCATCCCTTGCTAAATTTTTAAGTCCTTCTTCATATTTGTTTTAGAAATCAATGTTCTTAATATTGCTATGCTTGTTGTCCATTATTATTGATGAAGGCAAGTCCACATTTATGTAATGTTTAACCTTTATAAAGTACTATCTTCAAACCAAAATTTTAGGGCTGGTGGTAAAAATAGCATTGTTCCTATTTGACAGATGAGAAAAGTGAGGCCCAGATTTGAGACAACAGGTAAGATGAATGTTGAAAAATAACATGTCAAATGCATTCAGTAAGCTTGGGGGAGCTCCCTAAATATTAAGTTTAGTGTCTTGCAGATCTCAATCAATGAAGGATCTCTGATTTCATCTAGACATTTGATTTCATTGATGTAGGGAATTTCAGTGAGGAAAAGCCTTCTATTAAGAGAGATCATCAATTTAGGGTCTTAGAGGAATTCTGAAGGCACTCCCATACAATCATTACATGTGGGACTTGACTCCAACCAGGACTGATTTTGAGCCCAGCCCTCTCTCCATTGTCATGCTAGCTTCCTTTTGCTAGTTGATTCCTCTTTAACAGTAGGCCATTTGGGGGTTCCTTTAAAGTTGGAGATCAAACTAAAAAAGATTTCCAGATACATATCATGTGCATGTATCCTGTCTGTTAAAGAATTTAATTTCTGATGCTGATGATGACTTCATAAAACAGGAAGACTGAATCAGTCATGTATAAGTCATGGAATGGAAAGCTATTATCATTGAAATGAAACTGACTACAATCAGCACAAGGAGGACATGTAGGAATTCAGTTTAAGAAACACTTATTAAGCACTTATTGTATGCACAGTGAAATTTCATGTCATATAGAAAACAAAAGATGTGGCCCCTGCTCTCAAGGAGATAAGGCATAAACACACGAAATGTTAATTGACAGTCAAATATTTAAACAACACTTTAAGAAAATAGGAGATACATCACCAGATGGTGTTTAATTACTGAATTAAATATATAGCAAATACATGCCACAAGAATTAAGAGATATGAGAGTTTATTCCATGTGGGGATGGTCAGAGAAGGCTTTAGAGATAAAGAAGTAAATTTTAATGTATGACACTGGGAAGGAGAATGATTAAGGGAAAATATTTCAGATAGGAGAATATGAGCAAAAGTGTGGAGGCATGAAATTTCAAGGTCTGTTCTGAAGATGAGACCACTGTGACCATAGTGGGAGGTCCGTATAGAAGAGTAGTAGCAGATAAGACAAGAATGACAGATTGGGGCCAGGTTAATAAGGACTTTGAATACCAGTAAAAATAATACTCTATCTAGCATGCGACTAGAGCAATGACTTTAGAATCAGAAAACCTGAGTTAAAATCTTACCTCTGTCACATACTACCTGTGTGACCCTGGACAATTTAACCTCACTCAGCATCAATTTATTCATCTATAGAATGACCTCCAAGGTCCCCTTCCAAATAAAAATCTATGATCTTATGAGCCCATGGTAGGCAAAGGGCAGCCTTTGAAATGGCAGTGACGTGGTCAGATCAGCATTTTAGAAAGGTGAATCTGAGCAGTTGGTAAGATGCATTGAAAGGTCATCTGTTTGTGTAAATACTTATATTTATAAGCATAAATCATCTAGGGATTCAGAGTACGAACAAAGTATGTTTACAAGCTATATTGGTGACTCCCTTGTTCCAGTTGCCAACGCTCCCCTCTTCCCAACTTTGCAATTACTGTAGAAGGCACCATATTCCTCCCAGGCACCCAGATCCATAACTTTGGTGTCATCTTCAACTCATTACTCAGACTCACCCAACATATTCAATCTTTTGTGAAACATTGTCATTTCTACCTTCACAATGTCTTATATATCTCACCTTGTTTCCAGTTCCATAGCCATCACCCTAGTATGGGCTATCACGATAATGAACTGATTGATCTCTCTGACTTGTCGCCCTCCACTCCAATCATTCCTTATTGAAGACTCCTAAATCGTAGATTGGATCACTTCACCCCTCTATTCAATAAACTCTATAGATTCCTTATTAGCAGTAGGATCAGATATAATGTTTATATTTGTCATTTGAGGTCCTTCACAACCTGGTCCTCTGCTACCTTTCTGGTCTTACATTTTACTCTTTTTGACACACGTTACATCCCAACTCTACTGGTCTATTTGCTGTTCCTAGAACACTACGCTCCATTCTCCCAACTCTTCCTTTTCATTGCCTGTCTCTCATGCTTGGAGGCACTCTCTTCTCACCTCGCCTCTTAGCTTCCCCAATTTCTTCCAAAACCCATTTTCTATTTTCTCAAATCCCACCTTCTAGAGGAGGCCTTCCCCCTTCTCTTCCCCACCCTACCAGATGCTAGTACCTTTCCTCTGAGAATACCTTCCATTTACCCTGCATAGATCTCACATACATTTAGCTCTTTGCATGTTGTCACTCCCATTAGAACGTAAGCTCCTTGAAGGTAGAGACTATTTTTACCTGTTCTTGTATCCCCAACTCCTAGCATAGTGCCTGACGCATTGAAAGCACTCAAAAAGTGCTTGTCGATGGAATAACTGACACACCATAGTGAACATTATTAATGAATCACTGCAGCAAGATCAGGAAAGAAGGCATTCAAAGGCATTTCAAACACCAAAGCCTTTTTCTTTTTAACCTGATGAAGTTGAGACAACTTCTAACACATGAAATGAATGACCTGTGACATCGATATTGTATTCATTTAGCTCTCACAGCCATTTTTGTGGATTGCTGCATAATCCATCTATCCCCTTTTGGAAGTTGTGATTGCTAAAATGGCTGAAATGACTGGCATGGTTATGTAATGAAGGGATTCATACACAGTGTATAGACACAGCATAAAATTTCTGGTTCTGCACCCAGTTCTCATTAATACTAACTTTCATCTGTCTCCCAACCAACAGATGCCTGTTTCTGATTTCAACCACAGGTTTGTAAAACATGCTCAAGACACCACCAACATATGCACGAGTCTGAGACAATTTTTTCTCAACACTTCGTACTGTGGATTGCAGCATTACATATGGACTGAAAAAAAGGCGACTGATGAAAAAGGAAACTGAAATACCACCCCTTCAACTTCTTAAATGTTCTCATGATTGCACAAAGTCCCAAATCTCGACACCAACAAAATATTTACTTGGTCTGATTTAAACATCGGTTACATGGGAATGAAAACCATACTGCTATCTTGAACATAAGGAACAAATGCCAATGCACGACGAAACCAACTAATCCCACCTACAAATCTGTGCTCCGGATATCTGTTAACTACATGGAAAATACATAAAAGTGAACATCATGTTTACTGTTTGCTAATATTAAACTTTTTCCCCTCAACCATCCTGTTGTCGATTGTAAGTGAAAATTATTCTTCCTGTGGTTGGAAGGTATTTTTCCATTATGTATCACCCCATATTCAGTAAAGACAATTGCATTGTCTAGAATTGAAGTTAGAAATCAAAATAATTCCGGTATGAGTCATCTTCAGAAATCTAAAACTGTTATTGAGCTTAATTACAAATGAATGTCATTTAAATTGTAAAATCAAATGATCACATTTATGTCGTGCTCAAAGGTTTGCAAAGAGAGTTCCTCACAACAACCTTGGAAGTTTGACACTGGTTCTTTGTCAACAGAACGTTTCAAGGCAATGAGTCCGCGGTAGAATTCTCCATTCCCAGCTCAATTCCTCAATCTTAAGGAAGTAACTGGTAAGCCATAATCTTTTCACAGCTTCCCATTTAGCAATTTGTATCATCCCATTAGAAAATGTTCTTTGTTCATGAATTGAAAAGAGAAACTAGATACTTTTTGGACTCTCATTAATTCCTCCCTTTTTGTGGCATTTGAAACAAGAGCTAGGAAAAGCTTCTCCAGCTCCACAAAAACCATTGCATGTGTAGAGTGATTAATTGTCCTGTGGTGGAGGCTGACAACATTGATTGGAGAAGTAATGGAAGGTTTGGTAAAAGTAGATGTACCATGTCCGTGCCATCACTGATACCACTCCCAATTTCTATTTTCTTTTGTGGCCTACAGACCATCACTCTGATGCACTTTCCTTTAACTAGTGAGTGACACCAAGTCCACCGTCCCTTTGGGACTGAGAACTGTTCACCAACCTCACGTCCTTCCCTTGTTATCCTGTTCCCCTTAGTCTTTGCTCTTAGTGTTCATTTTAGCTTAAATGTTCCCTCATGTAAGTTAAGGATCCATTTGTCTTGGCCTAACTGGCCTATCTTGATTCTTTGTGAAATCCTCCTAGTTCCTAAGAAACAAATATAATACTACAGTTATCATAATTTCCATTTTACATATGAGAAAATTGAAACTGAATGAGATTAAACAACCAAACCATGGCTCTGCCAATGTTTTAGGTAGGAAATCAGTCTAAGTGCAACTCCAAACTGAGTACAATATCCACTGTGCCATGCAATGCCTTCCCTTAAGAACATGACATCACCATCATTTTTTTGCAACACCATCCTCTACATTAAACTGTTTTGTTTTGATTTCTTTTAAAATATAATTGCATTCATCGTCATCACCATTCTTGCCATCATCACCATTATTTTAAAAAAATTTTAAAATTATCTTTAATATATACTTTCCTATGATGCTCATTTCAACTTATATACTAATGTAGATAACATATGCTATATACTAACTTATGTTCATTAC
>CM053582.1:336278260-336293885 GCA_028627135.1 Pseudochirops cupreus | reverse complement strand
ATTTCTTCAGTCATATTACTTACTCTCTTTTCATGATTTTCCTGCAACATTCTTATTTCTCTTCCCAATTTTTCTTCCACTTTTCTTATTTGGTTTTGAAAATCCTTCTTCAGCTCATCTCTAGCTTTAAGGCATTCTTCATGTTTATTGGAGGCCCTTGGTGGGGGCACTCTGGCTGCACTCTCCTCCTCCCTCTCTTTGCCATGATCCTTCTTTTCCCCAAAGAAGGAATCTAGGGTTTGGGTGCTGTTCTTACTTTGCTTCTTATGCTTATTCTTACTCATGGTTGGTCAGTCTGTGATTTTTTTTTAAAAATCTCTGTGGGGCTCTGCTTCCAGAAGGGAAAGCTCTGTCCCAAATCACTGGGGTCCTCCTGGCTGCCATAGCTCTCAGAAAGATGCTGGGTCCCTTCCTACTTACTTCTGGCTCACTGGATATTGAAGACTCCAGAACTGAAAGCCCAAGACCGCAATCCGGATCCAGGCCGCTCAACATGAGAACACTTGCACTTGGCCTCTGAACAATCGCTTAGTCCCCCTGCTGTCTGCAGGCCATGGGCACGGAAGCTGCAATGCAGAGGCGGGTGCAAAACCTCTGCCTTTTGCTTTCCCGCCTTGGAGGCGTTTCAGCAGGAGGCTTTTCTCCCCCAATTTCGCAAGTCCCACTGACCTAGTTCTGAATGCTGCTCTCAGCTGCCGCTAATCCGCTCACCAGAGAGGCTCCTCCGCTCCTCCTGTCCAGCCGCCCCCGGGGCACAGCTATGGCTTTAGGCCAGGCTGGTTTCGGTTCGCAGTGCTGATATGGTTCCTCATAGCTGAGCTGACTTTAGTGGAAAGTATATTTGTGTGCGTTTTGGAGTTGTAGGATTAGATTAGAGTCATATTTTATGGGTATTTTGGGGTGGCTATGTGAGAGCTGTGATATGTTGCTGCTGCTATGCCGCCATCTTGGCTCTGCCCCAGTGTCATAGATTTAGAGGTGGAATGGGTGTTCAAGGCCATCAGTCTGATCCCCTCATTCTACAAGTGAAGAAACTAAGGCTGTGTGTGAGAGGCTAAGTGATTTGCCCAAGAATGAACATGGAGTAAGTAGTAGTCTTGGGACTCAAACGCAATGTTTTCAATGTATTGATCAGCTGTGTAGTCTAGCTTTGATGTGATTTCATCTTGCTCATTTGCTATTTTATTGATTTGATTTTCTGTTCCTTTTAATCAGATTGGTAAAGGGTTTATAAATTTTATTCATCTTTTCAAGGAATAAGCTTTTAATTTTATTAATTTTTTTTCTGTTTTTTTTTCCAATTTATCCATTTATTATTGACTTATCCATTTTATTTATTTCTCTTCCAAATTTTAACATCTATTTTGTGCTTATTTTAGGTTTCTTTGTTGATTTTCTATTTTTAAAAATGCACATTAAGTTAATTAGTTGTCTTTTTCTATTTCATTAATGTGTGATCTTAAGAATACAATTTCTCTTCTCCTTGTGCCCCAAACCCAGGACTGCTTTAGCTGCACCTCAAAAATTTTGGTAGGTTGTTTCATCACTATTATTTTCTTTTATATAGCTATTGATTGTTTCTGTGCTCCCTCATTATTTAAGATTTTATTGTTAAGTCTCCATTTGGATCTGTATTTTTTGTTGTAGTCCATGGCTCATGGACTACATCACAGATGTGTTAACCATTCCTACCTTTTTACATTTGTTTGCAATATCTCTATGCCTTAGCACATGGCCAATTTTTGTAAAAGTTCCCTGTGGTATAGAGAAATATGCATATTATTTTGTTGTCCCATTTAGAAGATTCCATAAGGTTTTAAATTCTAATTTCTCCAAAAATGTATTTGGTTCCACATGTTACTTTTTGTTTATTTTTCTTTTATACCTATTTAAAACTGAGAGAGGGATATTGAAGTCTTCTGTAACTATTGCATTACTGTTTATGTTTTCCTGAAGCTCAGATAATGTTGATGCCTAATAAATTTTTTCCATTCCCTCAGTTTTATGTTTATTTTTTTAAAATGTTTTTCATAAAAGCAAGAGATTAAAGCATTTAGTTTTCTTATACAATCTGTCACTCTTTTTCATTTTATAGGGCTGTTTAATCCATTCACACTTTAAGTTATGAGAGCTAGCTTTATATTTTCTTCTGTTTTTAATATTGTATTTCTTTCAAATTATGGTTTTCCCCTTCATGTTCTCTATATCAATGAAACCAGAGATCTAATCAGTCAATCAATCAAACTTATTAAGCATATACTATGTATACAGACATTGTGCTAAATGATGGAAATACAAAATCCCTGCCCTGAGAGATCTTAAAATTTAATGGATCCAGGAGAAATCAAGTAAGAATAGATATAGTTCCAGGTAGATAAATAGACATGTATGTACTTATATTTCATGATATATTCATATACTACATATAAGTATGTGCAACTATATTTATGTTTGAATAAGAAACCCATTAAGGTAGCCCATCAGTATCACATAAGGTATGATAAACACATACTTTGTGTGATACTGTTGGACTATATAAATGGATTTCTCATTCAAATGCATGCCATAGTCTTGTATACTATGTTTTCAAAAAAAAAGTAGGAGTTTTGGGTTTGATGTAATATTATCTGTGATGTAGAATGTTTGGAGAACCTCAGCATTGGTGGGGAATCTCTATTTAGACTCTGAAGCAGACACTGTCCATGACACCTACAAATTCCTTGCATAAACACGTGCTTCCCCTTTTTATGCTTAGCAAGTAACTGAACAAAGTTTTCCCTGTAGTGACTTCTGCCATGAAATCTTGTACGGTTTTGATATGTACATGGCATATGCCCTGTTTGAGGTGGACTTTTAAGTCTTCATTTTATTGTACCTAGTAAGATACTTAAAAAAAAAATCAACAAAAAATAACTACCCTGGGGTCTATTATTCTCAGCATCTCATTGTGTGACTGTAGAGGTATCGTCATCTGGGTGGTGTGTGTGTGTGTGTGTGTGTGTGTGTGTGTGTGTGTGTGTGTGTGTGTGTGTGAGATCTCATTTGATCCTTAAAACAACCCTGGGAGGTAGGCGCTTTTATTGCCCCCGTTTTACAACTGAGAAACCTGAGGCAGAGAGAGGTTACATAGCTTTCCCAGGGTTACATAGCCAGGAAGTATTTGAGACTGGATTAGAACTCAGAAAATCAGGTCTTTCTGATTTCAGGTTTAGCACCATCTACTGAACTCTAGCTGCTCTCACATTTAATGAGTACAAAGAACATTCTTATAAAGATTTTATAGAGAGGAGAAAGTAGAAGTCAGTAGGGGTCACAGGGGTCAGTAATTGGTGAAATCTTCATAGAATGATCCCTAGATGTCTTTAAAATTTCATGCTCTCCATAGCAGAATTCTTCTGAACGTATCTGGTCATGCATGTTGAAGAGAAGTTCCTCTCTTCATCTTTCTCGCTTGACACTGATGCTTCTTAACATAGTACATAAGGTAGAGGCATTGTTTTAGGATGCAAAGAACACTGGCTTTGAAGTCATATGACCTGAGTTCAAATGCTGCCTCTGTCTGAATAGGGATTGTTTCATTCAGTTTGCATACATAGTGCCTTGCCCAGTTCCTGACACATAGCAGGTACTTATTAAATGTTGGTTAATTGATAGATTTGTGAAATGAGGGGTTGGACTGGATTTCTGTTAAAGTCTGTCTGTCTGCTGGTTAGTGAGGGAGGCTCATAGCTAAAGCTAGACATCTCTCAGATAGGGGTTGGCCCATAAGGCAGGATGTAATCGCTTCTGACATAGACTGGTCCTAAAGGGTGAAGGGAACTTGGAAGGGGAGTTCACCAAGTTTACCACCAGTTTCCAGCTGGATATGTGTGTGACTTTTAGTACTTTTTGCCCCTTTCCAGTATTCCAGTAACTTCTTTATGAGAATGTTATGTAGTTTTATATGACTAAGGCAAATTTTGTATTTTTCTCTGTGTTATGAGTCATCAGGGTCAAGAATTTAATGCCCAAACTTGTGGTGATTAACCACCTTTTATTCAGTTTCGTTGGTCCCAAGATAGCTGACATAGTTTGATACTTGTACTGTGCTCTGAGTCTTTTCAGAATGATTGGACCAGCCAGAATTTGTGGTTTCCTGACATAGCCTGTGAGAACCAAGAGTCACCTCCAAACCAAGATGGAAGTATTGGAAAAGGACTTTTGTGGAGGTTGGAATGTGATGCTGGACAAACTTAAAGTTTTCTGCAGGCTTGAATAGCCTCTCTGTTGGAGGAGGAGATAATATAGCATTTCCCCCTCTTTGGTTTGGTCAAAGTTAATCAAGCCTAAATGAAAAACTAACATCTCAAGAGACAAATTTGACATATTTTGCATTGAACGCAGCAGATTTTTATTCTGCCTACTGAAATGTTCTATTGGCACAGTTATTTATTTGTCCTCTGAGAATTAGACTGGTTTCTATTTTTCCATAAACAAGAACTGGAAAAGAGCATATTATGAAAAAATAAAATAAAGGACTATGAATAACTCAACTGGAATGTAACAGGTACCTTTCAAAAGTTTAAGCTGTTTCCCACTTCAAAATTTCCATTCTTGGTATAAAAAGTACCTGGTGAATTAGATTCTCCAAAAATGTAACAATTCCAAAAACTAAGGCCAGTAGTTTTCTAAATTTCTAATCAATCAATTGACCAAGAAGCCATTTATTAAATACCTACCTTATGCCAATCACTGGGCTAGGTTCTGGGCACACAGATACAAAGCTGAGATAGTCCTTGCCCTCAAGAAATCTTCATTCTAGGCAGGCATAACTAGGCAGTTACAACATATCCACAGATAAACAAATGTAAGAAATATATACATATATATATATATATAAGAAATATAATAAATAAATATATACATACATATAAAAGAAATATTGTATATATATATATATAAGTAATATTTGTATATAAATACACAGTAATTGGGGAGAGGGGGAAGCACTAACAAGTGGGAAAATCAGGGAAGGCTTCTTCTTTCTCTTCCCTCTCTTCCTTTTTTTTCTAATTATTTATTTTTTAACATTCATTTGAACAATTTTTTTTCTAAATTATCTTCCATCCATTGAGAAGTCAAGAAATGTGATATCAGTTACACATGTAGCATCATACAAAACATTTCCATATTAGCCATATTATTTTTAAAAAGCAAGAAGTATAAAGAAAGTAAAAATAACATACTTCAATCTGCATTCAGACTCCAACAGTTCTTTTACTGGATGTAGATAGCATTTTTCACCATAAGTCCTTTAGAATTGTCTTGGATCATTATACTTCTGGAATAACTAAGTCACTGACAATTCAACATCGTAAAATATTGCTGTTACTATGCACAATGTTCTCCTGGTTCTGCTCACTTCACTTTGCATCAGTTCGTATAAGTTTTCCCAGGTTTTTCTAAAAGTAACCTTCTCGTCATTTGTAATAGCATAATAGTATTCCATCACAGTCATAACACGATTTGTTCAGCCATTCCCTATTGATGGGGTTTTGGAATTTCCAATTCTTTGCCACCACAAAAAGAGCTGTTATAATGTTTATGTACATTTAGGTCCTTTCCCTTTTTCTTTGATCTCTTTGGCATTGCTGGGTCAAAGATTAAGCACAGTTTTATAGCCCTTTATAGAAAATTGTTCTCCGGAATGGTTGGACCAGTTCAAAACTTACCAATAAACATTAGTATCCCAATTTCTCCACATCTCCTCCAACAAAGGTCATTTTCCTTTTCTGTCATATTAGCTAATCTGCTAGGTGTGAGGTAGTACCTCAAAATTGTTTTAATTTACATTTCTCTAACCAGTAGTGATTTAGAGCATTTTTTCATATGACTATAGATAGCTTTGATTTCTTCTTCTGAAAGCTGCCTGTTCACTTATCAATTAGAGAATGACTTGTTTTCTAATAAATTTGACTCAGTTCTCTATATATTTGAGAAATGAGGCCTTTATCAGAG
The DNA here is from genome assembly GCA_028627135.1 of Pseudochirops cupreus. Classification (NCBI taxonomy): domain Eukaryota; kingdom Metazoa; phylum Chordata; class Mammalia; order Diprotodontia; family Pseudocheiridae; genus Pseudochirops; species Pseudochirops cupreus. Next base: position 336,287,888 of record CM053582.1, on the reverse strand, counting down.
AAACTTGCTGTAAATTCCCTACCCCTCCCCCCAGTTTCCTGCTTTCTTTATAATTTTGGTTGCATTTGTTTTGCTTGTGCAAAACCTTTTAAATTTAATGTAACCAAAATTATCCATTTTATATCCTGTAATGCTCTTTATCTCTCATTTGGTTGTAAATTCTTTGCTAATTCATAAACATGACAGATAGAATTTCAGGAAAGGCTTCTTAAATGAGATAGCACTTTAGCCTGCTGACCTGGAAGGGAGAATAGTCTGGAAGAAGCAGAAGTATGATAGGGAATGTATTCCACAAAAGGAGGCTAGCCCTGTGCAAAGGCTCGGACACAGTAGATGAACTTTTACCCACGGGGGACAATAAGGAGGCCTGTCAGGCTGGAATGTAGACTGGGTCAGGTGGAGTCATGTCTAATCAGATTGAAAAAAATAGCTTGGAGTCATGTGATAAAATAACTTTGAATTCCAAAGAAAGGAGCTTATCGTATAATTTAGAGGCAAAAGGAAGTTCCTGGAGCATAGGGGGCAACACATAGATGTTGATCTTGCAACGGAGACTGAGGAAAATGGATCCAACAGATAAGTGGGAAAAGGACGATGACAGAGAAGTCTTACCAAGATGGCAAGAATCTCCATTATAAGGAGGTTGTAAACCATTGTCAAATGCTTGAGAGGTCAAGAAGAATGAGAACTGAGAAAAGTCCATTGAATTTATGATCTGCTCTGTGTGATTTACCACTTAATTATGCCATAGTTTGTATTATTCAGAATTGTGTGTGTGTGTGTGTGTGTGTGTGTGTGTGTGTGTGTGTGTGAAGGTCTGATGTGCTTAACTTAATTATTAGTTCCTTGAAGGCAGGAAGTATATTTTCAGCCTCTTCTGTGTCCCTCATGATGCTTAGAGCAGAGTAGAGGCTCAGTAAGTTTGTGCTTAATTTATTTATATATACTATTTGAAACCACTGAAATCCCATGTAATATCTCATTGGAAAATTAATTTGGTGGGTAGCCTACTGGCCGTCTACCATTATCTTTCCTCTGTTGTTTTTTTCTTGCTGCCTTCAGGAAAGGGCAAATAAGAAAGTTATTTGAGATGGCCAACTTGCTAATACTGATACTCTTTTTTTGGTTGTTGGTTCATCTAGCTGGCTCAGTGAATAAACCACTAGACTTGAGTGTCTAGTTTCAGATGCTTACTAGCTGTGTGCCCTGGGCAAGTCACTTAACTCCTGCCTGCCTTGGTTTTCTCATCTGTAAAATGGGAAAATAATAGCATCTACTTTGCAGGAAAAATTATCTCATCTCTGAGTTCATGTGCTATGTAACTCTGCCAGAATATATTTACTACAATGCAGAAATTATAGAAGTAAAACCCAAGTTTTATTATTAGTCTCAAGCATAGGTTCAGGACTCAGGGAAAACCTGAACAATCATTAGTATTCTAAGGTCTCTTTTAGGCAAAATTACACCAGAGTGACAGAGAAATATTTTTTTTAATATATATTGCAATCTCGTACATTCCTCTTAGGCTATAAAACATTAAGGAGAAGATAGATCTTTAATCCCATACTTCTTTCAATTTCATACAAGCTGAACAAATTTAAACAGAGTCATAATCTCATAAATCTAGGGAAACAAACTTTGTCAAACAAATTATATAAGCTAAATCAGGTTACAGATTAAATTACATTTAGCAAATTCACAAATAGGTCAAAAGAGGATGAAAGAATATATGTGTGTGTTTGTGTGTATTCATATATATATATATATATATATATATATATATATATATATATACATATATACACACCACCAATTTATAGGGGACATCTGAAATTCTTCCTGTGGCTTTTTATCTATGGAATGTTTAAGATTTTAAGAAAATTTACACATTCCATGGGACAGGTTTTGGTCACATTAGGTTAATGTTAACTAAAAGTTGTTAGGAAGAATAAAAGAAAAGCAAAAATTCTCATAACACAGGATTGTTTTGCACGTATATTTGTAAAAGCAATTTGTGAACCTTAAAGAGCTAAATAAATGCTAAATATGATGATGGTTGTTGTTAATTATTATTTTCTCCTGTCTGTTTCTCCAGGCCAGATGCAAGAGTGACTTGCCAAATTTACCAGCTAGGCCAAATGGCTTGGTAGCCTATATTTCACACTTACTTTTTGTAGAAAATTATTTTTTAGGGCACTAGATCTTCATTATCATCCACTTTTATCATAATTAAATGCTCATAGTGGAAGACTTCTAAAAGCCACCAGTTCTTAAAGAATTGATGTATCTCTAAAAAAGCACCTCAGGTTCAGAGAGTAGTGTAGACACCAAGAGAATCTGGTTTCACTGATGTTTGTAGTCAGAAAACATACATATTTCTTTAAAATAGTAAACCTCGCATTTTTTCCTTTCTTTCTAACACCACTGCTGCTCCCCTAATCTTAGCTCTCATCTCCTCATGCTTGTTTGAATGACTTAAAGTGGTAGCAGCACCAGAGACAATATTTACATAATAGTGGTATTTGACCAACCTTCTCCTCTCCCTCAGGGAGAAGGGGTTGGGGAAGGATATAGGAGCAACCAAGTTCAGCTGATGACGTTGTTGTGTTTGTCCTTTCTTTTCAAAGAGGACCCTGACAGCAGGGAAATGATGACGAAAGTTTCAATTGACTTTGATTTGAGTGAGGGAGGGCTGTTCAAGGTCACCAGCCTCACTTTCTTTTCCAGAGTCACCTGGGTCTAGTGGCCAGAAATTCATCAGGATGGCTGGAGATGGCCCAGGATGCAATGGGAGACTCTAGCCCTTTTCTGGTGAACCAGAGAGGAAGTAATGTAATAGCAGCAGTATAAAAGTTCCACATTCAAGGTAGGAGACAGGTACCAGGAAAATATGGGCTGGTCGTTGGCCCTACTCACCTTAAAACTGAGTTTTGGACATGTATTGTCCTTTGCTAACTCAGAAGATTGAACTGGGCAATTCCTAATATTCTCGGGGTTCAAAGTAACTTCTCTATAGTCTGGGAATTTCCAGGGCCTAAGAGGGTGATGGACACATCACTGCTCAGAATATATTTTATTATGTATTGTTTTCTTATTATATACTGTTTATTTGTCTGTGGGCTCTATGCCAAGACTTAAAAACAGCTGCAAACAGTTAAGCATCTTTGTCTCCTTTGTTAAGCATCTTTATCTTTTTTTGGTCAATCTTTGTCAATGCTGTTGTGTCATGATCAAGTGACCAGTACTCAAGAAACATCAAATCCAAGGAAGTTTTGGTTTACTAGAGAGATGAACTTGAGAGCTGATTTCAGATGGGTTAAATACACAAATCTACACATTCCTAGATGAACAACAGTGCAACACAACACAGCATAACGTAATAGAAGACAAATGTCAGTGACTACTAGGAGAGGCGGAGATGAGGGAAAAGGGTCCACTCTCTGAGAATGATAGAGAGTTTGGGTTTTTCTCAGCAATTACCCTAGCTGGGTGCATCCATAAAACTTCCAGGATGAATATAGGAACAGCCAGCTCTGGTTCCTTCCTGTCAAATGGGATCAGGATTGTGATTAGTATCACTTTCTGGTTAAACCAGGATTTTTTTTTTTCAGAGCCATGCTCTATACCACATCACAAAATCCTGGAGGAGTCCTAGGGAAATTTGTAGCCACTTTGTGGCCTTTACTTTAAGCCTGGATTCGTTTCTGAAATCTCTGCTTACAGAAGATTTGGGTTGCTTCCCAGATCCCTGGAGATGCTAAGCTGTCCCATGCATGGATTGTCCTCCTTACCACTGGCTCATAGAACTTCTGGCTGCCTTCATGACAGCTCAAGTTCCTGCTTCTACAAGAGGACTCACTCCCTCATATCTACTTGTGTTTCCTCCACAAAGACTACCTTCTGTGTACTTTCTTTGCTTTTTGCATGTACTTCTTTGTGTACCTGTGTCTTCCCTTAAAATATAAACTCCTTGGGACAGGGATTATTTTTGCTTTTACTTTGTATCGCCAGTGTTTGGCACAGTTCCTACCACATAGTAAGCACTTATTAAGGGCTTATTGATTGATCTTAAAAGAAGTTGTTTGGTGTGAATCCCAAGAACCCTCATACCCTCTACCAGGAGGCAAAGGAAGGGCAGAACAGGTTTGTCACACTGAGAGTCTCATGCAGAAGGAAGAGCCTCAGCTTTGGAATCAGAGAAACTGGATTTGAATCATGTCTTTGTTCCTTCATACCTGTTTATCCTTGGGCAAATCACTTAACCTCTCATGCCTGCTGTAAAAAGAAGGGGTTGGATTACCTAAATCTAAGTTCTCTTTTGTTTCTAAATCCTGTGAGCCCCTCCTGGCTTTTTGTATTATGAAGTATCCTACTTGCCTAGACACATCCAATAGGACTACTTGTATATGCTTATTGGAAGTCATGCTCATGTTACTAATGCCCTGACCTCTGAGTCTTTGCTGTCCTGGAGAATTTCTAGTGACCAGAGTAATATAGGAGACTACAGGGAGCTCAATAATTTGCCATTCTTCTAGTCTGAGTCTTAGTAAGGCATCATAGGACCATAGGATTATAGATTGAGAGTTGTGAGGGTCCTTAAATCTCATCCAACTCCCACATTTCGTATCCTCAGAATGCAGGTAACAAATAACAGAGCTGGGGTTCAAATCTAAGTCTCTGAGTCCCAATTCTGTGCCCTCTAGAGTCACAATGCCATGAATTGCTCCTCATGATTGGTATCATTCTATGGGAAAGGCAGTAGGACCAACTTCCCACATTCAGCGCCTCTCACTTCAAAGTTTAGAGCAGAACTGAATCTGGGTTGTCTCCATACTTGCCCATTATTCTCTGCTTTTGCTCAAATCTCTTCTCCCACATCAGTGCAATGCCTCCCCTCCCCACCCACTGCTTCCCTTGCACTTTCATCAAGGAGTCATCTTGAAACTTCCTGAATAGCCTAGGAAGCCAGCAATTTCAAGTAGCTTCAAGCCTTGGCTGCCTCCCAAGAAAGATTAGTTAATCTGTTAGGAAATCCTAGTTTGAATATTTAAAACAAAATTCTTATCCTTGTTTTCATTTGAAACATTTACAAAGTATGACAAGCAATGAACTTGCTTTTCTCCTTTGGCCCTGAAGGCAGTTCCAAAAGCAGTGCTCCAAAATTGGCTCAAGCAGTGGCAGCATCATTGGAATAAATGTCTATTCTTTCATGATTAGTATTTAAAGGGTACAGCCTTCATTTCAATAGCCAGTCAGTAAATGAGCATTTTTTGGTCAATTTTAACTTACTTTAGTTAATTTTTAATTTTTTTGATTAAAAAATTTATTTTCAGTTCTAAATTCTCTCTCCTTCCCCTAAACACCCATTGAGAAGGCAAGAAATATATGAGCTATCCATATGAAGTCATGCAAAACTTATTTCCACATTAACCATAATGGAATACTTATATTAACAATCTCATTAATAATTAATATCAACAAAATAATACCAAATATTAATTCTATTATTGATATTGATACTGATACTAATAGCCACATAAGTAAGAAAACAAAAGTGAAAAACTATGCTTCCGTATGCACTCAGTGTGTATCCACTTTCTGGAGAAGGCTGGCATTTTTCATCATGAGTCCTTTGGAACTGGCCTAGACCATTGATTGCACTGACCAGAGTAGCTAAATCTTTCACAGTTGATTGTGGTTACAAGATTGCTATTATTTAAACAAGCATTTATTAAACACCATGTGCCAGGTTCTGTAGTACATTCTGGGGATATAAAAATATCAAGGATTATGAATTTAAGTTCTATATATAAACAAAGTATTCAGGGACTAACCTTGATTTAGAAAGAGAACAGAAAGATCTTTGTTGCCATGTTTACTCATGTGATTCTCTCCATTTTGTCCCCACAAATCACCTATAAACAAAGTAAGAGATGCATTTCAATGTGGTAAAAACAAATTTAGAGTTATATCTTACCCCAGGAACGTTTCAACAGGATAAGCAATTTAAACATTAAAAAATGAGCCACAAAGAAATTAGGAAAAAATGGAATAATGCATTTTTTCACAAATATAAAGGAGTGACCATTGATTCAGAGGACTTGGCCCCTGATTCAAAGGACTTGACTGTCTTTGAGGGGATCTTCTACCTTTGGTTTAAATGTCCCCTCTTGCCATCCTCCCAGGTATACCCTAGGAACTTTAGTACATAGAATTTAAAGGGTAGTCATTTTCTTACTCATCTCACTAATCAGACTCATATAGTTACACTTGGGATATACAACACTGTACAATAAACTATATAATCCCTACATATTAAGTGTTTGAATTTATGAGTGCATATGACATAGTAACAGCTTGATCAAGTACCACATAAGAGGAAATGTTCTGGGTTAATCCTCCACTTTTAAAGGTTTCCTCCCCTTAAATTTCTTTTTTATTTTTTTAGTAGGGAATTGGATTGGAGCCCACTCCATAGCATTTGCTCATGGAAGGGCCCATGGGGACCATTCCATGGAGCATGTGCAATGTGGAGCCTGTACTTTGGCTTTTCCCTGTGTGACACATGTCAACACAGGGCATTAATAAACCAGTCTCATGCTTGATTCCCATCTGCTTCCTTTTCCCCTGTAATAGGGTAAGAGTGTGTTGAAGAGTATTGGCCACCAAGCAGGTAATCTTCTTTCTGATGTGCTTTAAAGAGAGAGGCTCCATCTATTCATTCTTCATTTCTGTCTCTGTCTGTCTGTCTGTCTCTGTGTTTGTCTCTTTCAATCTTATCATCATTTGACTTGGGACTCCAAAGCTCTTTCTTTGATTTACTTTGAATTAGAAAGGAATGAGTGCTTCCTTTTCTTCTTTGTCCCCCACTCCCATAATCAGAGTGACTTTTCTCACATGACAACGAGAGCATGGTGTTCATCTAGGTGAACCTGAGGCTGGATGTCTTTCTGCTTTGTGTTTCTTTCCCAGAGCATAGAGGACCAAATAGAAACCCTGAGATAGATATTTCTAATCTTGGCAACAACCTCCTGAATTAGAGAGGCTGGGAGCTCATGGATCTGTGTGCTGATTAACCAGTAGCAGATGACTTCTGAAACAACTTCTTGGGGAAGATGACTAGCATCAGAAAAATGAGCCTGTCACATGTTCAAAAGAAGTGAAGAGAAAGGAGAAAGTGGAAGTTGCTATAGCACGTCATAGCTGCTGCTCCTATTGCTGTTATCCATTCTAAGCAGATCATGGTAATAAGGAAATCATAGGATCATAGGATAATACAAACCAAATAACTTTTTTCATGCCATGGACCTTCTTGTGAGGTCCCGTTCTCAGAATAATGTTTTTAAATGCATAAAACACATAGGATTACAAAAGAAAAGTCACATTTATTTACTTTCATTACTTTTACTTTTTAAAATCAATTGATTCAGTTTTAGTTTTCAACATTCACTTTTTTTAAGATTTTGAGTTTCACATTTTCCCCCCTCGCTCTCTCACCCCCTCCCCAAGATGGCATGCAATCTTATATAGGCTATACATGTATAATCACATTAACCTTATTTCCGTATTAGTCATGTTGTGAAAGAAGAATCAGAACAAAAGGGAAAAACCAAGAGAAAGAAAGAAAAAAAAAGAGATAACACGGTATGCTTTGATCTGCATTCAGACTCCATAGGGCTTTCTCTGTATGTGGAGAGCATTTTCCATCATGAGTCTTTTAGAATTGTCTTAAATTATCGTATTGCTGAGGAGAGCTAAGTCTATCAAAGTTGGTCATTGCATAATGTTCTTGTTATGGTATACAATGTTCTTTTGTTCTGCTCACTTCACTCAGTATTACCTCACGTAAATTCTTCCAGGTTTTGTTGAAATCTGCCTGCTCATTATCTCTTATAGCACAATAATATTCCATTACATTCATATACCACTTGTCCAGGCATTCCGCAACTGATGGGCATTCCCTCAATTTCCAGTTCTTTGACACCACAAAAAAAGAGTTGCTATAAATATTTTTGTACATGTGGGTTTTTTCCCTTTTTTAATCATCTCTTTGGGGTATAGATCTAGTAGTGCTATTGCTGGATCAAAGGGAATGCGCAAGTTTTATAGCCCTTTGGGCACAGTTCCAAATTGCTCTCCAGAATGGTTGGATCAGTTCACAACTCCACCAACAATGCATTGTTGTCTCAGTTTTCCCACATCTTCTCCAACATTTATCATTTTCCTTTTTTGTCATATTAACTGATCTCATAGGTGTGAGGTGGTACCTCAGGGTTGGAAAACAGTCACATTTAAATACAGTCATCAAATATAAATAAAAACAAAAGAAATGAGTTCATGGATTTCAGGTTAATGACTAGACTTAAAGATAGAAGTGACCCTGGAGCTGAGTCTATCTCCCTCTCTTTTTTTAAAAAATTAACTTTTGTTTATTTTTAGTTTACATAATTCATTTCCATGAGATTTTGAGTTACAAATTTTCTCCCCGTCCTTCCCCTACCCACCACCCCAAAACAGCAATCCCACTGTATACCCCCTCCCCCAATCTGCTCTCTCCTATATCCTCCCCCATCACCCCTCTGATTTCCCAGTAGGGCAAGATGGATCTCCCTACCCAAGTGCCTGCATAACCTATTTCCCAGTTGCATGTAAATAATAATAATAATAATAAATATATATATTTTAACATTTGATTTTAGAACTTTAAACTCCAGATTCTATCCCTTCCTCCCTTGTCACTCACTGAGGGCAGACACTGGAAAGACAAGCAATTCAATACAGGCCGCACATGTGTAGTTATGCAGAACATCTCCACAATGGACATATTGTGAAAAGACTGACTATATTTCCCTCCCTCCAATCCCTCCCTCCACTTGTTCCATTCTCTACTTTGTTCCTGTCCCTTTACAGAAATATGTACTACAAACAACTCTCCCCCCAATCTGCCCTCCCTTCCATCATCCCCCCTCTCATCCCCTTCTCCCCTATTCTCCTGCAGGGCAAGATACTCAATTTAGAGTGTATGTCATTTCTTCCCTAAGCCAAATTCAATGAAAGTAAGGTTGACCCATTCCCTTTTGCCTTCCTGTTCTTCCCCTCCATTTTAACAGTTATCCCTTGCCTCTTCTATATGAGATTATTAACCCCATTCTGTCTTTTCCTATCTCCTCTCATTCTATTCCTCTCCCACCTCATAATTACACCTTTTAAAATATCATCCCTTCCTATTAAATTGATCCTGTGCCCTCTGTCTATGTACACATGTATACGCATTCACATATGTATCCATATGCATATATACCCTACCCTCCCATATAGACATATGTGTATGTACACATATATATATAAGTTTATATTCCCTTCACCTATCCTCATACTGAGAAAGTTTCATAAGTTACAATTATTGTTTTTCCATGTTGGCATGTAAATAGTTCAACTTTGATAAGTTCCTTATGATTTCTTTTCCATGTTTACCTTCTCATGCTTCTTGTATTTGAGTGTCAAATTTTCTATTCAGTTCTGATTTTTTCCTGAAGAATGCTTGAAAGTCCTCCACCTCATTGAATGACCATATTTTCCCCTGAAACATTATACTCAGTTTTGCTGGGCAGGTGATTCTTGGTTTTAA